>OY751329.1:29158882-30363882 GCA_963564715.1 Catocala sponsa
GTTGGTTTATAAGAAGATATTTGATTTTTTTTTTAATAATAATTACTTACTCATTATTATTTTGACTAGGTAGTAGTTACATTATCCAATCATCACTCGGATATGGGTGAAAGATCTTACCATTGCTAATTATACGGTGACAGTGGGCTCATACACCTAAGTCTCCCATTCCTTGACTTTCATCCCATCTTTAATTTCCTACTACTTCCTTTTATCTAGGGTCTTGATGCTTTCAGTATTGCAAGCGATCATAGATTATTGTACGCTTACTATCAATCCTATCTTCAACATCACGGCATTATTCTTATTTACCACTTTTATTATCTTATCTTATCTTATATGTGGGGGCCAGTCAGTGCAGACCGGCGACACTTCGACCCAGTGGGATCTTTTGTGTCGGCCCCAAGATTTAACCCTTAGCTATCTCCTTACGAATGTACTGCATAAGCCGCAGTGTACAATTCAGAGGGAGAAGCCTGAAGTCTTCAGGGCTTGGATATGCCACCCCTATCACACCCGTCCTCAGTCCAGCCAACGCGTCGCATTCACATAATAGGTGCGATATGGACTCGTCCTGTTCACCACAGGCCCTGCAGATCAAATTGTGTGCCAATCTCAATCTGCACAGGAAGTCGTTGGTGCCAAAATGGCCAGTGAATGCTCCTGTCAGCAGGCGCATTTGGCTCTTGCTATATCCACAGAACTTCCGGGTGAAGCCTGTGGCTCCCTTTGCAATGAACTTCTTGGAGTGTTCCAGACCCCTAAGGGCCATCCACTCCAACCTGTGTTTGTCATTGCCATGTGCATTCAAAGCTGCCTTGACGGTGCTCTCAGAGAGTCCCATGAATGGCTCGGGGCCCACAAACAGCTGCTCCGAGCCCTTTCTGGCCAACTCATCAACCTCCTCATTGCCCTGCACCCCTGCATATCCCGGAAACCAGACCAGTCTGACTGTGTTCTTCCTGCCTAGTTTGTTGAGGATCTTAACACAGTTCAGGACCAGTCTGGAGTCCACCCTACACGAGTCCAGAGCCTTGAGAGCAGCTTGACTGTCACTGAGAATATACACAGTCTTATCAGTGACACCACTGTTGATATTCTCCTGAGCACAGGCAATTATAGCGTAGGTTTCCGCTTGGAAGACCGTTGCAAATATGCCCATGCTTTGGCTCACCTTACAGTCACTGGCATAGATACCAGCGCCTGATCCTGTTTCCATTTTGGAACCATCGGTGTACCAGATGAGACAACCCTCGTGAGGGGATTGTAGACCTTGTCTCCATTCATCCCTCGTGGAGACCTTTATTTTAAAATTATTTTTGAATATGTGCAATGGTTGCATTTTGTCGCATCCCATGCTCATAATCCTTTTGAGATCCTTTGAAATCTCCAGTTTTGTGTGTCGAGTTACCGGCATGTTGACGCTCCACAGCCCATGCACAGTTAATCTATGTAGCGCCTTTACCGCCTCTGACTCCACAACAATATGTAGCGGCGTTAGATCCAGCAGGACCTCTAACGCTGCCGTTGGCGTAGTCGGGAACGCCCCTGTTATAGCCATGCAGGCCAATCGCTGTACCTTCGACAGCGCGTTCCTGCATGCAGCTAGCTTGGTTCTTGCCCACCAGACAATGCTCCCATACGTGAGTATGGGTTTTATCATCATCGTGTATAGCCACTTGATGACCTTGGGCTTTAGCCCCCAGGTCTTCCCATAAGTAGAGCGAATCATGCCGAAGACCCGCTGGGCCTTCACTATGACTTTTTCCACATGAGGTTTCCACGTTAGTTTACTATCTAGCGTCATGCCTAGATACTTCACCTCCGTGGACCATTGTAACTGCGTACCATACATGGAGAGAGCTCCCAAACCTGTGAGATCCCTCTTCCTAGTAAATGGCACGACAGTAGTTTTTCCTGGGTTGATAGATAAATGATTGCTACTGCACCATTTTTCCACCATAACCAGGGCCTTCTGCATGAGACTGGATACTGTACTCGGAAACTTTCCATTTACGAGTATCACCAAGTCATCCGCATATCCGACCGTTAAGTACGGACCTTTGTTGAGTTGTTCTAGGAGTGAATTGACTACCAAGCACCATAAGAGTGGTGAGAGTACTCCACCCTGAGGGCAGCCCTTGGTTGTCGTTGCATACATTTCATCACCTAACAACTCAGACCTAATAATTCTACCCCTGAGCATACAATCGATCCACTTGCAAATGGTTGGCTCTATGCCGTGATTTGCCGATGCCACACTAATGGCATCAAAGGTGGTCCGATCAAAGGCTCCCTCAATATCCAGGAATGCGGCAATGCACACTTCCCGGTTATCTAATGCATGTTCTGCCTTATTTACTACAAAATGTAGTGCCGTCTCAGTGGATTTACCCGACTGGTAGGCACATTGTAGTCTGTGGAGGGGGAATTTCCATAATGCTCCCTCCCTGACATGTCTATCTACTAACTTCTCCAGGGCTTTCAGGAAGAACGACTCAAGACTAATAGGTCTGTATGCCTTGGCCTCTTCATAGTCTTCCTTGCCCGGTTTCGGTATGTAGATGACTTTAACACGCCTCCATATCTTTGGAATGTATCCAAAAGCTATGCAGGCTCTGTATAATCTGCACAAATGCGGAATCAAGAGTGCAGCTCCCTGTTGTAGGATGATGGGATAAACCATGTCTGGACCAGGTGACTTAAATGGTTGAAAACCATTTAGAGCCCAGCCGACCTTCCCTTCATCCACTACCTTCCTAGCAGTGTCCCAATCTGCTTTGGTTGTACGATAGCTAAGTTCAACCAAGCTGATAGGGTCCTCCTGCTCCTTTTCTATTATCTTACAGTCTGGAAAGTGTGTGTTTAGCATCATTGCTAATGTCTCCTTACCAGACCCTGTTCGCTGCCCATTGACATCCTTAATGGTTGTCAATGGGTGTGCTCTGACAGTCGATAAAGCTTTGGAGAGCCTCATTCCTTCAGGAATCGTACTGATGTTTTCACAGTGTGCTCTCCAAGCCTTCCGTCTGGCTTTCCGCACAGCTTTGTTACCACTTTTATTAAATACGAAGGAAAAATAACAAATTTTGTTATTGCCATATTTTAAATGCAAACTCAAAATGTAATATATAAGTTAAATCTGAGTTTCAGAATATAATTTTATATTCCACATCAAGATTCTTAGAACACACTTTAATATAGAAATTAGCACAAACTTGAACACAAACGCAATGCAATTCCGTTGGTACTATTAAAATGGCGCCAGGAAAGTGAAGTTTACTCATAAAGTAAGTGAGTTGAGGAAGAAAGCCCGAGCGTTCTTAATTGCGGCATACTATTTTGCGCTATGTTACTTAGGCTAATTAACCTCGACTGAAGAATTGGAACGTGAACATGTACCTAGTTATAACGTGCGCGAGCTTTGATAATTTCCTTTTCTTACTTCGAGCTACGTTATTAGGCAGCTTTGTCAGACACTATAAAAGAGGTTCATTAAGTTTTACTGAATAAAGACTAAGTAAAATAATAAAATTTGTTTTAATTTAACTAACTGGTTAAGTATACACACGTACAGGAGTTTATATTTGTTTCTCAGACCCTAAATATTAATAGAAACCTGTATGTCAATCATGAGTTTGTTATAATGAATTAATTTACCGATCGAATGATGTCATTAAATATTTACTATATATTTACGTGTCCTTCTTTTGGAACTATTGTGGCTGCTAGTGGCACCTGCATATATCTAGATAGCAGCAAACCAATTGAAACTCAGTTAACCACAAACACCACAATAACACAGGCCGGGCCGACTGCAGGACAATCGCTCTGATTAGTTGCTTTCGATATTTCTCTATCGTTTAACATACTTACATGTAACAAAACCACAAAATGACTCTATACACATTTAACTAAAATCAAAGTTTGCAATGTGATTTTCGACTATTTTCAAGCTGTTACAATATTTATATAAAAAATTCATAAATATACTTTCATCACATCTATTTTCTCGAATGGTTAGGCAATATTTAGCCAGTATTATTTTCGGTCTGAACAACTAATTTCTCTAATTAATATTTGGTTTCAAAAGTCGAAAAGTTACAAAAATTTGTATATTATTTTATATAAAAATATATCTAACCTAATAATATAAATATTAGATTATTTAGAGTAGTACTTATGATTGGACATATCGAAGCTTTAAACAATGCAAGAACAGAATTTAAAAAGGTACGTTTATTTTATATTTACGAAAATTTTTCAATTAAATTATTTTAGTTTGATGTCATCTTTAGTAAATCCTCTTTTAATACTAACTCGTTAGTATTAAAGAAGAATTTATTAAATTTATAAACGAGCAGTAATTGCGTAGGTTATCTAGAACTTAAGGTTACTTTGGCCCAGACTTATTTAAAATATTATTGTTTAGTTTTTTTTTTACGTAGGGGAATGCATTGACGCATACCTCTTCGCGGGGGCGGGCGGATGTGTTATGTCGGGCTCACCGGGGTAAAAGAGATGGTAATGATGATAAGGATGGACCTCCCGGTAATACCGACTAAAGCTACCACGGTGTTCCTCGACAAAACCGCTATCGGCGGGGCCACGCGAATCATTTTCACATGCAGTCGCGATCCCGCCGAGGTTCCGGCTCGCCGTATTAAACGGCAGGCCATTACACGATAAGACCTTCCCTCTGGTTACGACTACTTTTAAGATGCCTACTGTCCCCCCTTAGAGGGGAGACGGACACAAAACCGAGGCGCGCGTGGGACCACGCACGCCGCCTTTCAGACCTAGTGCTGATCGGATGGCGGGCAGGCCCACGAAGCCCGCCACCCGCAGGTAAAACCTCAGGGTGGCTGGAGGTCATCTCGCGCCCTCCAGCGCCCGGTTCTACGGTTGGGGAGAGGGTTTGTGCTCTCCCTATCCCGCTGCGCCGCCTCGTTGACGGAAAAAACTTCCTCACAGAAGGAGGCGACGGCGTTCCAAGATCTCTCACTCCGGACCATGGACTGAACCACGGCCGGGAGCGAGAGGGCAACCAATCCGACTGCCGCGACCAACTCACGGTGCTGCGATGCCCAGGTGGGGCAAACCACCAAAGTAGGCAGTGCCGTTTCCTCAACAACATCGCGGCAGTCGCCGCAGTGGTGACAACCGGGCGTCTCTTGCCGGCGTATACGACACAGGAACCGGCCAAAACAACCGTGGCCAGTCATTATCTGTGTCAGCTGGAAGGTGAGGGCGCCATGCCGCCTCTCCAGCCAAACTAATAATACTAATCTAACCTAACCTAACCTATATATTTACGCTAGCGTATCTGCAAGGATCTCCACGACAATACGGAGCCTAAAATTGAACTTTCTCAAGTATAAGACATTATCCGTAAGATCTTTTAATAACTTTTATAAGGTATACGCGGAACCGATTTGAATCAGTAATAACTAATAGGAGAAGCCAATACATGCTTACAGAGAGCAGCAAAATTCGAATATAAAAAAATCAACGGGTTGCACTCCGGGAGTGCCGGCAGAAGTGAAAACCTGAATATTTACGTTGTGCATTTTTGATATTTTGGAATGGTTAGGGAATAATTTTGCACGAATTGCTTTAATTATCAGTATAAAAGTACTATCATTTATGTGGTAAAATACAATATTCATTTATTGCGCTATCGTACACAAACATGACAATTCTCCCTCCGTCTTACCAATCTACCGGCACTCCCGGAGTGTAACCCATGATTCTTTTTTTATACAACTAACGTGGCTAACATGCATACGGCCTACCTGATGGTAAGTGGTCACCGTAGCCTATGGACGCCTGCAACACCAGAGGCATCACTAGCGCGTTGCCGACCCCTTAGGAAAGGAAGTGGGAAGGAGAAGAAGCGAGAAGGGGGTAAGGGGGTGATTGGGCCTCCGGTACTCTCAACAATACTTAAACACTTATTTCCAAAAAAGGCTTTTAATAGCTTACACTTAATTTCACATTGACATGAAAATTTCATAAAAATATTTTACATTTTGTAAACATTCACTGATAAAATATTTTATCTAACATTTTTTTGTAAGTGTTACTATGTTCAACCGTGACAGCTGATTTCTACCTTGTTAGCCATCGTGATAGAGGAGATCTTGACTAGGTAATGGTTCATGCTTTAGCTGTCTCTTTTCTGCACTCGCATGATGATGCCTTCTCGATTTTTTATTTTTGTAATGTTCATTAACAGAGGGTGGCTCTTTTATAAAAGGTTTAGGGTCTTCCAATATAGGCAAACATGATGTAGTTTGTGTATTGCTCACACAGCAACTTCGTCTAGCGATGCGCCTTACGAATTTCATAAAGTATATCAGCAAAAGCATCATTGTAGCGTAACATAATACCTTCTGTATGATCGGATCAGTGAAATCCCGTTTCGCCAACATTTTGATTATATTAGTTATTATTTTATATTTTAGTTTTTAATTACATAAGACTGAACATGAAACACTAAAAATTTACATTATTTTTCAATGATAATATGCTTCACGACATCTGTCAGCTACAAGAAAAATGAAAGTGATGGATTTATTTGTCAGATATTTATCTTTTTAGGTTTTAAAGCCATTACAAATAAAAACAGTATTTATCGTTATTACCGGTAAGAACATTAAAGTATTCAATTTTATGCATACTATGCATTTTGTACCTGATTATAAATTCATTTGCTACGATAATAAGAAATAGTAGTTCTGGTTTTTAAAAATAATATAAGAAGAGTATTTTACACAGTTTTTCTACATCTCTCATATTATTGCTAAAATTTAGATAATAAATTACGTAATTATAAATTATCTGATGTATAAAAAATAAAAACATTGCTACTCAATTATGCACACATTTCTTTTTTTATATTTTACGCGAAATATTCCTCATATTTGTAAGTTTTCAGATTTTGTTTCATTATCTCTTATATAGTAAGTGAACAAAATATATGTACAGTTTTTTGATTTAATTGTAGCAATTAAAACTTGCATCATCCGCGGGATTAATATCAGGGTCATAAGCCAGTATTTTGAAGTCCATTACATAGGATTCTACTATAAAAAGAAAGTTCTACTGTCCATGAAGCATTTAAAAGTAAGGTTTTAGCAGCTCTTTTTCCAAAGTCTAACACCATTGTACATGTTTTATACTATACGTTGGTATAAAAAATGTGTGGTGTATAAGTATATGGCCGTCTGCTGGTGAGCAGTTCTTGTATCCTATGGTATTTGTACCAGAAAAGTCAATCGCTCGATATCAACATTAGGGAAAATAAATAGCAATGGCCCGGCGGAGCATGCGTTTTCGAAATACATATGTACCCTTTATAGGGTTTGGACTGTTTACAAAATCTGTAGTTTTCAATGATGAAATAGCAATTGATATTTAAAGTGTTACCTATTAAATATTGATCAAAAACAATATTTTAAAATTCTAGCTACATAAAATCAAACGAGAGTTTCAGTAGCTTTACAGTAAAATTTTTGTAATATTAATATCGGATATACATAGTTTAGATAATAGTCTGACAGTAAGCGTAATCCCACAGCTCTTCTTCTTCTTCGTGTCAATGTACGAACACCCCTAAATTTTGTCTGCCCAAAGGGTGCATGAAGGAGCCTCCCCGCGGCGCACCTGAAAGCAGCTAGACACGGTAACGCAGTGTCTAGACTGATCAATCCTCTCACCACAATAGTTCGAATACCTATTAATAATGCCACAGGTTTGGAAGACTGCAAATGTAACGCCTGTATATAAAAGTGGGTATAAATCAGATGTTACCAACTACCGTCCTATATCCTTGCTCTCAAAAATGCCAAAGACTCTTGAGCGTTTAGTACATAGCAAAATTTATTTACATCTACACAGATGTATTATTTCTGAGCAGCATGGATTTGTTAAGGGTCGGTCTACTGTAACCAACCTGTTTTATACGAATTATCTGTTTGAAACTATGGACAACCGCTTGCAGGTGGACGCGGTTTACACCGACTTTTGCAAGGCATTCGATAAAGTGGATCACTCCATACTATTAAAGAAGATTGCATATAATGGTATACGTGGAGACTTGTTACGCTGGCTCGAGTCCTATGTAGTTAACAGGACACAAAGGGTTGCCCTGAATGGTTTCTATTCTAATGAAATACCAATCAGTTCAGGTGTAGTCCAGGGTTCAATTCTAGGACCTTTGCTCTTCATCTTATTTATTAATGAAATTGGCAATTGTTTTACATTGTCTATCTCTTGTATGCAGATGATTTAAAAATCTATCGAGACATTAAGATGCAAAGTGACTGCAATAAATTACAGGAAGACTTGAATCGCTTTACCAGTTATTGTTCTGACAATAAATTACAACTAAACATTAATAAATGTAAATCAATAACATTCACAAAAAAATAACACATTTAATCAAACGTACTTCCTTTGTAACAATGCACTTGAGAAAGTAATGTCGATTATAGATCTTGGAATACATCTTGATTCTAAACTCCATCTTGATGTTCATGTTAACTGTGTAGTAAATAAAGCTTTTCAGATGAATATTTTATATATTTTTTGTTTGGAATAAACAATACATTATGATGTAGGTTTTACATTCTATTTCGACTACAATTTTTATTTCTTATCCATGTTACGGTTAAACTATTTATGTTACACACTACGTACGTTTTAGCATTTTTTTACTTTTATGCCACATATAGAATTAACAGCAGCAATAGCTCAGTGGGGAGACAAATAGACTGCAATGCAGAGGGTCTCGGATTCGAACCCACGTCACGCACCTCAGACTTTCGGAAGTTATATGACTTTTCGAAATTATGTGCGTATTGATTGACAATTATCGCCTGCTCTGTGCTTCAGAGAGCACGTTTAGCCGTCGGTCCCGGCTGCCATGAACATCTATGGTAGTCGTTATTGGGAAGTCAGTGCCCTATAATATCCTGACACTGGTCTAGCCTTATAGTTTAGCCTCCGGGATGCGGAGGTCAGATGGCAGTCGTTCCGTGTAAAAACTGATATACACTCAAATCCGGTTAGACTAGAAAGCCGACTCCAAGTGACTTAGGAATAATAAAGGCTAAGGAGAAGATAGAATTAAGAAATCAGTAAGGCAAGAATATGATCGATTGAAAGTTTTATAAACTATTAGAGGTATTACTAAATAATATTAATTTATCCATATTAAGCTACAATAAAGAAAGGGTGTATGTAATAATGATAAATATAAATAATAATATTGTTCTGCAGACCGAATTACCAACGATTACACCGGATAGGTCTATGCCCTTACTTTTATAGTTCGATTACATGCAACAATCCGACAAGACCAGCAAGAGATCAGGCATAGGACAGTTAAACCGCTAAACCGGTTTTGTTAGACATTATATATTTGTAAAAGACTGTACTTCAAAGTTATAATAAATAAATAAATAAATAATAATAATGTGTTTAACTGGTTTTCGAAGCACAGGGTCCGCAATGTCACCAACATTTGATGCAGTGTTTATTAAGTATATATAATAAGTATTATATACATAATATATATATATACATAGTATACCTATAGAAATAAATAAAATTGAAGTGTCTGTTTGTAATATCGAAATAACAGCTTTTTATCTAATGAATATGAAAGTATATAAGGTACCTATAAGAAAACATCTATTTTTAAATTTTTTGTCTGTCTGTCTGTCTGTTTGTTCTGGATAATCTCCGAAACGGCTGAACCGATTTTGACGGGACTTTCACTGGCAGATAGCTGATGTTATAAGGAGTAACATAGGCTACTTTGATTTTAGAAAAAAAATGGGTTCCGCGGAGACATACAATTTTTAGTTAAAATCTACGCGGACGAAGTCGCAGGTAACAGCTAGTACTTAATAAGTATACAAAACTAGGTATATAATTTTAGGGGTTATTATGAGGACATTTATTTTATATTTGTGTAACATCAAAGTTGACGTGAGGTAATAAGTTTATCTAGTTCGTGTATGAGTGTCGTGTCAGTCTTACCTGCCCCTGTTACAGCGTCACGTCTTTATATAAAATCGTTATCAACGCGATGCGAACGTTTACTTCTGCGGTTTAAGTAAGAAGCGGCTCGATGGCGTAGTGGTTAGTGTAACCAACTGCCACGCCTGAGGTCGCGGGTTCGATTCCCGCACAAGTCAAACATTTGTGTGCATGAACATGGATGTTTGTCTTGGTCTGGGTGTTTCTATGTATAATATGCACGTATTTACAAAAGAAAGGTATATATATATATATGTTTATCCATTGTCTAGTACCCATAGTACAAGCTCTGCTTAGTTTGGGCTAGATGGTGTTGTGTGCAGGTGATAGAATATTATTATTATTATGCTACAATAAACTTTCGGTATATCGATATAAAACCATACTTTTATTGCATCTCGCTAATTAGATCCTTACCATTGTGTCTAAACACGCTTGCTATTATTCTATTGAACCGAAATGGTAACATAATTCATAAATCATTCTTAGACTGACAGGTTTTGTAATGACTATTTCAAACCAATTGTTTATTTTTAAAAGCCTTTTAATATGACTAGATTTTGCCCGCGGCTTCGCGAAATGTAGGTTAGATTAGATAAGTAAGAGTAGTTTTTCTGGATGACACGTGTATGCGAAATTTTATGATTATCTGTTGAGTAGTTAAAGCGTTAAAGCGTAACAAACAAACAAACTCACATTTGCATTTATAATATCAGTTGGAATGTTACTAACTATGTATTGCATATTTATTTATTTATTTGATTCACCAACAGTTATATACAAACATTATTTACAATTTTTTTTTTATTGCATAACTAATAATAGGTGAACACAGCATGCATTTCAATGTTTAAACTAAATTATGTGGTGTCGTGGGACACCAGGTAGGAACGAAGTTCTGTCGGCTAATGTAGAATCGACACAAATTGCAAAAAAAATCGTGCTCAATTCACTAAATAGAATAAAGAATATTCATTTATACCAATATATTTAAATGATTCCAAACATTTAAATATATTGGTCATTTAGTGATTTCTGATATCCTGGTATTATACACTACTCGCTTGTGTATGCGACTGTCGCGCCTGCGCACGTCTCATTTAACGGTTTTATTCCACGCACTTTTTTCCACGGATTTTTTCTTACGGTTTTACTATCACATTTTTTTCAGTTCGGTCGCGCAGCAAAATCCCTATCCCCTCCAAGCCTGCCGTAAGGAACTTCGTTCCAATAACTACCAAATATGCAAAAATGTTGTACTCTACAATATTGCAATAGCAATTAAAGAAAAGCTTAAACTCCTTGTTGAATGTAGATCTCATTAATAGGATATTTTATTTTAGTAAATGTTTTTATGTGCATAAATACATGTATTGTCGATACATATTATTACTTAAATTGTTCCACCAACTCTACTGTTATACTGTGTTATCGTCAGGAATAGAACTCAAAGCTCTCGATCACAAGTTCGATGCTTAAGCATACCCTCACCGCATAGATGCAGGATCATTGCAGCCACAGAAATATAAAAGATAGCACAACGAGTGTCTTATACAATAAATAATAATAAATTATAACATATATAGTTACACAGATACCCGGAGTAACATTAAACGTTTACAGATTTGTTGCCCAAAGTGATGCATAGTATGTAAATTGAACTAATCTCAAGTCTGCATGAAAAATGTTAGCGTCCCGCTAAAATGTCCGGCAATAACGTAAGTGGCTGAAAATCGTTTCAGCACCGGCCGAGTCCAGTTGTTGGAGATTTAATGGTTGGATTCTGTGCATTCGTTCGATAGCACTAAAGCGCTTTAGTTAAAATGTAAGCCGAAGGTAAAAGCGCTGTTAGGTGCATTCAAACGATAACGCTTTTGTTCATGGTCACCTTTACTTTTTATGCCATCGTTCGGTTGCATAAGATAGAAATAACCGACGTCCTGTCGGTTATTTCTATGAAATTTTTAGGGTAGCCATTTTTATTACAAATGTATTAAAATCCGGTTCTGTAATAAACACACATCAATATTATCTATATATTAATACGTGAAGCGAAAACTTTAGATCCTTTTTTACGAAAATTGGGCGGACGGAGGAGTATGAAATTTCGCACACTTACAGTTTATACAGAGAAGAAGTGACGAATCCTAATATTTATATAAAATATGCATTAGAAATACATTAAATTAATGAAAAAACACTACACGCACACAACCATGCATTTGACACACGCAGTCGAAGCGTGTAACTATGGTTACATACATATATGAATATATAATGACATATACATCAGCTTTGTTGTAGTGGATGAAAGATTGAGAAAGAATGTCCTAGACACTCGGGTATATAGAGGTATTGGTGTCCATACCGACCATTTTTTGATTATGAGCCGGATACGTGGCCTCTTCAAAGGATGGCGACACCGTATACCTACCCGAACAAGTGTCCAAGAACGAATAAAAGTAGAAAATTTGCAAGATGAAGTATTGAAAGAAGAGTATAAAAATCAATTGAGGAAAAGATTTGAAAGATTTTGTGACACTGATGATATAGAAGAATTATGGCAGTCGTTTAAGCATGAAGTGGTTGTTGTAGCGTCAGAAGTATGCGGTGTGAGCAAGAAGAGGAAAGTTATAAAATCGAAGAATGCGTGGTGGGATAAAGATGTGCAAGGGGTAGTACGTGAGAAGAAGCAGGCATGGTTGGACTGGCTATCTGTCAGAGCCAATGAAAGAATGCAAGAAGCAACGAATGAGGATGTGAATGAAGCTAGGAATAAGTTTATAAGAATGAATAAAGTAGTGAAAGATGTAATTAAATGGAAAAAAGAGGAATTGAAAGACGAGTTTGATAGAAGATTATCTGAAGATTTCCGGACCAACGCGAAGTTCTTCTGGAAATCCATTCGCTCGGTTCGAGGTAAAACCGTAACCACAGAGCTGAAATCAATCAGAGATAAGAATGGAAGTTTACTGAATGAAGAAAAGAGCGTACTGAAGAGATGGAAGGAATATTTTGAAAGTTTATTTGAAAGAGAGGAATGGCAAGGGCAAAGTTTCGAAATGAATGATAATGATAGTAGTGATGAAAGCCCTATTAGTATGGATGAAATAATGAAAGCATTGAAAAGCATGAAATCAGGAAAGGCTGGTGGGTATGATAGGATTACAGTCGAAATGCTGACAGCTGGACAGGGTCTTATAGCAACTCAGTTGTGCCGCCTTTTTAACTTGTGCTGGAATACCGGCCGTGTACCAAGTGATTGGTGCAAGGCCGTCATAGTACCTTTATACAAGGGGAAAGGCTCACAGCAAGAGTGCAAAAGCTATAGAGGCATTAGCTTGCTCAGCGTCGTCGGTAAATTGTATGCAAAAGTGTTAATTGAAAGGATTGTGAAAGTAACCGACAAGAAAATATGGGATGCACAAACGGGATTTCGAAAGGGTATGGGATGTACGGATCAGGTCTTTTCCTTACGGAGCATAGCCGAAAAAGTTTTGGCCAAAGGTCAAAAGGTCTATTGCGCATTCGTGGATCTGGAAAAGGCTTATGATAAAGTGGTGAGGAATGAACTTTGGTCGGCATTGTCCATGTATGGAGTGAATAGCAACCTCACGCGAGCTCTGAAATCTCTTTATGATGATTCCAGAGCTTGTGTTAGGATAAATGGGACCTACACAGAGTGGTTTAGCATCGATAAAGGTGTTAGACAAGGATGTGTAGCGTCACCTTGGCTGTTTAACCTATACATGGACAATTGTTTGAAAGATTTAAAAGATTGTGAATGGGGATTAAGAATGAATGAGTTACTTGTCAAATGTCTTCTTTATGCCGATGACCAAGTAATATTTGCGTCATCGGCGGAAGAGTTGCAGGCGATGGTAACTATTATGCATGGTGCTTTTGAGAGTAAAGGAATGAAAATAAATGTAAGCAAGACGAAAGTAATGGTATTTGAAAAGGAAGAGTGCGTGACGATGTGTAATATTATGATTGATGGAGAAAAAGTGGAGCAAGTGAAAGAGTTTGTATATTTGGGTACTTTGTTTACAAGGGATGGTAAACATGACGGAGATATTGAAAGGAGAACGATTGCTGGCAACAAAGTGAATGGAGCCCTACGCGCTTTTATGAACAGTCGAAATGTATCCGAAAAGGCACGTTTGGCTGTTCATAGAGGACTATTAGTGCCCACACTTATGTATGGAAGTGAAAGTTGGGTATGGCAAAAGAAGCATGAGAGCAGAATAAATGCTGTAGAAATGAGAGCGTTGAGAAGCATATGTGGTGTGACTCTGAAAGATAGAATAAGAAATAGTGTGATTAGAGAGAGATGCGGCATGAAAGTGGATATAGTTACAAGAATAGAAAAGGGTATGTTAAGCTGGTTTGGACATGTAGAAAGAATGGACGAGGAAAGACTGACTAAGAAAGTTTATAAGGCTAGTGTGAATGGAACAGTCGCAAGAGGAAAACCTAGGCGAACGTTTCTCGACCAGATCGGAGGCGTCCTGGACAAAGGCCAGGTTAAGAGCTCCTTGAACCGACGGGCGTGTATGAGGAATGTGATGAAAGTGAATGAAGCCAGAGAAGTGTGTCAGGATCGTAGCAAATGGAAATCCGTAGTCTCTGCCTACCCCTCTGGGAAACAGGCGTGAATCTATGTATGTATGTATGTACATCAGCAATATCTTACAGGCAAACTTTGGTCGAATTTCGAGCACTAGGCGACTGCTAGTAATTATAATAATGATACAGTAATACCTCGACTTACGCTACCTCGACTTACGCAAATCCGGAGTTACGCGATTTTCAAATCTCGTTAATTCGTCTTTCATTTGAGCGTCACACATCTCTCGATTTATAATTACTTATAGACTTATTGCCCCTACACTAATGTCTAGAAATTGACGAAATTTTGCGAGAAAGTATCTTTGAGACATCAAAGTACTTTGTTTGATTTTATGAAGCCTTTTACAATCGAAATAACTTCAGTTGGCAATTTTATAAATGGAAAATATAAGGTTCTTTGAAAAATATTGACTGAATTATTATTTTCTTTAGGTTCTGGCCTCAATTTATGTAATTTATATTACATGTTTTTATATACGAAATTAAACGCTGACTAACGCGAATTCGACTTACTCCATTATAGCTCAGTCCCACCTATCGCGTAAGTTCGGGTTATTACTGTATTTAAAATGTAACCTGTTAAAGGTTTTTATAGAGTCCAGACCGTCGTAGTTTAACTAAAAGACTTTTTGGTAGTACCTTTTAGTTTCAACGAACTCTACACAATTTTTACTTTTATGTTTTAGGTTTGCACGTGTGAACGTAACGCGGTATTCTGCGGTGGCAAAGTTACATCACAAGACAGGCACTATTCGCATCGTCAGACACAAACAAACTACAATGCAGAGGGTCTCGGATTCGAACCCACGTCGCGCACCTCTGACTTTGGGAAGTTATATGGCTTTTCGAAATTATGTGCGTATTAATTGACAATTATCGCCTGCTCCATGCCTCGGAAAGCACGTTAAGCCGTCGGTCTCGGCTGCCATAAACATCTATGGCAGTCGTTATTAGGAAGTCAGTGCCCTCTAATATCCTATCACTAGTCTAGCCTTAGGGTATCGTTAGCCTTCGGGTTGCGGAGGTCAGATGGCATTTGCTCCCTGTAAAAACTGATATCCAGTCAAATCCGGTTAGACTAGAAAGCCGATCCCAAGTGACTTGGGAATAATAAAGGCTACGGAGGAAATAATTCTCCGTAGAAGTACGAAATCGGGCAATGAGTCTGGTAAACGGCACCGGCCATGTTTTGTAGGTCCCATGTAATAGGGCTTACCCTCTATTTCGTGACACCTTATAAGTATGGCCGGTGAAATGTGGATGTTATACACCTCTGCATACCCTTTATCATGCCCATTCTGCCAGGGATGATGTGAATGCGAATGTGAGTTTGTTTGTTTGTTACGTTTTCATGCCTTAACTACTTGACCGATCATCATAAAACTTCGCATACACGATGTCAAAGGAACAGAAAAGGACATAGGGAATCTTTCATCTAGAAAAAGAAACTGTTACTTACCTAACCTTCATTTACGCGAGCGAAGCCACTAGCAAAATCTAGTTTTAAAATATCTATGAATACACTGAGATTAACCAGGACAAAGAACGATAGTATAAATCCACTCTAAGATTTCAAAGACTCCAAAATACATCTTTATCTCCTACATGCAACCGTTCATGGAATAGTCGCAAAAGAATTGAAATATATTTGTCTAGTATAAACGAATATTACAACGACAAATAAATTTCAATTCTTTTTGCACTCGTCGGCAATGTATCAACATCGAAACATTTATTCTGTCTCAGTGAACTTGTTTACCGCAGACAAGAGTACCTACTTTGCTATGCATGCCGCGATGGGTCAGCAAAATGTTCTGCCAAGTGCATTCGGGAGACGCTCCACTTGCAAAACTTACATTGTGCTTCCTTCTGTAAGCGGTGGACAATCACATACTAGGTTTGAATACTATTTTGTTGCAAATATTTAAGACATTACGTGGATTGTCATTTAATTGCATGTATCTCCATAATTATGTTATTATATTATTAAAAAAACTCTTTTTAGAGATTTAAATAACTAATCTATACTAATATTATAAAGCTGAAGAGTTTGTTTGTTTGAACGCGCTAATCTCAGGAACTACTGGTTTGAATTGAAAAATTCTTTCATTTTTGGATAGCCTATTTATCGAGGAAGGCTATAGGCTATATAACATCACGCTACAACCACGGGGTCGTGCAGTAACCATAAACGCGAGTGAAACTGCGGGCACATCTAGTTTCTTTATAATAAAATAAACAATATTTGTTCTGTATTAAACTGTCCCACTGCTGGGCACGGGCCTCTTTTCAGTGTTAGAAGGGTTAAGCCATAGTCCACCATGCTAGCCCAGTGCAGGTTGGCAGACTTTACATATAATCATATATAGAACATTATGGAGAACTTTTAGACTTGCAGGTTTCCTCACAATGTTTTGCTTTACCGTTAAAGCAAACGAAGTAAATATAACACAAGCGATAAATTTCATGACATATATTATTCTATAAACAAACTTATAAAAATATAAGAAAAACCGACTTAAAAAAAAACATCAGCACTAAAAAGCGAAAAATAAACTCAATGAAACTTTTAATTCAAAGAATAGAAATGTGTAACAATGTCATTTACAGATTTCCAATTTCGTTAAAAATAACTTACAAGACGTGGATTCGAACCCGAGACACTGCATTGCAGTCTCTTGGTCTCTCCACTGAGCTATCGCTGTAAAATGTAATTCAAATAACTTATAAATAAAATTTAAGTTTGTGTCGCCGGCTGCTAAGTTGGCGTCATTGCTGCTATAGTATTATATACATATCATTATATCGTTTACCACAAACTTGGCTTCAGCCGTGCGTGGCACACAACCATTAAAGGCGCGAAGCTCGGCTTGTTTTGCAGCAAACAAGAAAGGTTTTAACATAAAATTACTTAGATTTTTCGATTTAGTTGCTTCAAGTTGTAAACTGACTGTATAATTATGCAGTATTCGGATAAGTTTTTGCTTAATTATAGTTTTTGTATTCGCTTGGTTATCTTTAAAACATTGGCGTGCAGTCTTGTGCTTTAAGACGCAGTTCACTTTATCAGACCACGTTGTATCTCGTTAAGACTGCGCCGAGCGTAAGACACGGTTGGACTGAATGACAGAGCTCGATATTAAAATCGGCGCGCGGCCGCCATAGTATAATTGTATGGAGGATTTGAAGTGATTTTTTGATAAATACATATGTATCTTTATTGTCAATCAATAACTTAAATATTTGGGACAGACAAATTGTGATATAACTATTTATGTTTCGTTTAAGCTATAAAATAGGATAGATTTCTACTGTTATAATCTAAAAAATCACCTAATACGAGTTTACGTTTTTGCATTTTTCGTGCAAATTTGCAAAATTTTGCAGGTGAAAATATTAATTATTTAAAGTTTTTAACACGGAGTAATTGTAAACACATTCATTGTTATGGTAAATGTAAATTTTATATTTGTATTAAACAAAAAGTGTTTATTTTATCAACTTAACGGTGACCGCCTGTTTTGGCACATTTCGCTCGGCGCAGTCTTAAATATAATTCGGCAAGAAGATTTCAGATTTCCATTTAGCAGGACTTGAACCCGCGATCTCCGCAAACCGTGTCGATGTTTTGCCAGCTAAGCTATTCATGACCTACGTTAGGGACTGTTTACCTCTGTGTTTTGCATGTAAGGCGATGCTATGCTGATGTCATAAGAAGCTGAAAAAGCTGCTCAATAAGATTATTGAGTGGGATTTTTTGCAATTCAATGCAATGCAAATAAATTATAAGATCATTGTATTTACCTTTGTTCAGAAAATAAAGTGATTATTATTATTATTATTAATGAGGAAACTTACCCTTTGCTTGAAAATATTAAAGATAATAAATGCTATGAAATTTTTTGGAGCCTTTCGGTTAGAAATAGACATAAATGCATATAAATTATTTGAGTAATTTTAACCCTTCCGAGACGGAATGCGAGTGACTTGAGGCGTATAGGTGCTCGTTATGTTAAAGAGAGAGAGAGAGTAAAGAGGTTATATTGGGGAATTTATACATATTTATTTATATAAATATGTAAAAATTCCCCAATTTATATTTCGACTATTATATTCTATTTAGATTAATTTAGAGTTTTGTCGCTGTTGTAGTTATATATGAGAGACCGAATTTAATCCTTTAATAAGAGATAATAAGTCGATTTTAAGAACTGGGATAAAATAGGGTATAAAAATTTGAATGGAAAATACATATGTATGAAAAAATTACATACATTAGAGGTAACGAATGTATGTATAATAATACGAAGTGATGGAGGAAACAGAAACTTCGATATAAATAATCGATGCCCTTAATCAAAATAAAATACTTTTAGAGCACAAGAAACGTTACAAGTCGTTGGTCCAATATTACAAGGTTCTATGTTACATTTTTGGAAAAAATTTGTGTTGAATATCATGGTTCTATATGTCATTCCTTTTTGTTTAGACTAATAAAGTAATAGATGGAAGCACTTACCACCTCACAATATTAAATCGCAAATAGTTCTAAGTTACTTTTTAAGTTGTTTTTACTGATATGCAAATTTTAAACCTCATTTCCCCAAAGTTAAAAAAAATAACATAGAACCTTGTAATAGTGAGCCAACGAAGTCCCTTCAAGACATGTTTAACCTAATAATCTCAGCTATGGTCAACAGTTTTAATAATTTTTATCGTGGAAATAAAGGCATTTAGGTTTGAATTGCAAAGTAATAAAAGGTTAGACAAACGGCGGTACTAGTTATAATTTTCAAAATAGATAAAGTTAACAAAAAAGTATGTAGCCTGAATTAAATAATTTCGAATAGTAATTGATGTAGGTATATAAAATGATTAGGTGTACGGTAAATGTTGCCTATGGAAGTTTTAGCATAATTATGTCGTGTAGGTTAGATATATTATAAATTCGACAAGAACTATCAAGTAAAATAATAGGCACACTATTAAGTACCTATGCCCATTTGCACCCGTGTTAAAAGGAAAACAGCAATGCCACTCAAACCACGGTTCCGGTGGAATCGACTTTTCCACTGGCTATTAATACAATAACCGCAAAATAATGCACGCCTTATTTGGGATAAAAGGCATAAAAGTAGCCTACGCCTCTGTTCGGGCACATTTCCTACGTCTATAAAATCATGCTGATCCGTTAATGTCTGCCAAAAAGACAAATTAGCAAGCACATTTTCACAAACTTAAGCCGCATGAAATTAATTTGTTGACTGTTTTTATCATATATCGGGAGAATTATAAAGAGTGCACGAAATATGCCTAATATTGATACAATTACTTACTTACGTGCCAAAGCTGAAGTCCTCAGTCTTAACCCTTACTTAATATTATAAATTCGAAAGTAACTCTGTCTGTCTGTCTGTTACCTTTCCACGGCTAAACCACTCAACCGATGTAGATGAAATTTGGTACAGATATAGTTTAAAACCTGGGGAAGGACATAGGCTACTTTTTATTCAAGTAGGTACCGCGCGGGCGGAGCCGCGCGTACAAGTTAGTATAATATAAATAACATAATCGAAAAGTAACCTTAAGTGAAAAACGTACTTATTTTCCACCCTGAGGAAAATACAAAAAATCCTTATACCTTATCTACATTTTAAGGAGTACCTCTGTGTACAAGTTCAACCTTTTAAATCTAAGTGTTTGGACAAGGCCCTTATAAGCCAGTCACTGTGTGAGTGAGTCAATACTTTTCAGTGAATACATAGGTAAATATTAACATTTGTGGTTATATTTTTAAATAATATTCTACCACATACACACAACACCATCTAGTCCAAACTAAGCAGACCTTGTACTATGGGTACTAGACAATGGATAAACATACATATATACTTTTTTTTTGTAAATACGTACATATTATACGTAGAAACACCCAGACCAAGACAAACATCCATGTTCATGCACACAAATGTTTGACTTGTGCGGGAATCGAACCCGCAATCTCAGGCGTGGCAGTCGGTTACACTAACCATTACGCCATCGAGGCCGACAATATTCACGTTTAATAGAACACAGACCACTTAATCATACACGGTTTCTTTTCATAAACGCAGTCACGACATGCTCACTAGTTAATGCGGCTTATCGCTACGTTTCCCTTATGAAATGTGTGGAATTATGTACATTGTTAACCTTTCGTGCATACACGTCATTCAGAAGTTGTAAAACGGCAAAGCATGTTGAGTATAAAATGTAACCGAAGTTAGACCTATTGCATAGATTGAAAAAAGCACGGCCCACTACAGGTAACAGTTTCTTTTATAAATTGTTAACGATATTTTGCACGCATAGCCTGCATTTTTAGCAAAAAAGTCACGACAAACGATCACAAGACTTTCTAGACAACTAGTCAGGGTTCCGTAAAAAAAATGGCAACAACGCAATCCTTATAATTTCGTCCCCTTCATTTGTACGTCCATACCTATCTCACAGTGATTTCTGTCGAGGACTATTGGACTATAGCTCAGTAGGGAGACCAACAGGCTGCAAAGCAGAGGGTCTCGGGTTCGAACCCACGTCGCGCACCTCTGACTTTCGGAAGTTATGACTTTTCGAAATTATGTGAGTATTGATTGACAATTATCGACACTGGTCTAGCGTTAGGGTATCGTTAGCCTTCGGGTTGCGGAGGTCAGATGGCAGTCGCTCCGTGTAAAAACTGATATCCAATCAAATCCGGTTAGACTAGAAAGCCGACCTCAAAGTAACTTGGGAATAATAAAGGCTAGGGAGAAGACACATGACACAAACAACATTTTATTGTAAACTTGGCGATTAAAAAGAGTGGCCATGAGTTTCTTGTCCGTTCTTCTCATGAGCCCTACACCACCCTTGCTTTGCTGAACGTGGCAGTAAATGTAAATTAACAGAAAAAATTTAGTGTAACTTTGACATTCATAAGTGTTACCTTGTAACCTAACTTGAATAAATTTATTTTTGATTTGATTTGATTTGAAAGGTTTCGGATTTATTTTTTAATTTAACATATCTATAGTTGGTGAAGAATTATATTGGTATAAGGGTTATATTGTATTTTATGATGTAGGCTATTTTGAGTTAAGTTAACTAATCATAGAAATAAACTTTTGTTTCAAAAGGTCTTAAAAAATAATACTATGAAATAAAATATTTTATTTTTATTGCGTATGAGTACCTAGTTGGTAAATGGATATTAATCGTAAATAAAAACTATGTAACCCTTAATCACGCGTGCTCCAACACGAACATGGATTGAAATTATTGTTACATTATGTATGTCATAAAAAGTTCTAAACAAAAAGAAGAATACAACATATTTTTTTGTGGTTTAGAACGCAAACAAGCAGACGGATCGCCTGATGGTAAGCGATTACCGCCGCCCATGGACACCCGCAACACCAGAGGAGCCACAAGTGCGTTACATTCCTTTTAAATTTGCCATAACTCACTCGACGAAACACAACGCAAGCGCTATTTCACGTCGTTTTCTGTGAGGCCGTGGTATCACTCCGGTCGAGCTGGCCCATTCGTGCTGAAGCGTGGCTCTCCCACAGTTATGAAGTTTTATTAATAACGAAGTCTCAACAAGTTAGCTCACTCGGTATTTTTTTTTGCCTGCGTGCGAATTATCAATACAGTCAGTTGGGCTACTTTGAAAATATACATACATACATACATAGATCCACGCCTGTTTCCCAGAGGGGTAGGCAGAGACTACGGATTTCCATTTGCTACAATCCTGACACACTTCTCTGGCTTCATTCACTTTCATCACATTCCTCATACACGCCCGTCGGTTCAAGGAGCTCTTAACCTAAAAATATAAGGTAAACCTTACATACGTGCATAGAATCAAGGCTGTTTCCTTGAAATATAGGCAGTTTAAGAATTTCTACTAATATTTAATTTTAGTATTGTAACGACATACATAATTTAAATAAAGTAGTAGATCCTCGCTGATTTCAGCATGAATGGGCCGGATCGACCGGGGTAGTACTACCCTCTCACAGAATACCGGCGTGAAGTAACGGTACCCGTACTGTTGCTTTTCGTATCGGTGAGTGAGAGAGCCGGAGGCCTAGTTACCCCGATCCTTTTCCTATCCTTTCCTTTGTCCTTTCCCTCCTTCATTCCTTTTTAAAGGGCTGGCAACGCACTTGTAACTCCTTTGGGGTTCTGGGTGTCCATGGGCGGCGGTAATCGCTTACCATCAGGCGATCCGCCGGCTCGTTTGCCGCCTATGCCATAAAAAAAATTAGAATCCTGAAATATCTCTCTGGCATCCTTTATTCACAGTCACAAACAGATAGAAAACAGACTATCAAAAGAAAAGTTGTGTATGCGGTCTCCCCCTTTAGGGATGATTATCATAACGTACATATTAACCCATTCAATGCGGCAACAAATTTTGCTTTCACGAGCCAAATGCGGCTCATATTTAACGTAAACGCCGATCGGCGTGAGTCACACTTGATGAAATAAAAAAAACAATAATTGGATGTATATTACAATCACGTGTCAATCGTTAAACATATTAGAGAAAAAAGTACTTTCCTCTGGCAGTTCAAAAACTAGTTCTAATTATATTATCTATCTATCGTCTTTTCTTATCTTATCTTATGTGGGGGCCAGTCAGTGCAGACCGGCGACACTTCGACCCAGTGGGATCTTTTGTGTCGACACTCTCCCAATAACGACTGCCATAGATGTTCATGGCAGCCGGGACCGACCCACTGAGCTATCGCTGCTCTGTATCTATCGTCTTTAATATTTAAAGAGATCTGACCTAAATATTGTATGTATTTGTAATTCAATATTTAACTTATTCAGTTAATAACGTGCAGTTGTACACTTAGGCCATAATTAATTAAACAGGTAATAAACCTGATAGAGTTGTATGTTATTATTTATCTTGGGGAGTATCGAGTGTACAACGTATAACATATGCGATGCTTGCGGCTATCGAGTATATAAATACTAAGGGGATAATTTCAGAGCCGTTAGAAGTAGGGTCGAGTGCATAAAGCGGTGTGGGGGCCACTGCTCTTAGACCACACGACTGCTTACCATCAGGTGGAGCGTGGTCATTTTGACGAGCAAAATAAAAAAATTAAAAGGTCCTTAAGTTTATAAATATTTTCTCCTTGTAAATTATTTATTAACTAGTTTTTGCCCGCGGCTTCGCTTGCGTTAATTTAGAATTTGACAATCAATTCGGGTTGTACTCTGCTTGTAATAATATAATTCAATCGTGATTCGAAAGACACGTGGCGCCATCTATTACTATAAGAACGTTATTGTTGTTTTCCTCGGAAACAGTAATTTTTTTCGGAATTATTGGTAGCCCATGTCCGTTTCTGTACACCTGAAAACGTATATGAAAATTTTCAGGACGATCGGTTCAGTGATTTAGGCGTGAAAAGGTAACAAACAAACAAACAAACTCATTTTCAGTTTTATAATATTAAGTTAGGATTTTCCTGAGTTTCTTCTATCTATAATTATACTAAATAGAGACTCTGATCGATGTAAGGAAATGTAACTAGGGCAAGTTCTTTTTTATAAATCGTACTAGAAATCGTAATTATCTGACTAGATACATGACACATTGGCTGTTATTTTAAACCCTAATTGATAGAATCATTCACGTGCTGTTTATGTTGAAGGCATAAGCTATCATGAATGGTTTCATTCAAACGTACGTGACGGTCTACAGCTTATAGCTACGCACCCCTATACATTACTGTAATGTGATCAAATTTGTCACCCCTCTATAAATTCTGTCGACACTATCTTGTGATGTAAAGTGCCGTAAGTTGGGATGTTAATTTAGAGATAGTGGTTTGGAGAATGCATTAGGAATGATAATGAGATAAGGAAACTTGTTTGTGCAAATGTTGAAATCATGTGTCCAGTCACGTCATGTTATCATGGTAATGATGAAATCAATCATCCTTGATACTGTACAAAATCTTAGTAAAAGTTAAATAGTTATCGTTCCTACACCCTATTTCAAGTTCCGATAGCGAATCTTGTATCAATAGATACAGTTATTTTTATATAGATACATGGTTCACTATTATAAACATAAAGCTGGTCAATCTATTAATCAACCAGACTATTGAAATTAAACTATAATAATAATAATAATAATAATATCACATACACACAACACCACCTAGCCCAAACTAAGCAGAGCTTGTACTATGGGTACTAGACAATGGATAAACATACATATATATACTTTTTTTTTTGTAAATACATACATATTATACATAGAAACACCCAGACCAAGACAAACACCCATGTTCATGCACACAAATGTTTGACTTGTGCGGGAATCGAACCCGCGACCTCAGGCGTGGCAGTCGGTTACACTAACCACTACGCCATCGAGTCGTGCTAAAACTACTATATACGGCTTTTTGAATGCATATGGCAATGAAAAACACAGGCTAGCGTGGATGGCACTTAGGGGTCTGCAACACTCCAAGAAATTCATTGCAAACGGAGCCACAGGCTTCACCCGGAAGTTCTGCGGGTATAGCAAGAGCCAAATGCGCCTGCTCACAGGAGCGTTCACTGGCCATTTTGGCACCAACGACTTCCTGTGCAGATTGAGATTGACACACGATTCGATCTGCAGAGCCTGTGGTGAACAGGACGAGTCCATATCACACCTACTGTGTGAATGCGTCGCGTTGGCTGGACTTAGAATAGGTCCGATGGGATTGGCATATCCAAACCCTGAAGACTTCAGGCTTCTCCCTATGAATTGTACACTGCCGTTAATGCAGTACATTCATAAGGAGATAGCTAAGGGATGAATCTTGGGGCCGACACAAAAGATCCCACTGGGTCGAAGTGTCGCCGGTCTGTACTGACTGGCCCCCACACACGATAAGATAAGATATACGGCTTTTATCGCGTTGTTTATTTGACACTTTATTACAAAATTTAGAAACTGTTACACTACTATTACTATTAAACTTTACTAATTTTTAAAATAATTAAATTATTGAAACTATTTATACTATGACTATACTGTGATGCGGAGGAATTTTATGTCGCCTATTGAGGGTTTTAGTTTTCTTTTTGTTTCTGTTTTATATTGTTTTAGGTATAAGTTAGTTTTAAAGAATTGTGGTTATATGTTAAATACTCCAAATATGAAGTTGTATTATCTCACACATTACAATTCAAACATAACCTTATTACAAGATAAGCCAGGTTACGTAAGCACTAAGCATTATCGCCCATTATACACGATTCGTTAACAAAGGAGTGTCATAAAACTTCGTCATTGAACAATATTCAATACGTTTTCGAACCAATGACTCCCTCTCATTTTCTTATAGAATGCGTCCCACCAACCTGCCGATTACTTATTATAAACGCTTCAACGATTACTCATATTAAGTCTGTGCGAATCGAATGCGATTATATAACGTAATATTTCTGTGTTATGAATTACCTTTTAATGAAATAACTTCTTTGTAATTCATTCGGTGAGTGAGAGTGCCAGCAGCCCAATCACCCTGTTTCCCCCTTCCCGCTCCTTCTCCTTCCCACTTCCTTTCCTAAAGGGTCGGCAACGCGCAAGTGATGCCTTTGGTGTTGCAGGTGTCCATAGGCTACGGTGACCACTTACCATCAGGTGTATGCTTGTTTACCACCTTAGCTGAATTAAAAAAACAAAGAAGGTCTAACGAATAAGCCCATTCAGCATTAATCTTAAACTCAACTAAACGGCACAGATGACACAATGATTTCAGCGATCTCCTTGTCGCTGTGCCAAGCTCTATGTTATGGGTTCGACACGGGACTAAAATTATATGATTTACAAATAGTTGTCATGAGTCAGGTATGTTTTTGGCCCGTTCTTTTTAAAGGTATTCGTGACACAAGAAGCATCAAATCACGGAAGATGACGATATTTTAAAATAATACTTACACATCATTTATGCTTCAAGCCGTATAGGCCGTGAAGGTCTTCACGATACTTGCCCAGCGAACCGTAAAACAATAACAAAACATAAATTAATACAGAAATTGAAGAGAAATAAAAATTTAATTTAATTTTCTTTTAATATAATTACAGTTAGTCCCAACTAATATATCTATACATACAAATAAATAAAATTGAAGTGTCTGTTTGTAATTTCAAAATAAAAGCTTTTTATCTAATGCATATGAAAGTATATAAGGTACCTATACGAAAACATCTATTTTTAAAATGTTTGTCTGTCTGTCTGTTTGTTCCGGCTAATCTCCGAAACGGCTGAACCAATTTTGACGGGACTTTCACTGGCAGATAGCTGATGTTATAAGGAGTAGCATAGGCTACTTCGATTTTAGAAAAAAATAGGGTTCCGCGGACACAAACACTTTTTAGTTAAAATCTTAGCGGACGAAATCGCAGATAACAGCTAGTAAGTATATATTATATTAGAAGTGTGTAATATAAAACAAACAGAGACATAAAGTTATAAATATTATATAGCGTAATCTATTTTATGAAGTTCTTTCTCGTCAATATCTACACTTCATTTTATCCTTCAACAAAAAGTTAAACAAATAATAGTTCAGTATATTAAATGTAAAGCACATCTACCGGTGCGGTGGCGACCTATCACAGGCCCTTCTGTCCTTAACCCGAGGCGTGACGAGTCGACCTTCTCTATCTACTCCTGCTATAATTCACATTGTCCGACTTGGGTGCGTCCACCAGTTATGCAGTGATTGTCTCTTCTCTATGCACGTTGCATCAAGGTTACCATTGTATTATTAAATAATAACTAGATCGCACAATTTTAAATACAACCGAATTGTTTTTGAAGTGAAAACTTCTTTAGCAGCGTTGTGCACTTTTTTTGTGATGGGTAAAAACTGTTAAACTCGCGTCAGGACACGTGACCTGATCGAAAATTCGTAAGACGAAGGGAGAATTGTCAAACTCGCTTCAGGATACGTGACCTGATCGAAAATTCGTAAGACGGAGGGAGAATTGTCATGTTTGTGTACGATAAATGAATATTGTATTTTACCACATAAATTATAGTACTTTTATACTGATAATTAAAGCAATTCGTGCAAAATTATTCCCTAATCATTCCAAAATATCAAAAATGCACAACGTTAATATTCAAGTTTTCACATCTACCGGCACTCCCGGAGTGCAACCCGTTTATTTTTTATTTTACGCTTATCATCGAAGTAAAAACAAGCGTAGTAATAGAAAATCTGACAGGAATATAATAAATTTTAAGCTACATTGGCATAAATTTACTTATATATTTTAGTGCTTTTTAGGGTTCCGTACCCAAAGGGTAAAACGGCACCCTATTACTAAGACTCCGCTGTCCGTCTGTCTGACGTCTGTCACCATTATCTCATGAACCGAGATAGTTAGACAGTTGAAATTTTCACAGAATGATGATGTAACTCTATGTTAGGCTAAGAGTAACTTATGTGAAGCTACTCGCATATATTTAAACTAGATGTTCCCGCGGTTTCACTCGCGTTTATCTTCGTCCCCGTGGGTCGTAGCGTGATGTTATATAGCCTATAGCCTTCCTCGATAAATAGGCTATCCAACACTAAAATAATTTTTCAATTCGAACCAGTAGTGCCTGAGATTAGCGCGTTCAAACAAACAAACAAACAAACTCTTCAGCTTTATAATATTAGTATAAATATAGATTTAGATTGTGCGGTCCCATTATTTGTGATAATTATAATATTTGCTCTCATTATTTTAATGCACCAAAATATATGCAAGAGTTAATGTATATGTAAAACTAATCACATTATACAATGTTAAGCCGCTCCATGGATATAATGCAAATATTGTTTCCCTCGACAATTTAGTGCAATTAAAATGGCAGTTTGCATAACGGTATCATACAGTCGGCAACTGATATTATATGAATAAAGGAATCATAATTATTATAGGAAAAAAGTGAATATGCTATGCAAAATTAATATTAAGATTTAATCTCTATTAAACTTTTTATATAGTCACCTATGCCGGATTAGGTACACCAAATATGATCAATTTTGATTGAAAATTGATTTTATTCGATTGATTTAACCAAATACAGTCTCCAGGCAATCTTACTTTATCTATATTTTGCAACGACAGGCAATTTATTTATATTAAGTTTCATGTTTTGTGACTCATCTTTATATAATTATATAAATCTTCTGTGCGTGTGTTTGTAATTAAACTCCTAAACGGCTGGACCGATATTGATGACATTTTATGTGTGTTTAAGTGGATTCGAGAATGGTTTAGATTTGGTTTTTGAAGTGAATACTTCTTTAGGCGCGTTGAGCACTTCTTGGGTGAACAAAAATCATAGAACCCGCGTCATCGTCACATTTCATGGTGCGTCCTACGCAAAAAATAACGAAATTTTGACTCCCTTAATAACTCCTAAGAGAGTATCAGGAATCCGACCGGCCCTTTTTTTTTGTTTCTGACAAAGAAATGTTTATAATCAAGGATTAAAGTTTTCACTTCTATCGGCAGTCCCCAAAGACTGCCCCAATATTTTTTTTTCTGCGCAGGACACCGTCTGTCGGGACAGCTAGTAATTCTATAAAGTTAAACGTAACCTAACAAATTGCCTATTATGACTACAACATAGGTATAATTACATATAGTGTCGTGGTCTTTCAGATCGATTTAGGTGTAATATTTTTGGTATGTATTATTTTATTTTATGTCGGATGATTTAGTCAGCGCACATTAAAAAGCGATTTCTTTTGTCGAGTTCCTAGGTGAAAAATCAATATACATCTATATTGTTTTTATACAACTGAGGTGTCACACACACATACGGCCCACCTCATGGTAAGTGATCACCGTAGACTATGGACGTCTGCAACACCAAAGACATCACTTGTGCGTTGCCGAATCTTTAGAAAAGGAAGAAGAGAAAAAGGAAGTGGGAAGGAAAAGGAGCGGGAAGGGGGAAATAGGCTGATTGGGCCTACGGCACTTTCACTCACCGAACGAAACACAACAGTAGGAATACTGCTATTTCAGTTCGATATTCTGTGAGAAGGTAGTCCTTACCCGGTCGAGCCGGCCCATTTATGCTTAAATCAGCGAGGCTCTACTATGTATCATTTTTTATATAATTATAGGCCATATGTCGAAATAACATTAAGGACTATAATTATGTACCAACATCAATATACACTAATGCATATAATCGTAATAAAATTCGATATTGACTTTACTTTGACATTAAATAAAAACAAATCTATCTTTTTGATGTCTTATAATTTATTGATAGATATTTGTTCATAATAAGTAGCTATCAAAGGCGTTATAGTCAAGTAGCAAATCACAAACGAAACATGGCATATTTATTTCTAAGAATAATATACTGTACGTAAATACAATTTATTATGCATATCACGTGTAGGCACTCGAGGGTGACATAAATAGACTCCCATCCGTAGGATCAGTATCCTTATCATGTCATGGTTAAAATAAAAACAAACAGTTCATTCAATTTGTTTACAAGTAGTTAAACTTTGTAAGTATACTCAACTTGTAGAGTCTGAACAACTCGTCTGCAAAATCACTAACTGTTAAAATACATTTAATATAATATAACAAACATGCTTTACACCAACAGCTCCAACCGCGTATGCATGGCTCGCGATGAAGAAACCTATCTCAAAAAGTTGGATACTTTCATCGATTAAAAAAAACTTATTTAATAGGTGCTTCGTAGTATATTAGAAAACTCCAATACTCTATGAGACACCTATTAAAAAGTATTTTAGAATTTCATATGGTTTTAAAATACTTAACAGAGCTTATAACAATTTTACTATAGGTCTGTACATATTTATATATACAGGATGTGGCGTAAATAATGGATAACCTTGAAACTGTCGACTGGCCAGATTATCATCTATCATTTACTCTACTTATATCACCATAGCAATATTAGTATCCTTACTAATATTATAAATGCGAAAATGAGTTTGTTTGTTTGTTACGCTTTTACGCCTTAACTACTCAACCGATCAACATGAAATTTTGCATACACGTTGTCAGGGGTACAGAATAGGACATAGGGTACCTTTCATCCAGAAAAAAGAACTGTTGCAAACCTAACCTAACCTAACCTACATTTACGCGAGCGAAGCCGCAGGTGAAAACTAGTAGATTATAAAGCTGAAGAGTTTATTTGTTTGTTTTGTTGCAATCTCAGGAACAACTGGTTCGAATTGAAAAATTATTTTAGTGTTGGTTAGCCCAATTATCGTGGAAGGTTATAAGCTAAATAACATCACGCTACGACCAATAGAATCGGAGCATCAATAAAAAATGTTGCAAAAACGGGGCAAATTCTCTTAGGTATGTGAAGACGAAGTTGCGCGGGACAGCTAGTGGATTATAAACGCAGACATTCTTAACATTTTAAGTGTATCGTGGATATATTTACACATATGGGAATGAAATACAGTTTGAATCATAATAAAATGAAACGAATATGAGCTGATATCCTAATCCTAACTAATATCATAAAAGCGAAAATGAGATTGTTTGTTTCTTACCTTTTCACAGCTAAACCACTGAACCGATCATCCTTAAATTTTGCATATACGTTGTCAGGTGTACAGAAACGGACATAGGCTACCTTTCATCCCGAAAAAAATTACTGTTCCCGAGGAAAACAACAATAACGTTCTTATGATAATAGAAGGCGCCACGTGTCTTTCGAATCATGATTGAATTATATTATTACAAGCAAAGTACAACCCGAATTAATTGTCAAATTCTAAATTAACGCGAGCGAAACCGCGGGCAAAATCTAGTTGAGTTATATTTACAGTTCGACAACGGATATTATGACGAATGCGAGAATTGTTTTGAAAGTAAATAATATTCAAAATCTTTTGATCCACCATAATTCTAAACTATTTAATTTTTTGCCTCTTCCATATAATACAAAATTAAGACGGCATGTAAATGTATACAGATAAATTCATAAAAAGCTGAAAGGTATTTTGGCTTAATGCAAGTATAAACAATGTCGCAATCCAAGGACTCCCTATCATATAATCTGAAGAAAAAGTTTCGTTACTACTAAAACTTACCAATCTGGATAAAAGGAATTCTTTTTGTTGGATAGCTTATAGCATTTCTTATGTAAAGCCATATGAAGTCAGTTCAATCGTTCGACTTGAATACTCGCAGTTTTGTACGCGATATACGGCTTTTACCAGGGACATATTTATTACATTACGAAGTATTCGTTGTCATTTTTCGAGATTCTTCCCCAATAAGTATTAGATATAACAGCTGATACATTTATTTCAATCCTTACTAATATTATAAATACGAAAATGAGTTTGTTTGTTTGTTACCCTTCACGCCTTAACTACTCAACCGATCAACATGAAATTTTGCATACACGTTGTCAGAGGTACACAATAGGACATAGGGTACCTTTCATCCAGAAAAAAGAACTGTTGCAAACCTAACCTAACGTACATTTACGCGAGCGAAGCCGCGGGTGAAAACTAGTATATCTATAAATCTTTTTTTAATTTGATATCTGTATTGGCCTTGTATCAAATACGATATCCGTTGTATGGAATTAGCTCAAATGCTTTAAATTTATTTTAAACTGTTTTAAATAGCCTAAGTACTCATCACCAAACCTAACTCATTTTAGCATATTTCATTTACTATAAATGTGTAATATGTTGTTAAACAACGTCTGTACTCTCGCTTGTTTGAAAATGGGCGTATTATCTTTTTTCGTCTGCTTTGATATGCCTTTCAGATAGGTTAGTTTGCTTACAAATATGCCTAAAGAAACCATCTACACAATGTGTATTTACAATAATTTAGGCTTACTGCTGTAATGTAAGTTAATTAAATACAAAATTTGAACAATTCTTATGTCATAATTCAGTCTACGTTAAATTCACAACAGCTGACATTACAAAACGTCGGCTTTTCTATATCATTTATAAATTTAGTTTAGTTTAACTAGAATATAATTTATTTATATATTAGCCTAATGGGATACATTTCTAAGTATTGATAAAAACTGCATTACAATTAGTTATGCTTTAATAGACAACATTTCTAGTGGTGTCTGGACACGGCTAGCGATTTTATTTCATACTATCGATTTAGTGATTTATCTTAAGAATCTTAACTAATATAATAAATTCAAATGTAAGTTTGTTTATTCGTTTATTACGATTTGACGCCTGACCTACTCGACCGATTATAAGATCATGAAATTTCTTAACTAACCTAACCTAAATTTACGCAAGCGGAGCTGCTGGCAAAATCATAATTTCAACATTTTAGAAAAGATAATACAATAAGAAACATCTGGATTGGGGCGTCCCCAATCTAGATGTATTTTACTAAAGCATCTTTAAATTTTTCGTATCTTAGAGAACCGTACATTAATTAAGATAAGTTTTGAAATTAACTACTTATAGTGAGATCAACTACAAACATTACATACCTACATAATAAACCTCCTGCCAATACCGGGTGGGTGAGCTATCCCAAGCACACGAGGTATTTACGTCATTCTCATTTAACCTGAGTGATCTATGATCAGTGTTAGCCCAATCCCGTCTTGCACCAAAAGGTTCAGCAATTCCTTCTTATGCCGTACCATACAACTTTGGAATGGTCTTCTGGCACATGGTGTTCCCTCCCTTGTATGACATTGGGTCCTTCAAACGCAGTGTGAAGAAGCTTCTAGGCAGACCGGCTTGACACTGACTACGGCTAGAAGACATCTTTCTTCTCCTCGTCGTCACTGTCTCTGGACTGTAATTGGGCTTTCCATCAGATCCGTTACAATCACATTGCCGCGTCAATATACACTCGCGTGCAAGTAAATCGACTCAAGGCTCAAGTGCGCATAAAAAGTGATATAACTTAAAAATGCCTTATTTTACCTCTATATAATGTTTTACATAATTATAGCCTAGTAATTAGGCTTTAAAATGGTAGCATAATTTCAGTAATTTAAATAAACACATGTCCTTAGAATGCAACTGAACGCAACCTCCCATAAACTGCTCTGCGCTCTATACACAACTTGCGCGACACAACCCGCTATAAAAACCCCCTGTAATCGTTTTTTCTTATCAGTCGCTCACTAGACGTTGACCTGAACACATCTCTGCAAATTGAAGCCGTCATTTGAAGAAAATTATGGATACAACACCTGAAGAAGCCGCTCAAGTCGTTGCCCTGTTGCAAGAAGGGTTGAACCAGCGAGAAGTCGCTCGTCGGTTGAATATGAGTCAGTCTGCTGTCTCGAGAGTGTACAGGAGGTTTCAAGAGAGTGGTGCCTTCACTCGGCGGCCTAATACCAGCCGACGCCGGTGCACCTCGGAGCGTGACGACCGGTTTTTGGTCTCGACCTCTCTCCGAAATCGACACCTTACCGGCGTGGATGTGCAGCAGGAGCTACGTCAAGTTCGCGGAGTAACTGTCAGTCAGTGGACAGTTAGAAGAAGGTTGAAGGAAGCTAACGTTACTCCGAAAAGACCCGCTACAGGCCCGAAGTTGACCACAGCCCACCGTCAAGCACGCCTTCACTTTGCTCGAGAGCACTCGGATTGGAGCATAGAGCAATGGCAGTCGGTCCTGTTCACAGATGAGACGAGGATGTGTCTCCATGGCAGCGACAGGAGAGGTCGGGTGTACCGGCGTCCTGGTGAACAGTTTTCACAGTGCTGCTTTGTTGAAACCGTTGCATATGGTGGCGGTTCGTGCATGATGTGGGCTGGAATTTCCTTAGAAGCAAAAACGGACCTTGTTTTCGTTCCTGGGGGAGGCCGGAGAGGAGGTCTGACCAGTGATCGTTACATTGAAAATGTTCTACTGGATCAAGTTGTCCCTTATCAAGGCTTTATTGGGGATAATTTCATCTTGATGCATGACAATGCCCGATGTCACACTGCTCGGGCCACACGTGAGTTCCTGAGTGAAGTTGGAATTCACACTATGGATTGGCCAGCGCTCAGCCCCGATTTAAATCCCATTGAGCACATATGGGACGAGCTCAAAAGTAAAGTTAGGGCGAGGAATCCAGCTCCGACAAACATCAATGAGCTCAAGACTGCGTTGGTAGAAGAGTGGGGCCGAATACCACAATCATCAATTAAAAAGTTGATAAGGTCTATGAAGAATCGCTTGAGAGCAGTGATCAGGGCTAGAGGAGGGAACACCAAATATTGACACGAATAAATTTTTTATCTTATGCACATTTTGTTTCATTTATACCCAATAACCCCCATACTGTGAAATTGTATGAATTTTCAAAATTTTTTACAATATCTTTGACATTCACCTTTTTTACTAACCTACTGAATCGATTTTCATGCAACTTACATAATTATAAAGCTCAATTACTAGGCTTTAATTATGTAAAACATTATATAGAGGTAAAATAAGGCATTTTTAAGTTATATCACTTTTTATGCGCACTTGAGGCTTGAGTCGATTTACTTGCACGCGAGTGTATAAAAGAAAAATCTACATTCTATGGTCTCTAGTTCTACACGAGCTAATCAACATCTAGAATGGGCCAATATATCGCTAAAGAACATTTTGCTATTGCCTATTCAGAAGTAGGACGAGCATGACCCTTAAAACGCAAAGCATACTCTGATAGTAAATAATACAAATTGTAATTTTATTAAAGTACAATGCTGTAACTAATTATGTAGTTAAGGGGACACCGCGAAACGTGACGTACGTACTCATTGACACTCATTGTGTATCAATCGTTAAAGCGCGGTCATAAGGTCTAAAATTGCGATGCGCCCGCAATGATCGAGAGCGCTTAGAAATTGTTTGTTAAAATCTTAAAATATTATTTAAAAATGATTGGTTTTAGTTATGGAAATAATGAGCTAGCAAATTACTAATATTGATGTTACGAATATATTTGAGTAATTCCTAAGCATAATGATAGTGTAACTTCCTTGTAATTTAAAAATAGTAATTTTTCAGAGGTGTTTTCGAAAATAATTATGATCGAGCCAAAATCACAATATCGTGTTTTTGAGCTAGGAACTTCTAGTTAAGGACATCAATTTACCCATATCAAAATTCTAGATTAATTGGTCTTCTCATAGTTCTATACTATTCGATGAAAGTTAGTGCATGTTTTCAGTGTATCCTCTTAACAGTATTTAGGCATAAGTTACCGATATATGTATATCTTAGAGACTATATGATGCTTTTCGATTGTAGCTTACATTTTGAAATAGCATTTCCTTCCTTTGCTTTTAATCGTATCACTTGACTATGAAACCGTGGGTCTCCGTACGAAGCCGTACGTGTTTCAGTGCCAAAGACGTCCTCGACAGTCGGAAGTTATGGCTTTTGTTCTGTGCCCGACTCGCCTCGCCTTTTCTGCAACACTTAGCAAACGTTTAAAACTCTATTGTTATACCCGCTGACGTTTTGAAGCTATTTTCATTGTTCCGTCCGGCACATTAATATGTTTTCGCTGCAGTTATAATTTTGTCGCAAAGTAAAATAATACAAAGTGAAAAAGTTGAGAGTATTTAAAATGATGTTTTGAAATTTACTGGGCGTGTATCCAGTTAATTACTATTTATCGGATTCATTCGTTGTTTTGATATGAAATTCTAAGTAACTGAATGAATTAAAAAAAACTGTACACGACAATAAGCTAGTCATCCACTATGTGCGACACAGCAAGGATGTTGGTGTCGCACATCCCTGCCAACCATTTTGTTTAGGGTTCAACCACCTCGAAAACATTAAACATTTAAAATTGTAATTTTCGTCCTAGGTGCGTTGATGTAAAAATTATTTGATTATATCGATTACGAAACGTCTTTATGCTTTAATGTCAGTAATATTGATGGTACACTTTAGTCTGGTGTTTTTACAGATTACTTTGATATGTCACTCCTATAATATATCGAAAGGGCATTATGTATGTATGGTAATTAGTTCTCTTGCTTGTCAATAATATAAATACTTTGTCTTGATTCCAAGATAAATAAAATTACAAATCAATACAACAATTTCTAGCACATGAAATTAAAACCTTAAGCTTAAGTTTAAACTTAAACTTAAGGTTTTAATTTCGTGTGCTAACGAACTTACAAGTATGTTAGTTAAACCATGAGGTTAGTTTCAAGTGATCTAATACGGCAAAATACATAAGAGTTTATAGTCCTTCAAAAGCAAGCTCGAATAGTTGAGCTTGCTTCTGAAGATATCAGTTATTTATAACGGTGTTACTAAATAATAATCTATTTCGTTATCTACATAATTATTTTATTTTATAAAAAAACACCACCTTTTGTAATCAGCATCGCCTATCAATGTCTTACTTACATACTGGAGTCATTCGTTCACAGCTATCGGTAGTTAAAATCACAGTTTCGCACTAAATCTTACATTCTTGACATAAATCGGGCGTCCGATGCACGATGCAGCACAGATTCGTCTGTCACCCGCGAGACAACTAATTTGTCTGCCATTTAAACGCTACTGTGTATTCTTTTTTTGAGAAGCGAACAAATATTGAGTATTTTATAATGTTTTTATTTTGTTAGAATATAATAGTTTTCGCCGCGTAAGTACCTATCTCAGGTAAATACTAAATTCCTAGTTAGTTTTTCAATGCCAAAATCAAAACCTCTATTTCTATGAAAATGTGTTAACACCTCTTGAGCATGTAAATGAACTTATACATATATTAATAACAAATTATTATAATAAAATATAAGATTTTTTTTTGCATTGAACAGAGGAGATGTGGAGAGAACCTGTTTGAGGAGTAGAGCTCTCATGAAGCTGGCAAGAAATTCATGGCTACTATTTTCAATCGCGAATTGCTTTTATTATGATTCTTAATATGAACACTAAAGCCTAATCCGAGTTTTCATCTTCATGAGACCCGTAATAGTAAAATTGGCACCAGACCGGTCGATACGCCGCTCGCACCCTTTGCCATGCTGCCTTTAGAATGTATGCCTAAGGCGGCTGTTTAGGGGGCACCTCTATTAAGTCAGCGAGTCATCGCCTGCCATTCCGAATTTGTACTAAGTATATCTAGTAGATGCTGTTTTTTATACATAGTTTCCATAATAACAGTCATCAAACACCCATCCCCATGTCCCAGATTCATTAGGTTTCATAATAATATAAAGCAGTAACAGTTTTGTGAGGCCGTGGTATCACTCCAGCCGATTCGAGCCGGCGGCCATTCGTGCCGAAGCGTGACTCTTCCACGGTAACAACTAAACACTTTTGGATTGGAAAGGGCTCGGCATCAACATCAACGGCGAGTACATCACTCGATTGCCGACGATATCGTGGTCATGGCTGGAAGACCTTGGCATAATGCTCGATGGCCTCTGTAGAGTTTCCCGACAAGTAGGTCTTAAAATGAACATGGGCAAGATAAAAATCATTTACAACGTCCATGTCACACCTACTACTATTAAGGTTGGGAGCTCTACTCTCGAAGTTGTCGACAAGTATGTATACCTGGGACAATCGATCCAGTTAGGTAGGTCCAACTTTGAGAAAGAGGTCAATCGTCGAATCCAATTTAGCTGGGCAGCGACGTGAAGCTACGACATAATATCTTCTCGTCAAATATACCGCAGTGTCTTCAGACGAAAGTCTTTGACCAGTGATGACTTACGGCTCAGAGACGTGGTCGCTCACTATGGGTCTTATCAGAAGGCTCAAGGTCACGCAGAGGGCGATGGAGAGCGCTATGCTCGGGGTTTTCCTGCAAGATCGAATCAGGAATGAGGAGATCCGCAGGCAAACTAAAGTTGCCTAGCTCTCCGGATAGCCAGGATAAAGTGGCAGTGGGCAGGACACATAGCACGCAGAACCGATGGCCGTTGGAGAGGAAAGGCTCTAGGGTGGCGGCCACGCACCGGAACACGCAGCACAGGGGTAGGTCCCCCACAAGGTGGACCGACGACCTGGTAAGAGTCGCGGGAAGCGGTTGGATGCGGGTGGCCCAATACCAGTCTATGTGGAAAACCTTGGGGGCGGCCTATGTCTAGCAGTGGACGTCTTTCGGCTGAGATGATGATGATGATGATGAACCTTGAAATGGTAATCGTACTTCTATTAGCCGAATAGACGTCTACCATTAGTAATAATTTATAAAGAGTTATTACGTGCATTGAAGAAAAGTACACTCAATGTTTAAAAATCACACATTTCATTCATGGGACATTAAAGTCTTTTTTTTTATTTTTTTTTTATTTTGCTCGTCAAAATGACCACACTCCAGCTGATGGTAAGCAGTCGTGTGGTCTAAGAGCAGTGGCCTCCACATCGCCCCCACCTCGAATCGTCTGAACGATTTTCAACTTTCAGATATCTAAATAAACATAAAACTGGACATTTAAATAGTTCAATTTAAAACTAAAGCCTACCTCACACAAGCGGCTATTACTCGTCGATCGACTGAGTCGCGTATCGTTTCGTAAACACTTCATGTCACGTCGTGCACTCAATTTGTAGCTATTGGCGCCCTCTGCTGGTATAATAGGAGTTCATGCAATATGCACTCCGCTTTATGTGGCATACATTGTACGCGTTTAGCGTTAAGAAGAACGGTGTATATGTTTACAGAATAAGTTTTGGTTTTTGAATGATTTTGTTTAGAATACGATAAATACATACATACACTTATTTCGTAGTGATTTAGCTTAATTATTAAATTCTTTTGTTGTATTCGACAATAGTTGCCGTTTAGTTTGTTAAAGCTTATGAACAAATATTTGAGATTAGAAGTAATTGTCTTGCTTTGTGCAATAAGATCTATCTCTTTTAAATCGCCCTTTAATATAATTTAAGTATTTTACAACTGATATGTACAAGGTGTTTCAGCCATTATAACATTTATTACTGAGTATTAAAGTCCTTATCCTTACTAATATTATAAATTCGAAAGTAAGTCTGTCTGTTTGTTACCTTTTCACGGCTAAACCACTCAACCGATTTAGATGAAATTTGGTAGAGATTTAGTTTAAAATCTGGGAAAGGACATAGGCTACTTTTTATTGATGTAGGTACCACGCGGGCGTAGCTGCGCGCAAAAGCTAGTATGAACTAAAATAATAATAGCACATACTTAATGATACAAACAGAATCAGGCAATTCAGGTTCTGTAATAATATTTTATAATAGACAGCAGTATGGTATGAGGGCGCAAACACTTACACTTTGTGACAAATGCAAAGGTACATGACTGAATGTGGTAGTTTCCCGGGAAAGCTGGCTTGTTTGTACCGTTATCGACATCAAATAATTAGCTCTTTGGGCAGGCTCTTACATAATATTGTATTCTGTTTACGCGAATGTTATTCATTGAAATTAAACTACTATATACGGATTTTATCGCGTTGTTTATTTGACACTTAATTACAAAATTTTGAAAACTGTTACGCTACTTTTACTAAAACTTTACTAATTTTTAAGCTAATTACATTATTGAAACTATTAAACTATTTGTACTATATTACTATACTATTATACTAATTATATTTGTGTTTACACTTTCCCTGACGTTTCGGTTGCTTTTCAGCAGACATGGTCACGGGGAGACTACTACCTGAGATTTGACAAACCACAGATGCTCGCTAAAGAACACCGATTCCTACCAAGGATGCTTCGCGAGGCCATTGAAATCAAAAAACATCCGAATTTTAATAGAGAAGATGGTTGGAATGTACCACCATCTTGAGATCCAGTAATTCAAATAGTCAAACCCAAGAAGAAGCAAACCACAGCTAGACTTCATGATACTATGAGCTCATTCTGCGTAAATAGATACACCCATGATTAAATTATGTTCGGGTACTTTGAAATAACTACACTGGAACATTGAGACAACTGCCATCTTAGTCTCCCCGTGACCATGGCCGCTGAAAAGCAACCGAAACGTCGGGGACAGTGTAAACACAAATATAAATAGTATAATAGTATAGTAACAGGCTCTTACACTTGGAATACTGGTTGGTGCCAGCCAACCCGCACCCTGTTATCTATATGGGCACTTAAACATAACAGGTTAAATGTGACTGTAATATCTTATTCAGGTGTAACGTTAAATTATCATAATAATTATAAATGTATCTACAGATATAAAATCATGCACTGTCTGTGGGTATATCGTTTAGTCACGCTAATCTCTATAATGGCTCAACGAAATTGGTCTGTGGTTTTCAGCAATGTATGAAAATGAGCTTGGAAGCTAATATATAGGGGCTAATTAATTTAAATGCATTGTCAAATAAAACAATTAGTTGTCAATCTCGAATTGAAAAGATATGCAGATGATTCCTCGTTTAGGCGCGTATAAAATAACAGGGTTCAGTAATAATATAAAGTTAAAAGGACTGTAGGTATGTGATATTGAACCCCTACTCTTAGAAACTACGAAACAGATGTAAATATATTATTTTCCGATTATAATAAAGGTTTATAATATCACACTAAAAACCAAAGATGCACAACTAGTTTACTGATAATATAAAAAGAAAATATACCTTACATATTTTTGTTTCTAATAAATAAGCAAAAAGGGACTGGACAGATTAAAAAAAAACATTAAATAGCTACATTATGCAGAAAAACGTACACAATATATAATCACGCTTAACTGCCTCCGTGGCGCAGCTGTAGTGAATGCGACTGCTGTGCATGAGGTCTCGGGTTTGAATACCGGGTCGGGCCAACAAAACGGTGTTGGGTGTTTCTGTTAAGAAATCTCAATACGAGCCCGGAGTTAGGAAGTTGGCGGTGTTAGACACCCCCGTGCCTCGGAAAGCACGTAAAGCCGTTGGTCCTGCGCCTGATCTCTCTCCGGTCGTGTCGGATTATCCGTCCCATCGGATCATGAGAGTTAAGGAACAGAGAGTGCACTTGTGTTTGCGCACATACTTGTGCACTATAATATCTCCTGCGCAGATGGGCAGTCTCCGTTAAGATTGGCCGCCGTGACCGAAATTCGGTCTGGAGGACATTATTATAATCATGCTATGCAGCCACAGGAGGGGAACAGTAATCATAAATGTGGGTAACACTACGGGAGACAACTAGTAGACAATTCTCTTCTTTTTTAATTTTTGTGTGGTTAGTGGCCAACCTGTTGTCAAGAGTTGTTCAAGCCGCCCGTACGCCTCTGACATGGCTTAACGACTGCTGTCAATTTGACAACAACTGGGACCGACTTTTTACGTGCCCTCCAAAGCACGGAGACGCTCAGATGAAATACCACTAAGCGGTCACCCATCTATAGACTGACCGCACCCAACGTTGCTTAACCTCGCTAATCGTTTACCGATTAATGAGTGCAACTGGCTATGAGCGCTTAATAGTAGACAATAAAACGATCAAAATAGTTCAGCAGCTTGTTAATATTATACTTTGAACAAGTAGCTTTGTACTTAAGCCTTAAATTTATTACAATAATTTCTTTATCGTAGCATAATTAATGCAGGTCGATAACACTAGACTGCTTTTAAGGATAAGTAGATACTAACGCGTTGTCGGCCACTGTCTGCCTTACCGCTTACCAAACGATACGACGATATTAACGAGCGGGTTGCCGTATGACAGGCCTTGTCGCATTAATTGACTGGTATTTAAAGACTTCGACAGGCATGCCGCCGTCATTGATATGAGACAAGCATTTTTACTTCGGGTAAGCACGCCGATTAGCGCGTGCCGCACTCATCAAATTCAGAAGAAATGTGGTCTATAATACATTATTAATGGATTAAATTAAGAGTGTAATATGCGGCATGAAAGTGAATATACTGACAAGAATAGAAGGGTATGTTAAGCTGGTTTGGACTTGTAGAACTGACTAAGAAAGTTTATAAGGCTAGTGTGAATGGAACAGTCGCAAGAGGAAAACCTAGGCGAACGTTTCTCGATCAGATCGGAGGCGTTCTGGTAAAAGGCCAGGTTTAGAGCACCTTGAACCGTCGGGCGTGTATGAGGATTGTGATGAAATTGAATAAAGCCTGAGAAGTATGTCAGGATCGTAGCAAATGGAAATCCGTAGTCTCTGCCTACCTCTCTGGGAAACAGGCGTTAATCTATGTATGTATGGAATATAAATGAGTGAAACATACTTGTTTCACTCATTTTTCTAAATTCTGTTTACTAAATACGTCGAGTCCTCTCTCTGCCTAGCCTTCCGAGAAACTGTGTACGTTGACGTCAACTTCAATTAAGACTTTAAGTGCTTTTTTGGACGTAAACTACTCTGGACTCATGGTATCATTATGGTGCTGCAATCAGGGTAAATGAATTAATTAACTGCATTTATCGAATACCTGATCGAGCTTTTCTCTCTCTTTAGCTCCAGCCTTTGTTTCCGTAAAATTAAAATAACCAACTTAATTGGTAGCCAACAAATATGTTATTTTAGCAATAAATTGAAATTAAGATAATACTTAAAATGAATTTTAATTGAGGGATTAATTACTTTATGTAATTATGACAGCATTTTCAAGGCTACAACAATCGATTTTATACAATCATTGAATTGGGTGAAATTAATATAAGATATAAATAATAGTGAAGAAACATTTGTCCAATTGGTTTTTTTCACCAAAGGTTAGTATTTTTGCGCTGCAGAATTGGATACGCATGTATCCAATTCTGGAGCGCAAAGTCCTGCAACGATAATATGAATTCGTAATCTCCAGACAGATTTTTGTGTTTTCTTTTGGTTCTGTTAGGAACATAAACTCTTTAGAGTTGCCTGCAACCTATGTACCTATAATATGTGAATCAATACTTCGTTCTCATATACATTAACCATTAACCTCGCTCATACAATGATGATGACATGATGGTAAGACCTCTGATCTTTGCTCCTTGTTTTGACAGCACAGCAACTCTTTTGAAGAAGTAATACAACGCGAAAGTTTAAAAGTTATTAGTAATAGAAAGTTTCGCGAATGAGGCTCTCTGTTAGAAAATACCATAGACTAGGAAAACCTTTTACTGCCAGGCAAGAAGTATAACTGTTTGTTGTCTTAGAAATATAATAAAGTATATTTGCACTTTGTAATGATCTTAATCGTTTCATTAAAGAATTATGTCAAAACAAGAAGTTATTTTTGTGTGCAGTATTTTAGAAAGTTCACTTAGTAAAGACTACTGGAACAAAGGAATCAGTTCATCGTGAGTAATGCAGTTTGACTGGATTAATGAACCCAAGCAAACAAGTTTTTTGGCAAGAAACTTGTTTGTTACTCCTGTAGTTAAACCTTTTAGGCCCGGGCCGCAGTCAACCACAGCTCGCTTATTTTAACGTCACTTATATTAAAATTTAACTGTCTTTGTAGCGCAATGGTAGGTTTTTTAATGCTATTGCTGTGCATGAGGTCTCAGGTTTGATTTTCATATCAGACAAAGGGTTATTAAGTTTCCCTGTAAATAATTGCTAGTAGTTCTGTATTATTACAGCCTCTGGGTATCGTTAGCCTTCGGGTTGCGGAGGTCAGATGACAGTCGCTCCGTGTAAAAACTGATATCCAGTCAAATCCGGTTAGATTAGAAAGCCGACCCCAAGTGACTTGGGAATAATAAAGGCTAGGGAGAAGAAGTTCTGTATTATTAAATGGGATTTCGCCTTTAAGGATAGAAGAATTGATGTTACATTATACTTTAGACGCCAAGTTTTGCGTTTCGATTGAAACACTGCCTCGGTTGTGCAGCTTTAGCAAATGCGACTGCTGGTCAAAGGACTATTTGGTTAATCAGTCAAGAAGATTTATTACTTGAAAATAAAATATTGTTCTAATGGCTTAGTCATTTGTCAACGCGATGAGTATGATTAAACAGTTTAGATACTGCAATGACAGCAATGCTTCGTTACCCTGTTATTGTAACGAAAAGCTTAATATGTAACAATTATGTATTTGATAATATTTGTAAAGTAGTATTACAAAATTAAACTCCATTTTTGACATAACCTATTGTTCAAAACGATAGGACAAACAAATTGCCGGAAATATTTGAATAAGAATGGGGACATTCTCGGGGACACTAATGTGCGAGGCGGGAAGCGCGGACGGTGAGGGTGCCCTTAATATCTGTTTTATTTTTTCCGGATTTGTATGAATGAGGACAACAAACACCGCACCCTCTATTGTGGGGATACGACAGCACAAAAATACTCGTTCGCGCCCAATAATATTATTTTTTGTGAGTAATTTTATGACTTTATTTGCCGTTGTGTTTGTATTTGGGATATAAGGCAATATGTAGATTAGGTACGTATTCAAAACAGAATAATTCCGAAATAGCTTTTTACTTAGACAGCGCGGTACGAACATCAATAAAATAGTCATGAAAGATATGTTACCATTTGTCGGATATGTAGAAAACATACTGCTAAACGATCCGAAACCAAATACAAGTGGATAGGTTACCACGTTTTCTTTCAATATTTCCCAATTTGATACGGTATTACACCGCTCTCGGCGAGACAATGGAAAGTAATCGTCAGTGACAAGGGAGTGGGCTAAATTTCGTTAAAATAAAAGCGCACAGAGAGCGTAAGATATAGCGCCTACGTGGTCGCCGTGAGATCCCGAGAGCTCCTACAATGGAGAATTGGAAAAAGCTTTTATAATCCGGCACGTGACACACATGCTCAAGCGGCCATATCTTAGACTAGCTCTACCCATACAGAGCGGCGCGGTGGCGGCCGAACTACTCGTTATTCTTTTTTCTAACATATTACATATTATGTTTCGGTGTTCAATGTAAAATATGTGTCGTAACGAGACGTTTCTATTACGGTACAAAGATAGTAGCCACGAGTTATTTCAAGTGTCTCAGTTGCACAGCGAATATCGTTTGTTTGTTTGTGTGCTTATCGTTAACTGGACAGCCGTATCTGATCTCGCTTTAAATGCAAAATGCGACTAGTTTATTATCTAAATACTTGGTTAGGTTTATATATTTTAGCTTAGTTCCTAGATTTTGCGTTTGATACAAAATTCTTTAAATAATATTAAAGAATGTTATAACAAACGCAAAATCTACTAAAGGAGACTATTATAATACGATAAGAAAGATTTAGATGTTAGTGAGACAATTTTTGTTAGATTTATAAAGAATTAAAATTAGTAGCAGAACTTAGATAAATTTAGAGGTTAAGGATAAAACTTAACTTATCTTTGAAGCTTGTTCGCACTTGCCTAATATCTGTGATTATATGTACATATATTATCTATTATTTAATATTATACCCTATATTATCTTTTTGTTTGTATTATTATTTAAATAATTATTACCCCTAACTACTGACTAGCGAGCCGACCCCAAGTGACTTGGAAATAATAAAGGCTAGGGAGAAGAGAATTATTACCCCTAAAGAATTGCTTTTAGATTTTTATAGTGGTTAAATCTTATTATTTGTGATAATATTATAATATTTTCATTTTAATACAGTCACTGTTATACTGTATTTACTCCTTCTATTTTGAATATTTATTAAACGTGTAATATATTATTTTAATAAAGTTATTGGTGTACACACAACAGATGTAAGCTCCGTGTATATCCATTTAATTATACCATTATAAGATAGGTGATAACTTGGTTTTATTCGTAATTATTCATAAAGATTTCCAAAGTATTGACTTTGGAGATCTTTATGAATAATTAATAACTAATCAGTATTAGTCAGGTTTGAAGCTAAAATTACAGTTTTCCATCTCTCTATAATTTCAGAATTACACAAAAGCGCTTAACCAATATTGACACGATTTCTCCAGATTGGTACCTTGTGGTTTAAATAAAAAATCTAAACGATATTACATTTAGAGCGCTATAATAAAACCATAGATATAACGCATAGTGTATAATAAAAACAACAGCTTTTAAGAATATATAAAACTATTTATTGAGTTTTTATAAACAACTAGCTTTTGCGCGCGGCTCTGCCCACGTGGTACCTACATCAATAAAAAGTAGCCTATGTCCTTCCCCAGGTTTTAAACTATATCTCTACCAAATTTCATCTAAATCGGTTGAGTGGTTTAACCGTGAAAAGGTAACAGACAGACAGACAGATAGACAGACAGAGTTACTTTCACATTTATAATATTAGTAAGGATTGACATAGTGCATAGTGCACAGTAAAAACATGGGGGCGAATTCAGTGTTGTCACACTAAAAACTTGAATACAATATTGCCAGCAGAGAGGCGTATTTTTCTATTAAACTATTTGCATTAATAAACAATATTATGTTTAATATATTATTAAACACATAGTATCCACGTAAATGACGAAGCGGGCGAAGCTGGTAGCCACCTGTACGATGTCCAAAGCTATAAATATTTACCAAATAAAAATCCAATAAAATAATAAGTAAGACAGTGAGCTAATTAAATAAAAATACACAGCGAAGCAGGAAAATTTTCTTTATATTATTACGATAACTAGATAGCAACTCCAAGTTGATCGTGCGCGTATAATGATGCCTGATATTTAACAGACAGAAACTCGATATCATGTCCCATTAGTCTTTTCACATTGTCACTGTGCAAGCCTATAAGAGCCAAGCACTTCACGCTGTGTAACCGTCGGCAATGGATAATGTCAATTTCAATGTGAATTTACGTTACAGAAAACGAGTAGGTATTATTGATCATATATTTTTTATGTTTAAACCGTCTTGTATCTTCTTTTTTTTTATAAATTACTTGGTATATTATTCGGTTGTTTTGTTTTTTTAAAAAGACTGCTGTCGCACTATGGATAATTCATATGAATGGCCGTGGGAATTTTATGATTATTTTTTTAGTTTTTTTTTTTTTTGTCGCAACAAATAAGTTTTAATATGTACATATAATCACAATTCTTTAAAAATGACTTATTCCTAAAATATTATAAAACAAAGAAAAATAAAACTAAAGCCCTCTAATAGGCGTCATAAAATTCATCTTTTTTTTAGTTGGTTTGGCTTCATGGTTTTGGATGTAATTAAGTAAAACGTCTGTTTTCTAGTAAGTCTCGTTTATTAATGATTTCATAATTCACACAGTCTTGTACAATATGTAAGATACAGTAAAGTGCTTAGTTTACACAACGTGACAAGGGATTGCGTCAATGCCGTAGTTACAGAAAACATGAAAGGCATCACCTTATCTTATCTTATCTTATTTGGGGGCCAGTCAGTGCAGACCGGCGATACTTCGACCCAGTGGGATCTTTTGTGTCGACACTCTCCCAATAACGACTGCCATAGATGTTCATGGCAGCCGGGACCAACGGCTTAACGTGCTTTCCGAGGCACGGAGCAGGCGATAATTGTCAATCAATACGCACGTAATTTCGAAATAACCGAAAATCAGAGGTGCGCGACGTGGGTTCGAACCCGAGGCCCTCTTTATTGCAGTCTGTTGGTCTCCCCACTGAGCTATCGCTGCTCAAGGCATCACCTTACAACATTCAAATAACGGACACAAAGAACATCTAGATTCTGAACAACCATTTGTATTTCACACAATTTTTTGTCCCGTGTGGGGTTCGAACCCACAACATTTGGTACGGCGGCGGTGCCAGTGGCGTGGCGATCACTTAGATCACTACGCCGTCCGTGCAGTGCATATTAAACCTTGATTTGTATCTCAGCAAATCTCGAGCCGTGTCACAATATGTGCATGTTCTAAGCAATCCATCCAAAATTCTCTTGAAACGCAACCAACATTTTGTCCGAGCTAATGTAACGCATAGCATGTGCGAGTACTGGAGTAGTTTTAGTAATTTATTTTAGTTATGGTAACAGGAACTAACGCAGATAGATGATATAGCCACACACGCAACGCCCGCGAATTTTCTATGCATTTTATTAGTTGCAATGGCGGTTTAGCTATTGTACCGAGGTTATGATAGATCCCTATCTATGGACGAGCTTTTATGAAGGCACAAGTTACGCGTAGCAGTTTCCATACTAAATTTATCTAATCTATTTAAGTTAATATAAGATAGAATCAGTACACAGTTAGTTTAATTTTAATAACATAATCAGCGTGACCATAAGATTAATTCAATATTAATGTTAATTAATAATAATAATAATAATTTATTTCCCATCACAAATGTTTGTACAGTATATTATGGCTTAATCTAATATAAATAGAACAAAACATCTGTGAGAGACTGGTGCCCGAAATGGGTATAAGAATACCTGTGGTACGGATCACCAGGCCCCCAAGACTTGATGGTAGACATATTATTAGATTAAGTATAAACAAAATGTTCATAGGTTCACGCGGATGTTAAATTATATACCTATATAATAATTTATTTAGATTGTTATACCTATTATTGCTCTCCATTTAAGTATTTTTAGCAAGTTAATGACCTCAGGATATTAAACTTTGATATTTCTCTTGGAATCTGTCTCTTAACAAGAAAATGAGCTTTCGTTATAATAAATTAATATTTCAGCATTCTGAGCACTTTTTAAAATAATGAATGATAAATGTTTGTTTCAATTACCTAAAAATTAATATCTTTATCATAAAATCGGTAGATACAAAAAATATATTAAAGGTACCAAATCTATACTAATATTATAAAGCTGAAGAGTTTGTTTGTTTGTTTGAACGCGCTAATCTCAGGAACTAAGGGTTTGATTTGAAAAATTATTTTAGTGTTGGATAGCCCATTTATCGAGGAAGGCTATAGCTAACATCAGGCTACGACCCACGGGCCAGTAACGATAAACGCGATTGAAACCGCGCGCACATCTAGTTTCTAATAAGCATGCTAAGAGTAATATTTTACTTTCGGCATGATTTTACGACGAATGGTCCCCAATAGTATAGGTACGTAAAAACGCTAAATCACGCGATAGCAGAATTTCCTTCTGAAACTTAGGATTCGATTCCCTCGAACATAAATCTGTATAGCCTATTTGTTCAGAGTCTGGTCGTGTGCATTTGATTTATGTTCCTTACAGCAAACCGCGATAAGTTTTCTAACTGTGACGTTATGGGAATACTTAGATACGCGATTTTTGCAACACGGCAACATTTTTATTTTCGTATTGTATGTAATAATTGACACATGCTAAAATCGCATAATCTAATATATAAAATTCTCGTGTCACGGGGTTCGAACTTGAACTCCTCCGAAACGGCTCGACCGATTTTTGTGATCCTTAGCGTGATTGTCGGCCAGGGTGGAGAATCGGCCAACATCTATTTTTCATCCCCCTAAATGTTAAGGGTAGTCCACCCCTAAATTTTATTTTTTATTTTTTAGGCAAAATTTTTTGTTTTTATTTTTTTATGACACAGCATACAAAAATACATACAACCCTAAATTTTCACCCCTCTACGATCAACCCTAATATTTAATCTATATATATAAAGGAAGATGTCCTGACTGACTGACTTAGAGACAACGCACAGCCTAAACCGCTGGTCGTTAATTTGTAGAGGTGTACTAAGAAAGGATCTTTTGAAATTCCATCCCTAAGGGGGTGAAATAGGAAGTTTATATGGAATTTGCTCATTTCTGGACTTATAAGTATAAAAATAGGTATACAAGTTATTGATTATAATTAAAACTACCTGTGTTGGTAAAATGGACAAAACTCCCCCTAAAAAGGTAAAATGGAGGGGTAAAGTTTGTATGGAAATTTTCTCATTTCTCGATTTAGAAGTATGAAAATTGGTATATTGGGTCCTGATTACAAACAAAAATGATCTATGTAAGTGGAATGGACAAAACTCCCCCCTAGAGGAGTAAAATGGGGGGGGGGGTAAAGTTTGTAACGAAATTTTTTCTCATTTCTGGACTGGAGCTGGACTGGAGTAGTATGAAAATATTATTATAAGCAGAGTAAAACCCGAATTGATTGTCAAATTCCAAATTAACGCGAGCGAAGCCGCGGGCAAAAGCTAGTCAAATTATAAAATTAACCTTTAGTAGTGTATACAAAACAAAACTGAAAAACAAAGAACAATTATTATTGTGAGTCTAAACAAAACATCACAGTCAGAGTAAATTTATAAATAATAATTAGCTGTCCCAACAGACGTAGTCCTATACACACGAAAAAAAAAACATTAAGATAAAACTATTCTATCTTTTAAGTTGGACCAAATAATTACGAAGTTTGATCAAAATCGGTTCAGTAGTTTCAGAGTTTACATCGTGACACGAGATTTTTATATGTTAAGATAAGATTAGGTATATCCGCGGCTTCACTCACGTTATCCGCGATAAAAAGTACAATTATGTTGTGACACTTGTCGCCTATTAACAAAATAGAAAATATGTATAATAATAGTCAGAGACCGTTGGCCAGACAGATGTCTCGAGTTCAAACCCATGGCACTTTTCATGCCATTCGTGGCGGACTATCTTCCATAATGTTTTGGAAGATAGTCCGCCAACCCATAATGCGCCAGCGTGGTGGACTCTGGCCTAAACCTTCTCACACTCAATGGAAGTCCGTGCCCAGCTGTGGGATAGTGGATGATATAATATGCGAAAAAACAGTATGAATCCATTGCTCACACAAAAAAATCTTTCACATTTATAATATTAGTATCATCATCATCATCATGTCAGCCAAAAGACGTCCACTGCTTGACATAGGCCTCCCCCAAGGATTTCCACACAGACAGGTCTTGGGCCACCCGCATCCAACCACTTCAATATTAGTATAGATGTTACATTTGGGAAATATGGTGGCAATGTGTTTAAGTTAAATGCGGACCCCAACACTTTACAGACTTACAAAAAAGTTAATAAAACTTCTGTCATTTTCTTAGATTAGGAGCGTTAGCTTTTTTCTTTTTTTTTACGTTGGTGTATGCATTGACGCATACCCCTCCGCGGAAGCGGGTGGAGGGGTTATATCGGACTCACCGGGGTAAAAGAGAAAGATGGAAGAGCGTTGGCTTGCAGTTACTTTTGTCAACGATTTTTATTAAAATATGTGCCTTTATTACGGTATAAATGTAGTAAATCCTCAAGTATAATTAAAACTTTTACTTACTAAAATGTTATTTTAGAGCATATAAATAAAATCATTGTGTAGTGCCTCCTCAGTAAATAAGCTTTTAGAAAAGTATTTGTATCTAGACGTATTGTATGGTGAAATTACGAAAAGATGTAGCTTCTTTTGTAATACCTTATCAACTCGTCTTGCTAGCCGACATCTTGGTTTACTACTACAAGAAACTGCCTTTATAAACTTAATGCAGTCAATCAATTTTGCCTTGTAGTGTACCTTTAGAAAAAAAGTTTTTAAACGCTGATTATATTATTAATTAGCACCTAAAATGTCGCTGATTATAATGACTAAATGCCGGCATCAGGAATTAGCAGCATTCTAGCAATAACATAAATCGGATTGTAACATAGACTTCAGTAAATAAATTTTTCCCCTTTTCATAACAAGCGTGACGTGCGTGTCAATTCAAGTAGATAGGGCATGGTAACTTCTACTTGAGCCCGGGATTTCCCTCGAATGGAGCAGCCCTACTTTAGGAATACTTTCGTTCTACAGATTCAGAAGATTGCACCCAAACAACCTTGTATTTGGATAAATAAGGTCGCCGAGGGCCCGGGAGCCCAGCGTACTTGCAGCACTAATAATGTAATTTAAAAATATAAAATAAATAAATTAAATAAATTACTAAAAAGTACAAGTAAGGAAAATTAACTATATATTTTCTTATTCAATAAATAAAGTTTCTTTTATCATTACTTACAACATAGATTAAGTTATATTAGCACCACGCCAGAACTATATTTATTTTAGTTATCTATGAGTACTAATTTCTTCACGATTACATACGCGGGAACATAAATGAAACTATATTTTATAATTATTTACATGCAAATTGGATCTACTATTATGGAAATTGTCCAGCACCAACTTCCCGACAAAAGACATCCTGATAAAATACACTACTCTATATCTACATATGTTACATCCACATTTCACCGATTATTAACCTCTGAGTCTTCTTCGAAGAGGTTAATGAAAACACTTTGTGGGTCTGTGTGTCTGTCTGTTAGTGACAGGCATAGCTCCAGAACCACTGGACCGATTGTAACTTGGTGTGCTGACACCTTGGGGTCATATCTCGGTCGAGTTTGAATATGGGCCCTGTAGGTTAAAAGACCCCCGAGATATAGGGGTCACAAGGTCACATGTATTTTAAATGGCAAAATGGCTTCATTGATATGCAGAGTGGTGGTGTGCTGATTCGAGTTGGTTTCTGATGTTTGCTGTCGAGTTTTGTCTTGTGCTGCGTTTTGCAACACAACATGCCCAACAATGGGCATGATGCCCAACAATGAACATGATACCCAACAATGGTCATGATGCTCAACAGTGGACATGATGCCCAACAGTGGGCATAATGCCTAACAGTTGGTATGACGCCTAACAGTGGGCAAGATGCCCAAAAGTGGACATGAGGCCCAACTGTGGGCATCATGCCCAGCAGTAGGTAAGATTGACTTGTAACTTAGTGTGCAGATACCTTGGGGTCATATCTCGGTCGAGTTTGAATATGGGCCCTGTGGGTCAAAAACCCCCGGGATATAGGGGTCACAAGGTCACATGAAGACGAAGAAGTTGAATCCTGGGTTTTTACACCCATCTCCTATTTTAGATCTTATATAATAGGGGACAAGCCTATTGCCATCTACGGGGTTCAGTTTCTTACTGAACATTCCTAATAGAAAATCTCCATCACACTATCGATCCGGGAATCGAACCTAAGATCTAATGCACAGTAGCCGAATTACTACCGCTGGTAATCTTGTAATTAGAATAGAAGTTGCTAGGCAGCAAATGCACAGAACGTACCATGAATTATTTTGACCTTGCAGCGTAAGAAATGAGTAATTTCACTTGATACGTCACCCGGTCGATACGAAAAATAAGGGGAAGAAGAAGGCATCAATAAAAAATAATAAAAAATATTGGGGCAGTCTTTGGGGACTGTCGATAGAAGTGAAAACTTTAATCCTTGATCATAAACACTTATTTATAAAAAAAAGGGGCGAGTCGGATTCCTGATACTCTCTTATGGGTTATTAAATTAAATTAAAATGCATTTAATTCGGACAACAGGGATCCATATTGTGTTAGTATCACAAATAGCTTATATCTAGTGTTAGTAGCGTACGTAGAACAAAACAAATTAAATAAAATAAAATAAAATAAAACAGTAATGCAAGAGGATGACCAAACAGAAAAACATGTTTCCTATTTAATAAGCCTCCGCACAAAATGGCTGATGTTCGGAGTATAACTCTCCGCCACAGCTCTCAGGATATAGTTGCGACTACTCCGCACTCTGCTCAACAGCGACGCAGTTTTTTTGCGTATAATGGCATGAAAGCCGTCTGTGTGAGTTTTTGCAAACATTTCCGAGGCACTGCAGAAACGGGGCAGTCGCAACAACATCCTGAATGCGTTATTATACTGTACGCGCAGGACATTCAGCGATCTCTTGGTGTAGTTAACCCATAGATTCCCGGTGTAAAAGCTCTGGCAGTATGCTTTGAACAAAGTAACCTTAACTGAGTCTGAGCACCGTGCAAATCTACGTGCCAACATGTTACCTCTGACCGCCAGAGCCCTGCGCTCCCTCTCAATGTCCATATCATCCCTAAGGTCGTCGGTGATGAAATGCCCAAGATATTTAAATTTGGTCACTCTGTTTAAGTGAAGCCCATTCATCTTTATTATGCTAGGCACAGACTCTGGACATCTACCGGCGGCCTTAAAGATCACATATTCACTTTTTGTGACATTATAAATAAGTCCATGTGAGGCAGCATACGCCTCGCAGACTTTGAGCAGTTCCCTGATTGCCCCAGCAGTCGGACCCAGCAGCACCATGTCATCCGCGTAACTGATGTTATTTACGCTCACTCCGTTAATACGACAACCAACATTCATGCTGCTGAGCTCGGTGATGAGGCCATCAACATACAAATTAAAAAGCCTCGGGGATGTCAAACCGCCCTGCCTCACCCCGCATTCCAATTTGTATGCCGGAGAGAGAGTGTTAGACCACTTCACCTGATTTGTTTGATTGGCATACCAGTACTGTAGGGTTTTTAATATTTCTGCAGGAGTACCCCTGTCCCTTAACTTATCCCAAAGCACGTCATAACTGACAAGATCGAAAGCCTTTGAGAGGTCAAGGAAACAGGCGTACACCTGCGTTTTACGATCGGTATAATATTGGACAGTATGCTTGAGACTTAAGATAGCAGTTTCGGTTGATAGTCCAGGCTGAAACCCGAACTGTGCTTCGTGAAGAGTAAGTATATTTTTCAAACTTGAATCAAACAGACTGTCCAACACTTTAGCCATAACCGTTGCCAAGGAAATAGGACGATAGTTAGCCTTACTTGAAATGTCCCCTACCTTATTCTTAACAATGGGAACCACAATAGTTTTCATCAGGTTTTCAGGCAAGTATGAATGGCGTAGACACATTGTATAGAACAGTGACAAGACCCTCGGCATGTGAACTCCGGCGTATTTCAAGTGTTCAATGCTGAGTCCATCATGACCGGGAGACCTGCCCCTACTCATTCCCTGTAAGACGCTTCTGACCTGCTCGGCAGAAAAGTGCACAAGTGTCTCTTTAAGTGGCCCTTCTCTACTACAATACTCAGCGCTAACATTAGGAGCTGAGGGACCAAGGGGAGATTGCACCTGGAAATGTTCCATAAACAATAGGTTTGCAATATATTAAGAGGGTCAAATTTTCGTTATTTTTTGCGTAAGACGCACCATTTCTTAGATATTGTTAAGATTCTAAAATAATTCAAAAATGGAAAGCGTGGAAGCGTGACGATGACGAAGCGTGACAATGACGCGAGTTCTATGATTTTTGTTCACCCAAGAAGTACTCAACGCGCCTAAAGAAGTTTTCACTTCAATAATAATAATAATAATAATGCTTTATTGTTCTAATACAAACAGTTACAGTGGGACAGAGCTTGTGGCTTTCTTTGATGATCGTCTAATAAAGCCATCGAATGGTCAAATTTTGGATTTTGCATCACCTCTATTGCTAAATAGACTTTCTAACCAAGGATCTTAATATAAGTATACGCATCTTGTCAGCATAACCAATATATCTAGTCTATTATCCAAGTTCAGAAAAAGACTTTAACCTCTTCATATCAAACTTCTTTATCGTATTTTAATATAATTCGAGTCATAATATGAATTAAGCCAAGCAAGAGTTTCCTTCACACGAAATTTCAAAGTTCACTCGGAATTACTGGCAATTTGCAAGCGGGTAATTCTCGGCAAACTTTGATAGTTCCAAAATAGTTTTTCATACAATTGCGTGTAGTTAAAAACTTGAGCCATTAAACAAACCGAGTAATTTACAAGCTCCTTCTGCCATTTCAGTAATATTTTCAGTTTTATGCTTAATTATATTAATATTTATTGGTCGTGTTTAATACCTAATAAACTGTTTTTATGAAGGTTATTGAGGTTTTCAATGGCGAATTTGCCAATTTTTTTACTGCCAATCGATGAAATTTAACATATAGTTGCTTGACTTGCTTCATTTTAGAAATTACCATTGCAATTTGTATACGAATCCCGAAATAAGATGCACGAAAGAAATGGCATTTTCATAAGTACATACATATTATAATATATATACATATTATAATATATATACATATTATAATTATTATTAATACTAGATGTTCCCGCGATTTCACCCGCGTTTATCGTTACTGCGCCGCTCCCGTGGGTCGTAGCGTGATGTTATATAGCCTCTAGCCTTTTTTGATAAATAGGCTATCCAGCTCTAAAATAATTTTTCAAATCGAACCAGTACTTCCTGAGATTAGCGCGTTCAAACAAACAAACTCTTCAGCTTTATAATATTAGTATAGATGTACACGTGTTTGAGTGAAATTGGTACAATGGGCTATTGAACGATAATGGCTATTAGTAACTAAGTGGCCACATATGTAGAAATAGTTTACGTCTATTTTCTAGAAGAAAGGATAGATATTGTGAATATCCACTCTGACAATCAATTACCTATATCTATTTTACAAAATGTAATAAAAATCAGGGATCTACTGAATTTATTGAAATACGGAATCAAGCTGAAAATGGATTTATTGCGGTTAACTAAATACCTACTGTGAACGCAGTAAATAAAAGTTCAAGTTTAGTTTTAGTTGTAAATTGTGATTGTTGCTTTTGTTTATGTAAATAAATAAGTTCACAAATAAATAAAAAAGGATTCCAATAAAAAATGAACACATTGATTCACGCCGATTTTTATTATTGCTTAGAATACTATACTGATACTGAAAATAGAAACAAAATAGGTGAAGATACTAAAAGATTTACTTATAGAATATATTAGTATTATTTTTATTATATCAAATACGCCTACAACCCTAAATTATTATTATAATATAATAACAATATTCTACTACATGCACACAACACCATCTAGCCCAAACTAAGCAGAGCTTGTACTATGGGTACTAGACAATGGATAAACATACTTATATACTTATTTTTTTGTAAATACATACATATTATACATAGATATTAGTTATTAAAATTAGACAACCCTTATAGGGTTGTCTACTTTGTGATAATCTTTAGATCCGGTCCGGGTCACAACAACCCGATGTCAGTGTCCGCGTAATTGTTAGCGCATTATTTGCACAATAGAACAAAAGTAATTTTTTTTAAGATTTTCTTTACGCTGATACAAACAATACTATAATGATAAAAATAAATGCGTGATTTATTTTGAACAGCCGTGATTTTTACTGCACTAAGTTCTTAAATTATCGATAAATTTACAAACGTAATTCAATAATCTATACGTTAAACAAATTTAAATAAATATAACGTCGATTTCAATTCGCGGTGTAAGAGTCAGATGAACGTATCTACATTTTACTAAATTTTACAGGAGATCAAAAATACTGTGGAAATTAGCTTCTTCAAACTTTACCAGATTTTTAATAGACATAATATGGAGTTGACGGAAGAAACATATATATTGATATATTGGCATACTATTAGAGATTCGAAAAAGTAAAGATTTATTTATTTATGTATACTTACATAGGTACAACATATATATATTTTTAATTCGGTTGACATACGTTAGTGTAGCCCTTAATATTTTGAGCTTGTTATTGTTTTTGTACTTAAATACGTCATTTGTGAAATACATTTTTATTATGTGTAACCAATAATGCTATTAAATAAAATAAATAAGTAATCAATTGAACATAACATAATCTTTATTTACTTCTCAAAAAGTACAATTTTAATTTAAAAGATATATAATTAAAATACAGCCATCCTTGTAGAACAAATATTAATCGTCGTCATCATCTGTTGTTCCCACTGAAAATGCTTCATAAAAACTGTGGTATTGCGTTGGAATGATGCCTTATCTGCATAAATCTTGTAATTGTAAATCTTCATATTTTTCAGCGGAAATGGGTATGGGTTTGTCATATGCATTTTTCAACTCAATTTGATCGACAGGCCTTTTGCCTCTTTTAATAATCTTTATCATTTTAAAATCACATACATCCAGATCACATTTAAAATCTATATGTTTACTGTCTTCTTTGCGGTACTGAAGCCATCTTATTTTAAGCCAGTTGACAGCATTGCCATCACAATCCATCTTAGCATTCTTAACTAATACAGTTTTCAGCTGTTTAATATCTACGAAGTCTTCCGTTTCCATTTCATGGACGTCATATGGATTTTTTCGGGAAGCTTTTCTTATAATTGTATAGAATCCCGATGGATGAAATATCGGTATATTCTTCTTAGCTAGTTCAATAGTCGCGTGGATGTTATCAGCTTCCATTTGACTGTGCCCAGGTTCAAAATACTTCTGGTTAATCTCTGGTACATTGAAAGCTTCAATGCAGTACAGTAGTAGAACAGAAATATATACATTACGATATTGACTCGCGCAAGTATCGGACATAAATGTAATCGGTTTACCATCAGCTTTGGTTTTCAGATATTTCAACAAACATGACCCAATTTCAACAGCCCCTTTCCTTCCAATACCTTCGTGCCAGCAATAACAGAAAACGTTACGCTTTTCTGTTTTAAAATCTGGCATAGTGAAATTATATACCGCAATTCGGCGTTTATAATAAATTTGCTTAGAAGATGATGAAGGGCAATTACAAATGGCTTCCAAGTCATATTCGATGAAATGTATATCACCAGATTGTGCTGACATTTTTACCTCATCACGATGTCGTCGTGCAGTAATTTTTGTTTCTAAATGCTTATTGTACTCATCTTTTTGCTTATCTTTCTTCTCTGTATTCAAATGTTGGAAAGTTAAACATTTATCACAAAAATGTTTCCGTTATCTGTTAAGAACTAACATCAACTTTTAGGTGCCATACTAACGTATGTTTACATTGGTCAATACACAAAAATAATTATCAAACAACATAGTACTGCCACAATAACGTAAATCATATTACATTACTTTGGTCGTTCATCTAAAATATTTATTTCATAAAAATGCATATGCCATAAAAACGTAAATAGATAAACGTTGTTTTGGCTCTTTAAACTCGCAATCAAAACACAATTTTGTAACACCCAAAACAACGTATAAGCTTTTACGTTGTAATGGTTTGTTTAAATTGACAATAATGTATGTGTACGGGCCAACGACCGTACATATGCTGCGGTATCAAGAAGTGTACGTAACCCGTACAGTATGATTAAAAATATTGTTCTTGTTAATACGTTTCTATAGCCCTAACTGGTAGCAAGATAATTAAAACTTATTTAGCGGTACTCATAATACGTTTCTCTGGTTTTACTGAAAGTGGTTTTTATAGTATTTCGCTTTTTTGGAATTTGTGAAATACTGAATATACAGTTACGTCGTTTTGGCATTTCATAAAGGACCACATTGTGAACCGTTTTAGGAAAAAAAACGATTTTAATTTTTTTTGTAGATACGTTCGTCTGGTTCTTACACCGCGAATTTTTTTTAAGCGAAAACTTCTTTAGCGGCTTTGTGCACTTTTTTTGTGATGGGTAAAAAATTTAAAACTCGCGTCAGACGTGACCTGATCGAAAATTCGTAAGACGGAGGGAGAATTGTTATGTTTGTGTACGATATAAATGAACATTGTATTTTACCACATAAATGACTTACTTTTATACTGATAATTAAAGCAATTCGTGCAAAATTAATCCCTAACCATTCCAAAATATAAAAAATGCACAACGTTAATATTCAAGTTTTTACTTTTGCCGGCACTCCCGGAGTACAACCCGTTGATTTTTTTTAATATATATCTGAACTAAGAACATTATTTCTATAGCAAAGTGATATATAATATAACATGTGCTTACCAAAAGGCACTATATTATCCTACAAATAAGAGGTCGTTGTCAGTCACAAGTTGAACCCGTGTGGATTCCGAGACTTTGCCTATAAACTACAAGGGTCAAGTCGGCAACTTTGAAAGTGTCGCTAAACAGCCAGCCATATATCACCGCTGCCAGTAGTACATAAATAACTACGAATAAAGTACCTACAACATTGTACACACACCAGCTTTTAAGTGAGCAAAATTACACATGTAAGTACTACTGACTGTCACGATATCATCTTCTACCTGAAATGTATACCAGTTATTTGTCGCTTCAAATGGTGGAATTCACGATATTCAGACGTCCCAGTAACTTGCCCGGCAGGTAACATTTATGACATTATTACGGCGTGTGCCCTTATTATAAAACAAACGCAAACAATTTAGCGTGTTTTACATAATCTCTCCAAATTGGATGGATATACCTCGGCGACGTGAGCTGTGCTAACGCTATTACATTGAACGTAGACTGTGCGCGTGTGTTTATGAACGTGCGTCGTGCGCCCTTTAAGATTTATTGTTTTTGACAGTATTATTTCTTAGAAGCAACTTATTGCTCCTCGGTTATTATTTAAATTACGAAAAGCCTCTGCGCGATTTACTGGCAGGCTTAAGGCTATGTTTGTCCCATTTTATTTTTAGGTACGTGTTTTTAAGAAAATAAGCTTTAGCATTACAATACCGTTATGTACAAAGTGAAACAATATTATGAATATTTTCTCAATATTTGGCCTTACTTTGAAAGCCTTTAAAACGAAGTTTTCTTTGAAATCTTAGAACTGCGATCGAGGTGATCGATCTCTTTGAAGATGACATAATGATCTTGTGAAAATGTAAGTTTATACATCACAATGTAGTGTCATATTTATTATATATAATACTAGATGCTCCCGCGGTTTCACCGCGTTTATCGCTACTGCGCCGCCCTTATGGGTCGTAGCGTGATGTTATATAACCTATAGCCTTCCTCGATAAATAGGCTATCCAACAATAAAATAATTTTTCAAATCGAACTAGTAGTTCCTGAGATTAGCGCATTCAAACAAACAAACAAACTCTTCAGCTTTATAATATTAGTATAGATATTCGAAGATAAGTCTCAGTAGAATATTTACCGTGTCTTAACCTGGGAAACCCTAATTGGAAAATTAGTATCAGCTTATGGACCTATTAATTACCTTGTGTTGGGCCTCTTCATGTGGGGATTAGAATTCAATGCGCCAAAGAGAGCCGTGCAAACTAGGTGTCCCTTTTGCTATCATTCGCATATAATATCCCTAACGTAAAAACTGGCCACATGCTAGATAGGCGAATAGTGAAGAACTAAACCAAAAACGAAACTAAACCAAATGTCATTTCAACTGAGCTCACAGTACACCACCCTAAAGAAGATTACAGCCATCTAACCTTACATAATAATATGTTGTAGTCGTACGACATTTACAGAGCTCATTTTAAAAAGACGCATTGTTGCCAGTCGTGGGTCTGTCGTCAATTTGTCTTATTTACATTGGCAGAGCACATTTACTCGTGTTGTATAAACCTGTAAATACAAGAGCAGTTACTCTGTTGTTGCCAACGTTCATTGCAAGACTATGGCAGCCGTTTACTGCCTGTCTTCCGCGCTATATGATGCTTATTTACCAGTTTAGAAGTATGTATACAAACGACAGCAAAATTAACAATACTGAAAATGATTTTAGGTACTTTACATAAAAATTAATAAGCGTATTTGAAGCACATCCTTACTAATATTATAAATTCGAAAGTAACTCTGTCTGTCTATCTGTCTGTCTATCTGTCTGTCTATCTGTCTGTCTATCTGTCTGTCTGTCTGTCTGTCTGTGACTTTTTCACGGCTAAACCACTCAACCGATTTAGATGAAATTTGGTACAGATATAGTTTACAACCTGGGAAAGGACATAGTCTACTTTTTATTGATGTAGATAGGTAGGTATAGGTAGGACGCAAAAGCTAGTTTATAATAAACGTATTATCACAATTATATTAGAATTGACAATAAATGTAGAAGATCGATTGAAAAATATCTAGAATTGGATTGCACTTATGTGTTGCCGAAACTTTAATTGTAAATGAACGCAGCTTTTTATTATTTGTATTTATTTTGTCTTATTTCTTTTGAATATATCCCTTTTAGAATAAATATCGGTAAAAACAATGTCGATAAAATCACGGCACACTCGTATCATACGAGCTAATTATGTTAACCAATGGAAATTCAAAAGCAAATGACCGCCCGCCTCTAACGAGCTCGCTGTGCGAATTTTGGCAAAGTTCTTTAAGGCAACGACTCCCAAAGTGAGTGCAACCGTACCCCAGGTATCGGTTAATATGGGTGTAGATAAAGGTCTGGGAAATGAACAGTGTTCAACAAAAGAACCATTGAAAACCAAACAACAATGCCCACCCAACATTTCTGATTTTAAACTTGGCATATTGGAAGCTTTCATTTAAAGAAGAATCATGGTAAGCAAGATTCCTCTAGGCGATCCGTCTGCTCGTTTGCCCTCTAAGTAATCAATAAAAAAATAAAATAAATAAGACGCAAATCGTTCGAATCCCGCAAAGTTGAGCAACGTTACCACCGTATTGCTCATAAATAGGTAAACGTTTTGTATAAACGGTTCCAGCTGTCATGAACATCTTGAAAGATTAATATAAAAGTGTTTGTAATGAAATTAAGAGTTCAGATATATGAACATAAGTACTTATTACATTTAATTATATTGAAATCGGGTCCCATACCTTTAGTTTGTAAAAGTCTGATGAAAGTCGCTTCGTAAATCCTAAGTTTATTAATATTATAAAAGCGAAAATGAGTTTGTTTGTTTGTTACCTTTTCACGCCTAAACCACTGAACCGATCATCCTGAAATTTTGCATATACGTTGACAGGTGTACGGAAACGGACATAGGCTACCTTTCATCCCGGAAAAAATTACTGTTTCCGAGGAAAACAATAATAACGTTCTTATGATAATACATGGCGCTACGTGTCTTTCGAATCATGATTTAAGTAAATTATTACAAACAGTGTACAACCCGAATTGATTGTCAAATTCTAAATTAACGCGAGCAAAGCCACGGGCAAAAGCTAGTACAATAATAATCTTAAAAGTCGGAGTAATATTTGTGTATTTTTGTTGCACATAATTTGTAGCTACCATCCATCGATCAAATATACCGTAGATGCACGATCGTCGCTCGAAAAACGGCCCCAACAAAACTGTGCATAAATCAGTCGTATGCGCTATATTATGCACCTGTCCCACTCACTCTTGCGTGCGCTGCCCGTAAGCGAGAGCGAATCGACACCACTACTACGGTGGAGACTGTACCATATTCTTAGTACGCTTGCGTATCGCGAGTAACACACTTAGGACGCTTTACATTGACGCGTTTTAACTAAACTATTACAAAATGTTTCTCAGTGGGCGTTCAGTGGTTATTCCGGTTTATTTCCTGGATTGCATAATAAATGCAGACACTTATAAGTAAGTAGTACTGGTCAGTGCCACATTTTGACGCGGTTATTGTATGAGAATGTGCATCTATGGTATATTTGATCGAAGCTACCATCACGCTAAATTAGGCTATGAATATAACAGAGGAAAAGAAATTAAGCTGCTATTAAAATTTGATTAATGACATAAATGACGCCGTAGTTTAGGAGCTTACCCCGCTGCCGTCAAACCTCACTGTTACTTGTTGGAATGTTGCACGATAAGAGAATTTCTACAATCTCTCGATACACTTTCTAAATCTAGGTGTTCTTTGCGACCAATGTTCGTAAAACACGACGACACAGAAAACAATAATTTTACAAAGTTATATATGAAAAAGAAATGATTCAGTACCTGTCAAAAACTTTGGGAACCGACGTTGATAATATTTCACGGCAGCAGTCATTGCGGTTCGTATTATTGGATTACGGTGCATACATTTTTGTAATCAGACATATCACTTTGAGAAGCATGCCTGAAATGAATAGCGGTTCATTGAATTAGTCGACGCCGCCGGATATGCCTGTCTGCCAGCATTTTCCCACTTTTCGGTTTATTTGCATTGCAGTTTTTTATATTAACTTATGATACATTCATCTTTAAACACATACACTTTTAACTAAATTCTCATATTGTTTTTGTTACATACCAATTTTAGTGTTCATCATAACCCTCTCACAGAATATCGACGTGAAATACCAGTATACCTACTGTTGAGTGAGAGTGCCGGAGGCCCAATCATGCCCTTTCCCCCATTCCCGCTCCTTCTCATTCCCACTTCCTTTCTAGGGTCGGCAACGCGCAAGTGATGCCTCTGGTGTTGCAGGCGTCCATAGGCTACGGTGACCACTTACCATCAGGTGAGCCGGACCGTATGCTTGTTTGCCAACTTAGTTTCATAAAAAAAAACAAGCTGATTGACATTATGCATGATCGCGTTAAAAGTATTAATATAAGGATATTTTGCAAATACTTTACAATGTATGTGATAACTTACTGCTTTAGATAGGTGGTACTTATTTATTCTAAGCTACGTCGCAGTCAGTAAATCTTTCTCAGACTCATGTTGGTTTTACGATGGCAAGCCACCGCTACTTAAACAGTACCCTTAAGTTTGACGTCTAACGTAACACCCTAAATTAAGGGCAGTCGATGAAGGTTTATGGGCCTCCTAAGTGGTTAGCTTTAAGGATTAGTACGCATTTGACTGGTGAAAGTTAGTCGCAACATTCCCAAACAAAATTCTTAAATTACATAAAAAATTGTCAACACTCACTCCTGTATATTCCTGAAGAGGTGGTCAGAAATATACATTTGTATCACATTGAGCAAGACAGGTCTTTTGATATGTTAAATATCATCTTCTGCCATTTTCATGCTAATAATGATAATATGATATTTTTTATCATTGATTGACGGCATCTCTATTGATTTTATTTGTTTATCGAATGACAATGTTTGCTTTTATAACAACAACATACTAGCACAGCATCTATATATTAATACGTGAAGCAAATCTTTGTACCTCTTTTTACGAAAATTGCGCGAATGGAGGAGTATGAAATTTAGCACAGTTAAAGTTTATATGGAGAAGAAGGGGTGAATACTAATATTTTTATAAAATATGCATTAGAAATACATTACATTAATGAAAAAACACTACACGCACACAACCATGCATTTGAGACACGCAGTCAAATCGCGTTCGTAGTATTTCGGCATTGTTCGTCTGACGTCGTACAATTCTTTGTAACTATGGTTACCTGTACCTTATTTATATGTAATAAAGAAAAAAACAAAACAAAGTAGCAAGCTTAGGAATTTTGGTCGAATTTTGACTACTAGGTGATCGCTAGTATGCATTAAACCACAACGGTATGTAATTTTTTTACTAATCAGCTGGTCATATTGATTTTATTGAGCTTAAATACTCAGGTCCTACAGTAGTGCAGACCTAAATACAAACAGACAGTTAAATCCCTTACTTTTAATAGCATAGAAACTCGAGTCTCTATGCTATTAGCGTAAGGATCAATGATCACATTACTCAAATCGTTTTTATAATTGAACTAGCTTTTGCCCGCGGTTTCGCTCGCGTTAATTTAGAATTTGACAATCAATTCGGGTCGTACTCTGCTTGTAATAATATAATTCAATCATGATTCAAAAGAAACGTGGCGCCATCTATTCATAAGAACGTTTTTGTTGTTTTCCTCGGGAACAGTATTTTTTTCGGGATGAAAGGTAGCCTATGTTCGTTTCTGTACACCTGACAATGTGTATGCAAAATTTCAGGATGATCGGTTCAGTAGTTTAGGCGAGAAAACGTAACAAACAAACAAACAAACTCATTTTCGCTTTTATAATATTAGTTAGGAAGTTAGGATTAGGATGGTACCAATTATAAGTTGCTTTCTTTTTGCTTTACTTTTATCTAAGTTACAATCCCTTGTAACTTAGATAAAATTAAAGCAAAAAGAATGCTCGTAAGAACATTAAATCTATGAAATAACATTGCTTATGTTCAAAAAAGGCAGGTCGCTGTACCTTAAGTTAACGTGGTTGGTTAATATACATGCTATTATATTCAGTTATAATTCCTACACAAAAACCTATAACGACTTTTAGTCCACGATTTATATAAGGTAGCTACAAGTCTTTCTTACGTAATCGCAGTGCGTCCACAGACTATCTCTATGTCATCAATAAAGTTTCGAAGACAAAGAGACTTGCACAAAATAGTTCGTAAGTTTGCCCTTGACGTAGGTCCCTTAGTGATATAGAAGCTCAATAAAAAAGGATTATTTAGTCATTCATTTTAGTGCTGGCTTTAGAAACGACGAAAATATATTTCATTCATTTTGTGAATACGACTGGACTGAATGTTTAGTACTTACTTTTGTTTCTTCTGTATTTTAATATTTATTGTATGGGCAAAATTGATGAATTCTGCCTGTAAAATATTTATGAAACAAATTATACTTCAACCAAATCAATAAATAATGTAATTACCTTATGTTCAATAAAAATATTATATTACTCAAACAAAATAATAATTATTAAATAGCGAATGCAAAATCTGCCAACTAAGTTTGTTTACTGAAAAGTATAATCTCAGTCGTGAAGTATACTTTAGGACAAAAATTAGAATACATTTCAATTTTGTTCGCCGCTGCCTATCGGGATGGTCGTAAAAATGCGGCGCTTAAACTTAAATATTCCTGCTTAAGTGTCTGGGTGCGCTGTAAATTAAAAAAAGCTAGCTGAAGTTTGCAGTAGAAATTTAGATTCTGTAGCTACAAGTTAAAAAGGTGTTATTTACGAATATTACCAACTTGCTTTATGCGTAAAGGATTTAAAATCAACTAGATTTTAATTCTTGTACAGTTAAAGCAAGTGATAAATCTTTTAAAATGTATATTGAACTAAGTATTCTGTAAAATAAGTTTATCTCGAAAAAAATAGTAGATATAATAATCAGCTATTATAAGAATAGTTCCTTTAGAAAAGTCTACTGCGGACACAGAATTGAATTAGACCATAGTATTTTACAAAAATACTTTTTGCAGAATTTCTCTACTAAGTTTCGTTTTAAACTATTTTAGAAATAATCTTAAATAGTACAACGAGATTTTAAAAATATTCCTAGTATTTTTCCAATAATTACACATAATATTTTAGTTAGGTACACAATATTTTGCAACGAAACATATATTAAACCTCAGAGACTTTTTAAAGCAACATTGCCTAGTTTAAAAATGTCTAGTAGAGAAAAACATCGCTACCACTAAAGTCCTTACCCTACTGGAGTAAAAAATATTTCGTAATTGACGCATTTAAAAATGTTGCGCACGTTTAGTGGGGAGATAGTTGAGTTGAAATTTTCTTTTCGAGAGGGGAAAATTCACTCTCCCTTCCTCATTAGAGAGGGAGGCTTTTGAGTGAGCGCATCCCGCTTTGCACCAGTAATTCATATTTGCACACGTTCCATATCCATAATATATTATAACGTTAGATATTTTAAAATGGCTCGACGGCGTGTTGATTTAATACGATAAAATATTTTAAACAAAATTATATTGTAATCATTGTGGTAACATAAAATACTTGATTGTTTCGTTGGTCTTTTCGCGATTCCTTTAGATATCGCTTATTTTACCGGTCAAAAATGAAGACCCGTGAATTGCACGAATACATGAACAATTTTTTAAGAAATTTTAGTACCTATCAACTTACACGGGGTTTAGAATTATATTCGGCATCCATAGCTAGAAAAATGTCGGTTTAATAACTGTCCTTCTTCGGATACCGGAGATATTACTGAAAGTAGTAGAGCTTCGCTTATTTCAGCATGAATGGGCCGGCTCGACCGGGGAAGGACTAACCTCACACAGAATATCGACGTGAAATAGCAGTATTCCTACTGTTGTGTTTCGTTCGGTGAGTGAGAGTGCCGGAGGCCCAATCACCCCCTTTTCCACTTCCCGCTTCTTCTCCTTCCCTCTTCCTTGGGTTCCTTCCTTCCAAGTGATGCCTCTGGTGTTGCAGGCGTCCATAGGCTACGACTACTTACCATCAGGTGGTACCGTATGCTTGTTTGCCACCTTAGTTGTATAAAAAAAATTAGTATAATCAGAGGCGACGCTTGCATGTACAGTCAAGTCCATTAATATGTTGACATATCAAACTAAAAAAATAAATAAATTCAATAAGGTTAAATTAGAAGACCATTTCAAAATTTTATGAATGAAGGGCGTGTATGAGGAATGCGATGAAAGTGAATGAAGCCAGAGAAGTGTGTCAGGATCGTAGCAAATGGAAATCCGTAGTCTCTGCCTACCCCTCTGGGAAACAGGTGTGAATCTATGTATGTATGTATATGTATGTCAAAATTTTAGCAAATGTGCAAGAGTCAGCCGCCAACGAAAGACAATTTATTTATTTAACTAAATACGTCTTATACCTATTTCATTTCACTTGTAATACAACTTGTATTACAACCACATTTAGCCAGCTATCTTTATCCGACCCTTATGCGTATTGTTATACCCTACGGCATATTATAGTGGGCTGAGGCTAATAAAACCTAATAATATTGTCCATCGCTTACACACGTAATACACGTATGGATTTTACTGAGTTTATTTTATAATATTTTTTTATAATAAACCGGTATAAAATTCATATGCATTGGTTATCAATACTATTTTAATACTTCAAACGGGTGTCGTATTTACGTATTAGTTTTTAATTTAGATCCGGTTGCTCGTGCTCTCTATAAAAAAAAATAGCAAAAATGTTAATCGACGCTTTCCGTGACCCAGAGGGCTGGTCTTTATTTCGCGGCAAGAATAAGCTGTCAATCTTCTGGGCACACTACTAGTCGACTGTGATGCGGAGGAATTCTACGACGCCTATTAGAGGGTTTTAGTTTTAGTTTCTGTTTATTTTTTATTTCTGTTTAATAATATTTTAGACATAAGTTTGTTGCTTTTGCTTTTGTTTATGTAAATAATAAAGAATCTTTACAAAGGTATACGTTTGTTTTAATGAATTGTTTTAATTGATAATATTCTTACAAATCAGTAAATTGTAAAATAATTTTGGTCCATGACTTTTAATGAAAGAAAGATTGATACAAAAAGGCTAACTTATTCTTAAAACATTATCTACAAAAATCACCCCGGCTGAGAACAATATTTGAGGATCACTCAAATACTTCTGTGTGGAGATCGAACACTCTACGGTATTATTATTACTATCATGGTCATGAACAGGCCGTAATTATAACATGTCTTACAAACAAGCATGGAAGTAATTCACAACATCGTAATGTATGTAATTATATTGTGAGAAAAATACTTGAACAGATTTAAAACGTAGACAATTACTTAATGACGGTTTTAATTTTTACAATCCTGGAACGAGAGTCCCTTCTCAGCGCAAGCGGTTAATAGGTCACGTAAAGCTTTGGGAACTGATTAAATTAATATTTAAATAAAAAGGATTTTCAAGTGAGCCGTTTTATTAAAAAATACATGACATCTGTAATCGCGAAAGGATGAAGTTTTAAACCAGGCTTACACCGCAGCGTTAGTCAAACTTTACAATATAATTATTACCCATAAGCTAACATGTTTTTATTACTTAATAAGGCAATTAGTTTTATGAACAGGTTCCACGACATGCTTTACTTTTCAATATCTTGGAAGTAAATAACAACTGAGTGTCAATCCGACACAACGTTCCTACAACGTTCTCTCTTTTCGTTGACTCTAGCTCATTTTAGTATTTGGTTAATTTCGTATTATTAATCTGACTAATAAGTATTTGATACAACCTCAAGAATCATTCGTAACTTACAAAATTTTGAATAATGCATGTAACAATCAAGTAATATAGTAAGTGGTCACCGTAGCCTATGGAAGCCTGCGACGCCAGAGGCATCACTTGCGCGTTGCCGAACCTTTACGAAAGGTAGTGGGAAGGAGAAGGAGCGGGATGGGGGAAAGGGGTGATTGGGCCTCCACACAACGAAAGACAACAGTAGGAATACTGCTATTTCACGTCGATATTCTGTGAGAGGTCCTTCCCCGGTCAAGCTGGTCCATTCATGCTGAAGCGAAGCTCTACTACTCTTAAAATGTCGTATTTTAAGTTGATTAAGTAACACATTAATATATACATAGCTGCAGATTTGATATGATTGCAAGGACCGTGGTAAAATTTGCGTCAAACAGCATTTCAAGAACATGGTCATAATTTGTTTAGTTGTAGTTGAATTGCTTTGAAAATGGTTATCATAATGCCAATGCTCAAAAATAACTATGAGGAAGATATAGACAGTTATAGACCAGTTTAGCTATAAGGCGAAATACGGCCAGCGTTATATTCATACAAATGTATTTATTTTACTGTTTCCTCTTTGAATAATGATTCATTTTTGTTTGTTTATATTTTGTGTTAATCAAAAACTTAAAACCAAATTATAAATCACTAAAAAATAAAGATATTTTTCTCTTTTTCAATTTAGTAGTGAGGGTCAATACCCTTATCTTATCTTATCTTATGTGGGGGCCAGTCAGTGCAGACCGGCGACACTTCGACCCAGTGGGATCTTTTGTGTCGACATTCTCCCAATAACGACTGCCATAGATGTTCATGGCAGCCGGGACCGACGGCTTAACGTGCTCTCCGACGCACGGAGCAGGCGATAATTGTCAATCAATACGCACATAATTTCGAAAATTCATATATCTTCCGAAAACCAGAGGTGCGCGACGTGGGTTCGAACCTGAGACCCTCTGCATTGCAGTCTGTTGGTCTCCCCACTGAGCTATCGCTGCTCAATATCCTTACTAAGTAAGTTATAAAAGAAGCTGTTCTTAGTATTTCTATTAACTTAACCTTCTTCTACATAAAATTCCATACCGGCTAGCCTTCGTGCGATTTACAAAAGGAATGCTCGTCTCTTAACTTAACTAAAAATATATACTTAGATTAATTTAACTAACTGTATAACAATTCGTATTAAACAACTTTAGAATAAATTTTACACACTATAACTGCGAAAATTACGAAATACCTTTTCCAAATACGTTACAGATATCTTATCCAATTTTGAATTATATTCCAAAACATTCTTCTTCTTTTCGTGTGGTTAGTGGCCAACCTGTTGTCAAGAGTTGGTCAAGCCGCCCATAGGCCTCTGACATGGCTTAACGACTGCTGTCAATTTGACAACAACCGGGACCGACTTTTTACGTGCCCACCGAAGCACGGAGACGCTCAGATGAAATACCACTAAGCGGTCACCCATCTATAGACTGACCGCACCCAACGTTGCTTAACCTCGCTAATCGTTTACCGATCAGTGAGTGCAACTGGCTAAAAACATGAAAACCTATTATACTTCACATTTATTAACAACTTAACTAGAGATATTTTTCTTAGCGGTGCAGGACAGAAAAAGTCTAATACAAAAGTGAACATAATATTGTCTTCTGTTTACGCGAATGTTATTCATTGAAATTAAACTACTATATACGGATTTTATCGCGTTGTTTATTTGACACTATTACAAAATTTTTTGAAAAACTGTTACACTACTATAATCTATATCTATATACTATACTATAATCACTATCTAAATAGTATAATAGTATAGTAATAGTATAAATAGTTTTAATAGTTTCAATAATTTAATTAGCTTAAAAATTTGTAAAGTTTAATAGTGATTATAGTAGTGTAACAGTTTTTCAAAAAAATTTGTAATAGTGTCAAATAAACAACGCGATAAAATCCGTATATAGTAGTTTAATTTCAACAAAAGTGAACGTTTGTGACAACGATATAGCTATTAAATATGCTATTAAGTACTAGTTACCATTTACGTAAACCTCTCAAGTCATCGGTTGTCCTCACTTTATCCTGTTCACCTCGGCGACTTTTTCTCTCACTTATTTCTATTTTCCGTGTTTAAACAAGTTTATAGAAACAGGATGTGTGAGAAACTACACAAGTATGTAGAACCGTTTTGCAGCAATTTAGGTGAACAACTCATCATTAAGGAAATTGTCGGAGTAGAATTTCATAATATTTAATGAACGTAGAATACCAAAAATAATACGTAAGTTGCAATCTGCTATGACCATCCCTATTTTGCACGCATACTGATATAATATTCAAACGAAAAGTATAGGTATTAAAAAAGTACTGTATTAAAAACATATATTTATCAAAAAAAAAGATGCAAATGCTTTCAGGCTGCAGCCTATTTCGATAATCGAAATCGAAAACCGATTTCAGCCAACGGGTCGTTATTAGATGCACCTAATAACGACCCGTTGGCTGTTTGTGATTTGGATTCATACAACAGTTATTCCACATCTTCCTCCCACAAAGATTTATCTGTATCTTATTTAGTAAAAATTATAGAATAAAATATTTTTATGTTAGTATTGTCTTCTGTTTACGCGAATGTTATTCATTGAAATTAAACTACTATATACGGATTTTATCGCGTTGTTTATTTGACACTTTAAACTACACTGGAACATTGAGACAACTGCCATCTTAGTCTCCCCGTGACCATGGCTACTAAAAAGCAACCGAAACGTCGGGGAAAGTGTAAACACAAATATAAATAGTATAATAGTATAGTAATAGTATAAATAGTTTTAATAGTTTCAATAATTTAATTAGCTTAAAAATTAGTAAAGTTTAATAGTAATAGTAGTATAACAGTTTTAAAAATTTTTCTAATAAAGTGTCAAAACAACGCGATAAAAACCGTATATAGTAGTTTAATTTCAATGATATTTTTATGTTTTTGGGCAAATAGGCGTAGATTTTAGTAGGCTAAAATTAGCTCATACAGCGTCGCCTGGCCCATGATACTTTGAGCTAATTCTGCATAAATACATAGGCACACCAATAATTAAATTATGTTCGGGTACTTAGAAATACGTTTCAATTGAATAGTCTATCTTGTTCCATGAGCTATTGCGTGTTTTTTAATGAGTGTGGGCTCTGATATTGCCTCCGTACATTATTATCAATCTGCAATAACAGAAGGTTTCTTTGTTCGTGATGTTCAAGGAAATAGTATAAATATCAAGTACTATTTAGTTACGTTCAATTTGATTGAGATCTGCACTTCAAGATACTGAGACAACAACCACCTTAGTTTCCCGTGACAATAGCTACTGAAAAGCAACCTAAACATCGTAAAAGCAGAAATTCAAATTAATAATTTAAATAACTTCAAATAGTAGTAAAATTAAACAGTACTAGTTAGAACTTTCAACATTTTGTAAAAGTAATATTTTCAAATAAATAACATGTTAAAATCTGTATAAAGTAATTTAATTTCAGTGCATAACGTCGTGAATATCTTTATATATATAAATCTTCTGTGCGTGTGTTTGTAATTAAACTCCTCCTAAACAGCTGGACCGATTTCGATGAATTTTTTTGTGTGTGTTCAAGTGGATTCGAGAATGGTTTAGATTTCTGTTTGTTAATTTTTTTTCCTGTGTACAGGACGGCTGGCGGGAAAGCTAGTAAATTGTAAAATGCTTAAAATATGTTAGTGTTTCCATTTACGATGACGTTAACCAGCTTCTGGCAATCTCACCGTAGCACAAAGAGGCAACGTCATAGTGCCATTATTACGAATCAAATCAAAAAACAAAGAACGGGATAACCTGGTGCATTGAACCAGCTAGTTCATATTATTGCGCTAAGATAGCGATCGGAAACTAGATATGAGGCAAAAATAACCCTGTCCTCTAAGTCCTACGGTAATCTTGACCTGCTACAAATACTTGTATATTATACATTCCACGACATTGGTTATTTCCACAACATAGTTTTATTTCGTCGAAACGATAGTTTAATTGCCATGATAGGTCCTGATATATGGGTTTGTTCCGCATTCGCCCCTACATTACGTCCCACATTCCAAAAAGTTCCTCATTCGCCCCTCTTTTTTAATTATTCCTTTTTCGTTCTACATTTTTGACCATATGGTTAGCAAAACAAAACATGTTTAAAAATTATTTTAAATCTTTTCAATGTCGGGCTCGTGGTGTCATGCAATCATAAGCCCAAACTTTCGCCGAGAGATCAAGGAGGTATTCTAAAATATTTTTCGGCTCACGGTAAATCAAAACAAACGGTCAGAAAATGAACATAATTTGGGCTGAAATAGGAATTACGTTAAGAAATTAATATTTATCAAAATTTCGGGACATATGAGGAACAATTTTTGAGGCGAATGCGTATTTTTACATTCGGGACGAAACATGAGGGTCGAATGCGGAATAAACCGATATAAGGCAGTGTGGTCGAGTTACGCCACTACTGTGTGTCACCTGTAAATAGCAACACAAAATCTACCAGGCCAGCTATAATATCATATTTTTTGCATCATTGCAATGAAAGTGATTATTTTTTATAGTGTACTAGATTTTGCACGTGGCCGCGCTCATGTCAATCTAGGTTTTGTTAATAAATTGCTATCCCTCGGGAACATTACTTTTCCTGGATGAAAGGCACCACAAGTTGTTTTTTGTACTCCTGACAACGCAAAATTTCATGATGATCGATCTTATAGTTAAGATGTGAAAGCGTAATAAACAAACGAACAAACACAAGTTCGCATTTATAATATTAGTTAAGATATTCAGTTATATAGTGTGATTAGAGATAGATGCGGCATGAAATTGGATATAGTGACAAGAATAGAAAAGGGTATGGTAAGCTGGTTTGGATATGTAGAAAGAACGGACGAAGAAAGACTGACTAAGAAAGTTTATACGGCTAGTGTGAATGGAACAGTCGCAAGAGGAAAACCTAGGCGAACGTTTCTCTATCAGATCGGAGGCGTTCTGGACAAAGGCCAGGTTAAGAGCTCCTTGAACCGACAGGCGTGTATGAGGAATGTGATGAAATCGAATGAAGCCAGAGAAGTGTGTCAGGATCGTAGCAAATGGAAATCCGTAGTCTCTGCCTACCCCTCTGGGAAACAGGCGTGAATCTATGTATGTATGTATTCACTTCTGTTTTTTAGATGTACGCGTCGTGTACTTATATATCTTGTCTTTTTTTACCAATACAACCATTATATGCATATTATTTATACATTTTTATATGCACCATCAAGCTTTACTACGGGGTAATTTACAACGACTTCAAGTAAAGTTTATCCGAGCACTTTACAAGTAGACGTTAGCAAGTATTAATATTTTCTTTTTGCTGTCGCGTCTTTCCGAGTAAGCGTCACCTCCGCCTTGTGAACCGCCATTATCATTAATCTTGCAGAAACTCAGCTAAAGATAATGTTCCCGAGACTTCCCTATAGAAAAACAATATCACGTATAATCAGTTATCTTGGAAAATTAAAGCCGGAAAGTTGCGAAGACGCAAACACTTATCACAAGAGATAAAGTCATTTATTTTAAGTACGTAACAATATATTATAATTGTATACGCTTAAGAGACTTAATTGTACTTAGTTTGAGTACCCCAGTAACTTAAAATTAATGACTTGGCGACTTAAATGTAATTATAGCCTCCTTAAATTTAGTCATACGTAAAACAGGGGAAGGCCTACCCTCTCACAGAATATCGAGGTTAAATAGCAGTACCTATTCCTACTGTTGTGTTTCGTTCGGTGAGTGAGAGTGCCGGAGGCCCAATCACCCCTTCCCCCTTTCCCGTTCCTTCTCCTTCCCAATTACTTTCCTAAAGGGTCGGCAACGCGCAAGTATCTGGTGCTGCAGGCGTCTATAGGCTACGGTGACCACTTACCATCAGGTGGACCGTATGCTTGTTTGCCACTCTAGTTGTATAAAAAAGAAAAAACAGATTTACATATCTATGTATATCTCCAAAGGTAGGTAGGAGTATAGGTATAGCACCCACATTTCGCTGGATAAAGTTTTAAACCCCAAATATTAGAAGCGAGCCTATTGCAGCTAACCGGGCACATTTTCTATTGACTCCGTGCTGTTAGAACTTTTTGACGGGAAATCCCAATAAAACTACGCTCGACCTAGGAATCAAAGCAGGTTACATTAACGCGAACTTGTACAACGTGACTAACTAGCATATTATTCTATATATTAATACGTGAAGCAAAAACTTTGTATCCCTTTTTACGAAAATTGCGCGGACGGAGGAGTATGAAATTTGGCACCGTTGAAGTTTATATGGAGAAAGAGTGGCAAATTTTAATATTTTCATAAAATATGCGTTAGAAATACATTAAATTAATGAAAAACCACTACACGCACACAACCATGCATTTGACACACGCAGTCAAATCGCGTTTGTAGTGTTTCAGCATTGTTCGTCTGACGTCGTACAATTCTTTGTAACTATGGTTACATATATCTTATTTATATGTAATAAAGAAAAAAGTAAACAATGTAGCAAGCTTAGGAATATCGTCAATGAAAGAGTTAGTTAGTTAAGTAAATAATAATTTGCTTGAAAAAGCTAGGTAAATTAACCTGTATAGCCTTGATGACATCTAAATGAAATGATTATAAGGGTAAAGTTATAGACAATTAAACCTTAATAACGATCAAACTTAAAATTTAAATCAATTAGGGTGAATTTTGACCACTAGTACATATAACGACCGCGAGTACATATAATGTTGTAAATACGATGGGTACTTGTAACAATGGTTGTATAAATAGTAAAAATATCAACAAAGCATAACGTCCTGAAATGTTTTGCAGTGCTTCTAATAAAGTTACATGCTGTATGAGTAGCGATAGCTCAGTGGGGAGACCAACAGACTGCAATGCAGAGAGTCTCGGGTTCGAACCCACGTCGCGCACCTCTGACTTTCAGAAGTTATATGACTTTTCGAAATGATGTGCGTATTGATTAACAATTATCGCCTGCTCCGTGCCTCAGAAAGCACGTTAAGCCTTTGGTCCCGGCTGCCATGAACATCTATGGCAGTCCTTATTGGGAGAGTGTCGACACAAAAGATCCCACTGGGTCGAAGTGTCGCCGGTCTGCACTGACTGGCCCCTCATAAGATAAGATAAAATACACGGTGTATGGGTTAGGAAAAGAAGTATTATTTACTAGATAAAGAAAAAGAATTTGATGAAAAAGATAAAAGAAAGCTATTGCAATATCAAACTTATAACAAAATAAAATTCGTTCAACATCAAATCTCAAAACTAGTATCCAAAACATTTACAATAGAAGATTTATTGTCTTCAATTACCTTTACCTATCTCTATATACATACACGACACTTCCTTTCAGAATGTATATTATTTTGGACGATGAATGACTGAACGGTGATTCACATTGTGTTGGGCCTACAATTTTATCTCATGAGAAACAATCCAATTATATTTTTCTGCCAAATAGACACATTGGACTCGAACGTGACACTGGATATATTGTTGTGCTGTCCGGTGTCGCTTCGTTGATTTTATTTGCTGTTTTATGGAGTGCCTACACTGACATGTCTGGCTAGCTTTTACAATGGACAGGTAAAATGTATGCTAGGTTTATCAACATTTTGTAAACTGTGTGGAAATGTATATTCGCAGTAAGCTATAATTACATTTCCTTTTAGTTTTTTCGTTTTACTTATTATACGAATAAGATTATTATTTTTATCCAATTAATAGAAGGATATTTCATCGGCTATCCCAATTCGACTGAATATATTAATATACAATTTATATGTATATACATCAAACAACCCAAGCCGGGCATTGAACCTGAAACCTGATGCACAGATACGCATTCAATTGTAGCATATATATTATGGAGAAGTACACAGGAGGAGGATATACATAAAACGTAGGGTATACGTATGCATTTTATGTATATACTCATCTTTATTTTGCACGTATCATATTGTTTGATTTTATAAGATATTTTAATTACCACTGCATGCCATGTTGCACATTTTGTTGATATATCTGAACTTTTTTTTATGGGATAGGAGTCAAACGAGCAGACGGATCGCCTCATGGTAAGCGATTACTGCCGCCCATGGATACCCGCAACACCAGAGGAGTTACAAGTGCGTTGCCAGCCTTTTAATAAAGAGTATGCTTTTTTCTTGAAGGTTTGAAGGTCGTATTGGTCCGGAAATACCGCAGGCGACAGTTCATTCCACAGTTCTATTGTGCGAGCAGTTATGGACTGCCAACCATCTAAATGATGGGGATGGAAATTCTGTCGCGTAGGACGATAGCGAAAAGAGGCGGCAAGGATCAGCCCGAACGATTCCCATAGTAAAAACGATAGAAGATGCATAGCGAGGCCACATCTCTACGCAGCGCCAAGGGGTCTAGCCGATTTGAAACATCCTGGCAGTCGAGGATTCGTGTCGCTCTCCGTTGAATGCGGTCCAGAGGGAGAAGCTGGTACTGGGGTGCTCCTGCCCAAAGATGAGAACAGTATTCCATGTGAGGCCGAACCTGCGCCTTGTAAAGTAGAAGGCGGTGGGCCGGCGTGAAATACTGTCTCGATCTGTTGAGCACGCCAAGCTTTTTCGAAGCTAATTTAGGCTTACCCTCTAAATGGCCGCGGAACTGGACTAAGTTATACTCTTTTTTAATGCGCTGGTATTTGCATCACATACCGTCACCGCATCAGCTTAGGCTTGGTAAGCTTCCTGCTTACTGCGGGAAGCGGTTTTGAAAGATAGTGGTCCATAAATTTTGGTTGCCAAACCAAGGCCGAAATTTGCCACCAATGGAGACTACAGAGAACGGAATAAAAAGCTCTATACCCTGTAGCACCACATCAGCAACAGAATCAGCAACGGCATCGGGATCATCTGGCGAGAAGCATACTTGTCCTCAATGGTGGGACGCAAAGAAGGACCGCATCCCATCCCAATCTGCTGACTTGTAGTGCCACACACAGCGGCCACGTGCGACACGCGATTGCGGCGAGCATGTGAGAGGCACTCTACTCCGGACAAGGCAGTGATCTGAGGAACCAAGTGGGGCGCCAACAGATACGTGGTAACCATCCGGATGTGAAGTCAGCAGAAGGTCCAACATTAAAGGATTTTGGCTCTGGAGAGATTCGTGTTGGCGTGGTAACCAGTTGTGTAAGGCCATATGCCAGGGCGAAGTCATGAACAGATCTCCCCGCACGATCGGTCTTACTGGGACTGAGCCAGTCGGCATGGCAGGCGTAATTTTGTTTTATCTAGTTATGTTACATTCTAACATAATAAAATGATTAAATAGTCGTATATTTGTGTTTTGTAAGGGCATAGTGTTTTATTTTACAGTGTGTTATTTTATATGTTATTTTACATATTAATTTGTTCCAGATATAATAATAGCTCTAGGCGATAATTAATAAATGTCTTCATTAACTTGCAACAAATTAAGTATTGTGCAAGTATTTTTTGTAAATATAATGTAGTTCCCAAACATGTCGGCATAGGTGTCTAAACTGAAATTTCGTTAATCTTGTATACTTAAACAAATGTTCAAATTAATAATAGTGCTGCTGGCATACTACCCAACTAGCATTTGCTCTTGGCAAACGTCACTGAAAATAATAACTATTTTCTTCTATATAAAATCTATCATGGTAAACAGTACAAGAAAACGAAAATAGGATTGAAAGGTATTTTCTGTTAGCCAACCATTTAATTATATCACCCAAATTATATCTGGAAAAAATCCCAATAACAATCATTACGATTGTATTCAGAAGCGTTGGATGATCGCCTCAATGGACCATTTCTCGATTCAAATTTTCCATTTGGATATAACGAAACAACGGGGCGCCGAAACGCGTCCGGTTTCGACTCAGTAAATCCCATTTTATTACGCTAATAAAAGGCAATCCAATTAAAGCTGAAGATTTTTTACTGGCGTTGCTCGGAGCTAGCCGAATGTAGGGCTCTCCAGTGAAGAGCCGAGATGCGGCGCACGCCGTGCTACAGGTCTCGACTGTAACTGTTGCTGTAATGAGTACAAGCTCCTTGGACGGTCAATCTTGAGAGAAACTACTAATGGTACATATCATTTGGGATGCTTTTACTATGATTAAAACTTGATTGATTTTACTTTACTGATTAATAGAAAACGCTTAGACGTTTTACTATTTTAGGATAGTCAAAAACGTATTAATATATATAGCCTATGTTTTTATATTATTTGGGCATTGATTGGCAGTTATAGTAAGACGAAGAGTCGAGATAAATAGAATAATTCAATTTTTCATTTTCAGTAATTCAGATTAGTATATTAGTAACATAGAATTAATAGCAAGTAGTGATGGGCGCATATCAATAAACAATATAAGAAGAAAATACTATAAAAGTATTTCTTACTGATAATAATGACTTAAAATTGAATCAAACTTAGGTATAGATAAAAAAAATATTTAAATAATTTTAGAACTAGTTATGTAATATGAGTCTACTAAAACACACAAGACAAATAAATAATATACTTAGATTTAGCTTATAAAAACATATCTGAATCACCTGATTCATGAACAAATGTTGAAAATATACCTCAATATATTTTCACCACTATATGAATACTATATTGAAAATTTATACTAGAGAGGTTTCTATAAACCATATTAGAAGTAAAAAATATGCTTCATCTATGCTCAATACAGCGTGACAAAATTCTTAATAAATTAAATCCAAAGTATATTACTCTATTTTCTAACTATATAAATTACAATTATATCAATAAATCTCTATAGTGTTTGTCAATCTACATAATGTAGGCAGAAAATAGAATAACTAACGTCAAACAACCACATATCTATATTTAAATTTCAATGTAATAGACAAAATGGTACCTAATCTTTTTGAAATAATGTTTCCGGAAATGTAGTTGACTTCAGTAAAATGTAAAAACTACGTTGCAAGAATACCGCATATGGAAGATTTGCAGTCTACGTGACCTCGTCTTCACCTACGGTTTCTGGAACGATTTGGCGCAGCTCTCTTTTATATTTATTTATTTTAAATGTATATAAAATCTATGGTAGAATTATCTAGTGATATAGTTTAGGCGAGGTTGCGTTTGTTTGAGATGACATTAGTGCAGACAATATTTTGTTTCTTTACAACAGATAATATTTGCCGATTCCTAAAAACTATATTTGTAAATACATTTTTATTTTCCCCGTATCCTTTATACATACTTCTTTATTTTTCTATTTATTTTAGATATTTTGCATTGACTTTTTCAAATAAATACTTAAATTATTCCTCTATGTGTGGTATTTTACGCCGCATACAAAATATAAAAAGTATCTTGCTATGAGCAAATATATAAGTATGCTCTTTTTTATAATACCCATTTGTTTGAAAGCATTTACTATTTATAAGTATGCCAAATTACACGTTGCTTAGAAATTCATTATTAGTTACTGAGATCAGCAGCTATGTAAGACAGATCGACGTACAGACAAAGTTACACCATAAGAAAATCTTTTCGCAGTGATGCGAATATCCACCAATTTATTACAAAATTAATAATAATAAATAAATAAAATTTACCATCCCGATAGGAGCTCGATACTTATTATAAAAAAAATAATATTATGTGTATTTAATTATAACAAATATTATTTTTTTGTGCACTCCATGGTTGTGTTGATGTTTTTGATAATGTATGTCCTACGTACTCTTAATCTATTAATAAAAATATCTAAACACAGAAATACTTAAGCAATTACTTAACGAACTTCAGAGCGCTAATTTACTTAGGTACAAAATTATATCCTAAGATTTACTTAATGTATTTATAAAAAATACAAAAAATATTGATATTAAATATATATCATGTGTTACATTAAAAGTAATAAATCAGTATACAGACTTACATTTGATAATATCGTGTCGATAGTTGTGCACCTTGGAAGTGGTTTCCACGTGCCATAACAGACAAAATCATTTATGAATTAGTGGTTCACTTTAACCTGTGTTTTGTGGTAGGTCTAAAAATCTGGTCCATATTTAATACATTTAGGTACGGTCAGACTCGGTTAAGTCAGCAATCTATTTCGTTATTGGTTTACAGTAAAATTATTTTACGACTTAATTTATTGAGTAGCTACTGGCTTATTTATTATTGACTAGCTGTCGCCTAGTGGTCAAAATTTGACCAAAATTCCTAAGCTTGCTACTTGTTTCCTGTTCTCTATTACATATAAATAAGGTATAGGTAACCATAGTTACAAAGAATTGTACGACGTCAGACGAACAATGTCGAAATATTACGAACGTGATTCGACTGCGTGTCAAATGCATGGTTGTATGCGTGTAATGTTTTTTTCATTAATTTAATGTATTTCTAATGCATATTTTATAAAAATATTAGGATTCGCCCCTCCTTCTCCATATAAACTTTAACTGTGTCAAATTTCATACTCCTCCGTCCGCGCAATTTTCGTAAAAAGAGGTACAAAGTTTTGCTTCACGTATTAATATATGTTAAAAAGGAATCGGATAATTTATTTTGAATCCATAAGCAAATTGAAGTATCCGAAACTTGAATAAATATCCAACTATTTATGTATACAAATATTATGAGAAAGACCTAAAAAGAGGTCGCGAATGTCCAATATCATTTTGCACCATGCAAAACACAGTAACCAATGCACTATTGATAGATAGGTTTTCTCCATTTAAATCAATGACAACGAATTGCAAACATTTAAATTCAAATATTCATAAAAAAACTAGTTTTATTTATCGTATCAATGGCAAAATATACTTATTTTATTTATTTATTAAGGTTTACTCACAGCACATACATACATGTTACAATAAATATTTTAGAAGTGGTACATATAGTCTCATGCATAAGCCTATTATGAGTTAACACAACATTGTCATATATACTTCTCATTAAGACATGCTACTTAATTGAGATAAACTTCAATATTAAAAACAGAACTTAAACTAAACTAGAGCTTAAAATAATTATTACAGATAAAAAGAAAACATAAAAAACAGCTTACATTTACAATTATTTCTAAAGAGATGTACTTACGATTTTAAATAATTTTCAATAAAAAAAAATCTTCTTATTTCCGTACTGAATAAAACAATATTTATAATTCCTACCGAAAATATTTTTTGTAGATACTACTGCAAGCCTTGGTTATACATAATTATATTGCTATCAATTTAGTGTTCATTTATTAAATGATTGACATAATTTTCATATTATGTAAGTTATTTTGAGAAGCATTTTACATTTCGTAATAATCCGTATGCCGAACCTCTGTGGGAAACAGGTTTAGGTGTTATACATGTACATAATATGAACGAAAGTCTGGATTGCTTCTCTCTTTAAAATGAAAATCAGGGTAGCCAATCAAATTTTTTATAAACCTGTTATAGTCTAGCAAAGGCCTCACCACTTTCCTTCCATCACTCTATTCAAATCCGGTAAGGATCAATCTTTTTTAAAAGAGTCTAAGTTCATCTCGCCATTGTCGCCTAAGCCTGCTGCGATGTGGCTTGCCATCTTGAGGGGTCGGTATAGTTGTCAGTTTGGCCCATTTGTCGTTTGACATGTGACGGATATGTCCAGTCTAGTCTTCTTTTATACACTACTATTACTATTAAAGTTTGAGCAGAAAGGCGAAATATATATTATAGGGCTTTTTACAGTAGGTGAAAACTAACAAAATTTTTTTAAACTACTAGATATGGGCTAATTTATTAAACGTAAAGCATTACCATTAAAAATATGTTATCCATCCAATTATGACTCGGTTAAGGTTTATTTTATGATCGAAAATTTTAAATCATTAACAAGTACAACAATAAAACCCAACATAGTTAAACTAATTCCCGAGACACAGCTAATGAAATGAAATTATAATTGCTAGTAACAGACTGATGCAGTAATTGTGAATTGTATCCTGCAACAATAGTGAAACTAGAAGGATTATTTTGTACAATAAATCAAAAACTTTCAATAAATTGTTGATTTCGCAACCGAACAAGGTCGAAAAATTGCCTCACCTGCACGAGCAAATTCATATCTAGTTCATACAACTGTTGTGACTCATTGTAAGGAAATGAATCGCAATCATTTCAATGAAGTACCTTTTATAATAGATTCAAATACTTATATGTTGATCACTTCGATGTTGTAATTTAAAACATACATATATTATAGTCTCTGACTTTTCGAAGTTATATGCGTATTAAATAATTAATTATAGCTTGCTTTAACGGTGAAGGAAATCATCGTGAGGAAACCTGCATGTCTGAGAGTTCTGTTCTCGAAGATATATTAAGTCTGCCAACCCGCACTAAGCCAGCGTGGTGGACTATGGCCTAACCCTTCTCACAATGAGAAGAGGCCCGTGCCCAGCACTGGGACAGTTTAATACAGGGCTGATATTATTATATTATATATATATTGTGACGACGATTATACTACGTTACAAAGTTAAAATTAAAATATATACGTTACAAAGTTAATAATAGGGGTTAAAGAATGAAGTTGCCGTTGTATAGTAATAGATACTTTTAATTGACATAAAACCTTCATAGTGTGAGATTTTCGAGTGAAACTTTTTTCACATGATACCTATAAGATTCTTCTTTTAAAAAATGTGCACCATTTGATTTTCGACTTTCAATTGCTTCTTTTATTCAGCTTAGACGAGAAAGATGGATACTTCGAAAATCCGAGTCATTTTTTAATACGAGTTCCGACGCGGAACTAACGTGACCGAAACGCCTCGCAATTATATCAGCGCTACGTTTAGAGAGGGGACTGCTAATGAACGCATCGTGCGTTTTTAGTTTAAACGCTTTCGTAATGGAAACTTCGACTTGAAGAACGAACCACGTGGAAGACCGCCCACACAGGTGAATAACGCTGAATTCAAGGAGATGGTGGAAGCCGATCCGAGTCAAACTACCCAGAAATTAGCGGCATGGTTTAACGTTACCCTACCTACAATATTGGCTCATTTGCATCAAATCAATAAGATAAAAAATATGAAAAATTGGTGCCTCATGATTTGACTGATCTGCAAAAAGAAATTCGTGTTGAAATTTGTGTTGCCTTGTTGAATTGGTATAGAAATGAAGGAATGTTCATGCTTAGCAGGAGCATACACTACCGTTGCGACACCAACGTAGTCGCTTTTAATACATACATACATACATAGGTTCACGCCTGTTTCCCAGAGGGGTAGGCAGAAACTACGAATTTCCATTTGCTACGATCCTGACACACTTCTCTGGCTTCATTCACTTTCATCACATTCCTCATACACGCCCGTCGGTTCAAGGAGCTCTTAACCTGGCCTTTGTCCAGAACGCCTCCGATCTGATCGAGAAACGTTCGCCTAGGTTTTCCTCTTGCGACTGTTCCGGTTTGATTGTTTGATTGTTCATGTTGATGAATGTGTTGGTCTTTTAATACAACAACAACACATTCATCACATGAGTTTTATGTGTATTAAAGAATTTTGATCAATTTGTTCCACATTGCATTATTGCATGTACAAAAGCAATTTTATCTAATACCAGTTGTAAATCCACGTATTGGGACACCACGTGATTGGTTGGATTAGTTGAATTAAAACCAAATTGGAGGCTAAAAGTGTCATACTCGCAAACCGCGTCACGCAGTTACGTTGTGCTGTAAAAGCCTATTGTGTAGATAAATACAATTTCCGTGCACCAAATTTTGGATGGTGCTGTTACGTTTTTTTTATTGCCATTGGTGGCAGACGAGCAAGTGGCCCCACCTGATGGAAAGTAGTAACCGCTGCTCATGGACTTCAGCAATGTCAGGACACAGCAAAGCCGCTGCCTACCGTGAAAGAAGAATTATCTTTAAACCTCATTTGAAAAAGGACATATCATAGCGCTCGGGAAACACCGAAGCAGGCAGTTCATTCCAGAGCTTGCACGTACGTGGGAGAAATGATCGCTAAAAACATACCGTCCTGGATTTGAACGCTTCCAGGTGATATGGATGAACCCTGCTTCGTTGTCGAGTGGTATGGTGATAGAAAGGGGCCGCTGGTACCAAATCAAACAGTTCTTCAGAGCACTCTTTAAATACATTAAAAACATTTATAAAATACTAGATTTTTCACGCGGTTTCCCTCGCGTTATTGTAGGTTAGGTTAGTAACAGTACTTTTTCTGGATGAAAGGTACCTTATGTCCATTTCTGTACCCCTGACAATGTGTATGCGTAAATTACATGATGATCGATCGCGTAGTTAAGGCGGGAAAGCGTAACAAACAAACTCACATTCGCATTTATAATATTACTTAGGATATATGTTTTACTAGATGTTCCCGCGGTTTCACCCGCGTTTATGATTACTGCGCCGCCACCGTAGGTCTTAGCGTGATGTTATATAGCCTATAGCCTTCCTCGATAAATGAGCTATCCAACACTGTAAGAATTTTTCAATCCCGACCAGTAGTTCCTGAGATTAGCGCGTTTAAACAAACAAACAAACTCTTCAGCTTTATAATATTAGTATAGATTAGTTAGTTCATGACCGAATTATTATACTCGATGCTGAAGCATCGGGTATAATACTTCGGTCATGAACAACGCGCTAATCTCAGGAACTACTGGTTCGAATTGAAAAATTCTTTTAGTGTTGGATAGCTCATCTATCGAGGAAGTCTATAAGCTATATAACATCACGCTAAGACCCATGGGGACGGCGCAGTAATGATATTTCGTGAACGAAATACTTTTCTTTTACCTTTTAAAATATCGGTATTTACTTATGGCTGTTCCTGCCCGGTCTTAGCACCAACCCACGTGGCCCGAATTATTTTATAGCTGTGTGGCAAGCAAGCCAAGCATGAGTTGACATATAGCGAAATAATTTGCGTAGGGTAGGCGTCTTATGATAGACTAGATGTGCCCAAGGTTTCACCCGCGTTTATGATTACTGCGTCGCCCCCGTGGGTCGTAGCGTGATGTTATATAGCCTGTAACCTTCCTCGGTAAATAGGCTATCGAACACTAAACTATTTTTTTTAATTCGAACCAGTCGTTTCTGAGATTAGCGCGTTCAAACAAACAAACAAACAAACTCTTCAGCTTTATAATATTAGTATAGAAAAGAGCCTTGAGATAAGATCGGCGCATCCCAGCAATAGTTGTTTCTTTGACAACAACAAAGAAATTTGCGTCGCACTCGCAGTGTTATCTTAGACGTGTTTCATAAGTTACATACATAATAATAATTATTATTATTACTATACCCATTGCAAGTGACCACACTTGAATATACATTAAAAAGATAAAATACGATGTCGTTTATCCATAGTTAAAAAGCATGTTTCCGGCACTAATTGTATTTATTTCAAATTTTTTGCGTACTGATTTAGAGTTTTACAAAAAGATTTCAATTATTTAATTGATTCTCCTCCCTAGCCTTTATTATTCCCAAGTCACTTGGAGTCGGCTTTCTAGTCTAACCGGATTTGACTGGATATCAGATTTTATACGGAGCGACTGCCATCTGATCTCCGCAACCCGAAGGCTAACGATACCCTAAGGCTAGACCAGTGTCAGGATATTAGAGAGCACTGACTTTCCAATAACGACTGCCATAGATGTTCATGGCAGCCGGGACCGACAGCTTAACTTGCTCTCCGAGGCACAGAGTAGGCGATAATTGTCAATCAATACGCACATGATTTCGAAAAGTCATATAACTTCCGAAAGTCAAAAGTGTGCGGCGTGGGTTCGAACCCGAGACCCTCTCCATTGCAGTCTGTTGGTCACGCCACAGAGCTATCGCAGAGATATAATTTTATTGATTAATCAATTATAATTATTTACTTAATGATTTATCGTTCCTGTTTTATACTTTAACAGATTCGATAGACACGCTATTAGATGGCGAAGGACGTGCCGCAATGACGATGGCGCTGGTAATAAATCAATTAGGTAAAGCAATTTGAATATTTCGATCGAAAATGTTTATTTACTTAGGTGTTGTATCTTATAGGTCATTTGCTTTAATTTACTGACATGGACATCTCTTGATAAAAGTATTAACCAATCGTACCCCAACCGAATATTAAAATTAAAATTCATACACGCCGCACAGTGAGACAATGAACAGATCTGGGTCATAAATTAATATACATGGGGACATATTCGTAATTAAAACCTTGTGAACATTGTCGAAGCTATTAATAAAAAAGCGATTTAAGCTGTAAAATCAAATAGCTCCGAATTATTCGAACTGATGATTGCTTGTCGTTAATCACCGTCATCGCAGCCGGCGCTGCTTTCAATATTAATCATACACTCGTTATCTGCAGTAAATCTGGGCTGGCGCACAGAACACTAGTTAAATTGAAAATAATTTCAGCTTTAAACTGAAACGGACCGTCCGCTGCCCAGTAAATATTTAAACATGGATTTTCTCCACAGACAAAAACTAGAAATTTGAATATTAGTAGTTAAACATTAATTACTCTGGGATTTTAAGTAAAAAGTGGGTAACTCGATAGTATCTAATATATGTATAATTGGTGGATACACTACTTATTTTTTTTAGCAGTCTGCTAAGCGTTGACTACGATCGGAGATGAATCCATTCAATTTACATTAACGGTTTGATTGATATTGATACCACAAGAAAGTAGTTTACAGAAAGAAAAATATTCGTTTCTTTTAATTTACTGTTTTTAAGGCCGATTTTTCAGTCCTCAGATAAATTTTATCTGGGGAATATGTTTGACGTTTTGACAGCTTCTGTATAGAAAATGTGTCAAACCGCCAAATTTATTCCTAAGATAAAAATTATCTGACGACTGAAAAATCGGCCCTTGCTATTAGTTGCCAAAAATATAAAAGTATATCAGTTTGACTGTACAGACGGCGTAGTGGTACGGCGTACTGCGCCGAGTGATCTGAGGTTTTTTTATCAACAATTGGTTGTAAATCTGGGTATTCGTTGAATACTTTGTTAAATTTTTGTAGACATAGAATTCATGCCTAGTACGGAAATTGCTTTTTTGAAACAAAGTAAAAACGGAGAAAGTTTAAAAATTCGTGAAATACGATACGTACGTAAGGTAAAATAAAAAAGGACAGCGTCGGCTAGTGCCTTTAAGTACCAAGAAGTACTACAATAAAGGCAGCTTATTTATTTATTTATTAAGGATCTCCAACAAATTCTTTGTTGGAGATCCTTAATAAATAAATAAATAAGATACACAAAATTGCACAGACAAATGGACATTAGTTTTGTATAGTATACTCCTATTATTTAGATAGAACTAATACTTATCTAAATACTCACTTTATTATATTATTTAAGAGGACGGCCGTCGTGAGATAAAGAAACACAATTAATAATCGATAAATAACATGACTTTGGGTGGCGTTTTCGTTGTAAGAACAGGTATAAGACCTGATTTAAAAAAAGTATTTGCAGTATTCTATCGTTTATTAAATTATATTTCACACTTCAGCTTCATACACCATGATTATAAAAGCTATTCAACAAAGGTGAATTATTAAGAACGTATAACGGCTTTTGCATCGCACCCTTCCACTAATTGCATCCGAGACCTGAGATCCTGGACCATTGTCAATGCCCAACGCAATTTTAATGAAGCATACTTTAAATCTTTTGAACGCGAAGTGAAGACCACTAACCAAGGTAAAGCAATTTTAAAGTTTCTACACGGAAGAAAATGGTCGGGAAAACTTTGACTGCTCTTAATTATTGTCAGTCGGTTATCGAGGCTAGTTCGAGTTCGAAAGTCTATAATCGTATATCGCGTAAGAACTTCACAACTTGTATTTATTGTTTTTTAAATAACATTTGTTTCTTTAGATATTTGAAAATTAAAGCACTCTATCTACATACGTGATTGAGAGATTGAGTTTAACGACTCTACGGTTTGTGTCAAACATTTGAACTACAACTAGGATAATATAGTTTGTATAAATAGGATATTTTGATAATTAATATTCCATCTTTACATATTGGAAATTTATTTTGGTGCAAGAGGATTGATAAATAATTTATACCTTAAAATATACTCTTCTATGGAATTATATTATTCAAGTCCGCTTCAGCCATGAGATACGTTTCAATTCGAGTTATTAATGTCAAAAATAACAACAGGATTGGCATTTACAAGGGTAAGGATACCTATCTATGGTAAGTTTAACATTTATTGAATAAAAGTCATACATATTATATTATCTGCGACATCGATATACATATAAAATATTAATTACCATTCGAATTTTATATTCTGCTGCTGATTCCTTTTTGTATATAAAATACTAGATGTGCCCGCGGTTTCACCAGCGTTTATCGTTACTGCGCCGCCCCCGTGGGTCGTAGCGTGATGTTATATAGCCTATAGCCTTCCTCGATAAATAGGCTATCCAACACTAAAATAATTTTCAAATCGAACCAGTAGTTCCTGATATTAGCGCATTCAAACAAACAAACAAACTCTTCAGGTTTATAATATTAGTATGGATATGCAAACATAAATTAAAGAGACACTTAAAATATTGATTTCTTACAGTGTTATAATGTATTTATAAGTATAAAAAAAATCCTCAAAAGTGTAATAAATATTCAATTATCAGATCGTGTTACCAGTTGCTTTTGCAATTAGCTTTCAATTTACAAAACCACATTTAAAGCGGGGCCCACCCATTTCGGAACAATGAAACCACAGTCATACGTAGGAGTCAAACTTACAACATTTCTTTTTGATGTCAGTGCTGAAAACCACATTCGGCTAGCATTTGTATCAAAATTAAACATTTTGTATAGATTTTATCGCGGTGTAATTTAATAAGTACACTTTAACACATTGAGACTGGCTCGGATATCTTGATTTGATCTTGACATTAGCTAATCAGATATAGTTATTGCTCATTGGTTGTTGTCTGATAACCCCATATAACAAGATTGGATATCTCGCGAAAAAAGGAAACTCTTCAAATTGTGAAATGTGCAGTAAGATTGATGGTGTCCAACACTTGCTACTGACATGTGAAAAGAACAGCAATCAAATGGAATCACTGCTAGTTGAATTTAAGGTTTATATTAGTAACGTGGGGGCTTAAATGACTGTGTGAGCCGAGCCTTGCTCGAAAAATGGTCGCTGTGGCATTGAAATGCTCTGCATCATAAATCCACAAATATAAATATGTCGCATTAGATAATAGATATAATTATGTTCATCATTTTATTTATTGTTGTTTTTTATTATTTTATGATGAGGGATAGAGAGGATAAGGCATTCCTTTGAAAAGAAAACGCTTCTGCTAATAATAAAACATACATAAAGACTTGTGTATTACCTTATTACCTATTACCAATTGAAACGTCGAGAAACACGTGAATTTAAAATTGAATAGCATATTTTTTTTAAATAATTCGCTTTTATAATATTCGTTTAAATTTGTTTTATTTCTATGTGTAACATCCCTTCATCTATAATTTAATGCGTGGGGTATATTCTTCTCCCAGCAAAATTATTTTATTGAATAAATTAGCTTTGAGTCCAATGATTATTAAATAGAGTATGTTATTCAACTTGTTACATAAGTTGAATACCATAGTCATATATCTATTAGCACAGAAATAGTTATGAAACACGTATTATATCTTTTAATTATTAACGAGAACTAGCATTAGTTATATACATACATAGATTCACGAGAACGTTTCTCGATCAGATCGGAGGCGTTCTGGACAAAGGCCAGGTTAAGAGCACCTTGAACCGACGGGCGTGTATGAGGAATGTGATGAAAGTGAATGAAGCCAGATAAGTGTGTCAGGATCGTAGCAAATGGAAATCCGTAGTCTCTGCCTACCCCTCTGATTAAAACGTAACAAGTTATTATTGTCATAAACATAACTTATAAAAGACGCATCAATCAAACATAGTATGCTGATATGTATTACTATCCCTACTAAATTAATTTGGAATATTTCTTTTTTGTAAACGTTACCATTTGTATAGACATAGTTTTTAGGGTTTGTTACCAAAATAGTAAAAAGGAAGCCTTATAGTGAGAGTTTCATTTACGAGTTTCATTAGTAAAGAATGATGGTGGGTTGTCCACCATTATCCTTTAACAGAAAGGTCTTGTAAAAGCGTCGCTGCAAGATGTCCACTGAAACATAGATTTCCACTCGGACCTGCAGTACCTACATATCTTGTAAAAAATCTAAATCATACAACCTTTTATAGCGTGCCTGTAATGAGTGGAGTAAGTTTTTATAGCACCTTAAGATGAAATTATGCTATCAATATTTCTCCTGCATAGTAGCTTTTTCCTGCAGGTTTTATAACTCACGGTAATGGTAGGTTACCGTCTCGTGATCCGTATGCTTATTTAAAATGTTACTACCATATCATTTAATATTTTTTTATACAGTAACGCATTAAGGAAAATATTTGAACCAACAAAACAATTCCATGCTTTTCTGGTTCAAATATTGTAGTGCTTTGAGGCAACAAAACACCACATTATATTCTTACATTCATATCGCTGAACTTTGCACCTTTCTAAACTAAGTATGCTCTTATTAACCTGCCCATCAAAACTTCACGAGTTAAACCGTAAATCATATTTGAGACGCGCATGCCCTCATAATTTCAAAATAATACCCATTATTAGCGATGCGGCTCGTACATTCTACGAGATCGATATTTGCCTTAAATTATGCATGAGCTCGCGAAGCGTGCCGAGATCCTTTTAAACTGTTACTGTAACGGCTTACCTTGAGCCTCGACTAACTTTGTTCACATTTATTATTTTTCGAGACTTGTTTTATTTAATAGTAACTGAAAGAGATTTGGAGGCTCAATAAGTTTTAAGAGTGAAGCAATGTATTACCATGGTTAAGTAAGTAAGATGATATAAAAATAAATATTTTCATCACGAATCTATGGAATCAAATTTCAACCACTTTTAATGTTTGTTTTGCTGCCTTGTTGCAGCTAACTAAGCTAGTAAGCTGCTGTTCTAAAATGGCTACATATTTTATCTATACTAATATTATAAAGCTGAAGAGTTTGTTTGTTTGTTTGTTTGAACGCACTAATCTCAGGAACTACTGGTTCGATTTAAAAAATCTTTTAGTGTTGGATAGCCTATTTACCGAGGAAGGCTATAGGCTATATAAAATTACGCTACGACCCACAGGGGCATCGCAGTAACGATAAACGCGAGTAAAACCGCAGGAACATCCAGTATAGAATAAATGTAAGTCATCGTTAATGTTACGATATCTTTGATGCTCCAACCATCTATAAGCCTGATAGTACATTTCTAAAGTCCATCAGAAATTATTCAGATAAGTAAGTAACAGTGCCTTGAGCTAAAGCTCGGTCAAATGTTTTAGCTGTATAATAATAATAATATAATATTCTACCACATACACACAATACCATCTAGCCCAAACTAAGCAGAGCTTGTACTATGGGTACTAGACAATGGATAAATATACATATAAACTTTTTTTGTATGGAAGTTAACAGAACGAGACTAGCCTTTGTTTTCTAAAGCTTCTGCCAAACTATGCTTAAGGAAAACTAAAATATCCTCAGCCGGTCGAGCGGGACGTAATATTAGAAATAAGCATGAGCTGGTGTCGCTCCTATTTATCTATTTATTGTACAGTATCCTATTTGTTGTTATATATTTATGTTAAAAAGTACATTACACATTTTTATGGCGAAGTCACCCTAGGCAGATAGTCTGAGAGTTAGTTGTATGCAGAGTCTCGATAAAAATAGAAACGCAGACACTATTTTTGTTAAAAATCGTGTTCAGCAGGTCACTATACCCATTCATATAATATATATCCAAATCAGCACACTTGCAAAATATGTGACACACAAACACCCTTAGTTTAACAATTCAAGCGGAAAATCCGATATCTTGATCCCGGAGCATTGACGAGCGCTTAAATATTCATGAGCTCTCACAGACGAGTACCTACACTACAAAATGACGGCTGTCACCGATCAACCGCTAAGGCGTGCTGCACGCTTCGGTCTGGTGCCTTCGGCGTGAGCTTTTAAAAGATTTGATCTACATTCACACCATGTTCACTCGTAGAGCGTCTACGAATTCGTCATATACCATTAAATTTAGCAAAATATACTTTTATCACATGAATCACATTTATCATTTATACTAAAATTCTTATTGGCCTCGATGGAGTGGTTAGTGTAACCGATTGCCATGCCTGTCGCGGGTTCGATTGCCGCACAAGTCAAACATTTGCGTGCATGAACATTGATGTTTGTCTTGGTCTGGGTGTTTCTATGTATAATATGTATGTATTTACAAAAAAAAACTATTTAAGTATGTTTATCCATTGTCTAGTACCATAGTGCAAGCTCTGCTTAGTTTGGGCTAGATGATGTTGTGTGTATGTGGTAGAATATTAATATTATTATTATTATATCCTATCATACAAAAGACAATTGTTACGTGTTTTTTATTTATATTAATATAATTTTGAATGAATATTCTGACAATATGTCTTTCCCACTTGCATGTATTGTTTGCTTGCATTATAATGTTTAATGTTCACGGCCTAAAACATGTGCGTTAAATAATTTAAAATATTGTCATTTCACTTTTTCTTGTGTGCTACGAGCAACGAGTCCTAAGAAATTTGTTATTATTATTATTTATTATTATCTTAACTATGCTAACCAATATTATAAATGCGAATATGAGTTTATTTATTTGTTTGTATGTTACGCTTTCACGCCTTAACTACGCGACCGATCATCATGAAATTTCATATACACGTTGTCGAAGTACCTACTGAATAGGATATAGGGTAACTTTCATCCAGAATAAAGTGTTGTTACTAAACGGACCTAACTTAAACAACACTTACGCAAGCGAAACCGCGGACAAAATCTAGAAGCATATCTATACTCACTAATATTATAAAGCCGAAGAGTTTGTCTGTTTGTTTGAACGCGCTAATCTCAGGAACTACTGGCTCGATTTGAAAAATTCTTTTAGTGCTAGATAGTCTATTTATCGAGGAAGGCTATAGGCTATATAACATTACGCTACGACCCATGGGAGCCGTGCAGTAACCATAAATGCGCGTGAAACCGCGGGCACATCTAGTAATACGTAAAACTAAACAGCTCATCGTAGATTACATATATTGTTAACAGGAAGTTAATATCATTAAAGTCAAACTACAATTTACCTTATCAGATCATTAGCGTCACGATATTCCTCGATGATATTTTTGTAACATCATTCAGAAAAACTATTCGGCACTAAATATATCGGCTACATACGAATTTACTGAGATCCATTAGAAACGCTGATTTACAAAATACTAGCGGTCGCCTAGTGGTCAAAATTCGACCAAAATTCCTAAGCTCGCTACTTTGTTTTCTTTTTTTTTCTTTATTACATATAAATAAGATATAGGTAAGCATAGTTTCAGAGAATTGTACGTTAGACGCACAATGCCGAAATACTACGAACGCGATTCGACTGCGTGTGTCAAATGCATGGATGTGTGCGTGTAGTGTTTTTCTAATACATATTTTATAAAAATATTAGGTTTTGCCCCTCCTTCTCCATATAAACTTTAACTGTACAAAATTTCATACTCCTTCGTCCGCGCAATTTTCGTTAAAAGGGTACAAAGTTTTTGCTTCACGTATAATTATATATATATAGTAATATATTTTGCATTGACAAGATATACTGAATGCAATTGATGTGCATGTTGTTTCAGATTCGCTTCCCGAGTCGGGCCAATTTTTATTGGGCTTTTCTGTCGTAATATTCTCATTAGTACTGTGCCCGATACACGGCAATTAGATGGATAGATTAAGATTTAAATATCTATACTAATATTATAAAGGTGAAGAGTTTGTTTGTTTGTTTGAACGCGCTAATCTCAGGAACTACTGGTTCGATTTGAAAAATTATTTTAGTGTTGGATAGCCTATTTATCGAGGAAGGCTATAGGCTATATAACATCACGCTATGACCAACGGGGGCGGCGCAGTAACGACAAACGCTGGTGAAACCGCGGGAACATCTATAAATATACATACATACATACATACATAGATTCATGCCTGTTTCCCAGAGGGGTAGGCAGAGACTACGGATTTCCATTTGCTACGATCCTGACACACTTCTCTGGCTTCATTCACTTTCATCACATTCCTCATACACGCCCGTCGGTTCAAGGAGCTCTTAACCTGGCCTTTGTCCAGAACGCCTCCGATCTGGTCGAGAAACGTTCGCCTAGGTTTTCCTCTTGCGATTGTTCCATTCACACTAGCCTTATAAACTTTCTTAGTCAGTCTTTCCTCGTCCATTCTTTCTACATGTCCAAACCAGCTTAACATACCCTTTTCTATTCTTGTAACTATATCCACTTTCATGCCGCATCTCTCTCTAATCACACTATTTCTCATTCTATCTTCCAGAGTCACACCACATATGCTTCTCAACGCTCTCATTTCTACAGCATTTATTCTGCTCTCATGCTTCTTTTGCCATACCCAACTTTCACTTCCATACATAAGTGTGGGTACTAATAGTCCTCTATGAACAGCCAAACGTGCCTTTTCGGATACATTTCGACTGTTCATAAAAGCGCGTAGGGCTCCATTCACTTTGTTGCCAGCAATCGTTCTCCTTTCAATATCTCCGTCATGTTTACCATCCCTTGTAAACAAAGTACCCAAATATACAAACTCTTTCACTTGCTCCACTTTTTCTCCATCAATCATAATATTACACATCGTCACGCACTCTTCCTTTTCAAATACCATTACCCTTGTCTTGCTTACATTTATTTTCATTCCTTTACTCTCAAAAGCACCATGCATAATAGTTACCATCGCCTGCAACTCTTCCGCCGATGACGCAAGTATTACTTGGTCATCGGCATAAAGAAGACATTTGACGAGTAACTCATTCATTCTTAATCCCCATTTACAATCTTTTAAATCTTTCAAACAATTGTCCATGTATAGGTTCAACAGCCAAGGTGACGCTACACATCCTTGTCTAACACCTTTATCGATGCTAAACCACTCTGTGTAGGTCCCATTTATCCTAACACAAGCTCTGGAATCATCATAAAGAGATTTCAGAGCTCGCGTGAGGTTGCTATTCACTCCATACATGGACAATGCCGACCAAAGTTCATTCCTCACCACTTTATCATAAGCCTTTTCCAGATCCACGAATGCGCAATAGACCTTTCGACCTTTGGCCAAAACTTTTTCGGCTATGCTCCGTAAGGAAAAGACCTGATCCGTACATCCCATACCCTTTCGAAATCCCGTTTGTGCATCCCATATTTTCTTGTCGGTTACTTTCACAATCCTTTCAATGAACACTTTTGCATACAATTTACCGACGACGCTGAGCAAGCTAATGCCTCTATAGCTTTTGCACTCTTGCTGTGAGCCTTTTCCCTTGCATAAAGGTACTATGACGGCCTTGCACCAATCACTTGGTACACGGCCGGTATTCCAGCACAAGTTAAAAAGGCGGCACAACTGAGTTGCTATAAGACCCTGTCCAGCTTTCAGCATTTCGACTGTAATCCTATCATACCCACCAGCCTTTCCTGATTTCATGCTTTTCAATGCTTTCATTATTTCATCCATACTAATAGGGCTTTCATCACTACTATCATTATCATTCATTTCGAAACTTTGCCCTTGCCATTCCTCTCTTTCAAATAAACTTTCAAAATATTCCTTCCATCTCTTCAGTACGCTCTTTTCTTCATTCAGTAAACTTCCATTCTTATCTCTGATTGATTTCAGCCCTGTGGTTACGGTTTTACCTCGAACCGAGCGAATGGATTTCCAGAAGAACTTCGCGTTGGTCCGGAAATCTTCAGATAATCTTCTATCAAACTCGTCTTTCAATTCCTCTTTTTTCCTTTTAATTACATCTTTCACTACCTTATTCATTCTTATAAACTTATTCCTAGCTTCATTCACATCCTCATTCGTTGCTTCTTGCATTCTTTCATTGGCTCTGACAGATAGCCAGTCCAACCATGCCTGCTTCTTCTCACGTACTACCCCATGCACATCTTTATCCCACCACGCATTCTTCGATTTTATAACTTTCCTCTTCTTGCTCACACTGCATACTTCTGACGCTACAACAACCACTTCATGCTTAAACGACTGCCATAATTCTTCTATATCATCAGTGTCACAAAATGTTTCAAATCTTTTCCTCAATTGATTTTTATACTCGTCTTTCAATACTTCATCTTGCAAATTTTCTACTTTTATTCGTTCTTGGACACTTGTTCGGGTAGGTATACGGTGTCGCCATCCTTTGAAGAGGCCACGTATCCGGCTCGTAATCAAAAAATGGTCGGTATGGACACCAATACCTCTATATACCCGAGTGTCTAGGACATTCTTTCTCAATCTTTCATCCACTACAACAAAGTCAATCATACTACTTCTTACATTCTTTGCTTCTCTTGTATACTGGTGGATTCTTTTGTGGGCAAACATAGTGTTTGTCACACAGAGATTCCACTCCAAACATAGCTCAAGCAACCTTTTTCCATTCTCATTCACGCTTTCGTCCCCATACTTGCCTAAAACCCTTTCGTATCCTTCACGCTTTACTCCCACCCAACCATTAAAATCCCCTAACATTATCAACCTCTCGTGTTCCTTGCATTTCCTCAAGACATCTCTTAAACACTCCCAAAAATCTTCTCTTTCTTCCCGTGCACTCTGAGACATACCCGTTGCTATGTTTACGGGTGCATAGACCCCTACCATAAACACACGAGTAATCCCTACTTTCATTCTCATCCATAGTAACCTAGCATTCACATATTCGAATTCTTTTACACACTCATTCATTCTAGCAGACAGAATAACACCAACTCCCTGACAGGCTCTGGTATTGCTAGGCACGCCAGACCAATACGCCGTGTAGGGTCCATGCCTAGTGGTGTTACAGCCTTTCCTTTTCGTCTTATTCACGCACAGAACATCAATCTTTCTCTCATTCATCATCTGACATACTTCATTAAATTTTCCATCCATCCCTCCTCAAACATTCAATGTAGCAAAACGGCTTTCCGTAGGCCACTTTTCGCCCTCGCGAGAAACGAGACGTGACGGGTGGCGGACCGCGTCGCCGCCATGCGGATTATTAATAAAATCAAAGTCCATATGCGTTCCCACGATTGTTAGGGAAAATACTGTCCACCTCCGCAGAGCCCTTTACAGAGGTAAGGTGGATCCATCCTGTGCCCTGTGACCACCAACACAGGCACCCTCCGTTCACGACCAGCTTTCCCTCTGGCCACGAATCCATCAGCACGGGTCGGTTAACACCTTGGATCGGGGTTTATTCTCGGGTCTGCTCCCTGAAAATTGGTTTGACTTCGGAGTTTTCCTTCTCCTAGACAGGTTGCAAACCAATGCTAACGAGGTCCATCTCCCCTATAAATATACATATATATTTTATCACATACACACAACACCATCTAGAACAAACTTAGCAGAGCTTGTACTATGGGTACTAGACAATGGATAAACATACATAATAAACTTTTTTTTGTAAATACGTACATATTATACATAGAAACACCCAGACCAAAACAAACATTCATGTTCATGCATACAAATGTTTGATTTCTGCGGGAATCAAAGCCGCGACCTCAGGCGTGGCAGTCGGTTACACTACCCACTTCGCCATCAAAGCCGCAAATTGCCGTCAGAAACAAAAAGATTTCTCTAATAACAAAAACAATCGATTGTTTTAAAATTTGTACCATACACTGACAATAATTATCCCTTGTGTAGAATAGTCTTTTAACATATACCATCAAAAAGAACAAGAAAGAGTTTCCTTTATATAACCTCTTCTACTTAGCCTTTATTATTCCCAAGTCACTTGGGGTCGGCTTTTGTGGTCTAACCGGATTTGACTAGATAGCACTTTTTATACGGAGCGGCTGCCACCTGACCTCCGCAACCCAAAGGCTAACGATACCCTAAGACTAGAACAGTGTCAGGATATTATAGGGCACTGACTTCCCAATAACGACTGTCATGGCAGCCGGGACCGACAGCTTAACGTGCTCTCCGAGGCACGGAGCAGGCGATAATTGTCAATCAATACGCACGTAATTTCGAAAAGTCATATAACTTCCGAAAGTTAGAGGTGCGTGACGTGGGTTCGAACCCGAGAACCTCTGCATTGCAGTCTGTCGGTCTCCCCATTGGGCTATCGCTATCCTTCACACAACCTATTAACGTAAATCCATTCCTAGCATTATAAATTGTAGAATGTATATACAAAATACATTAGGACAGAATTCTTCAACTGTACTAGCGACAAGAATATATCAAATTGTCCAACAAATACGTCGGAATCTTGAGTGTGCAATCTACCTATATTGAAAACATCACGATGCATGTATACTAAAGACGAGCACCGCTTTTAGCCAATTCCCTCAACGAAGTACGACTTGCGCACGGCAGTGCATTTGCTTCCGAAAATATTTACGACAAGTTGAATATAACATCTGGGTTGTATTTTCAAGTCAATCTATAAATAGATTTTGATGTATTGCTGTTTCCATGTTAACTTACAATGTAGTGTCTCTACACACACCTGTACACAAGCATATTGTTTATTTTATTTTATACAACTAAGGTGGCAAACAAGCATACGGCCCACCTGATGGTAAGTGGTCACCGTAGCCTATGGACGCCTGCAACACCAGAGGCATCACTTGCGCGTTGTCGACCCTTTAGGAAAGGAAGTGGGAAGGAGAAGGAGCGGGAAGGGGGAAAGGATGTGATTGGGCCTCCGGCACTCTCACTCACCAAACGAAACACAACAGTAGGAATACTGTTATTTCACGTCGATATTTTGTGTAGAGAGAGGGTAGTCCTTCCCCGGTCGAGCCGGCCTATTCATGCTGAAATCAGCGAGGCTCTACTACTCTGTGCAGCATGGTAGACGTTATCTGATCACGTCGGAACAATTTGGATAAAGGCTAGCTAAAGATTGCCCTAAACCGACGAAAATGAATGTGAATAAACAAGAGAGATATCGTCGTTGATAGTCCAATACCGCGTAACTTACATTATGAAATACTCCGTACGTTTCTTCCTTAAATATTATAGGAGAAGAGAAAACTGATATTCTAGAGAACTATTCTACTGATTTTGAAAGTCACTCGGATTTACGAATACTTTATTCTTCTTGAACTTAGCACTAATTTTAAAAATCACTATCGTTTACCTACAGCCACGAAATCTCAATATTGTTTTTTGTTCATAAGCGGTATAAGACAATGTAAGTTATGATATCGGCACAGAATCATGCTAAGATACGAAAAACTTTATTCATAGATATACCAAGCCTAGGTTTATAATGTTGTAGTTCAAGACCGTACTCGGCCTAGCATCGGTCAAGTCCGGCCATTCCATACATGACAACATCGACGTTGTATCCTTAACATTTATCTATTTAAAACATTCCAAGCCCGGGCCAGAAACCGACCAAACATAACCTACACCTCACCGCGATCATAACCACATTGACCAATATATACCTAAACTAGATGTGCCCGCGGTTTCACCCGCGTTTATCGTTACCTCGACACCCCCGTGGATCGTAGCGTGATGTTATGTAGCCTATAGCCTTCCTCGATAAATAGGCTATCCAACACTAAAATAAGTTGAAATTAAACTACTATATACGGATTTTATCGCGTTGTTTATTTGACACACTAAAATAAGTTTTCAATTTGAACCAGTAGTTCCTGAGATTAGCGCGTTCAACCAAACAACCATACAAACTCTTCAGCTTTATAAATTAAACAATGTCTAATAAAATCAGTTTAACGCAAATATTTATAATCAATTATAAAAAAATTGTTTCATATAAATATCATAATGTATCAATTTGTTCATATAAATATCATTACCTCCGACTGACATTGTTACACACTCAACAGAATTTGATAACATATATGAAATTACTTGTCGTCTAGACGATTAAAATATTCGCTTTAAAATATTTCGCTATTATTTCAAAGCGAATCGAATAGTCAGCCTGCCATAACCAATAAACACTTTAATGATCAATAATACCAAACTATAAATGCTAATAGGAGCTATTGATACAAAATGTTATCTATACCACAAAAATATACCACTATTAAATTCGGCTAGCATAATAATTAAGTAACAGGCACTCTATCAAGGCTGTGCGGGTTATAGCGGTTGCCCTAATAGCTGGCCGTAGTTTCGCAACACCCAGTTGTTCCAGTTTCTTACCTAAAGTCAAAGTACAAATTATTTAGGATTTGTGTGTCATAATGTCATAATATTTGATCTTATAATGGTTGTACAGGCAGTAGGAATTTTACCCTGAACCAGTCCGCGCAATTACGCCGATACTATCTAAATCTGTGAACTTGTACCTACCTACGTAGTAATCTACTAATTCGCGAACAATAGCCGACAAGTCAACAAGTTATAGAAAAAATTTAGTTGTATTATTTTCTTACAGCAAACAGTAGTTAAGCAGCGATAGCTCAGTGGGGAGACCAACAGACTGCAATGCAGAGGTTTGGGTTCAAATTCACGTCGCGCACCTCTGACTTTCGGAAGTTATATGACTTTTCGAAATTATGTGCGTATTGATTGACAATTATCGCGTGCTCCGTGCCTCGGAGAGCACGTTAAGCCGTCGGTCCCGGCTGCCATGAACATCAATGGCAGTCGTTATTGGGAAGTCAGTGCCGTCTAATATCCTGACACTAGTCTAGCCTTAGGGTATCGTTACCCTTCGGATTGCGGAAGTCAGATGGCTGTCGCTCCGTGTAAAAACTGATATCCAGTCAAATCCGGTTACTATAGAAAGCCGATCCCAAGTGACTTGGGAATAATTAGGACTAGGGGGAAGACAGTAAACAGTAGTTAGCACCTTTTTTGTATAATAGATTGGTGATGGCTTCCTAAACCAATAATGTGTACCAATGTATACCACATTAATCTATTCATAAGATAATTAAATATTGTTAAACCTAATATATGGAAATGTAGCAATCATTACAAGCGCAGCTTATATTGCAGAAATCATCAACTTGTCAACAATGAATCACTGTCAACTACAAATTTAACAGTCAGGCGGAATTTGAAATTAAAATCGGATCATTCAATTTGAATAGCACGTGCTTTGAAAGTAGGAGAGCTCGGCGTGCGGCGTACAGGCCTCATAGCAACGCGCGTTTGCGCAATCGCGCTGTTAGGCGGCAGGTTCCCGCGGGAACAATCGAACTGCAAAGCATAAATGTATTCATAAAACCGGCCGTATTAACTACCTAGTTTACGCCAATTTATTCTGATACGCCATTAAGGCAATTGTTTTTCCTAATTGTTTTGTATATCAATATTGTACTCATTCGAAATCAATTAAGCTTAAAGTAAATTATCTAGAAATAACTTTGGGTGATAAAATAAATATTATTAATTATTACTTGCGTACTAAACTGAATAACGAGTCTTTATGCACGATATCGCAAGGCTCGTTGTATCTATCTCTTTAACGCAATCATGTCCAAGATTTAAATCCTAGAAGCATGCCAAATAGTGCACGTTGCTATTTCGACACAGGCCATTCGTTACACAAAATAATTGTCAATATCAAACGGGCGTGCTGTTTCCGATCGTTTCCGATTTATCTAGATAGATAATACTCTAATAGTATAATAGGAAATCCTGCCTATATTAGGTTCTACTACCTTTCCAAATCGCAATGATAATATGATTGCGAAATATCGAACTGTACTGTGGGAGTCAATCCAATCTGTCGAGGTTAATGTCGTGGGGAGCGGGCCTATTATACTTGCCCAGATCTCATTCATTGCGACTGAGCCTTTTTGCTCGGCACTGGACATACAATGATCATTTACACGTTCTTGGCTCGCTCTATAATCTATATTGAAATGAATAGCGTTTTAACGTTTAAAAATACCAGATTAAAATATCTTAAATATTATGTAGATAAAAAACTAACAAACGCATAGCTGAAATTCAATTTAAAAATAATTAACTAACGGATGCAGAATACAATTAAATACTGCAGTATTTAGTGGTCAGTTCAATATATCGACATGTGACATGTGTGGCAAACGCCTGGCGACTGAATTTAAATCACGCGAACTATTCACACTTGCATAGTGAGTACGCGCCAGTTGCATGTCCGAACGGAAGCGGTCTAAACAAATTCAACACTTCAGTTTTATGCGATTATTAATTTGTTCGATTTGACGGGACGATTTTTTATTATCAAATTGTTGGTTGTGCCTTATCTTATCTTATGTGGGCGCCAGTCAGTGCACACCGGCGACACTTCGACCCAGTGGGATCTTTTGTGTCGACACTCTCCCAATAACGACTGCCATAGATGTTCATGGCAGCCGGGACCGACGACTTAACGTGCTCTCCGAGGCACTCTTGTCAATCAATACGCACATAATTTCGAAAAGTCATATAACTTTCGAAAGTCAGAGGTGCGCGACGTGGGTTCGAACCCGAGACCCTCTGCATTGCAGTCTGTTGGTCTCCCCACTGAGATATCGCTGCTCTTGGTTGTGCCTCAGTAATTTATGTATTTTCCTGATATAATTATAACAAAAACTTAGCTTAACGAATTTATGCGAGTTGTCGAACTATTTTGACAACAAACTGAATAATGTACATACATGACTCGTATACGTGGTTATGCGTAACTTCTTCAAAACTTGTAGACAGCAGATGTGTAGCTTCTTGACTACTCGGTTGAAGTCCATGACCGGAGCTTAATTCTTACTAGGTAGGCCGCTGACTCGTCCGTCATGGGAAGCAATAAAAAAATTACATATACAGTCAAATTTATAGATAGATGCATCTGAATTGTAGGTAAACTAATTAGCAACTTTAGTTAATGTAATAGTACAGCGGAACTAAACAAAAATGAACGCGCGTATGCATTCCTAGCAAGTAAAGAATAAATGAATAAATGTTTCACATACCGACACTGGCGTTTCTCGCGTCATGAGTCTTGAGCTGAACATTATACATGCATAAATTATTACTCATATATATACATAAATTTATTAGGCTTTATCACAATTCTTTAAATTGTTATTTGAAGCATGCATAATATGTAGTCGTTCTTATTAATAAAACAAGGCGCTTTAAATATAAAATTATTGATTAGTTTCTCTTTGCTCATAAGAGTCAATGTTTTAGCTTGTTATTTTAAATTAACGGTCTGGCTTTTAAAGGCAGAAATACTCTGTCTTCAGCTACTCGGGTCACAAAATATCTAATGGTTTTTGTCGCACAACTGTGGAAGATAAGCGCGGAGCCCACCTGACGGTAAGCGAATATTGTAGCCTATGATCGCTTGCGATACCATGCATAATATGACTTGCGCGTTACCAACCACAGGGAGAATGAATTAAAGCTGCAAGGAAAGGGAAAAATAGAAGACGTATATATGTATGTATGTAAGCCTTTGGAATCCTTCCTAAAAGAAACTGATTAAGAATAATAAAGATTATATTACTTTATTAATTTACCTACATCTTAAGAGAACAATAAGGGGCTGGTCAGATGCCTGATACTTTCTTGGGGTTTGGGGGTCAAAATTTCATTATTTTTTGCGCACCATTTCTGAGATATTGTTAATATTCTAAAATAATTCAGAAATGGAAAGCGTGGAAGCGTGACGATGACGCGAGTTCTATGATTTTTTTCACCCAAGAAGTGCTTAACACGCCAAAGAAGTTTTCACTTCAAAAAATTACTAATTAATTTCAGTCTAGTATCGTCTTTAATTTTCCATGCTTGCTGCTAAAAAACAAGTAAGATTTTCTATTGTTGAAAAGGGATGCGAGTAAACAGGTTATACTTTGGCATTGCAAACAACATTTAAAATTTCTCAAAAAAAGGTAACACTCATATAATCCCGTAACCACTTCTTTTTCTCGCTTTTCTCATTCACATACGTATTTCCATTTAGCTTAGCGCCTCCAAAACCAATTCCATCGTCTGAAAATGCTTTTCAGTGCAGGTACACACAGTTTACCTTTTTAATTTTTTAATAACTGAAGTATCATGAAAGTATTTAGTGTAGGCGAAAAATCAAACGGCTAATATGTCATGAAATTGCTCAAAGTTAACATTAGCTAAACCGATATCTATTTTTTTGTTTGACGTAATTTACTATTTGTCTTATTTTGTATCATATTACTAAAGTAGCGAACGAATATAACTTTGACTTGCCTAGTTGTAAACATTTATCTTAAGACTTAGACGCTAACGTCACCAAGTAACATCAAGGATTTAATAAGGCTTTAAAAAGGCTAGACTTTTGCAGAGTTTGCAAATGTTTACCTTACTATCAAAACAGCACATCTTTTAAGCCTTTAGGAATCCCAAGTAAGTCAAGAATTTATCTTCCCTTTTCTTTTTATTAATTCCCTAAAAAGAGTAATAATCTAAGTATATAAATAAATCTTAAACGGAGAACATACATGTAATACATTATTATTATGAAACAAATATGCTTATGCTCTTTAAACTGTCAATAGCCGTTGCTGGAATAGCAGCTATAGCTCAGTGGGGAGACCAACAGGCTGCAATGCAGAGGGTCTCGGGTTCGAACCCACGTCGCGGACCTCTGACTTTCGGAAGTTATATGACTTTTCGAAATTATATGCGTACTGATTGACAATTATCGCCTGCTCCGTGCCTCGGAGAGCACGTTAAGCCGTCGGTCCCGGCTGCCATGAACATCTATGGCAATCGTTATTAGGAATCAGTGCCGTCTAATATCCTGAAACTGGTCTAGCCTTAGGGTATCGTTAGCCTTCGGGTTGCGGAGGTCAGATGGCAGTCGCTCTGTGTAAAAACTGATATCCAGTCAAATCCGGTTAGACTAGAAAGCCGACCCCAAGTGACTATAGACAATAAATTAAACTGGAAATCTCACATAGACAAGCTTACTGCCCATGTGCGTAAACTAATATACGTTTTTAAAAAGTTACGTTACTCTGCAGAAAAGCAGACTTTAAAAACAGTTTATTTTGCTCTATGCCAGTCAATTCTAAGCTATTGCATATCAGTATGGGGAGGAGCCGCAAAGACTTACTTTTGGAAGGTTATGACCTGTAAACCATATGGATACCCGACGCTTACACTCTACAGGGAATGTAAAATACTTACCGTGAGGCAGCTTTTTGTATTCCATACAGTTATTATAAAACACGCCTCTCTAAATTATGATCATAGCAAACGACAACGACGACGGTCTAAGCAAATATGCCCAGTACAGAAATTCAGAACCACACTTGCGAGGAGACATTATCAGATTGTCGGGGGTCACCTCTATAATGTCATAAACAAGGCTTGCAACATATATCCTCTATGCAGATAGCCTGTAAATCGGCTGTAATCAAGTGGCTTCTGACCAAAAACTACACTGAAACTGAAGATTTATTAACCTTATCTATCTTGTAGGTAAAGGGTCACCATCTAATGTACATAGACGCACACACATACATACGCACACACGCACACACACACACACACGCGCACACACACACACATACGCACCCTCACACACACACACACACACACACACACACACACACACACACACTCACTCACACACATGCATGCACGTCTGTACACACACCCACAACACATGTGAACACAAACACGTACGCGCGCGTACTCGCGCATAGCTATAGCAAGTACTCCCAATTGCATGTCTGCCACGTTCGTTGAACAAAAATGGGAAATTCTTTGTGAGGGCGCTGGTACCCATAACACAAGTTTAATCTTATCTTGGGTACCAGAGTTCAATGAAACAGTAATATATAGAAATTGTTTTTATTGTATTTATGTCATTGTATTGTGGCTATTTTTGAAACAATAAATTTATTATTATTATTTATTATAGTGACTTGGGAATAATAAAGGCTAGGGAGAAGAAGAGTCGTCGCTGGAATGCTAGACATAACTAATAAACAGTAGGTTTTGGCCGCCGCCAGGACGCTGCAGCTCAATCGTGAATGTGAATATATACATAAGCAAAATGCTTCCTTGATAGTAAACGGTTACCATAATCCTTAATAATATTAGAAATGCGAAAATGAGTTTGTTTGTTACGCTTTCACGCCTTAACTACTCAACCGATCAACATGAAATTTTGCATAAACGTTGTCAGGGGTACAGAATAGGACATAGGGTACCTTTCATCCAGAAAAAAGAACTGTTGCATACCTAACCTAATCTAACCTTCATTTACGCGAGCGAAGCCGCGAGTGAAAACTAGTTATACTATAAATGTAGTAACATTCACGTGAAGTCTACTACTCCAAGAATGAGTCAATATACAGGCCAAGATCAGACCCAAAAACTCACAGCAAAAATAAAGTACAAAGTTATTTGGCTGCGAGCTTCCGTGGAGTAGAGGTATTTTTCCAGCCAGCGCTACTTCAGTCTGAACGAGTAAGTATTTGATGATGTAACGGTTTATGCATAGTATTTATGATGTTACAATTTATTCATAGATACATACATACATACATAGATTCACGTCTGTTTCCCAGAGGGGTAGGCAGAGACTACGGATTTCCATTTGCTATAATCCTGACACACTTCTCTGACGTCATTCACTTTCAACACATTCCTCATACACGCTCGCCGGTTTAAGATGCAGGGCGCGGGTGTGTGGGACTTGAGCCAGAGAGGCCGGCCCCGTACCCACTAAACCCCTGACGACGTTCCTCCAGTACCAAGTATCGGTGCCACGGGATTCGCGCTAGCATTCACCGCGACACCGACAGGTCTTGGCCCGCCACGTAATTAGGCGAGCCACAGCTGGTTGGGGGAGGACCAGATGTTACAGCCCTCTCCTCCACTGAGTCCACCGCCCGCAAGCCACCCTCTAGGGTGGCTGGAGGTCCGCGAGCGCCTTACGGCGGCGCCCTGGACGTCTCCTGTGATTTGGGTGGAAAGAGACCAGCTCCCGCTCCCGTTCGTCGCCTCCTTCGCGGACATCACTGCCTCGCAGAATGCGACGGCGGCCTCCCATGCACCCTCGCTCCGGACCATGAACAGAACCGTTTCCGGCAGCGAGAGGATTTGGACACCCAGTGCCCTGGTTAACGACCGGCGCTGCTCCTCCCAAGCTGGGCACTCCACGTGTGTGTGCAGCGCCGTATCCTCGAGGCCGTCACCGCAGTGGTGACAACAAGACGTCTCCTCCCGGCCTATACGACACAAGTACCTCCCGAGGATTACTAACTTAGTCTACGCTTTACGCTAGCAAAGACGCGAGCCAAATCTTGTAGGCTATAATATAAAATAACGCTACGAGAACAAAACTAAAACTAAACTAAACTTGAAACTAAATTATAATGTATTTTAAAGTAGGAGCTTGTAAATTAGTGCTTTTATATATATAGCTAAACCATTTAATTGAGTCCTCGCCTGCGGGGTGCAGCGACGCAAGGGGAAGGACGAGAGCGGGAATGCAGAAGGGTGCGGGCGGCGGGCGAATTTTTCTCAAAACTCAGTTCGGTCGCTACACGATTAGCGATCGCACGTGACGTCTGTTGCCGACGCTTTGTTCGAGATATACAAGAGATTACATTCTAAAAACGAGTCGAAATATCTTCGGACATAAAATTAGTAGTCAGTGTAAGCAAATGGCTTTTAATATATATGAATATTTTAGAAAAAAGAAACTAGATCCTAATTCTGCTGAATATCAAGAAGATATGTCCTTAAACAAAACCGTAGCAAAAGTTACTGGAGTACCGGAAAAGTCTGTATCTAGAATTGTACAGCAAGCAAAATTATTAAAAGACAACGATCGATTTAAATCACCGAAAAAAGTAAAACAGATTCGCAGAAAAAGAGTGTGTGGGGTCTTGCATAGGTGTGTGAATGCTGACGTGTGCGAGATGCATTTGTGTGTGTGACGTATGAGTGAGCTAAGTTGTAAGTTTTAATAATTCAATAAACAGTTGGCATCTAACATCCGTGCGTTTCACTTATCTCCAAATTCCCTACACGATACACGTACACATATAGTGACACATAACAAGTGCAAGTAGATGACTTTGCATATGGCGTGGTAAGAAGAAAAGTCACTCAATTTTACACCATTTTTAAAAAAATACCAGCTTTCAAATCTTTGAACTCTGTGCTTAGAGAAAAAATGTATTACACTGCAGTAGGGAATATTTAAGACTATTATTACATGATCTAGGTTTTAAATTAAAAAAATGCGGATCTAAAAGAAAACTCCTAATCGAACAGCCAAATATAACATCGTGGCGTTGGAAATACCTAAATGCTATTAAAAAATATCGTAGAGAAGGAAGACATATTTTATATCCTGACGAAATTTATGTTAACACGGCTCATAATGTTTCAAAATGTTGGCAATCAAAGGATGAACACGGCGTATTATCTCATGTCGGTAAAGGAGACCGTTTGATTATCGTACACTGTGGGGGCCAAACTGGGTTTATAGACGGAGCACTTTTGATGTTTAAATCCAAAAGTAAAACAGGTGATTATCACGATTCTACGAATTTTACGAATTTCAGTAAATGGATTAATGAAATATTAATACCTAATATACCACCAAATTCAGTTATAGTAATGGATAACGTAGCTTATCATTCGTTTAGAGAAGAAGAAAAGCCGACTATGACGTCTACCAAGCCAGCCATGCAAGATTGGCTACGACGGCATAACATAACTTTTGATAGTAAGCATAGAAAATATGACTTATTTAAATTAATCAAAACCCACTTCACGGAAAATATTTACAAAATTGACCAGTTGTTGAAAAGAAACGGACATGAAGTGTTGCGGTTGCCTCCATAATACCCAGAACTGAACCCAATTGAGTTGGTCTGGGGTGATATTAAAGGACAATTAGCACAACAAAGTATCGGCAGTAATTTAGAACAAAAGAAACATATATTAAGAGAAGTGGAAGCACTGTATTAATCACGTAATGAAAGTCGAGGACGAGTACTGCAATCATGACGGAGTTTTAGATGATGTTGTAGATTTTATTATTAATGTTCAGGATAATTCGGATAATTCTGATGAGGACTGGTTCGAAAGTGAAGGATCAAGATTCAGTGATATCGATATGGACATAAGTGATTGATTTATAATTTGTTTTTTCTCCTTATAATAAATAGTATATTCGTTTATTTTATTTATTACCTACATATATTATTTTATTTCGCATAATTTAGCAGTCATTAATTAATATTTTATTTATTACCTACATATTTTGTTTCGCATAATTTGGCAGTCATTAATTAAGTTTCAAATGAATGAACCATCACCTGTTCACCGTTACCCAATGTGACGTCACATATCTTAAGATCTATACAATGCACATTTTATCTCATGTATGTCATACTACGAGCGCCCCCCGCCCGCACCCTTCTATATCCCCGCTCTCGTACAATCCCCGCGCCCCTGTACCCCGCAGGCGTGGTCCCAGTTAAGCGGTCAGCCTATAATAATATATATGAAATTTTTTCCTTATGCTTGTATTAAAAGCAGAACTCAAAAAGAAATCGATGAAAAAAAAAATCTTCTTTTATTTTTAATAATCGTTGAATTTTTTTATAAATAAGTATATAATAAAGGGTTCTATAAAAAAAACAACTGAATGAATGAAAGCAAAACGCTAGTTTGGTTAGTATATAATGTAAAATAATAGGTAGGGTATGTTAAGCTTACAAGGACATGTAGAAAGAATGGACGAGGAAAGACTGACTAAAGTTTATTAGGCTTGTGTGTATGGAACAATCGCAAGAGGAAAACCTAGATCGATTAGATCGGAGGCGTTTTGGACAAAGGCCAGGTTAAGAGCACCTTGAACCGACGGGCGTGTATGAGGATTGTGATGAAAGTGAATGAAGCCAGAGAAGTGTGTCAAGATCGTAGCAAATGGAAATTGGTAGTCTCTGCCTACCCCTCTGGGAAACAGGCGTGAATCTATGTATGTATGTATGTATAATGTAAAATAAGTATAGTGTTGACGTCTCTTGTCAATAACATCATAGCTAATCCCACCCTAATCATCCCATATCAACTATAAATAAGATACCGCCGAATCTTAGCTAGTTAACACCTTATCATGCGTACGTTATGTTTGCCTTGTAGGGTCAGACAGGGTAACGAAGCACAAAAATACATTCATCTTTTCACTAACATGGTAATCTTTTTAGGGTATAATGTAAATTATAACAGACAAATAAAAAATAAAAAGTAGGCACGTCTGCTCAATTCGGAATGTCTTATCGTCGGCGTTTCTAACAGTTCTACTCTACCCTACTGGGTAGAGTAAAACTGAACTGTGATTCAGAAACGCCGACGATAAGACATTCCGAATTGAGCAGACGTGCCTACCTAGGAATACTTATAAATGTTCAAATATTTTTATTTAATTAATTAACCTAGTTAACGCGTTAGTCAACTTAAGCAATTTCTACGTAAAACGGTGAGACATAAGTAATATGCAAGATATTAACTAAGTGTTACTATGGCTAATTTTGAAAGTAGCCCTTTCAATCGGAGTACCATGACAACTCGCAGCCCACCCAGTACGCCACAACAACCTCAGCATGAACCTGAAGAGCCCTTGGAAGCTTTGAGCACCAATAAAATCAAATACTGGATGCTCCATTTAGCGATCGCTAAGTGAAGTGTGTAACATTGCAGCGGAAGGCAAACTCAACTCTGAACAGAAGTTGAAAATAAATTCTTTGGTCCGTAAAGTTGGTGGTAAATGGTGTCGTCTCTCAAATGGCGGTTTTTTACTAGTCCTTGAAGCAAAAGGCCTTATTGATGAATAGCTCTCTTGAAGCCATGACAGAAAAACAGGATCTTGCTAAGTGCCTGAATGCCTTCGAAAAGTCGATTAAGTTGACCATTGAAGAAAAATGCGTTACCAAAACCCAGTCATCGAGAAAGTGTCTTTTGCAGACATGGTCAAGACCACAAAAAATGTCACGTTACGACCTAAAAAGGTGAGCGCCATTGCAATGTATCCAAATGATAAATTGAAAACTAGTGACGAAACAAAGTCGCTGGTTCAGACAATAATTTGCCCTGAACAATTGAAGTTGCACGTAAAAGGATTAAGGAAGACCAGAAACGGAGGTGTAATTATTAGCACTGACAGCAAGGACGATATTGAGAAGCTAAGGCAGTCAACCCAGTTAACTAACTCTGGCTTAAAGGTTGAGGATCGGCATAAAAGAAGACCAAGAATTATAGTAATCGGAGAACCAGCTGCCCTTAGTGACCAAGAAGTATATGATTGAGAAAATGTCTCAAAGATGGCTCGCGCTGAGCGAAACACGTGTCAATGCATCTTTTGTGTTCGAAGCGGATTTCTGCAACTTGCAGTACGCCCGGATCGCACGATGTGTCTGTTCCTAACCAGAAGAGTTGAGTATTGTCAACCTTTTTCAGTTGCAGTAGTCGGGGTGGACAATCTAAGGGTACGTGGCGGATTCCTTTCTCCAAATATTTTATTAAAATTATAAATACTAATTATAATACAAGATAAATTGTTATTGGGATTAAATATAATGACCACCAAAAATAGTCATTGCGCAGCAAAATATGCTTACTAAAATATATCATAACGAGCACCTATACGCTTCAAATTACTGCATTCCGACTCGGAAGGGTTAGGTTATGTTAGGTTCCTTCTTAAACCCACCCAAAAATTGGAGCCTGGGCTCCGTCGACTTATTTTGATCTCTTTAAATATATTTTGCTGTGCAATTTGGTGATCATTTACTATTTTTGACTGTTATATTTTACTATATCTGATGATAAGTTAAACATAAGCCATTTTTATTTAAGTTACTTCTTTTTTGTAGAATGGAGTAGAATCTCTGTTAAGGTAACAAACAAAAATGGGTCCTGTCGCCGATAGTAACAGTAGTAACTGTTGCTATGGCCGACAGGATCTATAATTGTGACTAAACCTAACTATAAGATCTTTGTTAATTACAAAAAGCTATAAAGTTTGGTATTCAAATTATCTACTAATAGTTTTAGCCCGCAGCTTCGCTTGCGTAAGTGTAGGTTAGGTTAGTAACGGTACTTTTTTCTGGATGAATGGTAGCCTATGTCCTTTTCTGTTTCCCTGATAACGTGATGCGAAATTGCATAATGATCGGTAGAGTACCTAGTTAAGGCGTGAAAGCGTAACAAACAAACAAACTCACATCCGCATATATAATTTTAGTTAGGAGTATATACAATTCTAAATACAACTCTAATCATTTTAATGCTTAAGCCATTATTTGTTGATTCGTCGAACCGGCTGTAATCTGGTCACACATGGTTTGGTAAAGTCCTAATTAAATCTGAACATTTGTTGTCCTATCTATCTAAGTAGTTAACTACTGTGACATGTTTGTTCAAATTTATAAAATCTATGAACATTTATAATGGTTAATTCGAGTTTATACCTGTAGTTCAAGCAGTTAGAAAAAAATTTGGCTGCGACTAACGAATGAATTATTTATTTAGGTGTGGTCATGCATCATAATACCGTACTATTCCTATTAATTCTTGTTTCATGTACTATTGTGCCCTAAAAACGGATAATGGTAATGGATAATAGCAATTTTTTGTGAGCCATTTGTGAAGTTTATTTTAAAAGCAATTCAGTTTTATCTTTAGGTGAGAATATGATACATGCCTTTTTAAGGTTAGTAGTTCGCCATTAATTAAAGTTATCGATATAATAAAATAATAAGGCAAAGTCTTATTCTAGGATTATAAAACTTGTAAGCTTGTAGTATGTGTCTTTACTTCCGCTTTACGTCAATTTGTTGGTGTCAATACACGCTTATCTTGTAACACAATCCGTGTTTAATACGGAACCTGCTGTGGCACCAAGTTCTATTTGCAAGTAAAATATTCTATTAACATTATCCAATTAAAGCATTCATGTATCTGTCAAACGTTTTTTATGGATGATGACAGCTTTATACGTTACAATATTTTTTATACCAGATAAGCGGTGTGCCAAGATAATATTAAAAAAAAGCGGGTTGCACTCCGGGAGAAGCGAAAACTTGAATATTAACGTTGTGCATTTTTGATATTTTGGAATGGTTAGGGAATAATTTTGCACGAATTGCTTAAATTATGTATAAAAGTACTATCATTTATGTGGTAAAATACAATATTCATTTATTGCGCTATCGTACACAAACATGACAATTTTCCCTCCATCTTACGAATTTTCGATCAGGTCACGTGCCCTGACGCGAGTTTAACATTTTTTACCAATCACAAAAAAAATTCCCAACGCCGCTAAAGAAGTTTTCACTTCAAAAAATAACGTATTCAACAACCGCAGTTTATCTTGTTAAATAATGTTTTACTTACATAGAAAACCTAAAAACTTGTTTTAAAAAAGAAAACAGCTCCCGCTCTAGGAATAATTCCTGTGTCGCTGGTGACTTCACAAACATTCAAACAACGGACACAAAGTACACCCAGACTCGGAACAACCTAGTCCCGAGTAGATTTGAACCCACAACACTCGGCGCAGTGCAGTGGTAAGGCGACCATTCCAACCGAGCCACCCATGCAACAAGATACACAAAGCTTTTGTTAGTTGAATACAAAAATAATTTATTCACAGAATAAGGAAGGCATAAAGTAATAGTCTCTAGAACAGAGGTTCCCAGACTTTTTTCTCTTAGACCACTTTCAAAATTTAGCTTTTTCTGGTGGACCTCCTGCAGCTAAACAAGTTCACGCAAGTAGAAAATTTAATCAAATCTCTATGGGAACCTACCATCCTACCACACGGTAAGCGGGCTGTTTTTTTTTAGCAATTCTCTACCGAAGAATCGAATTTTTTTGTCACGCCAACGTAGACCCCCGTCGAGTTTCCCGTGGACCGCTGGGGGTCCATCTGAACCACTTTGGGAACTAATGCTCTAGAATAATATACATCAGAGATGATATCATAATATAGACCATTTGATTATGACATCTTGATGTTTGTAAATCTTAACCTTGCTCTGTAAAAATGACCATATTTTTATAAGTTTATGTGAGCATATAAATGCTTTGCTGTTATCTGATCTTTGTTTAAGGAATAAGGATATTAAGAAACATTCTATTTAAAATATCAGTTTAATAGCTACGTAATTCAGTACTTTTGATAAAGTTATCTTAGATTTCTTCTTTGTCGTTAATTGTTAGAGCATAATTAAAATAATCTTATAATTTGGGTGGTGACAGTTATAATGATGTAATTTAAATTAAATCTATTACAAAATATTAGTTTCGTTTTTTTAATGAGAATGAGAGACGATTTTCGTATAGTCAATAAATATTTTATTGAATAATTATATTATTATATTGTCCATTCTTGTCCAATTTCCTTTTGCCATATTTCTAGCAGTGGCATGACAGTAGCATGATTCAATGTTCAATTCTCATAGATTTTTTATGTTTGTTGGCAAAAAAACTAAACATGTTTTTAGAGCATTTGAAGTAAACGTTTTACCGTCAAAAATGTTGAAGAAACCGGCACAAATGATAATTTGAAGGTACCTGGTGATCTGGAGAGTATGGACGTGGCAGTATAATCTACTCAATGATTCACTCAGAAGAGGCCAAAATTGATTAATAGAGAAGATGTAGCTTATTTTACGTAAAAGAAGTTATATCTGCCCTGCTAAAGCGGAAAATCCCGGGTCCTACCGACTGAACCACCACGGTATTCCTCGAGGTTACCTGATACCTGGCGGGGCCGCGCAAATCGTTCTCTAATCGCGACCCCGCGGAGATTACGGCCCACCTGTGCAACGATGGGCCTCTACGCAGAACTAGGTACCTATTCTCACAGAAGCTACGAGAAGGTCTACTTCTACTTACAGTTCAAAGATAAGATTAGGCATCAGCCTAACCTTATCTCCACCAGAGGAATATTGTTATTATTAGTAAAGTATTAGTGAATGGAACATGCGCAAGAGGAAATCCTAGGCGAACATTTCTCGATCAGATCGGAGGCGTTTTGGACAAAGGCCAGGTTAAGAGCACCTTGAACCGACGGACTTGTATGAGGAATGTGATGAAAGTGAATGAAGCCAGAGAAGTGTGTCAGGATCGTAGCAAATGGAAATCCGTAGTCTCTGCCTACCCCTCTGGGAAACAGGCGTGAATATTTGTATGTATGTATGTACTGAATTTATTCCTGTCTTCTATGGTTTCATTTTAATTTATATCATATATACATATAAGTATGTACACGCTGTCATTTTAGATTATCTTACTACGGAATGAAAGAGTAGTACTTCTCTGGCTTCTATTGCAAATTATAAAAGCGTGATCTTATGTACCTATATCATATCTAAAGTAGTACATTTCATCAATATGTAAAAAAATATCATAGAACGCAAATTTGAACAGTAACACGTAGAGTCTCTATTAAAATACATATACGATATTCATCTCCTAAGATTGAAGGTGTAGGGTTAAATTAATTACCAATATTCGACGTACTTGTACATAATAACAATGAATATCGTTTAATGTTGTGAGATCACATAACATGGGAAAAGCGCCGACTGCCAACGGTAGTTATTATAAATTAATATGGTAATATTGTAACCAAAATGTCGCCCGCCTGACATCACCTTATCTACATTTTGTTCAGAATAAGTATAATAGCCCCATTAGTCTTAATTAAGCTTTAGTAATAATACTATACATATAAATAATATAATTTGAAAATAATTTTTGACAGTGTCCACAGTTACGCAACGTCTTGCTTTTTCTGATTTAATTTTAAACCAGTTGTAATCATCTGATTCAAACTTTACCTATGGAATTTCTAATTACAGTTATAAATGATCTTTCTATTCGTTCATAATAGTACATGACAATGTGTCAGACATATGACATATGTAGCATACGCTTGTCATTTGTGTCATGTATTTAGCTTGTACAAGCTCACGCGCCTAATTCAGGCCCGCGTCGTCGATCGTTTACTCGATGCATGCAACTCACGAAAGTAAATCAACATGTACATGTTACCCGCGCCGTATACAAGACCTATATTTTACGAACATTTTCGTTTATAATTCTGTGCCTCCTGTGACAAGTGATACAAGTCAAAAATCAACACTTTACAGGAAAACAAAAACAAGATTTTAAAAAATCTAGGTCGTGTTCTAAGTGGGCTAGGATTAACTTTAGTACTTATTTTTGTAGACAAAAACATTCACTTTCACTATTCATTTACATTTTTGTGGTCAATATTATAGATTTAAAGTAATTGTTTAAAAACCTATAACTTGTACCTTTTTTTATTTCTAATACATCCTCCTCTATAATGTGATAAATGATACAACTACAGTTAAATTATATTGCATTTATAAGTTGTCTTTGTGTAAGATGAAAAATTAAATGTGCAAATAAATATGTATCACACTTATATCATGAAACACAAAAAATAATGTGTGGAGCAATTACTTATAAAGGTTACAACTTGAAATATATTCACGATATTTTTGCAAAAATCCAACCAGTTATATCACTTTGCACAAAATTATCTCCGAAACTATGGTAGATAGAAGAACGTGAGTTAGATCAAAAAAATCCTAATTTTTTTCTGATCATTTCTATGTAAAAATCACAAAAAGGGTACAACCCAACTTATATCACTCATCACAGGAGGCACAGAATTGTAGTCATGGTTTATGTAGCCTAACAGAGCAGTGAACCAGATCGTACCCGCAGAAGAACTGCGCAAAGAGAAGCGTGATACGCAAGTGTTATGCTCTGTAGCATATATTTCGATTTATGACTGCACAGACACAGATGGCGTAGCAGTTAAAGTGGTAACCTCGCCATCTGCCACTGCGCGATTGTGGGATCGATCCCCACACGGAACATAAAAAATGTATGAGCCACAAATGGTTGTTCCGAATCCCGTTGTTCTTTGTGTCCGTTCCTTGAATGTTTGGGGAGTTCCCCGCAAAACAGGAGTCAATCCAAGATCGTTATAAAGAAAAGCGTAGTATTTAACTGCACAGCAAAAAAATACTAATTGCACAGCAAAATATGCTTACCAAAAATACTAATCGCACAGCAAAATATATTTAAAGAGATCAAACTAAGTCGACGGAGCACCGCTTCGCGGGGCTCCTATTTTTGGGTGGGTTTAAGAAGGAACCTAACATAACCTAACCCTTCCGAGACGGAATGCAGTGATTTGAGGTGTATAGGTGCTCATTATGCTGTACAATATTTGCTGTGCAATTAGTATTTTTGATGGTCATTATATTTAATCCCTAAAGAAAATAAGTAATCCGCATACATTATAAGCAAAGCTGTATTTACTAAGAATTCACTATGTTTTAAGTGTAATAGAAAGTAAGCCTTTTGATGTCAACTGGGCACATATTTAGACTTAGTGATACCGGTGAGAGACAAAATTCCAATAGCACTCTGCTCGATCCGGGTATCAAACCCAAAACCTCAAGCACAACAGTCGCATTCACTGCCATTACGCTACTGAGGCAGACATATATCAGTAGTAATTATCAAAACACTTATGTATTGAAAGCACTAGACAACTTACACTGTCTTTCTCCCTAAGATAGGCTGAATAATGAAAGGTACAAGCGGTACGTTGATTTTACACAAAAAATTCATGCCAAAACGTATTATATACAGATGCATCTTAATGCTCATTAAACCAGATGAGTCAAAGTTTGAAACAGCTTCAAAAGTGAGCTAAACGTATCACAAAGGCGGCCAAGTTATCCTAAGTTAATATCTAAATTGAGATGATGCGGAACGCAGGCTGCTACTATAATGTGGGATTCAGACGGGCAACTTTAAAATCGAACACTTATTTCTTCTTTTTAGTCGTTCATTCTTGACAGAATGGTCGTGGTCATCATGTTGTCTAGGTGTCCAGAAAAGTCGACGTCACACGCCTCACGATTTTCTGCCATTTCTTCCGGTTAGAGGCATGTCTTGTACACTCATGCAATGGACCGCCCATGTCTGACTTAATTTGGTCAGTACATCTCATGGATGATCTGCCGCGCGCTCTTCTGCCTTCTACCTTTCCTTGAACGACCAGACGCTCTATAGTCAGTATTGTCCCCTGATACGTGCCCAAATAATCTTAGAATACGCGTATGAACAGTTACTGATAGACGCTGCCTGATGCCGAGTTCTTTCAATATAGAGATATTTGTTCGGAACTCCGTCCAAGATATCACGAGCATGTTCCTCCAGCACCACATTTCGAGAGCATAAATCTTCTTCTTCTCCAATTCCTGTAACGTCCATGTTTCTGCAGTATACAGGAACACAGGGAACACTAGTGCCCAAACGAGGCGAATTTTTTAGTGATGTGCTGACTTTTTACACTTTGTTAAGTTTTTCCATTGCAAATCTTGTAATAGCCATGTGGCGCTTTATTTCGTCAATACAGCCACCACTATTAGAAATTAGAGCCCCTAAATAGATAGATATAAGATTGTACTTCACAGTTCGCAACCTTAGTGATGTGTGGTGAATTGTGATTGATGCTGTCGACGATCATGATCTTCGTCTTGCTCCTATTTATCTTTAGGCCAAACTGCAGGCTTACTTGCTCCATTTTAGTTACCACTTATTTACGTGTGAATAGAATGAGAGCTATCTCGGGTCGTTTTACACATATGCGATTATGATAGAGAATTCTCAGCAGCAGATGTGCCCGGTAAACCGGTCAAAGCGCTCGCTATTACGAGAGTCTTCAAATCCTAGCGGACAAAAAGTGTATGTAAATCATCTCTGGATGCATTTGGAGAGATACAGATGTAGGTAATCATGTGTGTACATCATGACTATTTGTCGTAAAATCTAAAAATAAATGACTGATGGTCACAAAAAATATATGACTTCTACACCTGTAAAAATGTGCGACATCATTATTGAAAAATAAATAAGAGGGTAAAAGATAAAAGAGTCTGGATGCCTTTTATTAGATATATATTTTAATAGTTATATAGCTCTGACGGATTTATTTCTAGGTTTTCACTAGTTTTCCGTATCCAGTCTTCTTCTTCTTTTCGTGTGGTTAGTGGCCAACCTGTTGTCAAGAGTTGTTTAAGCCGCCCGTAGGCCTCTGACATGGCTTAACGACTGCGTCAATTTGACAACCACCGGGACCGACTTTTTATGTATCCTCCGAAGCACGGAGACGCTCAGATGAAATACCACTAAGCGGTCGCCCATCTATATAGACTGACCGCACCCAACGTTGCTTAACCTCGCTAATCATTTACCGATCAGTGAGTGCAACTGGCTATGAACGCCTCTAAGCCCGTATCCAGTGATATGATAATTCATCAATCTAATTGGATGAATATGGTATAGCTTTATCTTTCTAAATATAAGTAAGTATCAATATTATAATACCATCATACATCTTTCTATCATATTTCAAATAAGGTGGAACTGCCGCTAAATGTGATAAAGTCTGTTTTTACATTTTATGGCTTGATTTATGTCGAGATATTGATTATTTATTGATGCACATGTATTGGGTTCCTTGTCTTTATCGTCAACATCATATCGTCGACAGCATTGACAGTGATCTACTAACCGTTATTTCAAATCAATATATACAGATAGATACTTATTTTTAAAAATATAATCTTACTTCACGACTTTTTCAACAAAGTACATTTTTTTATTGGTATCCGTTAAATCTACAAGTATTCGTAAAATTGAAATAATATCCATAAGTTTGTTTTTTAAAAGAACTTGTAGCTTTTCTTTATCGGCATCTCATTAATATTGACCACACTTTTATGTTTTCTATGCATGTTAACATGTAGCTTAAAAAATAGAACAAGGTGCAATACATAAAATATGAATAGTATCCCGTCTGTATAAACCAATGTTATGGTAGAGATAGCAGAGATTGCGATTGTTCTGAACAAACTGACATCAAGATAGTTTCCTACTAAGCAGATACCTACAGTAACAGAACCAATGTAGCCATTACTGTTGAAAACAAAAACGCTTAGTACTTTTATCTGTTTCACGTTTTAAATAGTATTACTCTACTAATTTAGCGATAGCTCAGTGGGGAGACCAACAGACTGCAATGCAGTGGGTCTCGGGTTCGAACCCACGTCGAGCACCTCTGACTTTCGGAAGTTATATGACTTTTCGAATTTATGTGCGTATTGATTGACAATTATCGCCTGCTCCGTGCCTCGGAGAGCACGTTAAGCCGTCGGTCCCGGCTGCAATGAAAATCTATGGCAGTCGTTATTGGGAAGTCAGTGCCCTCTAATATCCTGACACTGGTCTAGCCTTAGGGTATCGTTAGCCTTCGGGTTGCGGAGGTCAGATGGCAGCCGCTGCGCGTAAAAACCGATATCCAGTCAAATCCGGTTAGACTAGAAAGCTGACCCCAAGTGACTTGGGAATAATAAAGGCTAGGGAGAATAAGACTCTACTAATTTCTTAATAACATAAATAAACTTGTTTTCTTTCTCTCATCCGAATTCATATAACCTTTACCAAGCTGTATGTTAGGTAATATAAGTATTATTGCCTCGTATACTTCTGGTTTTATTTATCGCCAGCTTTTGTGTTTACCATATTCTTTTTTAGGCTCTTATACTTTTACCATGTTATGAAATTGTTTTGTTGTGCGGTTGTTAGAACCTATATAAAGTCAAGTTGCTGCGTATAATAACCCGTTTTTATAAAAATCTTACATAAGATATTTTATTATTTACAATGTTGTTAATCTGCGGTCTTATTTCCGTACCTTGGTAACATCTCGTACATAAGTTACATAACGTATAATCAAGACTTGTCTCCAAATATTTTTAAGATCGAGTTCTACTTCGACCTTAGTGTTTAATAATGATAATAACAAATTTAATTTAACAAGTTTGTATTATAATTTTCTTATTTTTAACACACATCTTTTCACGTCATGGCTATCTCATACTGAGTTCAGTGCACTCACTAACTACTAAACTCTGTATTCATAGACATTGGCAATGACGGTTTGTACTTTATAACCTAAATAAAAAAAATACATGGCCAAAATTTTTTTCAGAAAAACACCTGTTTGTTATAATTTATCTAAAATTTGAACTTAATAATCTTCAGTTTATTTAAGATATCTTATTCAATCTAAAATAAGATCTACAGTAAATCAGTTAACCGAGGTAGCCTCTGGGAGATATTAGCCGGCAATTCTGATTGCCGTTTGCGCAACAAAGTAACACAGGCGGGCGCGGCTAACGTCATCCACAAAGGGCAATGCGGGTCGGCTATAACGATACACTTTGCAAAGTATACTTCGACGGTTTTACTACGATATACGAAAGGTAACAATGTAAAGTTCATACAGATCACAAATGCATTAGATTTATCGCTGTGAAATTATATACATATATGTCGGAGAGTTGGACGGCAACTCGCTTTTGACATGATGAAGCAACAAAATATAGGCGTGGTATTATACTTCGTACGTATACTAATGATAGGCAAATACAAGAGAAATAAAACAATAAAGGTTGACTGTGATTATCTCTGATTTGATTCGTAACGCAGCAAGTTCGTCACCCGAATGTGTCCGCGCACGAGTTTCCGACGCTTATATAACGTCAATATGACACTGACAGTTATAACTGTCACTCCAACTGACACATTGGCTCTGTGGCAACCTCACTCGAGCTTACGCTTGACGCTCCGAAACAAACCAATAGATGGCGCTTTATTCAACTCCAATTACAGAAATAAATTACATTCTAATGATTATTTTCTGGACACTCCGACATATATAAAATCAAGCATGATTCAGCAGCTAATAAAAAATTACAAACATGCATAGACTCACGCCTCTATCCCTGCAGGAGGAGGCAGACGTGTATAAAAACCAAATTTCGCAGACAATTTTTTTCGGTCCCAAGTAATAGGAAGCGTTCCTATTGCCATCTACCGGACATCTTTTCAGACTTTATAATTAGATTTTTAACAGAGGAAGCTAATATTAATTTGCTGATCCAGAAATTTAACCCGAGACCATAATGTTACATTCACTACCGCTGCTTCGCCGAGAAAGACAGAATTATATATAAAAATAAGTCAATCGTTCAAAATGCTAGTTTGCATTTTGTCAAAAACTATACACAATTTGTAAAGCAGAGACTTGAACGATTGACTTCTTATGCGTTGTTGTTTATTTCTAGAAAGGTTTGAACAAACCTTACGTTATAACAGTTTCTATAGTCTGTCCAGCAAGTTAATTTTCCCTGTGTAACTTTGTGTTAGTGTGTGGTTAGGTATAGATATTACATACAAAATAATATATTATATACAACATTTATTTGATATTCTCACCATTAGCCTTAGTATAATATTGCCAGCATCGTGGTATTATCATTTGGATATATAAATACGCAAATTTTCCATGGAGTATGGTCTCAATGTTATCGTGTAGCTTGAATCTCTAAAATAAGTCGTATAAAATGTATTTTAAGGTATGGTTCAGTCATTCTGTGCAAGCTAGCACTCTTTGACTTATTAATAATAATAATGATCGACCCGCTTAGATCTTTATTTAGGACTTCAGCATGTAGACGTTCGTTTCGTCAGTGTGAAGGTATTCGAATTTCTTACTTTAGATTTTTGTTGCTATTAAAAACCTGCTAGTCAGTCAGTAGATAATAATTCTAAGGGCCTGTCCACCAACTCCAAATAGCATTTATCTATAAGATAAAAGTAACGCCATCTCTCTTCTTTAACCTAACAAGAGTGAGACAACATGCGATTTATCTTTCGGATACCGTTTAGTTCATAGTGGTGAAACTGGCCGTACGAATTAATTTTCTAAATTGTCTAATGACAATACAGCAATACTGTAATTTACATAATAATTTGCAATAATAAACAGTAACTCATTTAATATAAGGAATTTCCTTATATTAAATGAGTTACTATAGTCAATAATCTATGTACGTAAATGAGCACATACAACGTTACAATAATTACAAGTACATAATTATGAACATGACAATCCGTGCATTAACTAATAGAAGTTTAGTTCATAGACTACAATTCAAATAAATGCATTTATACAATTTCATAAGCTTTTAAATACAATGACATATAATACAATTGTCTCAGGTCGATGGCCTGACATTATCTATATATTAATACGTGAAGCAAAAACTTTGTACCCATTTTTACGAAAATTGCGCGGACGGAGGTGTATAAAATTTGGCACAGTTAAAGTTTATATGGAGAAGGAGGGGCGAATCCTAATATTTATATAAAATATGCATTAGAAATACATTAAATTAATGAAAAAATACTACACGCACACAACCATGCATTTGACACACGCAGTCGAAGCGCGTAAGTATGGTTACATATATCAATATATAATGAAATATATTTGTAATATCTTACAGGCAAACTTTGGTCGAATTTCGAGCACTAGGCGACCGCTAGTTTTCTTAAATATCTCTTATATACAAAAGATATTTAAGATAAAAATAATGTCAGAGGTATTTTTAAAGGCCATAAAAGAAAAAAAAGACAACTATTTTAGAATGTTTGTCACCTCGCAGAAACTACTGCACAAAATTTAATAAAAGAAAAGGGATATTTAAGAAAAATAATGTGAAAAGGTTTTGTAAGAAATAAAATAAATTACCTACCTAACTGTCTAAAAATGATAAAATAAAATAAATGAAACATAAAAAACAGTACCTACTTCCAAAATACAAAGTAGTGGGTAAAAGCTAGTAGAGTTATATATATTTTTTTATAATAATAAATATAAATTATTAGAACTTTAATTCGACTAGTAGTGTTATTGATAGAAAAGATTAGGATTTCCTTATTCTATCACTGCATTTATTTATGTCATTAACATATTTTATAATGATTTAATACATAATAAATATGTCGGAGCGTCAAGAAAATAATCATTAGAATGTAATTTATTTCTGTAATTGGAGTTGAATAAAGCACCATCTATTGGTTAATTTCGGAACGACAAGCGTAAGCTTAAGTGAGATCGCCATTGAGCCAATGTATCAGTTGAAGTGATAGTTATAATTGTCAGTGTCATATCGACGTTATATAAGTGCCGGATATTTGTGCGCGGGCACATTCAGTGGACGAACTCGCTGCGTTACGGATCAAATCAGAGATAATCACAGTCAACCTTTATTGTTTTATTTCTCTTGTATTTGCCTATCATTAGTATACGTACGAAGTATATACACGCCTATATTTTGTTGCTACATCATGTCAAAAGGGAGTCGGTCGTCCATACTCTCCGACAAATACATATTTACTTTTTAATTTTATTTATTAACCTTTATGCACAATATAAATACAATGTATATAGGTGGACTTAATGCCATGATCATATCTCTTCTTGAGATCAGGATGTGATAGCATTAAGAAAATTTCTAAGATATTATATTATCTTCTCCCTAGCCTTTATTATTCCCAAGTCACTTGGGGTCGTCTTTTCTGGTCTTACCGGATTTGACTGGATATCAGTTTTTACACGGAGCGGCTGCCATCTGATCTCTGCAACCCGAAGGCTAACGATACCCTAAGGCTAGACCAGTGTCAGGATATTAGAGGGCACTGACTTCCCAATAACGACTGCCATAGATGTTCATGGCAGCCGAGACCGACGGCTTAACGTGCTCTTCGAGGCACGGAGCAGACGATAATTATTGTCAATCAATTCGCACATAATTTCGAAAAGTCATATAACTACCGAAAGTCAGAGATGCGCGACGTGGCGTGGGTTCGAACCCGAGACCCTCTGCATTGCAGTCTGTTGGTCTGCCCACTGAGCTATCGCTGCTTACTAAGAAGAAAGAAGATATGATATATAAAAAGATATATATATATGTCACCAATACCCTAGAACCTCAGCAGCGGCGTAGGGATATTACCTCAGTGGCATTATTTCCACGGGCTATTCCACGGTGAATGTTCTGAAGATCTTTTCCAACTCATTGCACTCTCTCCTTCTCAGAACAACACGTGCTGGGGTCATGTACACCCCTTACGGTAGAGTCGATTAGAACCCGTACTTGTAAGAAGTATTACTCTTTTAACCAAATTATTTTAACTTGTCCCATCCTGGGTTCTTTAAATGCGGCGTGAAAAAGCATCTTCTTAGGCCGTCAACCTAGTGACCTCGACACTATTTCATATGACGACATAGCGTATAGGAATCTTATCGTAGGTTAAACGAAAACAAAAACATAATAAGAACTGAAATTAAAAACATTTTTCTTTACTTTGATAAGAATTCTTCGCAATTGCTAAAACCTATTGAAAGATAATGAAGTCCTAGTAAAATTAAATTCATAATTATTTTCTCTAAGTAAGCGCCCTTCCCTATATTTTCAATTATAAATAAGTACATATAAATTGGATAGGAAGGATCCAGAGCTTTTAGAAATGCTTTAATAAGAAAAGAAGCTTGTAAAATATTTTTCTAAGCATAAATTCAAAATATACAGTAGCCATACATTTGCTCTATTGAGTCTACAGTAGCGATTAGTTAACGTTTCATTACAGTATTAAGCTGCAATCAAATCTGGCTGTTAAAAACCCAGAACATGTAGAAACAACTTAAGCTAAGAAAAGAGTAAGTACCGGCAATAGCCTGCATCGATACAGTAGATTTTAAGGCTTAGGGTGCATATGATGTTAGTTGTAACTTAGAATATTAAAAAAAGACTCGTATTTTTTAATTTGTTTAGCTGAATGTATTGTTTTTCTTCTTATGAAACATTCTTAACTAGCAATATGCAAATTTGCTTTAAGAATGCTGATCTAGACTGACTGATCTGACAAAGAAAAGTGATCACTACTGAGTTCGAGATATCGACACGTGAACTTATTTGAAATCCCATGTTTCATTGCCGACTATTATTATTTATCAACATTAAATAAACATTAGTGGCAAATGGTTAAAAAGCACTTAAATTAACAAATAACTTTAATTTAGAAGGGTTTGCATATTTGATATAGCTTATTGTAGAATATGTCTAGATTTGGATGAAGAGCGTATATCTAGTTAAGCAGTGTGATAGCTTGGGCTGTAGGCTCTGGTTCACCTCGACGAGTGCGCACCAAATAAGTTTTAAGCAAACAATTAAAGAAACCGACGCGGGCCCTCTGTCCACTGATATAAATGATAATAAACTAGCTGTTACCTGCGACTTCGTCCGCGTAGATTTTGAGTAAAAAGTGTTTGTCTCCGCGGAACCCTATTTTTTTCTAAAATCGAAGTAGCCTAAGTTACTCCTTATAACATCGGCTATCTGCCAGTGAAAGTCCCGTCAAAATCGGTTGAGGAGATTAGCCGGAACAAACAGACAGACAGACAGACAAAAATTTTTAAAATAGATGTTTTCGTATAGGTACCATAAATACTTTCATATGCATTAGATAAAAAGCTGTTATTTTGACATTACAAACAGAAACTTCAATTTTATTTATTTGTATATCACACTGATTTTGATAGTCACCAACTCCAATGGATTATCAATTTTACTTTATAGAAGACTAGATGTTCCCGCGGTTTCACCCACGTTTATCGTTCCTGTGCCGGCCCTATAGGTCGTAGCGTGATGTCATATACCCTATAGCCTTCCTCGATAAATAGGCTATCCAACACTTAAAGAATTTTTCTAATCGAACTAGTAGTGCCTGAGATTAGCGCGTTCAAACAAACAAACTCTTCAGCTTTATAATATTAGTATAGATAGCAGTACCGGTTGAAATAAGTCTTAACTGCAATGTATTAATACACACCACTTCACAAACATTGATTTTATAAGGATTCTACACAATGACAATGTATTCAACCTGACGGCGCACATATATCTTGTAAAATATTAACATTCTTCTATGTTGATGACAGCTACCTAACAAAACTGAACATTCTGGAATCAAGTCGCGCGACCAATACTAGATCAAGATCTTTTTTAAAGGACACGTTCTAACGGAGAGCTAACTGCTATATGAAATTTAACGGCGTATACGATTGAAATTAAACAACTTTATACGGATTTTATCGCGTGGTTTATTTTTTATAAAACACTATTATTCCTCGCTTTAACGGTGAAGGAAAACATCGTGAGGAAACCTGCATGTCTGAGAGTTCTATAATGTTCTCAAAGTTATGTGAAGTTTGTCAACCCGCACTGGGTCAGCGTGGTGGACTATGGCCTAAGCCTCACTGAAAAGAGGCCCGTGCCCAGCAGTGGGACAGTTTAATACAGGACTGAGATTATTATTATTATTACATAATTTTTAAACTTTAAACTACTATTGTTAAACACTTGGTTAAATCTTGTTGTAAGACATAAATTAAATAAAAGCAAATGTATCTGCAGTTTCCTGACCCCTAATCATATTATTATTATAAACATATTCGTTGACCGATTGCTGTCGAATCTTGCTTGAATCAATTAACTACATATTCAAATATAGGATGGTGTAGCTGTTGACAGCTCTGTACTAGGTACTACGTAAGTGCGGGCGCCGCGGCTATGACCTATTATGCGCCGTACCACATCAATGTTAATTATCCCATTCCATCTGTCCTACACCTTTCATTCCTTTCATCTCTCTTATTCATCAAAGTTGGTTATGATCTGGTGTTTTTCTTATTATTTTTTGTCTACTTTAAGCGCCAAGTAGATTTGCGTTCCAAATCAAAAGCAATAGAGCTGTATCTGTTCTTCGCTCCTTTAAGATGCTGTGCGACGACGGTTACCGATTACAGGTAGTTTGGCAGGTCTGCCACCAACAGTTACAAAAAAACGTACTTCTGTGATCTATTAATTACTCACTGCCATGCGTCGCTCAGATAACGATAAATATATGTATTTTTTTTTTATTCAACTAGGGTGGCATACAAGCATACGGCCCACCTGATGGTAAGTGGTCACCGTAGCCTATAGACGCCTGCAACACCAGAGGTATCACTTGCGCGTTGCCGACCCTTTAGGAAAGGAAGTGGGAAGGAGAAGGAGCGGAAAGGGGAAAAGAGGGTGATTGGGCCTCCGGCACTCTCACTCACCAAATAAAACACAACAGTAAGGATACTAGAGAGAGGGCAGTCCTTCCCCGGTCGAGCCGGCCCATTCATGCTGATATCAGCGAGGCTCTACTACTGTTAAATATGTATATCAAGTCACATCATCGCTCAGCCTGCTCAGCTCGTGATCTTAATAAATTAAAATATTGCATAAAGTTTATGTTTCGCATATAATCAGGTTATTTAATCACTAATACCTAATTTTATTTCTCGAAATAATGGAAAAAGCTCTTTACAAGTAATTTCTATGCAGTCTCATATATAACCTATTCATATAACAAGACTCATTCGAGACATCCCATGTCTTCCAAATGCTTGTGAAACCTATTCGCACATTTGTACTTTATCGTTTTACACATTGTTGTCAGCTTGTACCATTGTAGGGCAGCTCATGTCGTCATCTCAGACTTTACGGCAATACATAAAGTACCTGTGCTGGAAATAATGTGGTGCGCGATACACACGTGCTTCAACCAAACTTGTGCTAGCAAAGTTAATACTTGGGGAGACAGCTAACAATATATAACAGTTTGTGGTGCGCATCACATTTTATGTCATAAGATGCTTATAAAACTACGTTGCTATGCACTTTAAAAATGTTTCTTTTGTACTTATTAATAACACAATTAATTTATAAACAAATACATATATAATTATACTACTCAAAACAAAATAAGGGCCACTAGTTTATTTACATTTAAGTGCACTTTAATAAACTGAAAGTAACTGATAAGTAGCATTATATTGATATTACGAACTCTTTGGTGTTTGATTTTATGCTGGTGTTCGTGTTCCTAATTTGAAAAGTATTGGCCATTATTTTAAGAAAAAAATAATTTTATGTTATTCTTATGTTTTCTTCGACTGTCTTCTTAATTTGTTTCGGTTATTTTAGGAAAAAAGTTTTACTTTTTCAATTTTAATTGATTCATTTATCATCTCGCGTTAATCATGCCACCAGTACGAAGGCACATGGATACAATTACAGCAACCAGAGCCATAACTATGATTCAAGAAGGACGTTCTCAGCGTCACGTGGGTTTGCAGTTGGATTTTTCTCGAAGAGCTGTCCAAAATGTATGGAATCGCTTCCAAGAGACCGGCAGTGTTCCCAGGAGACCCGGTTCAGATAGAGTTCGTGTAACAACGGCGCACGAGGATGACAATGGGTACCCGTGTCAGTGATCAAACTATAGGTAATCGATTGCACGAAGACCAGCAAATGTCAAGACGACGAGTTGTTCGAATTCCTCTGAACAGAGTTTAACGTGCAAACCGTTTAAGATTCTCCCGTCAGTATTTGAAGTGGGGGATTAATCAGTGGGGCAAGGTGCTTTTTACAGACGAGTGCAAAGTAACATTTTTAATGATGATCGGGGTGTTAGGGTGTGGAGACAACGCGGCGAGTGGTTTTCGGAGTCCTGCATCCACGAAGTTGACCGTTTCGGTGGTCCCAACGTAATGGTTTGGAGTAGGATTAGTTTACACGGTAAAACCGAGCTCACCATTTTAAATGCGGGTACCGTAACTGCAGAACGTTACATTGAGGACGTCATCAGGCCTCAAGTGATCCCATTTGCACAGCGAGTGGGGCCTGGATTCATCCTGATGCAAGACAATGCCCGTGCACACACAGCTCGATCGACCCAAACTGTCCTAGAAGGGTCTCATATTGAGGTATTACCATGGCCACCTAACAGTCCGGATTTAAATCCAATCGAGCAATTGTGGGACCAATTGAAACGAAGGGTTAGAGAGAATGAGCAAGGGTTCTACAACCAACAGCAGCTGATTTACGCTTTAAAACGTGCCTGGGAGGAGATTCCAGATGAAAACGTGAGGAATTTGATACAGAGTATGCATACGAGGCTTCAGGAGTGTATTGCTAAGAGAGGAGGACATACTCGTTACTAAAAAGAAGAAACAAAAGTGACAAGAACAGTATTTTGTCTTTTTCCGATGATTTCTTTTTTCATGTTTTCATTCAAAATGGCCAATTACATTATGAACTTAAAAAAAATAATTCATGATCATTATTTTAAACAATTGTTAGCCTATATTATAACCAATAACATTATTTTGTAGTTACATAAGTTAAACAATTTAATGTCTTTATTGTTTTCATGGTAAAAAATCTTAGTGGCCCTTATTTTGTTTTGTGTAGTATATATATAATATCACGGCTCTATGCCCGATGGGATAGGCAGAGATGAATTACATACACCCATATGCTAACTATGTTTAAGGATTACGGTGCCCCGGCAGACGGCAAGAAGCTCGCCTCCTATTACGCGGGTAATAGAAAAACTGAACTTAACTGCCTCCGTGGTGCAGCGGTAGTGATTGCGAGTGCTGTGCATGACCTCTCGTGTTCGAATTCTGGGCCGGGCCAACAAAAAGTTATTGGGTTATTCTATTAAGAAGTTTCAATACGAGCCCGGAATTAGGAAGTTGGCGGTGTAAGACACCCCCGTGCCTCGGAAAGCACGTAAAGCCGTTGCTCCTGCGCCTGATCTCTCTGCGGTCGTGTCGGATTATCCGTCCCGTTAAATCATGAGGGTTAGGAAACAGAGAGTGCACTTGTGTTTGCGCAAATACTATCTTCTGCGCAGATGGCCAGTCTCCATTGAGATAGAACGCTGTGACCGAAATTCGGTCTGGAGGACACACAATAGCAAAAAACATTAGAAGATTCTATGCCATGTGTCATGTGGTTCAGTTGTGTATAGTACCTACATTTTACCAATTATGTTCGCATTCAACGTGATATGACGTAAATTTAGTGTCTTGTATTAGGTTCTATGGTGTTAAAATTGCCTGACAGACAATATTTAATAACACATAGTTCGACTACATAGTCTCATTTTGGTACAGTTCCTTTTACTAACCCTTAAAATTATTCAATATTACATACTAGATACTACATTTGGCTGCTATTGCGTTGTTTTAGAATTTGTCAATATTTTTTTATTCCTCGGGAACAGTACTTTCGTTCTAGATGAAAGGCAGAGTGCCTTTCTCCTTACTCTACTCTAGAGAATAGAACATAGGTTCATAGCCAGTTGTACTCACCGATCGGTAAACGATTAGCGAGGTTAAGCAACGTTGGGTGCGGTCAGTCTATAGATGGGTGACCGCTTAGTGGTATTTCATCTGAGCGTCTCCGTGCTTCGGAGGGCACGTAAAAAGTCAGTCCCGGTTGTAGCCAAATTGACAGCAGTCGTTAACCCATGTCAGAGGCCTACGGGCGGCTTGAACAACTCTTGACAACAGGTTGGCCACTAACCACACGAAAAGAAGAAGAAGAAAGAAGAAGATTATGTATTTTAATCGTCACAATTTCGTAAAGATTGTTCAAGTAGTTAAGGCGTGACAGCGTAACAAACAAACTCACATTGGCCTTTAAAATATTAAATAAAACTTAACAATATGATCTCCTTGCAAACTTCATTTTTGTCGAGAGCTTGTTTTATTATAAGCAACTAACTACTGTTACCATTCATAATGCTCAAAATATTTAGGTTAAGCTTTTAAGTCAGTCTAGAGTGAACTACACCAAAATGTTAATACTACACTTATAACAAACTGGACCTGTTTCAAACCGCTACCTAATTCACTCGCAATAACCTGCTAGTATTATTATCTGTGATATAGTTTTTTGTTATGATTATATTAAGCAGTTGGTAACGACAAATCACAATGGAGATTATAATGTCAGCGGTTTTTAATACCAAGCCAAGCCTAGTGTGTAATAATGATGCAACATATTGCACTCAATGAAGCAACGACCCAGTACTTTGATAGATTTAATTAAAGCTAATATTATCTATCCACAGAATGTGTTCAGCATTAATCAAATACTAACTTCACGAAAACCGATTAATTGGTTCAATTGTCTGGATCAGTTTGACATTGCACGAACAATCTGTAGACAAAGTTTGTATGCAAAAGTCGATGTTGAACTCCCCCCGCGATTGGATTGTCTACGGAGTAAAGTTTGATAGCTTTGAGAAATGTAGTTATATATATAAGTTTATATGAATGATTGCTTTCATACTGTACGTCGGTATAGTCACGTAATGGGTTTCAATACTACAAGTTACAGGTGGCGTTCATTTCATTGCAAACGTATAAAACAGGCGTTCGCATTTAAAGTAAAGGGCGCTTAGAAATATGGCTGCTATATTTTTTAATAATAGTGGAACGCAATTTCACCCATATTGCATGTCTTTGGACGATATGCATTAAAGAGTAACCATCCTAACTTCCTAACTAATATTATAGAAGCGAAAATGAGTTTGTTTGTTTGTTACCTTTTCACGCCTAAACGACTGAACCGATCATCCTGAAATTTTGCATATACGTTGACAGGTGTATAGAAACGGACATAGGCTTCTTTTCATCCCGAAAAAAATACTGTTCCCGAGTAAAACAATAATAACGTTCTTATGATAATAGATGGCGCCACGTGTCTTTCGTATCATGATTGAATTATATTATTACAAGCAGAGTATAACCCGAATTGATTGTCAAATTCTAAATTAACGGGAGCGAAGCCGCGGGCAAAAGCTAGTAGATTATAATCGAGTGGTTCTAGTTAGATAACGATGACACTAAATATAGATAGTTTCTGGTCCACGTTTAATGGACAGCGATTTAGTCGAGTACGTGCGAGCGGTGTTTGAAAACTGTAATTGTTCGCGCGTCACGACGCCGCGCCGCATTCCCACTGAGTGCCGTGGGATAAAGTTCAAAGGGCACATTCGCCATCGGACCTTTGTATCCAAAGACGTTGGCGCAAATAATGTAGAAGGTTATTTTAAAAAATAACCACAAATACAAACTGCAATGATTACTCGTTGTAATATTATGCTAAAATCTGACATTTAGTTACAGGTGGAAAATTTGGACTGACTTTGACTTTAATAATCCTTACTAATAATATTATAAATTCAAAAGTAACTATGTCTGTCTATCTATCTGTCTATCTGTTATCTTTTCACGGCTAAACCACTCAACTGATTTAGATGACATTTGGTACAGATATAGTTTTAAAGCCTGGGGAAGGACATAGGCTACTTTTTATTCATGTAGGTACCACGCGGGCGGAGCCGCGCGCAAAAGCTAGTAAAATATAATATCGTTCTATAATACTTAACGAACCCAAGACAAATAATAGTAATATAGTAAATGATTTAAGAAGTTTAGCTTACCCAAAATTATTATACATGTCATACAAACAATAAAAACACGAATGTTTTATCGCCCCATATCTGTCCATGCTCTCATAGAGCTACGTGGTAAGGATGAAATGAATCTAGTTCATAATTTTATTAGAACTGTTCTTAAAAGGATGGGTATGTAATTAATAATATAATAATAATATTCTATCACATACACACAACACCATCTAGCCCAAACTAAGCAGAGCTTGTACTATGGGTACTAGACAATGGATAAACATACATATATACTTTTTTTTGTAAATACATACATATAACTTAATTAAACCATATAACTTTCACAGTGTACCTTTTAACTGTAAATGTATGTAATTTGTGGAGATGAATAAACCATTATTATTATTTATTATTATTATGCATAGAAACACCCAGACCAAGACAAACATCGATGTTCATGCACACAAATGTTTGACTTGTGCGGGAATCGAACCCATTATTTGGGCTTTCAATTAACTTTACTTCAACCGTAACAACGATTTATTCATATCTTACAGGTTTGTTGGTTGCTATAAATAATATATACACCATGGAATCTAATTCACTGTTTTCCCGAAAAGTATGTACTCAGTCCATGATATAGAAGCTTTCCGTTGAAATTACTCATCATAAAAAAAAATTGTTTTCAAATCCGGTCTTTTCATCAACATCAATATTTCACTGCGCTACGACGCGTGGTGTCTTCGTCTTCGGTCAACGTCTATCCCGTTTAGCAAGAAATGGCACACTGTCCTACTTACATACATAGACGAAAGTTGGGCAAACAAAAGGGATGCGGGGAGCGGGAAGAGAGGGGGTACGAGCGGCATGCGTTCGTGTTAGTCGGGCGCATTGTAATGCATTACTGTGTTGCAATCATGTTTAAAATAAAAACATGTGTTATCGACAAAAATGATAGTGTCTATTCTTGATTAATTTTCATTAAGTTTTTTTTATAAATAACGATGCAGAAATATTATATACAATTGATGACTAAATACGTTTCGGGAAAACATTGAATTAAATTACATGGTGTATAGTTAAATAATACGGTTTTATTATATGGCTACAAATACACTTATAAGGAAAATTTGGTACCTACACAAAGGATACTTCTGTTATTAATATTAAAACTTACTTAAATGTGCAGTCAGTTTCACAGTGTGTTTCAGAATAGACGGCTCGTGCGGATCCACGTACATTAAAGGTATTTTTCCATAAAATTAAATTTCTTTTAAACTGCTATACATACTACTGTACAGACTGCTGTGCATGAGGTCTCGGGTTCTAATCCCGATTCGGGCCAACAAAAATATGGGCTTTTCTGTTAAGAAACTGAATAGCAGCCCGGAGTTAGGAAGTTGGCGGTGTTAGACACCTCCGTGCCTCGGAAAGCATGTTAAGTAATTTGTCCTGGGCCTGATCTCTCTCCGGCCGTATGGGATTACCGCCCCATCCGGTACATGAGAGTTAGGAACAGAGAGTGCACTATAATATCTTCTGCGCAGATGGCTAGTCTCCGTTAATATTGGCGTAGTGGTAAGTGTAACCGACTGCCACGCCTGAGAACGCGGCTTCGATTCCCGCACACGTCAAACATTTGTGTATGAACATGGATGTTTGTCTTGGTCTGGGTATTTCTATGTATAATATGTATGTATTTACAAAAAAAAGAAGTATATATGTATGTTTATTCATTGTCTAGTACCCATAGTACAAGCTCTGCTTAGTTTGGGCTAGATGGTGTTGTATGTGGTGGAATATAAAAAAAAATATGTTTGACTTATTATTAATCTTTATAATAATGATTTAACTATCGACTTAAAAATTACAATTTTTTTAAATGGTAGCTAGTACTTTATTTGAATTGCAAAGGATAATTTCCACCTGCTCTTTCTAGTTAAATTATTAATTAACTGTTTAGGGTCTACACGACTGAAGTAGCTATTACGAGCTACAGTAGTTTACTTGCGCGAGCTAAATGCGTACATATAAGTAGTTTACTTGCGCAAGCTAAATGCGAATTATACGTGTACATACTGGTTATTTGCGCAGTGACTTCAATCGCTCGTTTACGTCATGTAACCACAGGTACCTAACCTGTCAATAACTCATACGGAGGAAGTCGTAGGCAAATGAATGAGGCCGCTGATTGGAATAAATATTATTCTTTCTTTTAACAGATTCAACAACAAAAATGCGGGCAATATACTTGCTTGTTATAATTCTCGTCATCATCGCTATGTTGCCTCGGAGTAACACACAAGACATAGGCATGGATAAGAAGCAAGCTGGTGACATAATATTAAACTTATTGGATGATATACTGACCGCAAACAAGGAAGAAAATAATAATGAAGAAGGTGCTGGTGCTACAGGCGCATCTAAATGCCCCAGTAACACTAATATGGTTGGGTCTGGGAATAATTATCGATGTGTTACAACTACTACTACTACATATGACTTTGATTATTAACATTTTCATACTCGTTAATAATAACTAAGTAAAACAAACAATTCATATAAAATAACATGAGTAACTGTAATGTCGTCAAATACGTATTTGTTTATTTATGGATGTTTGTCTTGGTCTAGGTGTTTCTATGTATAATATGCATCTATTTACAAAAATAAAGTCTATTTATATGTTTATCCATTGTCTAGTACCCATAATACAAGCTCTGCTTAGTTTGGACTAGATGGTGTTGTGTGTATGTGATAGAATATTATTATTATTATTATATTATCAAATAAAATATATACCTAATTATTATGTAGTATTACAATTATGTCACTTCCTCATAACGGAACACGTACCATGTTTACAGATAAACAGCTAATGGTATTTTCCCTCCACTTCCATTTGAATCACATTTATATTATACACATCCTTACGTAATCATTGAGGACACGTTATTGTCCTACTTAAGAATGTACCTAAGAAGGTCACCAAACGAAGAAGAAGGACCAAACGTCAATAATTGTGGTGTTCGCTGAAAATCAGCGCTGTGTAGTGCTTGCAGCAATGCAAGTGCCACTGCATTATGCTGAGCGCATCACCGTTGTTTTTGTGTCGTCAGGTGGGATGTGCCTGCACATAAACATTTTCATTGTTTTTAAAGTTTCTTTATACTTACATATTTTTATTTACCTAATTACTATTTGTTATACCCACATTTTATAATAATTGATGATGCATGTCATTATGGTACAAAAATAAAACTCTTCTCATTTTCATTTCTTCATTTCATTTAATTACATTTGTATGAGCTCTATTATAGGAGAAATATTAAATATAAGCTATTTTATTTAACAGCTGCGCCCTGCGGTTTCACCCGCTTCACCGCTAAGAGTCATAGCGGGATGTTAGAAATCCTATAACCTTCCTCAATAAATAAGCTACAAAATTAACAATGATGTTTACTGTGACTAGTAGTGCCAGAGAGACAAACAAAAAAACAATTATATATGTAGTATAGATAAATTCACACGCACATGTTATTAGGAATGTTTTAACGTGATGGCGTAGATATTTTACAGTTGTGGTTTGTTAAAAATAAAAGATATTTACTGAATCTAGAATCTTCGAATAGCTCTCTATTCGTACGATCTCGACTTACTATTCTCTAATAGTAAGTCGAGATCGTACGATTTTACTATACAAGAACGCATATTTTCTTTACAAAGGAAAGTCAAGTACACTGGGCCAGCAAGAATGAAAGGATTAAACCAAAAGCAATATGTTAAAATCGCAAAAAGAAGAAATTCATATTCTCGAATCGCTCTTCGAGAAACAAGCTATGTATATATCCCGTTTTATAATACTCCTAGTTTTTGCCCGCGGCTTCGCTCGCGTTAATTTAGAATTTGACAATTAAGTCGGGTTGTACTCTGCTTGTAATAATATAATTCAATCATGATTCGAATGATACGTGGCGCCATCTATTATCATAAGAACGTTATTGTTGTTTTCCTCGGGAACAGTAATCTTTTTCGCGATGAAAGGTTACCGATGTCTGTTTCTGTACCCCTGATAACGTATATGCAAAATTTCAGGATGATCGGTTCAGTGGTTTAGGCATGAAAAGGTAACAAACAAACAAACTCATTTTCGCTTTTATAATATTAGTTAGGTTTAGGATAGGATAGGATTAGAGTTGAATTAAGCGCCATCTATTGATTTGTTTCGGAAGGATGAGTTATTCAATACAAACGATCTGCAAGAACATGCAAGAGATCTGGTTTTGGTTCCTGAACCAGGCAATGTTATTGGTCTTTTCTGACTGGTGTCAGAAGCACAGGATTTGGAGTTGCACCCAGTATATACTGATTACATAATCCTCTATAACGTGAAATTGTATACTTAGTTTGGCCATAATGACTGTTACGATTAAAATAAAACATAATATTACATTTAAATTTGAAATCTGTCAAATGAATATTTATAGCGCGTTCTCAGATCATTTTCGCAACAAATCGGTGCTTAATATTTTTGTGATATTAAAATGGAGTGGGGTGATAAAGAGAACCGAATTGCTGTGCTAGCATTACACAAAGTAGGTATTTATTTTATTTTACTTTATTAGGGAAAACCCGTTATTACATTGCATAAACTTAAATAGTACATTTTCCTTGTTAGTAATAAATGCAATAACCACAGCATTTTCCACAGATTCGTAACAAACATTGCTGTGTTAAAAACGTGGTGGACTATGGTCTAACCCTTCTCACAGTGAGAAGAGGTCCGTGCCCAGCAGTGGGACAATTTAATACAGGGCTGATATTATTATTATTATTATATATAGATTTTAAAAATAAGGTAGTGCGTACTTACAATACCGAAATATCAATTTATTTTGATTACCCCATTAGAAAAGTTAAAATTGAACCAAATTGTGAGAAATTTATTACTGTAAAAAAAATTATATGAACGGTAAACATATTTGCGATGACTTCAATTGGTCTAAAGGACTAAAGTCACCTGCCGCATTAGTGACAGTAAAAAACGGGACTTTTAGGACTTCTATAATAAAATACACCGATAAAGAACAAATAGTTAGTAACAACTACCTTTTACCTCTTGAGCCGTTACCGTCACAGTTAATTAAAAGTAATAAAACTTATAAAATAAACAATCTTGTAACTAAGACTGACATAGACAAAGAACTATGTAAAAATTTAAAGAAAATACGAACCAGTCACATGAATGAAGAGGAAAAACGAGAAATTACGAAATTTTGTTACCAATATCGTGATATATTTTATTCTGAGAAAATTCCTTTATCTTTTACTCACACTGTCAAGCACGAACTAAGATTAACCGATGATACTCCGATATTCGTTAGAAGCTATAGACAAGCCCCTCAGCAGCGTATAGAGATACAAAAACAAGTAGATAACTTGCTAAAACAAGGTATTATTAGAGAGAGTATTTCACCCTGGTCATGACCTGTACACATTGTTCCAAAAAAGCCGGATGCTTCGGGAAAGGTTAAATGGAGACTTGTTATAGACTACAGACGACTTAATGACAGAATTATTGAAGACAAGTACCCTTTACCTAATATTGACGACATCCTTGACAGGTTAGGGCGCGCACAATATTTCACAACCCTAGATTTAGCTAGCGGATACCATCAATTAGAAATGCACCCTAATGACGTAGAAAAGACCGCATTCACCACTTAAAGAGGACATTATGAGTTCTTGAGAATGCCCTTCGAACTAAAGAACGCTCCGAGTACGTTTCAACGTCTTATGGACCATATACTCAGAGGAATAGATAACGTTTTTACATATTTAGAAGTCATAACGAGAAACTAAAACTAGTATTTCAGCGCTTCAAATTGCATAACCTGAAAATTCAGTTAGATAAGTCAGAATTCCTACAGAAACAAGTTAACTTTTTAGGACATGAATTAACTGACCAAGGACTACAACCCAACAAAGACAAGATCAAAGCAGTTTTAAATTTCCCTATTCCCCAAACGCAAAAAGACAAAGCCTTTGCAAAACTGACAAAACCTTTAACGTCTTGCCTTAAAAAGAATGCAAAAGTTGTGCATACAGATGAATTTTTAGATGCAGTTAACAAATGTAAACAAATACTGACAAATGCACCAATCCTCCAATACCCAGACTTTGACCAACCATTCATTTTGACGACAGATGCATCCGATTTTGCGTTAGGTGCATTCTTATCGCAAGGCAATGTTGGTTCAGATAAACCAGTTGCCTTTGCCTCAAGAACATTGTCAGAAACCGAGACCCGTTATTCGACTATCGAAAAGGAGTTATTACGCATAGTTTGGGCTATCAAATATTTCAGACCTTATCTGTATGGTCGCAAATTTATAATTTACACAGACCATAGACCCTTAACATGGCTAATGTCTTTAAAAGACCCTAATTCAAAATTAACCCGTTGGAAATTAAAACTAGCAGAATATGATTATAGGGTTGTTTATAAAAAGGGTAAGCAAAACACTAACGCCGACACACTATCCAGAGTCAACATGTTTCACAAAAGCATAGATTATTTAGCTGTCAATTTAGACGATAACGATGATGATAACATTATAAACAGAATATTCGACAATGCCCGTAGAGAAGCAGAAATGACTAACAACCCTCAGGACAATAATGATAGACGTAATGACAATACCGACACACCTAACGATAATAACACAGACGCAAAATTAGCAAGTGTCAATCCTTCTCAAGCTGACAAGACGGACTCAATGAGTATCGTGACAGTTGACCCCGACCAATTAGTTTCTACCAACCATACCCAACCTGATAATGAAAATAATGGTATCCCGATTTTATCTGACGCAATTGACAGACAATTGAAACAGTTTTATATTCGGTCTACCCCAGGTTCTACATACAGAGTAGAAAATAGGTCTACTAATTCTAGAACTGTAATTAAAGACGTTTTCATTCCCATAAACAACACTGAGTCCGAAATAGTTACATTTTTAAAAGAATACACAATCGCGGATCGTGTTTTTCATTATTATTTCTATGATGAAAGTTTATATTTAGCATTTTCAAGGGTTTATACAACAATTTTTAACGATAGAGGACCTAAATATGGTAAGATGTACAATACGTATTATCCAAGAGACGTATAAGCAATTACATAGAAATTACCATTGGCCTAATATGCTATTGACAATTCAAAGATTCATTAACCAATGTGATTTGTGTTTGAGGGCTAAATACGAAAGAAACCCTTTGAAACCACCATTAGTCTTAACAGAAACACCTACAAAACCGTTAGAACATTTGTTTATGGATTTGTACTCCACTGGAGGTGCCACATTCTTAATAATCATAGATAATTTTTTCTAAATTTGCTCAGGCTATACCATTACTATACCCTAAACAGGATTAATAAAGTTATAATCTTACTATGTTTTTATATTACAATACTACTAGTTAGCTACTTAACTAATAATCTCTGGGGATTACCGACTTTTTTAATTCATTTTTGATTCATTTATTGATTCACGTCAAAGAAAAAAACACTCGTACAATATTAAATTAATCCTTGTATGTACCAATTCAGGATAAAAATATAAACAAAAAGAAAATACCTAATAACTTATATCTAAGTGATAGGTGTTATGATTTCATCTGTTATTAATGCATATACTACTTGTTTACACTAAACCACAGCATTAAAACTCGTTAGCTTTGTAGATGATTTTTACTAATTACTCTATCCGAAAAGGTGTCTTAATGATAATGAGTTAAAGTCTGTATTTCCGAAGCGAGAATCTTACCTTGCCGTAACACAGTCTCGACTAGCACGGGAGGTAAAGAACATTTGTTTCTGTATACCGCCATTGTCATTTATAATATCATAAATGTTTAAATGTGCATAGCTACGATGTATGACGCATTAGATCTTAATTGTTTTATTGTTAAGCTGCTATTTGTATACTTATTTGCTTTTATAATTTTGTTAAGTTACATCGATTTTCGTAACTGTAGTTTAAGTACATACCTACATTATTGTAAAAACTAATGTTACTTTAAGCTGTGTACTGTATCCTAATTTTATGAAATAAACATTCATTCATTCATTCATTAAATTCTTCTAGTACATATCGCAGAAGCTCTATTACAAGTATTTACTATATTTATTTAAGGATTTCCAACAAAGGAATATACAATAACATACATTATATAGCAATAATAAAGTTCTTAGCGTGTATAGTCCCTCAATTATAGGAATCCACAGCTTGCAAATTATAATTACAACTAAACTAACAACTTATTTAAAGAAATAAACAGGAAAAACATAAAACATAAAATTTTTAAACATAGAATGCTGCCTAAGGGTAAACTTTGGAGTAAAACAATAATAGCTTAATAGATATAGAGTTATATAAGAAATTTACATATTTAATTAAGAAAAAAAAGTGTATATAAAACTAAGTTAACAATCTACGAAGACACTTTTTAAATTGTATTAAATTGTTACATATGTCTAGGTCGGTGTTAACAGAAAGTGCATTGTATTGTCTACACAGCCTGGTTACAGCTGCGTAGTGTCCAAGATTTGTTCTTGAGCGAGGACTATGAAAAGCTTGTATGTATTAGGCCTTGGAATACGAGTCGGAATATTAATTTTGAATCTATTTAAGAGAGGTTTGCAATCTATTAATTTTGAATCTATTTAAGAGAGGTTTGCAATCTATTAATTTTGAATCTATTTACGAGAGGTTTGCAATCAGTAGTTCCATTTATTATTTTATGTAGGAAGACAACGTCAGACATTTTACGGCGGTTAGATAGGGTGTTCATGCGGAAGTGTTTCAGGCGACCTTCGTAATTATTTACGTTTTGCAGTGAGTGGTTCCGGTAAGCGAGATGGTAGAGAAACCGCTTCTGGACCCGTTCCAGATGTTTGATGTAAATGTCATAATGAGGGTTCCACAGGACAGAGTTGTATTCTAGGATTGGGCGAACTAGTGTGCTGTAGAGCAATATTTAGCAATATTAGGATTACCTCTTAAAATAACCACGGACTCAGATACTAAATTTGACAATGACGTTATAAAAGAGATATGTGCTTTACATGACATTAATATCCATTTTACTACTCCTTATAAATCCAAGCTCACATTAACCCGTAGAACGTTTCCATTCAACTATTGCTGAAATAATTAGAATCCAAAGAATGACAAACAAGGATTACCCTATACAGTTAGTAATAAAATATGCCACTATCGCCTAAAATAATGCTATTCACTCTACTACAGGCTATACACCTCGTGAGCTTTTGTTTGGTCATACTGCATCCAGAAATCCATTAGAATTATATTATCCTAAAGAATTTTACCAAGACTATGTCCTTAATCACCGTAGAAATGCAGAAGCAGTACAGGAATGCATAGCAGCCCATGTATCAAAGAATAAAGAACAGGTAATAGAAAAACGGAACCAGGCAGCTGAGGCGATAATTTTTAAGGTAGATGAAACAGTCTACAAACAACGAGAAAAGCTTGCTTGCTAAAACTACGAGAAGTGATAAGGCAAAGCCAGTGTTCAAAGGTCCGTATAAAATCATTCACCTCCACCCTAATAACGTTGCTGAAATCATAGGAAGTCATCCCAATTCCAAATCCATTCGAGTTCATTTCAAGCTTTTACGAAGGCAACATCTTGTTCCAGGACCCTCGTCACAGGAGCCTTCGTGCTCCACACAGCCGCCAACACTAAAGACAAACATCAAAACTGTTCAAACAGATGAAGTCATACCACTTCTCAGTAAAATCCCTACCCAGAACGAAAATGTCCATTACAACCTACAATTGGAAGACATTTCACTGGACAGCATCCATGAATTGATGGACCATGCTGAAAGCTTAGAAGATACTACAATAGACTGGCAAACTATGATGGCTACCCCGAGTTGGTCAACGTTAGGACTCTACCTCATCCTGATAGCAATAATCATATGGAAGCTGTGGCAGTGGAGACAGAGACGATCAACTCCAAATCTTGCACAAATGAATCTCGCACCGAGGACGCTGCGGGAAGCTGCGGGACGCGCTTCCATCTTAAGGAGGGAGGAGTTAGCCAATCGCCTAATGCACGTCATTGCTGACTATGCAGCGGATGCGCCGTGCGACATTGCGTAAACTGCACAATTGCAGATTTAGTAATAAGTTTAGTTAAATGAAATATTATAATTGTAATTCAGTCTTGTAGAATATTCTAATCAATAAACATTGTTTTAATTAAATAAATCTATTTTTAATAATTATCTCGTTCGCCGTAACGTAACTCTATTATTGATTAATTTTCATTAAGTGTTTTTTATAAATAACGCTTCGCCGGGGTAAAAGAGAACGATGGAATAAGAATAATGTACCTCCCGGAATACCGACTAAACCTACCACGGTTTTCCTCGACAAAACCACTATCGGCGGTTGCCGGCGGTTACCACTATGGCTATAAACACACTTATTAGGAAAATTTGGTACCTACACAAAGGATACTTGTGTTATAAATATTAAAACTTAATTAAATGTGCAGTCAGTTTTACAGTGCTCCACGTACATTAAAGGTATTTGTAAAATTAAATTTTCTTAAAACTACTTTACAGACTGCTATGCATGAGGTTTCGGGCTCGAATCCAACGGGTCAGTCGGGCCAACAAAAATATTATTGGGCTTTTCTGTTAAGAAACTGAATAGCAGCCCGGATTTAGGAAGTTGGCGGTGTTAGACACCTCCGTGCCTCGGAAAGCATGTTAAGTAATTTGTCCTACGCCTGATCTCTCTCCGGCCGTATCGGATTACCGCCCCATCGGTACATGAGGGTTAGGGAAGAGAGAGTGCACTTGTATTTGCGCATAGTTAAAGTCAAAAATCATTTATTCATGTAGGTCACAAACTAACACTTATGAACGTCAAAGTATATAGGTTAGTGAGTTTACTAAGTTACATTTAGGTTAGTTGCTAGGTTCAGGCAAACGGTAGAGCCTATGAGAAGAAACCTGCAAGAAACTCACGGCCACTCTTTTAAATCGGTAGTTAAATATAATTTCAGTATTTTACAACTCAGATGAACAAGGTGTTACAGCCATTATGCCATATACTACTGACTATAAAAAACTAAAGATAATAACAATAATAACTTAATAATATTATAGGGAGGAAATAATTTGAGCTAAGATATATTATTTAATATAAATCTAAAATAGACAGTAGGATTGCATGATGGCGCATACACTTACACTTTGTGACTATGCAAAGGCTTAAATTGACTTATAAGTAATACAGATCTTTGAATCCTGTATGCAACAAGCAACTTACATTTGTTCACTATAATATCTTCTGCGCAGATGGCTAGTTTCCGTTAAGATTGGCCGACATTTTTTATTATTATACATATGTTTGAATTATTAATAATCTTTATAAAAATGATTTAATTATCGACTTATAAATTACAATTTTTTTAAATGGTAGATAGTAGTTTAGTTGAATTGTAAAGCATAATTTCCTCATGCTCTTTCTAGTTAAATTATTAATTAACTGTTTAGGGTCTACAGGACTGAAGTAGCTATTGCGAGCTACATGCGTACATACAAGTAGTTTACTTGCGCAAGCTAAATGCGAATTATACGTGTACATACTGGTTATTTGCGCAGTGACTTCAATCGCTCGTTTACGCCATGTAACCACAGGTGCGTAACCTGTCAATAACTCATACGGAGGAAGTCGTAGGCAAATTAATGAGGCCGCTGATTGGCTAATTTTTTCTTTTTTTAACAGATTCAACAACAAGAATGCGGGCAATATACTTGCTTGTTATAATTTTCGTCATCATCGCCATGTTGCCTCGGAGTGACACCCAAGACATAGGCATGCTAAAGACGCAAGAAATTAAATGCCCCAGGAACACTGTTATGGTTATGTTTGAAAATGGATATCAATGTATCACAACTACTACTACTTCATATAATTTTGATTATTAACAAATAATCAAAATAATATGAAGTAGTAAAAAAAATAAGTAGAAACAATTCATATAAAATAACATGAGTAACTGTAATGTCGTCAAATACATATTATCAATATTAGTCAACACTTACCAAAATATAAAACACACTTAGAACGGGTTATTTAAGTTTTTCATTAAGTTTCACATTGTTTATTTCTTTTTTTAAGTTAATTCCTAACGTGTAGCTTATTTTAATTAATTAATTTTAAATTTTTCTATTTTATGCTTTGTTGTTATATGTATGTGCATGCTGTGGTCTCCTATAAGTAAAGGAGTACACTATACAAAACTAATGTCCATTTGTCTGTGCAATTTTGTGTATATTCTTTGTTGGAGATCCTTAATAAATAAATAAATAAATAAATCAAATAAAATATATACCTAATTATTATGTAGTATTACAATTATGTCACTTCCTCATAACGGAACACGTACCATGTTTACAGATAAACAGCTAATGGTATTTTCCCTCCACTTCCATTTGAATCGCATTTTCGCATCAATTGGAGAAAATACAAACCACATAAAAAATGACAGGCAGTGTGGCTCTTATGTGATATCACCTACCGAAAATACCATGTACCTAAGTCCTGTAGAACCCTATGAAATTTACACTTTAATAAAAAGCTTAAAAAACAAACAAAGCCATGGCTTCGACGAATTACCACCTATGCTAATAAGACAATGTGCAGAAGAATTAACTTTGCCATTTTACTTATTAATAAATCAATCTTTTGAAGAAGGCCAATTCCCTGATTACTTGAAGAAAGCTATACTTAAACCAATTTATAAGAAAAATTCACACAACGACCCCAGTAACTATCGTCCTATCGCTCTGCTACCTACCGCCTCGAAGATATTCGAAAAGGCAATGTGTAATCGCGTTTACAATTTTTGTGAGAAATATGAAATATTCAATGAATGTCAAAATGGATTTAGAAAAAACAAATCAACAATATTAGCCATTTATAAATTTATACAAGAAGCCCAAAACATTATTAACGACAAAAAATACGCGGTTGGAATTCTATTAGACATGACTAAGGCCTATGATAAAGTCCAATACAGCATACTCCTTAGAAAATTACAGGATATAGGAATTCGCGGCAAAGCTCACGAGTGGTTTCAGTCATATTTAAGAAATAGAGAACATCTAGTAGAAATAGAATACTTCAACCATTCCACGAATGAAATACAACGTTAGATCAAGTAAAAAAATAATCAATGCGTCAATTCCACAAGGTAGCGTAATTGGGTGTCTTTTGTTTCTCATTTATATCAATGATCTGCCCAAAACAATAGATGGACCGTGTGTTCTATTTGCAGACGACATCTCACTCCTAACAACCTGCCAAAATAATAATAAATTAAATGAAAAATTAACAGTAACGCTTGACAAAGCAGTAACCTGGATGGACGAACACAATCTCGAAATTAACTTCTCAAAAACCAAAATAATGTCCTTCCATCCCTACCAAAAACCTCCACTAGAAATAAATTTTATTTACAATAATATAAAAATAGAAACCGTACCAGAATTTACACTACTAGGATTATCCATAGACACTAACATAAACTGGAAATCACACATTAAGAAAATGAGAGCAAAGATTTCAAAATATACATACGCCCTTAGTGAAGTTAAAAAGACAACAGACCTGCAAACTGCCCTTGCTACATACTATGCATATGCTTATGCATGGTTTAGCTACGGCATAATACTGTGGGGCAATAGCACAGATGCACCAACTCTCTTTACACTTCAAAAAAAGCTGGTTAGAATTTTAGTGAACATCGACGATACAGATAGTTGCAAACCCCATTTTAAAGAACTCAATATCTTAACTTTACCCTCCATATATATCTTGGAAATGTGTAAATTTGTAAGAAAAAATCTAAACATGTTTACTAAGAGAGAAGACACCCAATGTAGGTACGCACTACGCCATAGGGAAAGGCTTAAACTGCCCACCTCACGTTTAAAACAACACACAGACAGCACATATGTGATGTCTATAAAAATTTATAATAAACTGTCGGATGAAATTAAAAACGAACCTAAATTTAACCCATTTATAAATAAATTAAAAACACTACTATTAAACAAATGTTATTACAATTTAAATGATTACTTGACTGACAAATTACAATAATATAAATAATAATAATACCTGCAAAAATAATAATAAAATCACTGACATAACTGACAAATTACATTAATATTAGCAATATAAATAAAGATAAACATATAATTATTGACATAACTCGCAAATTATATTAATATAATAAAAGTATCTTTAAAAATAGTATTAAAACTACAAACATAACCAATAAGTTGCAGACATATTATATACATCATCATCAAATTATGTAATATCAATATATAAAATTAATATTATATCCACTATACCTACAAATACACATAGAATAATTATATATAAAGGAATGTTCATTATAATAAAATGAAAAGATGTTAAAAATTAATTAAAATACAGTATATATGCATTGCTATAAGTAATACAACTGTCATGTTATATTAGAAATAATGCAAAATTAATATAATTATAATTAACATGAAACAGAATAAATCTAGAACAATGCAGCTAAAGCCCTCTTCCTCCCTTCTACATTTGCTGTGCCTGACAGGGTCCATGATGATACCATGTATTATTTTTATAACACCAAATTAACATTGTGGAATGCAAATAAAGTATTGAGTATTGAGTATATTGAGTATTGAATCACATTTATATTATACACATCCTTACGTAATCATTGAGGACACGTTATTATCCTACTTAAGAATGTACCTAAGAACCCAAACGAAGAAGAAGGACCAAACGTCAATAATTGTGGTGTTCGCTGATAATCAGCGCTGTGTAGTGCTTGCAGCAATGCAAGTGCCACTGCATTATGCTGAGCGCATCACCGTTGTTTTTGTGTCGTCAGGTGGGATGTGCCTGCACATAAACATATTCATTGTTTTTAAAGTTTCTTTATACTTACATATTTTTATTTATTTAATTACTTTTTGTTATGCCCACATTTTATAATAATTGATGATGCATGTCATTATGGTACAAAAATGAAAAATCTTTTCATTTTCATTTTTTCATTTCATTTCATTTCATTTGTATGAGCTCTATTATAGGAGAAATATTATTATTGGTTGCACCCGCTTCGCCGCTAAGAGTCATAGCGGAATTTTAGAAATCCTATAATCTTCCTCAATAAATTAGCTACAAAATTAGCAATAATGTTTACTCTGCCTTGTAGTGCCAGAGAGACAAACAAAAAAACAATTATATATGTAGTATAGATACATTTACACGCACGTTTTATTAGGAATGTTTTAACGTGATGGCGTAGATATTTTACAGTTGTGGTTTGTTAAAAATAAAATATATTTACTGAATCTAGAATCTCCGAATAGAGAGAATAGTAAGTCGAGATCGTACGATTTTAACTGCACGGTGCAACTCCAAATCCTGTGCTTCTGTCACCAGTCAGAAAAGACCAATAACATTGCCTGGTTCAGGAACCAAAACCAGATCTCTTTTGATTTATAATGAACATTGCAACAAGTACTTTTGTGATTGCGTTTGTATTGAATAACTCATCCTTCCTAATCCTAACTTACTATCCTAATCATAATCATAATAATAATAATAACTAATATTATAAAAGCGAAAATGAGCTTGTTTGTTTATTTGTTACCTTTTCACGCCTAAACCACTGAACCGATCATCCTGAAATTTTGCATATACGTTGACAGGTGTACAGAAACGGACATAGGCTACCTTTCATCCCGAAAAAAAATACTATTCCCGAGGAAAACAACAATAACGTTCTTATGATAATAGATGGCGCCACGTGTCTTTAGAATCATGATTGAATTATATTATTACAAGCAGAGTACAACCCGAATTGATTGTCAAATTCTAAATTAACGCGAGCGAAGCCGCGGCCAAAAGTACTAATCGTAAGTACTAATCTTATATAGGTACTATATAAAACAAAAAGTAGAATAATAAAATTGTTCTGTGTTAATTATTAAATGTTAAGATGGCGAAGCTCCTTTAATATTTGGTTTTTTAAGTTATGCTTAGATAAATTAAATATGTCAATATCTGAGAAAAATCTGTTGTACATTTGTAAAAATCGTTGGAGGGGAGCACGATTACCTGTATTTGTTCGGTACGGGTCCAATGCAAAAAATTGGTAATCCCGTGCTCTACGTCGGTGGACAGATCTAGACACAACAAATTTTATCTCATTGCTTAAATCAGTACAGTCTAGTCTATAAGTGAGTAGCTCATGCAGTATCATTATCTGAAGGAGCAATCGTCTTCTCTCAAGCGGCAACATATTGTACTGCGTTAAAAGTTAATCGTATGATATGGTGGATATATGTAGGTATGGAGCCTTTGAAACTCTTCATCCGTTTGGTATTAGTCGAATGTTTGTGTACCGGGCTATTGATATGTACAATGAAACCTCCTCTGTTTGTGACAGAAAAATATCAAAATGTGAAGGAAATAATTTGAAGAAATCCTGTCCGAAAGCAAAAGATTTTATTTCGGGAAATGAATATAGCACCTAGGACTATGTCACGTATTTTAAAAGATGACTTAGGACTTGCAGGCTAGAAGAGACGCACTGGTGATTAATTAACTGATAATTTAAACATGAATAGGGTGGTAAAATCAAAACAACTTAAGCGGTAGGAGGAGGAGGAAATTAGGGAGATCACAGTTTTTTTTTACTATTATGTGATGTTTTAACAAGCAGAATGACCGAGTTTCTGCTCAAAGCTCTATAGAAGGTTCCTAAGTAGTCAGCAGAGTACAACGTGGACTTTATCCGACTTCAGTGATGGTTTGGTGGGGTGTTAGCTATCAAGGAGTGTCTGAGTCATATTTTTGTGAAAAGGTGTCAAAACATCGGCACAAGTGTATCGAGATACGATTCTTGAGAAAGCCTCTTAACACCATGTTCCATAACCGAGAATGGTCCTTTCAGCAAGCCACAGCACCAGGTCATAAAGCTCGATCCGACCAAGCGTGGTTGAAAACGAACGTTTCGGACTTCATCAGAGCTGAAGACTGGCCGCCATCTAGTCCCGATCTTAATCCGCTGGATAATGATTTATGGTCAGTTTTAGAGAATATAGTATGCTCTAAACGCCATGATAATTTGGAGTCCCTAAAACAATCCGTAAGATTGGCAGTGAAGAATTTTCCCATGGAGAGAGTACGTTTTTCTATCGATAAGTGGCCTCAACGTTTAAAGGACTGTATTAAAGCAAATGGATATCATTTTGAATGAGCTTCATATATTTTTAATATTATTATATGAATGTATAAACTAACACACATTACAGTAATAAATGTTATATGCAACAGGAAAAATAAGATATTTCTTGTAACAATATTTATGGCAAGACTAGGTATATATACTCATAGCCAGCGTTCTACTAACACTACTGTCTAGTCTTCAAGTATTCACAAGTGTAATACTTTGTATATAAATGGTAAAATATATAGCAGAAACACATATTAACACATTACACACTAATGACAAAAATAGCGTCACTCATATTGCTTATCTAAATAGGCATCTTCAATGACGCGTGTAAATTATACCATGCCGTTGTTGGGCGTATATGTCATAATCAATCATGTTGAGGTCGCCATGGCTCAGGTGCCCCTTGTGTCTGAAAGTTTTACATCCTATACTATGTGTTCAATTTTATTGACACAGGTTTTATTAATTATCCTTGTCAAAGTTGACATATGTGTTGTTAGATAGCTTGCGGTGTTTTCATATACATATTTCGGTGTAGCACACTCACGCTTATTTATTTGTTGCCGAGATATCTGTATCTCGGCAACAAATAAATGAGCACGACAAAACTTACGCACAATTTTATAATATGCTTATGTACTAACCCCAAATCTGTGATCTTATTTATTAAGAACGTGTCATTCTTCGATATGTTTGTACGGACACGCTGTTTTTACAGTTGTTTGATGGAGGTCTAGGTTAATCTAAATCTAGTGCATGTTTAATCCTGATATGTTGCCTAAAAGTCAAGTATTCATAATTAACAATAAACGTCAATTAACGCGAGTCAAACCACGGGGCACAGCTAGTTTATCATATGACAGCGGTATTCAGTAATTTTGATATTAATTAAAGATCGTATGGTAAGTTTAATACAGATATTTGCAATTAGTATATTTGACTGCTCGAATAGCTGGTGGCTGAAGTGATCGCCTCGCCATGCCGCTGCGCTGAGTCTTGGGGTTTCAATGTGCAAACGAATCCACAAATAGTTGCTTCGAGTCTGAATGTTCTTTGTGTCTAATGATAAAATGGAGGAATTATTCCTAATGTTGCCTTTTTATGCACCATCAACAAATATTATGCATGATGAACAATGTGATGACTTATGTTATATTGATACTACATAGCTAAACCCGCCCACGCTTAGCAGTGGCTCGGCGTCATATTAATTATTAGAGACGTCACAAAAAGTATTTCAGGTATCCTAACTAATATTATAAATGTGAGTTTGTTTGTTTCGCCTTCACGCCTTAACTACTCAATAGATCGTTATGAAATTTCGCAAACACGTTGTCAGGGGTACTGTTCCCGAAGGATAAAAATTGATTGACAAAATCTACGTCAACGCAAACGAAACCGCGCGAACCGCGCGAAATTCTAGTATTTTATATGATATGATTTGGTATGGTCATTAATGCGTGTCTCTAAAATGTGTTCAATAGATAACTGCGTCATTCTTCTGAGTGAATCCTAATCCTAATCCTAACTAATATTATAAATCCAAAAAGGATTTCGTTTGTTTGTTACCTTTTCATGCCTAAACCACTGAACCGATCATTCAGAAATTTTGCATATACCTTGTCTGGTGTACAGAAACGGACATAGGCTACCTTTCATCCCGAAAAAAATTACCGTTCCCGAGGAAAACAACAATAACGTTCTTATAATAATAGATGGCGCCACGTGTCTTTCGAATCATGATTTAATTAATATATTATTACAAGCAGAGCACAACCCGAATTGATTGTCAAATTCTAAATTAACGCGAGCGAAGCCGTGGGCAAAAACTAGTATTATTATATTTCTGATTTTACTCTATATACAAATAATTAAAATCTTATAAGGGCGAAAAGCGACTGCGGCAGATAAGTCAAAACATATTATTCTAAAGTCCATACCACTTGTCGGTTTGTATCAATTATCTGCAAATTTTCTTGCCTGTTGCTAATGTAATGTCGCCATCTATTGTTGTTGTATAAAAAATGTCAGCAATGTTTGTTCTCACATCTCAACGGCATTGTAGGTGGGTTGTATGGTAGTTTCTTTTGTTTGAATGGTGTAATGGTAGATGACAAGTTTCTTTTAATAGGTATACCTACTACCAAGGGCCAAAGGAGAGCTGGAAATAATGAGAATCCTAATTAATAATATAAGTGCGAATGTAAGTTTGTTTATTTGTTTGTTAAGCTTTCACGCCTTAACTACCCTACCGATCACCATGAAATTTCGCATACACGTTGTCAGGGGTACAGAAAATAACTTAGGGTACCTTTTATCCAGAAAAATGTATTGCTGCCGCGCGTGCGAAGCCGCGGGCAAAATCTAGTTAATTAGGTTAGTGTGAATGTTTATAGATACTGACAGAGAAGCGGAGAACGAAATATATATATAAATACGGTGACACATTATAGAGTCAATAAGAGCAGCGATAGCTCAGTGGGGAGACCAACAGACTGCAATGCAGAGGGTCTCGGGTTCGAACCCACGTCGCGCACCTCTGACTTTCGGAAGTTATATGACTTTTCGAAATTATGTGCGTATTGATTGACAATTATCGCCTGCTCCGTGTCTCGGAAAGAACGTTAAGCCGTTGGTCCCGGCTGCCATGAACATCTATGGCAGTCGTTATTGGGATAGTGTCGACACAAAAGATCCCACTGGGTCGTAGTGTCGCCGGTCTGCACTGACTGGCCCCCACATAAGATAAGATAAGATAGAGTCAATAAATGAGTATACATGTACATAGTGGGCTACGAACTTGGTCGTATCCCACGTTGACAATTATTTATTAGCGGCACAATCAATTATTATTAAATATTAATGCCTGCATACGTAAAACACTGACGCATTTGTAAATTTATTACTAAATGAGCACGTTACCAATGCGTGATCACTTATGACTTTATTTTTGACGCATTGGTTATTTGGCCAGGATACGAACAATGCTTGATTCACAAAGTGTTGTGTGTCAAGTCTGGGATTTCTTTATTTATCGTTGTCATATTTGTAAAATCGTCACAGGTATAATCTATGTTAATTGTGATTTTTAACACATCACCTTTGTATTATAATAAAATCCAAGTACCCAGACTGGAAAGATACGGTAGAGTTTGATGTTTAAAGCTGTCGTCAGGCAAGTGTAAAAACCAAAGTGCAAAATAATTTATTCAATAATTGTGTGTTCCTGTGGTCACCGAGATATATAGGGCTCTTTATGAAAACTTTGTACTGTCACAGGCTTCGATCAAATATACCTTAGATGCACATTCTCATACAAAAACCGCGTCAGTATGTGGGACTAACCAATACTACTTATTTATAAGTGTCTGCATTTATTATGCAATCCAGGCAATAAGTCGGAATAACCATTGAACGCCCACTGACAAACATTTTGTAATAGTTTAGTTAAAACGCGTCAATGTAAAGCGTCCTAAGTGTGTTACTCGCGATACGCAAGCGTACTAAGTATATGGTACGGTCTCCACCGTAGTAGTGGTGTCGATTCGCTCTCGCTTACGGGCAGCGCCCGCAAGAGTGAGTGGGACAGATGCATAATATAGCGCATACGACTGATTTATGCACAGTTTTGTTGGGGCCGTTTTTCGAGCGACGATCGTGCATCTATGGTATGTTTGATCGATGGTCACAGGCTACCATTTTTGAGGCAAATCCCTATGGTACAACTCGGATTTCCCGATTGACTAACACAAAAACCTATTGAAATTAAACTTTAAACGGATTTTATCGTTGTTTATTTTATATAATACTAGCTTTTGCCAGCGGCTTCGCTCGTGTTAATTTAGAATTTGACAATCAATTCGGGTTGTATTCTGCTTGTAATAATATAATTCAATCATGATTCGAAAGACACATGGCGCCATCTATTATCATAAGAACGTTATTGTTGTTTTCCTCGAGAACAGTAATTTTTTTTCGGGATGAAAGGTAGCCTATGTCCGTTTCTGTACACCTGTCAACGTATATGCAAAATTTTAGGATGATTGGTTCAGTGGTTTAGGCGTGAAACGGTAACAAACAAACAAACTCATTTTCGCTTTTATTATATTATATAGTTAGGATAGGATAAAGTAATTTTGAAACACATTAACTACTACTGTTAAAAACTGTTACTAGTTACTTCTATGAACTACTTAAATTATAAAACTATTTAGATTCAAGTTTACACTTGCCCGGATTTTTGGGCGGTTTTCAGTAATCATATTCATGAGAAGACATGACAAAAATGACGAATTCAATGAATGTCATGTTAAATATTTCCTATCTCTATCTTTCTCCTCAAATATTTTTAAGGAATTAGTAAACCATATATAAATTAAATCAAACCTATTTCATCTCAGCACCTGCGTTATAGCATAATCAATCTTCAAATCGTTACGGTTGAAATTTTTGTTTGCAGGTAATAGTTTTAAAACTACAAGGTATGAGTTCACAGGTGCAGGCTCAGGGGTCCAATGCGCGTTCCAAACTCAATTTGTGCAGACTAGGGTTTCAATTGTTACAGAACGCAATCAATTTTAATATGCGCCCGCCAACGCCGAGGACCTGAGACGAACACACGGACTCATAGGATGTTCAACTAATGTACATTTATCTTTATATTTTATTCTAGATATTGTCCGTAACTTTGGTCGCGTACATGTAGGTTAGGTTAGAAACAGTTATTTTTGTGGATGAAAAGCACAACTATATGTCCTTTTGAAAACGTGTAGGTACCGTAAGGTCGTATGACTTTAGCCCTGAGGGGTGACATTGGCCCCTAATTGGAAAAATTTTGAAGTTCCCACCAGACCACTATCATACTTTTTGCCGGAAAAATATACGTGGAAATCAATAGATAGCACTATAAACTGTCAGTAAAATAGCTTCTTCAAATTAAACAGCGTTTTCCAATTACGGGCCAATGTCACACCTCAAGGCTAAAGTCATACGAAGTTATTATATTATGCGAAGTTTCACGATGATCAGTCGATTTCAAGCGTGAAAGAAAGCATAACAAACAAACATTCACATGTGTAATTTTAGTTAGGCTCTTAATGCTATTACCGCTTAGTTTTTCATCACTATGAAATAATATAGAAAAGGCAATAACAGAAATTCATTTGTGAAGCTCACAATGTGGACTTAATTATTATTTCAGGATTTCAGTAATAAATTGTGCTGATACTGAGGCATACTGTTTTGGGAAATAGAGAGCTACTTTTCCATTCGGATTGCTCCTTTTACTACGTCCTTCTATAGAGTAAGAAATCTGCAGAAGGTCGCAGTTAAATAACCACATTTTGTGTTAATGTAGTGTGTAGGGTTTCCATACTGCATAAAAATAATGTAGGCACTCAACAGAAGGAGCAGTGTTTTATGGCCTATACACTGGAAACACAGCCATTAGGTATTTTTTTGTCGTGAACTTTTGTGTCGTACGTCTGGTGTTACAAACGCTAAATAAACTTACATTAGCCGCTTATCATCGTGGTATGTACATATAATTACGTGGTATATACATTAAACAATGATTATCTATACCTTCATAGAAGTCTCGTAGCGTAAGCGGATTTTGATTTGAAACGTGGCATTTGTGGCGCAGGGATGTCACTTTAATTTATGTTTATTTATTATTGTGTATACATATATATCTAAATCTTTCACAATATCTAGAACACACATGTGTTCTAGATATTGTGAAAGATTTCGTGATTTTAGAAATAAATATGTTTTCTTCTTCTTCTTCTTCTTCTAATTATATACCTATGTAAATACCTATGTCAAAGTCAAGTTTAACCATAAAAATAATGCTGTAAAGAATTATGTATTTTTACTAGCTAGTACCTGCGACTTCGTCCGCGTAGATTTTAACTAAAAAGTGTTTGTCTCCGCGGGACCCTATTTTTTTTCTAAAATCAAAGTAGCCTATGTTACTCCTTATAACATCAGCTATCTGCCAGTGAAAGTCCCGTCAAAATCGGTTCAGCCGTTTCGAAGATTACCCGGAACAGACAGACAGACAGACAACAATTTTGAAAACAGATTTTTTTCGTATAGGTACCATAAATACTTTCATATGCATTCGATAAAAAGCTGTTATTTTGACATTACAAACAGACACTTCAATTTTATTTATTTGTATAGATGAAGCAAGTTGGATGTTATATATTCAATACAAGAAGGCCGTGTCTCACACAGTTACAAATTGCTGATATTGGTCGGTAAGAGTAAAGTTTTAATGCAGGAAAATAGCCTTACGTAAAGCCGAACATTATTTCGATTGTTATTTCCGTTCGGAGCAATGCATACGAATGTTTATGGGGCCAATACTGCCAGAGAATTGTACCGTAAACTAAAATTTACTAGACTAGGCTTTTCTCTTTTTTATCGGTAGTCTATTTTATGCATGCCCATAAAAAACCAATTTAAACCATCGTTTTCATGGATCTTCGGTGGTATATTTATATAGTCCTTTTACACAAGTGTGTCGGCTAAGTGTAACTTTTATATCTTTTAGAGTTTTAAAACGAGCTTTGTAATCTAAATTGTCGTTTATTGCTCGTCTAGTCATTGAAGGATTCCGTTTTAAGTGCTTTCTATTAGTCTTTTATATAGTTATATTAAGTTCAACAGGATTAAATTACTTTCATTTTATAAAGGCTTGATGTTTGTCTCAACTCCTAATTAATTTACATGCTTACTTTAGACAGACTGGTACGAGCTTTTGTGCTGGGCTTTACCAGCATGAATTCCACGGGAACGTATATCGGGATTAAAAGTATCCCATGTACTACAAAGGATACTTTACATGATGTATTTAAGAGTATCTTATGTATTAATCCAGCATATGCTAATATTTGTGTGCAAAGTTACATAGAAATTCGTTTAACAATTATACGTATGCGTGATTAAGCTACAAAAAACGGCTTAGTAGTCGTTTCGCACGAATTTGTTTGCAAGAATCGTGCGAAAAGACAATTTTTAAATAATATTTTTTTTGTAGTCATTTTGCACACATGGAATATATTTTCGTGCGAATCGTTCCCGTCTGAAAACGCAGGTGTCGTTTCGCACGTTTCGTATTTTTAATAAAAAATATCAAAATACAGTCGTGCACACACTACTTTCAAGTGCATAATATAAATATTACTTATAATTATATATATTTTTTGATTTATTGGTATACCTGTTTTATTAAAAACTATCACCTTTGTGCGCGAATGTACAATATACTTCTACTATTATTAGCATAAAAAATAAAACGTGCGACACGACACCTGTGTTTTCAGACGGAAACGATTCGCACGAAAATATATTATATGTCTGCGTAACGACCACAAAAAAAAATTATTTAAAAAGTGTATTTTCGCACGTTTCGTGCGAAACGACTAGTAAGCCCAAAAAACAACCTAAAGTAATTATAAATTTATACATTTATAAAAATTACTAAAAAGTATAATATCCTCATAAACTACCTCCAGTTGCAGAAATAAGAAATAATGATTTTTCTTTTATATTCACCATTGCTTTTACTCTTAGTCTATCTCATATGTGTTTTGACGGCGGTCGTTCACATTATAATAATGAAGTAAGTATATCGATTATTATGATAAAAAAACGGGTATTAACAGGATCATGCTTAATATTTGTCCATTTTTTTGTCTTATCACGTTACAAGTGAAAGACAAGAGAACTGTTTGGACATTCTTTCTTGAACTTGATTATGACGATACTGAAAAATTCTTAACATGATATAATTGAGATATATGTAGTTACAGCACAATCACATTCACAATCGCACACACACACAGAAACAGACCTTCACACACAAACACATACACACACACAAACGCACAAGTACATACGCAATCACTCTTTATCGTTTTAATCTTAAGTTTTACAATAAATTAATCTTGCAGTTTTCAAATGCTGCTCTTAATTAGACACGAATCATCCTTATTTTCTACAACTGTTGAGGGGCACTGTACCTCCTTATCAAAGGCTAATCTGTAGCCTATATAGGAGGACAGTACTACACCCTACTATTACTACCTATTGTAATTAGTACCTATTTAAAACTTCATATACAGGGGGATTTTGAAATCGTGTAATTCCTTTTAACCACGCATTCTACGGGTGGTATAGAATAACCCTGACTATATATTTTTTATTAGAATTATTTTTTTGAGAAAATTAATGTACCGTTTTTTCGTGAAATGGTTGCAGATAGTCATAATATGTTAACCACCCGAGGGAATTTAAATTTTTTACTAATTAAAGAAAATTACATAATCAATAATTAATGTCGTAAATAACATGCGGTCCTTTTTATTGCCCCTTATTATTTACGACATCAGTTATTGTTATGTTATTTTTTAAATTAGTAAAATATTAAGATTGTGTTGTTAAGATTATTTGTAAATCACGAATTTTTTTGTCCCGTGTGGGATCGAACCCACAACACTCGGCGACCACTTCAATCACTAAGGAACCTGTGCAGTAATCTTTTTTGATATAATAATGCAAAGGCGACTGATATGAAGGTTGAATAATAATAACATGATAACTTATTAAAATTAAACTACTTAAAACAAATTTTGTCGCAGTATATTTTGATTGCAAAGTTATTTTCACTTTTCCAACGTTGCGCATACTTTTCTATAGAAAAGTAGGTATACCTAGTCATATTGACAGATAAACTAAGTTAGTATTTTTACGGTGTCTTGAAAGTAGAAACTTATTTCAAAGTACCTATTTAATTGTTGGTGTTACTTTTTGTACAAAATGAGCGCATTGTATCCATCCACTGAAGTCCAGCTATGTTTTGCTTCCTTTCAGGTTTAAATAAATGTATTTCTGAATTCTATGCTGATTATTAGGATGTATCGGAATGTGAAACCAGCTTGAGATTTAATATTAAATAAATTTACCATAAAAATGTATATCTATATATTAATACGTGAAGCAAAAACTTTGTACCCCTTTTTATGAAGATTGCGCGGACTGAGGAGTATGAAATTTGGCACAGTTAAAGTTTATATGGAGAAGGAGGGGCGAATCTTAATCACTAGATATTATAAAACAAAGTCCTTCCCCGCGTCTAGACAGACAGACGTCTGTCTGTTCGCGATAAACTCAGCAACTACTGCACCAATTTACATGCTGTTTACACCAATGGATAGAGTGGTTCTCGATAAAGGTTTTAGTATATAATTGGTTTAGTTTTTGTATAGATTGGCTAAAATATAACGATATTTGTTGGAGATGTCGGGAAAAATAAACCGTCTGTGAGCTTTCAACGAAAACGCTGCCTAAACCCTTTGAGATATAACAAAATAATGTACGGTGGAATTGTGTATCTTATATAGGTCTACAGAAAAGTCCGCGATGGCATATGTCTATCTCTTAAGGATAACATACTATATCCACTTTAATACTTTAAAAAATGGGCAATTATAAAGCGGTAATTGGAAAGCTATTTACACAAATACGGTATTAATCCTTATCATTTTAAATACATTAGTTGGCTTAAGCATTTCATGAAGATTATTTTTCCCCTTTACACCATGCAAATTAAATGAATACCTTAGGAGATATAGCAAAATCAAAATAATGCACAACGAAATTAATTTCTAGTAATGAAGGTAAAATGTTTCTTTTAGATGACCCTGGAGGCACAGGTAAAACATTTTTAATAAATTTATTATTAGCAAAAGTACGATCCGACAGAAAAATAACAGAGTAATGCCGGAAAATTAAGGAGAGATTGCAGTTTGATTATTTGGGATGAGTATTTTATGTCTCATAAAGCTTCAGTTGAGGCATTAGACAGGACAATGCGAGATCTGCGCAACAGTAACTGCCCAATGGGTGGTTGTACTATTTTATTCTCTGAAGATTTCCGTCAAATTTTGCCAGTTATAACTAGGGGAACGAGAGCAGATGAAGTCAATGCATCGCTCAAAAGATCGCATCTTTGGCCACATATAACGAAATGTAAACTTAAAACCAATGTGAGGATTTTATCGTCTAGCGAAGATAATAGGCAATTTTCTAACGACTTGCTCCAAATAGGAAATGGTGAATTTCAAGCAGGAAATGTCTGTATGAAATGTGAAATTATTGAAAAAGTTCATCCCGATATTAGTAACATATCCACTAAGACACTAAATTTGTTTCAAGAAAGAGCTAAACTATCACCCACTAATGAGCAAGGGGAAAAAATAAATGAATTTATTATTTCCAAGTTCGAAGCATCATCGCAAACCTACTACTCAGTTGACGCAGTTGTGGATAGAGAAGAGGCAGTACATTATCCAAAAGAATTTTTAATTTATGGACTCCTCCTGGAATCCTGCCACACAAATTAATGTTAAAAGTAGGTGCCCTTATTATATTACTATTATACTATTATATTACAAGACTCAGAGTAGTAAATTTAAACATTTTTTTGATCGAATGTATCATATTAACTGGCAACGCAACTGGTGAAACTGTTTTTATATCAAGAATTCCCATGATACATACCCTCATAATTGCCTTTCCAATTTAAATGACTACAATTTCTCGTAAAAATAGCGTTTGGAATGACAATTAATAAAGCGCAGGGTCAAACATTAAAAGTTGCGGGCGTAGACACACAGCGCTTTTCGCATGGGCAATTCTATGTGCGCAATATACAATTGCCCATGCGAAAAGCATGTTACTTCTATCACGTGTTACTTCTAAACAAAATTCGTTCGTTTTTACACGTGATCAGGTTATTAATGTCGTATACAAAGAAATACTTTTTTTTTTTTAAGTAATTTGCTTAGAAACTAATCTAAAGGTTTTCTGTTTTGTTTGCTTCATAAATAATTGCCACTCAAAAAATAATTTAAATTAATATTATGTATAACGAGGAAAGATGATTAATTTTTTGTTTGTAACGATTTAACTCAAAAACTACTCAACCAATTTTACCGAAAGCTACATCATCTCCTCAGAGTAAGATAGGCTATTTTATATTTTCTGTAAAGAACCCGTGCGAAGCCGGGGCAGGTTGCTAGTATTTTTATAAAATATGCATTAGAAATACATTAAATTAATGGAAAAACACTACACGCACATATCCATGCATTTGACACACGCAGTCGAAGTGCGTAACTATGGTTACATATATCAATATATAATGACATATATCAGCAATATCTTACAGGCAAACTTTGGTCGAATTTCGAGCACTAGGCGACCGCTAGTCTATATAGTAATACGTGAAGCAAAAACTTTGTACCCTTTTTTACGAAAATTGCGTGGACGGAGGAGTATGAAATTTGGCACAGTTAAAGTTTATATGGAGAAGAGGGGACGAATCCTAATATTTTTATAAAATATGCATTAGAAATACATTAAATTAATGAAAAAACACTACACGCACACAACCATGCATTTGACACACGCGAAGCGAAGCGCGTAACTATGGTTACATATATCAATATATAATGACATAATATATCAGCAATATTTTACAGGCAAACTTTGGTCGAATTTCGAGCAGTAGGCGACCGCTAGTATATATAATGCACCTATATATACATGAACACAGGCAAACACATTTCTTTACTTAATACATACATCACTATTTTAAGTTGTATTCCGTACTATTTACATCAAATTAGAATAAAAGTCAGCATTAATAATAATTCAAAAATATTAAGAGTATTCGGAGCAGAGAACGATATTTTTGGCAAGGGTTCCATCTTACTTATTTTATGTTGGACCCATGTCCCTGTAGAAGCCAGAGGCCGTGCATTTTTGTACCCAAAATATTAGAAAGCTACTCGTAATTCTAATTATTATATATTGTTTATTTGTACGGCAAACATCATTTTAATTATGATTTACTTTCTCAATCTCTTCTTTTCAGTAAATATAATTACGTCATACACAATCTGTTTTTAACTAGCCACAATAAGGGAGCAATTTTATTTTACAAAAATATATTGTATGGTATGATATAGTGTTATTGCACGGTAGCAAGCAAACACCAGACACTTGACTTCTCATAGATGAACTATTTGCATTATTCAAACAGCTCGCTTTTGTTATCTTTGCACTCAAAACTTAGCATAAACTGCACAAGTTGAGAACAGATAATATTATAAGTTCTATAACATTACACCACCGGCAATACCTGTCTGTCGAACGTTTCGGATTGTATATCAACATTCTGCAAAATTGATAAATCAAAATACAATTTTGGTATTCAATACAAATATTTATTTTATTAACTTAAAATATAGGTACACACAAATTATTTACAAGAAATATAAACTAAAGAGAAAAATTAAGAAACAAAATTAAAAAGTGTCATATTATTTCTCCGCATTGTCGTCAATTGGAAACGTACCCAGAAGACTGGCAGCATTGCCACGTTGAATGACAATGCTTATTCTTTGCGCAAAGAATACACCAGCCCTCTGGTCACGCGAAGCGTCGATCAGCCGCTTAGCTAGGTATCTATAAACAGATTTAACACTTGGACCCTATGGCCCCAGCGTATCGACACCAAATGGCTCAAATATGTACCTCATTAATAAGGTTTTGATATTTGCACCATTTGAGGGTCTCCGTTGATGCAGCAGCAGCAACAGCACAACCCGCTGTGCTAGGAAGATGCATTATTTCTTTATGGAAAAATTACAATAGCCTATAGACGCCTGCAACACAAGGGGTGTGACTTGTGCGTGCTAGCCCTGCAAATAAGGTATCATTGTACGAATAATTCAAGGTGCAAAGATTACTCAGGTATTTGTGTTGTGTGCACAGGAACACAACACAACGCTGTTCGGCTGTGATTTTTTGTAGCGCACAGGTCCTTATATCCAGGTTTCGGCTATTCCTGTATCACTGAAGTCCGATATTTCAGTCGATATGCCGCTTACCCCTACTTATAATAACATTTCTAGTATTTTGAATTTAATCACTTAATATACGAAATAAAAAAAATTTGTCGTTTGATTATTCTGTAACCAACTGATCATGTACCAATATAATATAACATAATATATTCTATCACATACACAACAATAACAGTTTGTTTTATCAAAAATACCGAATGTACGTTTTTGACATTGTTACGATGTTTTAAGAGGGTTATTAGCATAACAGTCATTAATATATATTGAAATGAATAAAATACAAATATAGAAACTGATATATTTTTAAATTAAGTATATCTATAATAGTTATCAAATGTATATTTAAAGTAATTAATTAAATATAGTTTATTATTTTAAATATACATGATATATTGTGCTGTGGCTTATAAAACATAATATTACATTGCATACGCGAACGCCATTTAAATAAGCATTTGATTTTGACCTCTGCTTGGTGCGTCAACCTGTATCTCAGGAACCACATAACCAATTGAGGTGAAACATATCTTTTTTTATGTTGGTATCAAGGAGGTATATATTAGTATAAGTTCTATTAAAATATGTTCAGTAATTCTCAAGCTTTTATAGAATAAACATATATTCACGGGGAGTGCTCTGAAGAACTGTTTGATTTGGTACCGGCGGCCCCTTTCTATCACCGTACCACTCGACAACGAAGCAGGGTTCATCCATATCACCTGGAAGCGTTCAATTCGAAGACGGAACGCTTTCAGCAATCATTTCTCCCACGTACATGCAAGCTTTGGAATGAACTGCCAGCTTCGGTGTTTCCCGAGAGCTATGATATGTCCTTCTTCAAACGAGGTTTAAAGAGAATTCTTCTTTCACGGTAGGCAGCGGCTTTGCTGTGTCCTGACATTGCTGAAGTCCATGAGCAGCGGTTACCACTTTCCATCAGGTGGGCCACTTGCTCGACTGCCAACAAAGGCAATAATTTTTTTTTTTTTTTTAGTGTAGGCAGACGCGAATTCAATTTAATCTATAATAGTCTCCTTTTTTGCTGATTTCAGGAATTTGCCGCAATTTTTCATTAAGGTCTATTATTATTCAATGTACAGACTGTTTGATCTCTACCGTTTTATCATAGTATATAGAGTATAGATAATGAATACGACTTAATAAGATAAAAACTTATTCACATTGGACGTCAATTAGCAGCCATTGTAGCAAAACACGAATAGTGCATTAGAGTAATGCTATTTTGCTTTACCGTCAATGATCGCCAACAATTGATTAGCACGTTTCATAACAACATTAGATTACTACTATGTTTGCCCTCAGCATTTCTCATTTAGTTTAGTAATATAGTAATATATATTTGTAAGGTAGTAGATCCTCGCTGGTTTCAGCATTAATGGGCCGGATCGACCGGGGTAGTACTACCCTCTCACAGAATACCGGCGTGAAGTAACGGTACCCGTACTGTTGCATTGCGTATCGGTGAGTGAGAGAGCCGGAGGCCTAGTTACCCCGATCCTTTTCCTATCCTTTCCTTTGTCCTTTCCCTCTTTCATTTCTTTTTAAAGGACTGGCAACGCACTTGTTACTCCTTTGGTGTTGCGGGTGTCCATGTGCGGCAGTAATCGCTTACCATCAGGCGATCCGTCTGCTCGTTTGCCCCCCTATGCCATAAAAAAAATGTATATATATAATAAATCAGACTATTGGTATTTTACAGTACCTACTTATAATTTTTATTTATTTCATGGTACTTAATTGCTTTCGCGATGCGATGAGATGCTACATGAAAGTGGATATAGTGACAAGAATAGAAAAGGGTATGTTAGGCTGGTTTGGGCATGTAGAAAGAATGGACGAGGAAAGACTGACTAAGAAAGTTTATAAGGCTAGTGTGAATGGAACAGTCGCAAGAGGAAAACGTAGGCGAACGTTTCTCGATCAGATCGGAGGCGTTCTGGACAAAGGCCAGGTTAAGAGCACCTTGCACCAACGGGCGTGTATGAGGAATGTGATAAAAGTGAATGAAGCCAGAGAAGTGTGTCAGAATCGTAGCAAATGGAAATCCGTAGTCTCTGCCTACCCCTCTGAGAAACAAGCGTGAATCTATGTATGTATGCATGTAATTGCTTTTTTAGCTGTACATTAAGTAATAACGAAAGTGAAGTGAATGTAAAAGTTCATAGAAGAGGCTTCTATGGTCAAGTAGAGTATGTATGGATTACCGGGTTTAGATGTTAATATATATTTTGACATAGCTCGCAGAATAAGCAAGCTGAAGTGGCAATGGGCTGGCCATATCTGTAGAAGGACCGATGGCCGTTGGAGCAAGCGAGTCCTAGAGTGGAGACCGTGACTTGGTAAACGTAAGGTAGGACGCCCCCCGGCCAGGTGGACCGATGACCTGAAAAAGGTAGCTCAGTCAGACTGGATGCGGAAGGCGGAAGACCGGATGTTGTGGCGTAAAATGGGAGAGGTCTATGTCCAGCAGTGGACTGCGGTAGGCTGATTGATTGATTTATATATTTTAATTAATAGTGAGTATTTAGAATGTAATGCCAATAAACAAAGCATTAGAGATACGCTAAGAACGTAGCAAATGGTAATCTGAAGACTGCCTGCCCTTCCGGAAAACAGGTGTGTTTATGTATGTACGTATGTTAGATAAGATTATCTGCATTAGAATGGCAAATAATATAAGTACATATATATGTCGGAGAGTAGGACGGCAACTCGCTTTTGCTAATGATGAAGCAACAAAATATAGGCGTGGTATTATACTTCGTACGTATGCTAATGATAGGCAAATACAAGAGAAATAAAACAATAAAGGTTGACTGTGATTATCTCCGATTTGATCCGTAACTCAGCGAATCCGTCACCCGAATGTGTCTGCGCACGAGTCTCAGGCGCTTATAATAACGTCAATATGACACTGACAGTTATAACCATAGATTATACACTTATACTAACTGACACATTGGCTCTGTGACGACCTCACTCAAGCTTACGCTTGACGTTCCGAAACAAATCAATAGATGGCGCTTAATTCAACTCCAACCCTATCCTAATCCTAATCCTAACTAATATTATAAAAGCCAAAATGAGTTTGTTTGTTTGTTTGTTACCTTTTCACGCCTAAACCACTGAACCGATCATTCTGAAATTTTGCATATACCTTGTCAGGTGTACAGAAACGGACATAGGCTACTTTTCATCCCGAAAAAAATTACTGTTCCCGAGGAAAACAACAATAACGTTCTTATGATAATAAATGGCGCCACGTGTCTTTCGAATCATGATTGAATTATATTATTACAAGCAGAGTACAACCCGAATTGATAGTCAAATTCTAAATTAACGCGAGCGAAGTGAATGTCATCATACTCAACACTTAAGTGATGAACTTAAATACTTCAGATTTCAACAAATCTAAACAAGTTTCGCATGTGACACGTGAAGTAACGATAATAATTCTAAGTGACGCAACGTGTGAGGTTATAATTACATGAATATTTCTATAATTAGGAGTTACGACTACCATTAAGTGTGAAGTCTATTCGATGCAATTAACAGCTCGTTGTACAACGAACAGACATACATAAACTTAGGTGTATAATTATAACAATCGCAATACATAGCTAATACATTCATTATTATCTACGCTGAAGGTCTGGAGGCTGGTCATAAGCTTTTATTATACGACATTAACACAGTGCATTACGCTTCTCTATAACTAATAATACTACTTGCTGGTCTTTTAAAGTGATTTATAGTCTATTTAGTAATTTAATTGATACCTATTTGAAATACCTAATGCCTACAAGGCAAGCTAAGTAAAAAACATTGAATGCGTACGAATAATTGTACGTTTAGCCGTACATGATGTCGTTAATTGGTTTATTAGAGGAAAAACTAATTTTACTGTCAAATTAAGAGATAACGACGTTTTATGAGTTTGAAAGTAAACGTTTCAATATAGATACTAGTTTCATAACAGTGGTTCATAACACAAACGGTAACTTGAACAACTTTCAAATTTATGTTGATTTTAGTTGACAGCAAATCAAAGTGTTAATATTTCCTATACTTAGTTAAAATATTGGATAGTTAACTACAAACGAAATAGTAAATTACTGACATATAATAAAGCGAAATAAATAGGTATTTTATGCATATATATTTACATAATAATCATTTACATATATTAACTGCTACAAAGAATCAGCTTTAACGTTCCTTATAAGCGCACCAGACAAACGCAACTATTCTCGATTCCAACTGCTTCAACTAAGTATTGCAAGATGTCGCCATTCACTCGCATTCCTAGCATTTATAATAATAACTTCTCTTCACCGGATCCATTTAACACATCTCGCAACTCTTATAAAAATAAATAGTAATTTGCGTGGTTGCGCGAACAGTTTGATTTAAACAAAAAAATAATTTTATTCAGGGACCTTGAAAACCCCCGAAGCCAAAAATTACCGAAGACCCCCGATGGCCTTGAAAATGACCTTTTTCGGAAAGATCTCGTCAACCTCTATGACATTTATTCGAACACTCCCCGCCTATCTCTAACTGCTTCGGAGATATTAGTGGTCAAATTTTGTATGGCGGCTATATTTTTTTGTATGAAAGCCATGTTTTTTTTTGCCCCTCCTAAAAGTTGCCAGGGTTTTAGAAAGATTTTGTTCAAGAACGACTCTCGTAGATATTACCGTTGCCGAGATCCGATGGGGTACCACCATCAAGAGCTGACCAAGAGAAGGTGAGGCATTTTGCCGGGCCTTTTGAACGATTCTCTATACGATGCTTTATTTACTTTTTCCTACGACTCCCCTTGTATGTCTTCTATTTCTCTAAGTCAGTCAGTGGTAATTTAATCTATACTAATCTATACTAATATTATAAAGCTGAAGAGTTTGTTTGTTTGTTTGTTTGTTTACTTGAACGCGCTAATCTCAGGAACTACTGGTCCGATTTGAAAAATTCTTTCAGTGTTAGATAACCTATTTATCGAGGAAGGCTATAGGCTATATATCATCACGCTAAGATTAATAGGAGCGGAGCACCAATGAAGAATGTTTCAAAATCGGAGAGTATTTTTTCCTTTTGAGAGCTTCCGCTGCGTGCGCTGCGTTAACAGTTAAAGTTTCGCAAAAATCATGTATGACAAAATTGTTCCCCTTTAAAAGTTCTAAAAAAAAGTCCGCGACAGCATATGTCTATCTTTTAAGGTTGGCTCACTATAACCATTTTTATGCTAACGAAATTTGTTCTAAAATAATGCATTATTTGCGAAGGTATTTTTATAAACATGATATTAATCATTATCCAAATAAATACGTTATTCATCACAAGTATTTAATTTAAAATAAAATTGCCCTTTACATCATTCGATTTCAATGAATATCTTAGGAGATATCACAGTTTTAAAATAACATCGCAGCAAAATAATTACCCATTACAGACAGTACAAACGATGTTTCTCCTGGTTTATTCTGCGTGATTACTACTGGTTCGATTTGAAAAATTATTTTAGTGTTGGATAGCCTATTTATCGAGGAAGGCTATAGGCTACATAACATCACGCTACGACCCAGGGGGCGGCGCAGTAACGATAAACGCGGGTGAAACCGCGGGAACATCTAGTCGTCTCATAAAATACGTCTTTAAGTACCCTTGGGGGAATTCTGCGTGGAAAATAAGTGTAATACTAATTATGACAAACTAATTAGTAAATGTGCATACAATTGTTCTTGAAAATTATTATTTAACCTTTTGATTATCGAGTGAACATTTGAATGTTCATAAAAGCTAGCATATAGCTTTGTATTAGCGCAATATTTTTATCAGTATCAATTCAATAGTTTTAGAGGTTACACTTACATACAAACAAATGTTACCTCTTTTTTATATTAGCGTAGATTCTTAGGCACAACGTGGCATTAGAAACGAATTTTACTAAAGACTAAGCTCTCCGTGTATGTTATGAGACCCAAAACTTGTTAAAATTATGCTTACCTCTGCGTTACTCTTCACGGACATATTCAAGTGATGATAAGCTATTAACTATTATAATTAAGCGTGTTATTATAAGGAGGTCACAGCAGGTAATATTAGGATAATTACCGCAAAAACAAACAGTGTTTGAAATCATTTTGTTTCTGTTCAATATTAATTTTTAGAATAGGTATATAACGATATATTGTACTAAAATTGAACCTTATATATTTAAATTGATATTAGGTTTTGGTTCCAATTAATGTATTAAGCGAATATTTATTATTGAATAATAAACCACAGTGCCAATTATTCCATGGTCGAAGTTAAGGAAATACTTGTATTTGTGACGTTAGTCATAGAATAGGCATATTTAGATTGTTACAATTCATGTTTGGATATTATTGGTGTTTTCTAAATCTATACTAATATTATAAAGCTCAAGAGTTTGTTTGGTTGAACGCGCTAATCTCAGACACTACTGGATCGAATTGAAAAATTATTTTAGTATTGGATAGCCCATTTACCGAGGAAGGCTATTATAACATCACGCTACGACCAATAGAAGCGGAGCAGCAATGAAAAATGTTGCATAAACGGGGCAAATTCTCTTATGTGAGGCAGACGAAGTTGCGCAGGTCAGCTAGTTTTATATAATAGTAAAATAGTAAAATGTTAAAGACTGTCTAACAACAATGACTCATAGCGAAAACAAACAAAAAAAAATTCTACTGGTTAAAATATACAAGTGCACTGACTCACATACACACTGGTATACACACGAGCAAACCCTCATTCATCCATCGACAGCCTCACACACCGTCACACTCAGACACGACAACATTATGATATAATATGGGCCAATGGAATAAAATCGTTTAAAATTACATATATATTTACATGTTTACTCTTGCTTGTAATAATTAGTTTTTATTGTGTTCTTCGTAATTGGCGTACTGTCTTATTTATAATTTTTAATAGCTTTTGCCCGCGGTTTCGCTCGCGTTAATTTAGAATTTGACAATCAATTTTGGTTGTACTCTGCTTGTAATAATATAATTCAATCATGATTCGAAAGACACGTGGCGCCATCTATTATCATAAGAAGGTTATTATTGTTTTCCTCGAGATCAGTAATTGTTTTCGGGATGAAAGGTAGCCTATGTCCGATTATATACACCTGTCAACGTATATGCAAAATTTCAGGATGATCGGTTTAGTGGTTTAGGCGTGAAAAAGTAACAAACAAACAAATAAACAAACTCATTTTCGCTTTTATAATATTAGTTAGGATTAGGATTAGGATAGGATTAGGATTAGGATAGTTAGGATTAGGATTAATATTGATTGTCAGCTGTGAAGCACCTAAATGAAATGAATAAATAAATAAAACGAAAACACTTGCTGTACCAGTTAATACTCTCATAATAATAAAAAGCAACAAGTTAAGAAATAATCTATGTAATGTACGTGACACACTGTTAATGGTAAATAAGGCTGGTGTACATGCGCCGCGCATTTTTCCCAAGCGCAAACAGATGTCTTTATGTATGTCTACTACAGTGGTATAGCTTATATGGGCGATAACTGTTACTGAAATAATCTGAACACAGCACATCATTTGATAGACGTAATTAATCAAATGCGCGCGTTCAGTTCTAAAGTCTGAAAATATGTATTATAAGGATTTTCTGTAAGGTACTTAATACTTAGTAAAAACTCTGAGTACAGTCTCCGCGTTAATCTCGGTAGAAAGCTATAGGCTGAGAGACTTATCTATACTAATATAATATTACCCTTCCTCGATAAATGGGCTACCCAACACTAAAATAATTTTTCAATTCGAACAAGTAGTTCCTGAGATTAGCGCGTTCAAACAAACAAACTCTTCAGCTTTAATTATAAATCTTTATAATTAAAGCTGAAGAGTTTGTTTGTTTGAACGCGCTAATCTCAGGAACTACTTGTTTGAATTGAAAAATTATTTTAGTGTTGGGTAGCCCATTTATCGAGCAAGGCTATATAACATCACGCTACGACCAATAGGAGCGGAGCAGCAATGAAAAATGTTGCGAAAACGGGGAAAATTCTCCTATATGAAGCAGACAAAGTTGCGCGGGACAGCTTGTTTAAGAATATACAAACATACGTTTTGTGTGTAACTGACCATTATATTGCTTTTCATTGTGAACATTGTAGTCTCAAATATTTATATGCGTTTATAGTATTTTCGTTACAAGCTATAAATTCTAGTATTATTGATGTAATCGGCAGATACAAATACATAAACTTTGACGTAGGCATCCAAGGGTGAAAATAGCAACGCGATACTATCCGTCTGTGCCGATTATTATCTCACCCTCAGGAACTCCAACCATAAATTACGTAGCTTTTTGCATGCCTCGTACAAATCGTGCATTGTTAGCGCGCGGCCCAATATTTAGTAGAATAGTTTTAGATGTGCTTTCATAAACTCGTTCCTAATGCGTAGTATTTAACTGCACAGCAAAAAAATACTAATTGCACAGCAAAAAAATACTAATTGCACAGCAAAATATATAGATATCAAACTAAGTCAATGGAGCCCCACTTCGCGGGGTTCCTATTTTTAGGTGGGCTTAAGAAGAAACCTAACATAACCTAACCCTTCCGAGACGGAATGCAGTGATTTGAGGCGTATAGGTGCTCGTTATGCTGTGCAATTAGTATTTTTGATGGTCATTATATTTAATCCCGTTCCTAATCAGTCAGGAACTATTTAATATTTGCAACTCTTAGTACTAACAAATTGTAAATAAGAAAGTATTATGTAAACTTACATTTACCTACTATGTGAATCCGTAATTGCATCTAAATACCTATGCGATAACATATCAAGATCTGTAAGGAAACTGCTGCTTTCAAACGTTTAGAACATGTATGATTTCTAAATATAACTCGTAGATAGATATGTATAATAATTGTTGTTATTGTTTGGAATTATCATTGTTATGTGTATTTTTATTTATTTTACTGCTTATGTAAAGAGCCTAGGTACATACAATATTATATACATACATACATATATAGATTCACGCCTGTTTCCCAGAGGGGTAGGCAGAGACTACGGATTTCCATTTGCTACGATCCTGACACACTGCTCTGGCTTCATTCACTTTCATCACATTCCTCATACACGCCCGTCGGTTCAAGATTATATAACAACCTGTAACCATGATTCTTGTAAATAAACTATATTATACACATTCTCATAGTCTTAGCAATAACGTATCTATCTAGGAGAACGTTTTTGGTGTAAAAGATTTTTGGTTAAAACGAATATTAAACTATCGGTTAGAAGGTACTGAGATTAAAAGATTCAGTATTGGTTCAATACCAAATCAAAATATTTTATACGGATTTAGTAGTTTCCTTTCAATGTATAATTTTCTCGAAAACATATTTTTGAAGTGAAAACTTCTTTGAGCACTTCTTGGGTGAACAAAAATCATAGAACTCGCGTCATCGTCACGCTTCCACACTTTTCATTTTTGAATTATTTTAGAATATTAACAATATCTCAGAAATGGTGCGTCCTACGCAAAAAATAACGAAATTTTGACCCCCTTAATGACTCCTAAGTGAGTATCAGGAATCCGAACCGCCCCTTTTTTCTTGTTTATTATTAAGTGTGTTAGGATTAAAGTTTTCACTTCTATCGGCAGTCCCCAAGGACTGGCCCTTTTTTTTCTTAAATAGGCATTCTATTTAAGAATATAATTATGTAATAGTTTGACATACTAGGTTCACATGTACGAAATCGAGGGGAAACAACTAGTAAGATATAGGTAAAGCTAATATTTTTTTTTACTATACGAACAGTTGCAATAATTAATTATTATCAATAATTAATTATAGATTAATGATCTGACAATGGCAAACCGTCAACACAAAAGGACCCGTCGCCGTTGACTTGGCTCCAAAGATGATCAACATCCATTTATTATGATACATACCTATTTATGTCATTGACGCTATGTAGTGCCATGCACTTTGTTACGTATTTAACAACGTAATAATCCTAACTAATATTATAAAAGCGCAAAATGAGTTTGTTTGTTTGTTACCTTTTCACGCCTAAACCACTAAACCGATCATTCTTAAATTTTGAATATACATTGTCAGGTATACAGAAACGGACATAGGCTACCTTTCATCCCGAAAAAAATTACTGTTCCCGAGGAAAACAACAATAAGGTTCTTTTGATAATAGATGGCGCCACGTGTCTTTCGAATCATGATTGAATTATGTTATTACAAGCAGAGTACAACCCAAATTGATTGTCAAATTCTAAATTAACGCGAGCGAAGCCGCGGGCAAAAGCTAGTAATATATTATAATCTCTCAATAATTGATAATCGAAACTTAAAAAATCTGATCTGTCGGCCTCGATGGCGTAGTGGTTAGTGTAACCGACTGCCATGCCTGAGGTCGCAGGTTCAATTCCCGCACAAGTCATACATTTGTGTGCATGAACATGAATGTTTGTTTTGGTCTGGGTGTTTCTATGTATAATATGTATGTATTTACAAAAAAAAAGTATATATGTATGTTTATCCATTGTCTAGTAGGTACCCATAGTATAAGTTCTGCTTAGTTTGGGCTAGATGGTGTTGTGTGTATGTGATAGAATATTATATGATTACAGCCCGTAATAGAAAAAAGATTAATCCATGAAAATTATTTAGACTCTACAATACCAAAATTGGCACGCGATATTTTTTTTTTATACTACTAATGTGGCAAACAAGCATACGGCCCACCTGATGGTAAGTGGTCACCGTAGCCTAAGGACGCCTGCAACACCAGAGGCATCACTTGCGCGTTGCCGACCCTTTAGGAAAGGAAGTGGGAAGGAGAAGAAACAGGATGGTGGACAGGGGGTGATCGGGCCTCCGGCACTGTCACGCACCGAACGAAACACGACAGTAGGAATACTGCTATTTCACGTTGATAATCTGTGAGAGCGTAGCCCTTCTCCGGTCGAGCCGGCCCATTCATGCTGAAATCAGTGAGGCAATATATGTATTGTGTGGCTGTGCTACATATTGACATTTAATTCTAATTACAAGTCAACATAACCTAACGATTCATCTACTTCATTATTTCAACTATAAGAAAACAGACGTTAAAATCGGCACTAGATAAAATTTATATTCAATTCAAGACAGCATTGAGTATCAAATAATTCGTTAGGCCGTTAACTGTCTGGGGATAATTGACACCTGTAATTTATTATTGATTTAAGACTAATTCTAACATAAACTGTTGCGAAATTTCAACTATCTAAGGTCTGGTACGTACTTAATAATAATACCATTACAAAAGTGAACGTGTGCAGGCTTTTCTTAATAGTAACTTTTAAACTTTCGCGGTTTTTCCGTTTTTTTTTTATTTTTTTTTATTTTTCTCTTTCACATACATACATAAGATAACTCAGTGAAGATTTAACAAATTTTAATCCTCTGTGGCGAGACTGGTGTCTATAGTAGGAAAACCTGTGTTACAGATCACCAGAAACGGTGCATGATATATATATAATATGTAACGGGTATTAACGCGATCATGCATAATGTTTACCTTTTATAGGCTTGACGTTTCGACCAGGTTACACCGGCCGTGGGCACAAGCTGACTGGTGCTGCGATGTCATGACTCCGTTTTGAGGCCGAAGAATTTTGATTCACCCTCACTTTTGGCATATTTTTGTTTGTCCATGTACCGTCACAATATTTATGTTCTTAATAGATCTAAGGTATAATAACTTCACCAAACTGCATAACAAGATATATCTATTTTGTCTTCTTCTTCTTTTGGTGTGGTTAGTGGCCAACCTGTTGTGAAGAGTTGTTCAAGCGCCCGTAGGCTTCTGACATGGCTTAACGACTGCTGTCAATTGGGCAACAACCGGGACCGACTTTTTACGTGCCCTCCAAAGCACGGAGACGCTCAGATGAAATACCACTAAGCGGTCACTCATCTATGGACTGACCGCACTCAACGTTGCTGAACCTCGCTAATCGTTTATCGATCAATGAGGTGTCAGTGTTTGTCTAGAGGATACCTATGTCGATACAAAACCTATGTCGATGCATATTTTGAATTCAACGCTAAATACTGTAAGTTATAGTAAGTTATATTGAGTAGTAGAGCCTCGCTGATTTCAGCATGAATGGGCCGGCTCGACCGGGGAAGGACTACCCTCTCACAGAATATCGATGTGAAATAGCAGTAGTCCTACTGTTGTGATTCGTTCGGTGAGTGAGAGTACCGGAGGCCCACTCACCCCCTTTCTCCCATCCCGCTCCCTTTCCTTCCCACGTCCTTTCCTAAAGGGTCGGTAACGGGCAAATGATGCCTCTGGTGTTGCAGGCGTCCATAGGCTACGGTGACCATTTACCTTCAGGTGGGCCGTACGCTTGTTTGCCACCTTAGTTGTATAAAAAATAAAAAAGACCTGGATCCTAGAGTGCGGCTCTCCCTTATCATAGGCGTTCAGTTTTGTTAACCTTTATCTATTGCAATAGTTTGTGTATACAACCAGGTGGTGCATGGTTGGTTCTTCTCTTCCCGATATTTTTATTAAATTATTTAAATTTGACTTGACATTTAGTTATGGTGTTGCATTAATAATAATTTAAAACGCAATGTAACGCTGAGGCCATGGGGTCCAAGTCATCATCATCATCATCAGGCTATAATAGTCCACTGCTGAACATAGTCCTCCCCCAAAGAGCGCCATAGCGCCCTGTCTTCAGCTTGCCGCATCCAGTATCTGCCTGCAGTCTTTCGCAGATCGTCATCCCACCTGGTCGGAGGGCGTCCTACACTACGTTTGCCGAGTCGCGGTCTCCACTCAAGAACACGGTTACCCCAGCGGTTGTCGGTTCTTCGCACGATATGGCCAAGTGGGCGATGGGGTCCAAGTGCTAGGTCTGTTTATAGAGACCTAGCTAAGCCGCTCATCAACGCTTCGCGTGACCAGACGGCTGCACAAAGAATAAGTATTGCCATTCAACGTGGCAATGCTGCCAGTCTTCTGGGCAAGTTGCCAATTGACGACGATGCGGAGGGATATAATGACGCTTTTTAATTTTGAAGTTCTATTTTTCTCTTTAGTTTATATTTCTTGTAAATAATTAGTGTATATGTTATGTTAATTATTTAATTAAATCGATACATATTTACCCTTAATATACAAAAAATAATCAAAACTGGAAGCAACCACTCAGTGGCTATAATAATATAATTATTAATTATTATTTCGTTACTTTCTTATTCATTCGAGTTATTATAAAACAACTCAAATTAATAATAAACTAAGTAAATACATAAACATAAGTATTAGCGGCAAAACATTTGAAGTGTCTTAAAATCTAGCCACCGAAAACTACGGCAAACATATCTCAAGTACAATCTCAAGCCACGTACTTCTAACTTTTCGAAGTTATGAGGATAATAAACAGTAATTATCTTCCGTTTCAATGGAGAAGGAAAATATCGCGAAGATACCTGTATTTTAGGAGCTCTCATAATCATAATGTTTTTAGGTGTGTGAAAGCCTGCCAAAACGTACTATACCAACTGGGTAGACAAGGCTAATTCCCTTTTGTGAATAGTTCATAAATATAACCTATTATATATTAATAAGTCAAATATTTCAATATATACTAGAATTTTTTCGTCCGTTGGTATTGCTTCTTTCTAGACATTTAGTTTCTTTTTACTAAATTGTCTATAATTTAACTTTTTGAGGACAAATTTATTCATTCATAGACGATTATTATGATCAAAATTAACTCTTCTTCTCCTTCTCCCTAGCTTTTATTATTCCCAAGTCACTTGGGGTCGGCTTTCTAGTCCAACCGGATTTGACTGGATATCAGTTTTTACACGGATCGACTGCCATCTGACCTCCGCAACCCGAAGTTTAACGATACTCTAAGGCTAGACCAGTATCAGGATATTAAAGGGCACTGTCTTCCCAATAACGACTGCCATAGATGTTTATGGCAGCCGGAACCGATGGCTTAAAGTGCTCTCCGAGTCACGGAGCAGGCGATAATTGTCAATCAATACGCACATAATTTCGAAAAGTCATATAACTTCCGAAAGTCGGTGGTGCGCGACGTGGGTTCGAACCTGAGAACTTTTGCATTGCAGTCTATTGGTCTCTACACTGAGCTATCGCTACTAAAGCATGAAAATTCTCGTATGGCAATGACCAGCTGATTGTACTCTTTGCATGCCATGACATTAGTGGCAACATAAGTTCCTAAATACTAGTACGTCTAATACCTGTCAGCTAAATATTACTGCGCTTTAATACAATCACTTTCTACTAAGAGGTTTCTTCTTCTTCCTAGCGTCTATTAATCCCAGCTTATGCCAGTGTCCGCTTATTTCTGATCTAACCAGATTTAGCTGAATATCAGTTTTTACACGGAGCGACTGCCATCTGTACTCCGTAACCCAGAAGGATAACATCATTCTATGGTAAGACCAGTCGTCAGGATATTTGAGGGCGCTGACTTTCCAATAACGGCTGACATAGATGTTCATGACAGCTGGGACCCACTGTTTAAGGTCCTATCCGACGCACGGGGGTGAAACACCGCCAACTTCTTAACTCCGGGCTAACTATTACGAATTTCTTGACAGAAATTCTTAATAAATTGCTACTAAGAAATTCCTAGTAACGTTTTCCAAGCCCGACCCGGGAATCGAACCCGAGACCTCATAATCCGCAGTCGTATACACTACCACTGGACCGACGAGGCATTTATACATTTATATTTTATGCATAAATTGCTTAGAACAGTTAGGTTAGAACGCTGTGCATGAGGTCCCGGATTCAGGGTAGAGCCAGCAAAAAGTTATTAAGTCGCTGCCAAAGAAATTCTCAATACCAGTCCGGGGTTAGAAAATTCGTGGTGTTACACATCCCCGTGCCTTGGAAAGCAAGTAAAGCATTTGGTTTTGCGCATGATCTCTCCCCGGTCTTGTCGGATTGGCGTCCCATACCATTATGAAAGTTAGGGAACAGAAATTGCACTTGTGTTTACGCACAAACTCTTGCACTATAATAAATGTTCTGCTTAGATGGTCAAAGTTCGATTTTGATTGACCGCCGTGTCCGAAATTTGGTCTAGAGGACATGATTATTATCATTATCATCATTTATAAAGAGATAGTTTTCTTTTTCGTGTAGTTAGTGGCCAACCTGATGTCAAGAGTTGTTCAAGCCGCCCGTAGGCCTCTGACATGGCTTAACGACTGCTGTCAATTTGACAGCAACCGGAACCGACTTTTTACATGCCCTTCGAAGCACGAAGACGCTTAGATGAAATACCACTAAGCGGTCACCCATCTATAGACTGACCGCACCCAACGTTGCTTAACCTCGCTAATCGTTTACCGATCGCATATTTAAAAATCCCACAATAAATATATGACTATTTAAACTAAGATTTAATATTACTTCTTAATAGTAAGAAGTAATATTAAATCTTAGTAGTAAATAGGCATAGGCCTATTTACTACTAAGATTTAATATTACTTCTTAATAGTAAGAAGTAATATTAAATCTTAGTAGTAAATAGGCATAGGCCTATTTACTATTTTCTATTGACTACGATGCGCAATATACTCAAGTAAAAAAGTAATATAGGAAGGCGGATAGAATTGCGTTTAGAGGTGAATCTCAATAAAGGCTTAACTTAGTTTTAGCGACCTCGCATATTATGAGGGTAGGGACTTTTTTAGGAAAGGGGTTACTGATTTGAAGAAGACAAGGAAAAGGTGGTGCGTGGATGCGAATAAATTGGAATTGGAAATATTCTTTTGAAATCCCGTTGCTATAGTTGTTTAAGAAGATTCTGAGGGTTACTGGCTCTTTATGAAAAATCACCTTATTTATCTTTGAGTATCTTATTCATCATCACGTACGCATGGAAAGAGAGTGATATCTATTTTATTGGGTATATTATTGACATAATAATAATAATATTCTATCACATACACACAACACCATCTAGCCTAAACTAAGCATAGCTTGTACTATGGGTACTAGACAATGGATAAACATACATATATACTTTTTTTTGTAAATACATACATATTATACATAGAAATACCCAGACCAAGACAAACATCCATGTTCATGTTTGACTTGTGCGGGAACCGAACCCGCGACCTCAGGCGTGGCAGTCGGTTACACTGACCACTATGCCATCGAGGCCGAGTAGTATGAAAGTGTAGACAAAATGGACCACAAAAGACTAAAACATTGCGTGCTTTTTGTAAATAAGCTTTTAACCGTTTAGTACCCACTGATATTTCTTTTTCTTGGAACAGCTATTTGGGGATCACAGAATTTTTTGTCTCGTGTGGGGATCGAACCCTCGACACTCGGCGCGGCAGCAGTGGCGAGGCAACCACTTAAACCACTGCGCAATCCGAGCAGTCTATATTTATTCACATAAATACATACACAATATCACGCTGTTATTCAAGAAGTTTTGTATTTTTATTAGGTATAAATGTTCCCGCGGTTTCACCCGCGTTTATCGTTACTTTGCCGCTCCCGTGGGTCGTAGCGTGATGTTATATAACCTATAGCCTTCCTCGATAAATAGGCTATTCAACGCTAAAATAATTTTTGAAATTGAACCAGTAGTTCCTGAGATTAGTGCGTTCAAACAAACAAACTCTTCAGCTTTATAATATTTGTATACATATATTTCTAAGTACACACTTCTACACATCAAGTTAGATAGCCTATATACGCATAACTACGCTACATACAAAATAAAAAATTGCCGGAAAGGGACGGTGCATAGTGGTGTCGACGTAATGGTAAGGATAGAGCGTTGCATCCCGTTCAGCGCGAATGAGACAAAATAACAAAAATATAACGCACTCTCTCGCACGATTAGCAGCGTTTAACTTCTAATAGTTCAAATTCCAAATAGTCTAGGTTTATGTGTCCCTGTGTGTACTTGTTATATAAGAAATAATATTAGTTGTTTTTTTAAGTTATGTGAACCTTATGGTCCTTACTATCTTTTTGTATTTTGTTTTCCGTGGCCACCTGTAACTAAGGCAGCACCAATAATTGTATATCACTGACTATGTAACTCTTAGCTTTTAAGGTGTATATTCTTGTTGGTACATATATACATACATAGATTCACGCCTGTTTCCCAGAGGGGTAGGCAGAGACTACGGATTTCCATTTTCTACGATCCTGCCACACTTCTCTGGCTTCATTCACTTTCATAACATTCCTCATACACGCTCGTCGGTTTAAGATGCTCTTAACCTGGCCTTTATCCAGAACGTCTCCGACGTTCTTGTTGGTTGTTCAAATAAATAAAATAAAAATATAATCGAAGATATAGACAGACGTATTTTACACATCTCGTACAACTATATTTGCAGGTGCCCACATGATAGTGGGCGAGTCTATTGCCGTTTATTGGACACAATTCAAGACACCGTGCTCCTGTTAAAATCTTCTTGACAATTATGAAGATAATAGAACATTGCCTATCCCGGGTATCGCCCCGAGACCTCATTCACAGCCGTCGCATACACCAGTGCTGTGCCATAGAGTCACCAGGTCATACATATATCTTCTTATCCTCTTAACTATATCTTTATGTGATAATTTAATAAGAACTTTTATTACTCGAAACCAAAAATGGTTTAAGCAAAGTGCGCAACACAGTTTACTGAACGGCTTAAAATTAACGGACTGTCATAGGGGCACTGACTTACAAATTATTAGGCTGCATATTGTGCGTCCGATCTAACGGTTAGTAGGTACTACGACTACTACTAGTCGTATTTTTTGGCTTAGAAGTCGTTTCACACGAATTTGTTCACACATATCGTGCGAATAGACACTTTTTAAAATAATATTTTTTTTGTTATCTTTTCTCACACATGGAATATATTTTCGTGCGAATCGTTCCCATCTAAAAACGCAGGTGCCCATTCGCTCAAATTCGTGTGAAACGACTAGTAAGCCGTTTTTTCTATAGCCTTTTGGTATGTTTCGCCGATGGGCAAAACCCGCTACCATGGTTTTCTTAAAATTACATAGTAGGCTTTATATTTCTTGTCGATAACAGAAATACTCATAATAAATATTTGATACAATTAAAATTTTAATTAAAGATATTTACGGTTGCTATAAAATTTATTTTACTTTTTATTACACACTAAAAGAAGGTTGAACTGAAAAACTGTAATAATTAAAAACATAAGACATTTTAGATGACTCCTGTTTTAATTAAGAGCGCTTTTTTCCTTTCCTCTGAAAGAGTTTCGTTCAGCTTAATTACGGTTAATTCTGGCTCCCCTCTGTCATCTATTTTATCTCAGGCCATAGCAACAGCCCACTTGTGTAATTAGCCTGCTAATGATGAGTTTTAAGGACATGAAACAATTCTTGTTTATGTAACTAGGTTCCACAGTTTGGTACGCTTACGGGAATCGGCAATATCTTTAAAGCCTTTGTCGAATTATGTAAAAATTCTAGCTAGTTCAATTTGCTCCATCTATACTAATATTATAAAGCTGGAGAGTTTGCTTGTTTGTTTGTTTGAACGCGCTAATCTCACGAACTACTGGTTCGATTTGCAAATTATTTTAGTGTTGGATAGCCTATTTATCGAGATAGGCTATAGGCTAAATAACATCACGCTACGACCCCCAGGGGCGGCGCAGTAACGATAAACGCGGGAACATCTAGTCATAAATATAATTTAAAACATTAATTAGTTTAACCTATTGAGTCGCAGCGGCACACCGGTGGCCAGACACAATAGATTTTTAATTTTTTAATGATGTCTGGTATTTTAAAACTTGACAGATTAGACTTGTATGCAATATGTATTTGATTTATATTAACAGAAACCACAATCAATAGGTATTCATTACCTTTTAAATACTTAGTCGGAAGTAACTTTAAAGCGAACTCTTACTCGTACGACTTTACTAACTCATACCAATATTGGAAATATGCGTAACTCTATTACATTTAAGACAAGAGACAACAATTGCACGGCTAAACCACAGGTACGATTTTGTCAAGGCCAATATAGACTGATTTCATATATTCAATCCTAACTAAGGCAGTGGTCCGACCGCCAACGATGAACGAGAAACGAGTACAACTAGAAACTATAAACGAGTTGACGATCAGCGGGAAGCGAGTGTGTAGTTTCGATAGTTTTGTCGCCGGGCTATAAGCGAGTGTGCAAGTGCGACGAGCGATTACTCGCGCCACTCGCCCGCGGTCGCTCAGTCCTGTGCAAACCTGCGCGCGGCGACGAGCGAGCATCGCTGAACGAGTATCGCTGAGCGAGTTTATTTTTGAAAGCTCTTGTCGCTCAGCGACAAAACTAGTAAAGCGAGTCGTCGCCGGCAGTGTGAACAGTCAGCGAGCAACTTTTAATATATGCATCTATTTCGTTTACACGGAATGTATATTATTTGTGCGTTTCTTGAGAGAGAAAATCGCCGATAGTTAGTCGTTTTCTCGCCAGCGGTCGAACTACTGCATAATATTCAAGAAGCGAAAATGAGTTTGTTTGTTTGTTACCTTTTCACGCCTAAACCACTGAACCGATCATCCTGAAATTTTGCATATACGTTGACAGGTGTACAAAAACAGACATAAACTACCTTTCATCCCGAAAAAAATTACTGTTCCCGAGGAAAACAACAATAACTTTCTTATGGTAATAGATGGCGCAACGTGTCTTTCGAATCATGATTGAATTATATTATTACAAGCAGAGTACAACCCGAATTGATTGTCAAATTCTAAATTAACGCGAGCGAAGCCGCGGGCAAAAGCTAGTAAGGATATATTATTAAGAAGGTATTTTCTAAAAACACGAACGTGGTTACGGGGAGCATCAAATATATTTTGAAACAAATAACATTTATTTAATGATACATTTAATTTTATTATACAAATTAATCTCTGTAATCTAAAGGAAACGGATAGAGACAATTAAGGTGGGTTGTACTCGACGCTAGGCGAATATTTTAGCCAGTGTAATTAAGAGAAGGCACATCGATCTCACTTAAGACAAGATGAGAGGGTTGTTGTGTACAGGGTCTCAACAAGAGAACGTATAAAGACATATTATTACAAATAGGCATTGTTTAAGCTATAAGGATTATTTTAGAATGCCGGGTGATTTTTTGAGTAAAACGACGTGTAGTTATTACGAAGATTTATTTGCAACTGCTAAATCATTCGACATCAGTCGACACAGTGGACTGTAAATATATATATACATATATAGTATGTATGTGGCTCATACCACACAAAACTCTAAACCATTTGGTCAGGCATGGTGCCTAAAATTTATTGTTCAAACGGAGTTTTATGTTATCTAATATCTTACTACATCGGTTGTGAAACTGCCTCTGTGGCGCAGCGGTAGTGGCTGTGCATGAGGTCTTGGGTTCGAATTCCGGGTCGGGCTAACAAAATGGTATTGGGTTTTTCTGTTAAGAAATCTCAATACGAGCCTGGAGTTAGGAGGTTGGCGGTGGCGAATACACCTACTGAAGAAGTTGCATTTAAAAAGAAAACGAGATTTTAAGAAGTTCGCAGTAGCCGCAAAGAGTAAAGGAGGACCTGCTCCGTGTAAAGCCTATTGTCATCAACAGTTGACGACAATAGGCTTGCGCCCTTTTACGTGGGGCTATTAGCTGTTGAAAAGTAAATACTTCTCTGTCAACCCCTTATAGAATATGGGCGAGAGACAACCTGTACGTATCATATTTTGAAAGATCTAATCTGTGTGTAATACTTGCTTTTTTTATCTTATCTTATGTGGAGGCCAGTCAGTGCAGACCGGCGACACTTCGACCCAGTGGGATCTTTAGTGTCGACACTCTCCTAATAACGACTGCCATAGATGTTCATGGCAGCCGGGACCGACGGCTTAACGTGCTCTCCAAGACACGGAGCAGGCGATAATTGTCAATCAATACGCACATAATTTCGAAAAATCATATAACTTACGAAAGTCAGCGGTGCGCGACGTGGGTTCGAAGCCGAGACGCTCTGCGTTGCAGTCTGTTGGTCTCCCCACTGAGCTATCACTGCTCGTAATACTTGCTTACTTATTTACGGTGACTATAGAATTAATAGATATTTTGATTTACTTCTAATACTCCTAATTTTCTGATCTTCAAATAGCAATAGGGATGATGCAAAATTTATTTTACTAATTTAGCTAATATAACCTTGTTTTTACGTGGGGGAATGCTGTGACGCATACCCCTCCGCGGGGGCAGGCGGAGGGGTTATGTCGGGCTCACCCGGGGAACGATAGAAAGTCCCGAGTGCTACCAACTAAACCTACCACGGTGTTCCTTCATACGGTCTATGGCCGGGGCGCAGGGATCGCATACATCCTGCAGTCCTGACAGATCTTGGCGGCTTCGTCCAGTTAACTTTCTTTCCTCTAGAAAGGCGCGCACGGAACACGACGCGCCATCGTCTCAGGCCTGGAGTGAATATACCTGACCTGTGAATGTGAACCTTTAGCGGCGTTATGTTGTGCTGGTCAAATTATGAAACTGCTGCTGGCATTTAGATATTTGGCGGTTGATCTATCGTCAAAACGTAACTTGAGAAAGCTAGAACTCAAATACACTAGCTACTAAAATTAATCATCATCAAGTTTTAATTTATATTATATTGTGAGTTCACTTTTTTGAAGTCGATTAAACCGACTTCAAAACAAATCTGATATCTAGATATCAGTCAAACTTACTGTTGTTTACTAAAAGTAATTTAATTAAAGTACCTGCACACTTTAATTAGTAAGCAACAAATTTATTGCGTGGAGCACCTTTTGAAAGTTCTACCTGCCAGTAAGGTGGATCGTATTATGACAATTATGTCATGACCACGAAATCTTGCTGTCATTAGATGACAAATTAATTCCGCCTGCGCTTCTTCTTCTTCTTTCTTTTCGTGTGGTTAGTGGCCAACCTGTTGTCAAGAGTTGTTCAAGCCGCCCATAGGCCTCTGACATGGCTTAACGACTGCTGTGAATTTGACAACAACCGGGACCGACTTTTTACGTGCCCTCCGAAGCACGGAGACGCTCAGATGAAATACCACTAAGCGGTCACCCATCTATAGACTGACCGCACCCAACGTTGCATAACCTCGCTAATCGTTTACCGATCAGTGAATGCAACTGGCTATGAGTGCCTCAGCGCCTGCGCTAGTACTCCTTGTAAGTGTATAATACGTATATGGTTGTAACTTGTGCGGTTGGCATAACCAAGTCACGGATATGCGTAGTTGCCTTGGTATTGCCATTTCAATGCTAAGACAACTCATTCATTTTCAGGGGCGGATGTTACCAGTTCGCATGTACTGGTCCGTTGGCTTATCTGCCGCTTCGGACAAGAAGAATATGTTTTATATCAAAAATAAACATTTGTTATTATGCGAGTGAGTTCAATGACAAATAGGTACATTAAAGATATTTTTAAATGAGCTTTTGAGCTATCTGGTATGACTACTGAATAGCCCAGTTGGAGATTAGCATTGATGTTGCCGATCTATCCATCATAGAAGTTTGATGACTTTGAAAAAAGAAGGCAAGATTATTTATTCGCTCGAAATAATTTCTACATTAATATAATCGGTGCTAGAAAGTAAACAAAAAATACAGGCCTTATAATAAAAAAACGGCAAACAAAACACGTCCCAACGCTCGACCCCATATAGCGTCACCGGGGTTTGAGAGGTTAAAGTATTCGCATTCTTCATTCTCCGTGCTTAGACATACTTCAATATGCAAGACGTCTTTAACATAAATAGCTTCAGTGTATGAAGTGGAATTAAATCTTGTGCAGGAAAATACATGAGTGAATAACGATGAAGCTACGACTCCAGACGAAGGAATTCAGAAACACATTCTAGCTACTAACTCGATCTGAAACTACCATCTGAATTGTTCATTACTTTAATTTGAATCCAATGGATTCTAGTGACATATTTGGATGACTGAATTACAGTGACACCTTCCAACATTTATTATAACTACGATCTACATTTGAAGAATCTGTCTTATTACTCATCTTTTTCAGTAGATTACGTATCTTTCAAATAAAGACTGTGACGTCCGGTACCCCACAATCGAATTGCCCGTGAGCAGACACTGGGCGAACATGGCAATCCTTTCATAATTGATTGTCATGGCATTTATTCACGACGGACGTGGGTAGCATGCGTTACTTGAATAATTCGCGTGGGTCGTGTGCATCGGGTAAATGACCGACGCGATCCAGCTGCTAACGTTGCCCGTAAGATTACTTCGAGCATGTCACCGTAGCACTCAGATAGGTAAAATGTGTGCATATACAACTATTGCAGAAACAAAGCCATGAGTGACAGTTAACGCTTACCAGGTGGGTTGATTGTCCACCTCAGGGGAAAATAATAATAATTTGGTACCTAAGGGCAAGAGAAGGAGAACTCTAAACGATTGCCTAGAAGAGAAGAAATTTATAATTTTTGCCAAGAGTTAACTACGTTGTTTTATGCCATCTTACTGATAGGTGCCACGTATTTTCCCTGTAAAAAGCTATTACATGCCAACTTCTTAACAAACGCCATGATGATCATGATGTTTACTTTAATGAGTCCTCTTGTGTCTGCATAATCTAAAAATATACCTTAAAATAATATTGAGGGTGCCAACTTAAAATTTCTATTCAAAACAGCGCCTCAAACGGTTATTGTATAAAATAGCGCAGGTTATGCGCGATTATCATAATGAAATTGCTAGCAGTTCTGGGGCCCATAAGAAAAATGGTAAAATTTGTGGCGTTAAATAATATCGTTAAGAGAGAAGAAAAATGTTCCCGCCCTGTAGGACCGCTCCGGAGCCGCTCCACTCTGAAATTGCAAGTCGTATATTACACAGGGAATTTTCAATTACGGCAATCCTGCGGTTTTTCATTCGTAATGTGACTTTTAGGCATCGCTTCGAGCTGGTCATTCATAACTGCGTCGCTACAGAATAGCGTTACGATAGACTCAATAACTTCGAACACGGTTCTCGGTTTGATCTCTTAAGGCATTTCATTGACATCGTCCTTAGCGCCGTTCTGTGTATAACGATAGAATGTGAAATAAAACTACAATGTTTTAACCTGTCAATTGTCGAAACGCCAGACATAATTGAAAATCTATCGTGCCTGCTCACCGGTGTACCGCTACGACTCAATAGATTAACTTGATATTTATCCCTAAACTGACGTTTGTTGTCCGGGAACCTGGAAGAAATATTAACGTTATCTACTTGCGACGTTGATACTTAGCATAAAACTTTTACTCCAATAACTCTAACTACATAATATATAGGTTATATTTATTCAACCTTATACAAAATGCTACAATAAGAATATCATTCCATTTTATATTAACTTAGACACACCATTACTCAAGTATAATGTTTCTACTTCAAAATAGAATTCTGTTCACGTACATTTCTCATTTAGTAATAAAATCATAACAATAAAAACTCACATTATGAATGGAATATAAAAGATAATAATATAATGTATATTGTGCAATAATTCAGTGAAAAGTGTTATGCTATCGAGGATCGCGCTTTTCAAGCCGATCTCGCAGCCCGAGGCTTTCAATAAAAATTTATTATAATGCAAATTGCATTTCTTTGTGAGAGAGTATGGTATGCTTACACTCAAATCCTTTCAGTCGACTCTTTTATAGAATTGTCTACTCTAGGCGTTTACTGTGTTCAGAATTTGAAATGTAAGAATGGCTTCGCTTGCATATTTATTACTTACTGAGTGCGCTTTTTAAGAATCTGAACCATATTAAAATTCTTCGTTGTCTGCATTCTTGAATGATATTTATATGTCTACACGGTACGTACGGTGTGTACATGCCGTTGTTTTAACCGTAATAGGATAATATGGTACTTTAGTTTTATGTACCTATGTCTAAACTTCATTTGGTAATAAATTTATCTTTATAGGTATATATAATTCTTCTGTACGTGTGTTGACAGTGAACTCCTCCTAAACTGCTGGACCGATTTGAATGAATTTTTTTGTGTGTGTTCAAGTGGATTCGAGAATGGTCTAGATTTGTTTTTTTCTTGTGTACAGGACAACGTCTGCCGGGACAGCTAGTCGTAGTATATAAATATCTGACGAAGAATGTCATGCCTTTTATGTTAAATGAAACTATTACCTCTCCTAGGTAAATTCAAAGAGCGTTATAATTACATATTATGCTATTCACATTAACTAGTGCAAAAAATATGATTTTTTTACTTATGGATGCAAGATTCTTTTTCTGGTTTAAAAACCGACTTAAATAAATTACCCGGCCCGTTTCCTATGAATACTTTTAAAAATAAGTAGGCTTTCCCGGTTTATTCTTTGATACCTAAAAAGAATGTCACTTTTTTACGTCATCTGTCTTGCTGAGAAAGGAAATTAAATATCTTATCAGGGAGATAAAGTCGCTCACCTTCTCCACAGGAGCGCTCTTGATAGACTCGAAACGTTAAGATATAAAAATATAAGTTGTCTAAAGAGATTTTAGTGTAAAATTGTTGTTACATGGAGGTTTCCCAAATATTATACAAAAATACAACTGCATTAATACATGAAATAATGAATGCATTTAACTAACATGTATAAATCCATAATAGTAATACTATAACATACATGCATTCTCATGTTGGCCTCGATGGCGTAGTGGTTAGTGTAACCGACTGCCAGGCATGAGGTCGCGGGTTCGATTCCCGCACAAGTCAAACATTTGTGTGCATGAACATGGATGTTTGTCTTGGTCTGGATGTTTCTATGTATAATATGTATGTATTTACAAAAAAAAAGTATGTATGTATGTTTATCCATTGTCTAGTACCCATAGTACAAGTTCTGCTTAGTTGGGGCTAGATGGTGTTGTGTGTATGTGATAGAATATTTAATGTTGTCTTCTGTTTACGCGAATGTTATTCATTGAAATTAAACTACTCTATACGGATTTTATCGCGTTGTTTATTTGACACTTTATTACAACATTTTTTTTTCTTTTTGAAAACTTTTACACTACTATTACTACTAAACTTTACTAATTTTTAAGCTAATTAAATTATTGAAACTATTAAAACTATTACTACACTATTATACTATTTATATATGTGTTTACACTTTCCCCGACGTTTCGGTTGCTTTTCAGCAGCCATGGTCACGGGGAGACTAAGGTGGTAGTTGTCTCAATGTTCCAGTGTAGTTATTTCAAAGTACCTGAACATAATTTATTCATGGGTGTTTCTATTTACGCAGAATGAGCTCAAAGTATCATGAAGTCTAGCTGTGGTTTGGTTCTTCTTGGGTTTGACTATTTGAATTACTGGATCCCAAGCTGGTGGTACATTCCAACCATCTTCTCCATTGAAATTAGGATGTTTCTTGATTTCAATAGCCTCGCGAAGCATCCTTGGTAGGAATCGGTGTTCTTTAGCGAGTATCTGTGGTTTGTCAAATCTCAGGTAGTGGTTGGTCCCCTGTTGCACATGTTCACACACAGCAGACTTCAACGAGCGTTGGTGTTTTACATCAGCTATGTGTTCTTTTAAGCGGGTGCCTATGCTTCTCTTGGTTTGACCAATGTATGAGAGTCCGCAGTCACAATCTATTTTATAGACCCCTACATCTTGTAAGGGTAGTTGGCACTTGACGGATGGTAAAAATTGACTTATCTTCGTTGGCGGCTTGAAGTATGTATTGATTGAAGCTCGCTTCAAGATGTAGCCAATCTTGTCAGTGACACCCTTTACATAAGAAATCCGAAATCAAATGCCAACAGCAAGAAACGAAACGTCAATGCACGGACCAATGACACGCCGCCGTCAACTGAAAGACAAGCAGTTATTAATCTGTCAAAACAAACTTTGGACAAAACAACCGAAAAAGTATTGAGTAGAGGTTTAAATTATGCAATAACACCGGCTAGGATACCGTATGAGGCCATTATTTGCAACGTCGAGGACTGCCTAGTCAAGAATAACATAAGAAAGGAAGATTTGGAGGCTATACGTCAGGATATTTCATCGGTCTTGCGTCGAACTAAAGTGCCCAGACCGAATCTTCCCAAAGATGAATTCGTCGCACTGAAAAACTTGCGGTCTAGGCCAGATATTACACTACTCCGTGCAGATAAAGGAAACGCTACGGTCATAATGGATACGTCAGATTATAAACATAAAATTGAAAATTTACTTTCGGATGAAACAACATACAAACAGGTTAAGACAGACCCTACAAACAAAATACTGAAGAAAACCAAAGACATCATACATAAATACTCCGAAAAACTAGATCTAGACGTTAAACAAATAATACCAGCTTGCGTAAAACCTCCAAAGCTGTATGGGTTACCAAAAATACACAAGGAAAACGCTCCCCTACGTCCTATTGTGAGTCAGATCGACACACCAACTTACAGACTGCCTCAGCACGTAGCGAAGATACTCTCACCACTCAGATGCAACTCGAGAGCACATGTAAACGATTCATACCATTTTGTGAGTGAGATTAAACACCTACGTCTCACTAACAATGAAACGATGGTTAGTTTTGATGTACAGTCATTATTTACATGCATACGTGTACATGACTGTATTGAAATAACTAAAAGGAAGCTAATAGAGTACAATATGCCTGAGGAATATACAGAACTACTTAAGCATTGCTTAACAACTGGCTATCTGTTGTGGGACAATAAATTCTACATACAAGTTGATGGTGTGGCAATGGGCTCCCCAGTATCGCCTGTTGTTGCCGATATATATATGGAGGACTTTGAGGCTTGAGCTTTGCAGACTGCCCCCATCACACCCAGAATTTATAAGAGGTTTGTAGATGATACTTGTACAATATTACCAACAGATAGTGTTAGTGTATTCCTAGAACATCTTAATTCCATTAATAACAACATCCAATTTACTATGGAATTAGAGGCAAATAATTCATTAGCTTTCTTAGATATACTTGTCATCAGGAATCCTGATCATACTTTGAGCCACACTGCGTATAGGAAAAAGACCCATACAAATAGGTACTTAAACGGTGAATCTCACCACCATCCTAAACAGTTAGCTACCGTGGGAATGTCTTTGTTTCAGAGAGCCCACGGGATCTGTGACAAGAAACACCTGGACGCCGAGCTTCAACATGTCAAGCAAGTACTGCAAGACAACAAGCTCCAACAGCCGCGCCGCTGTCACAGATCCCGAGAAAAGCCAGCCACAGTCGAGCGCCAGCCTGCTATACTGCCTTATGTAAAGGATGTCACTGACAAGATTGGCTACATCTTGAAGCGAGCTTCAATCAACACATACTTCAAGCCGCCAACGAAGATAAGTCAATTTTTACCATCCGTCAAGTGCCAACTACCCTTACAAGATGCAGGGGTCTATAAAATAGATTGTGACTGCGGACTCTCATACATTGGTCAAACCAAGAGAAGCATAGGCACCCGCTTAAAAGAACACATAGCTGATGTAAAACACCAACGCTCGTTGAAGTCTGCTGTGTGTGAACATGTGCAACAGGGGACCAACCACTACCTGAGATTTGACAAACCACAGATACTCGCTAAAGAACACCGATTCCTATCAAGGATGCTTCGCGAGGCTATTGAAATCAAGAAACATCCTAATTTCAATAGAGAAGATGGTTGGAATGTACCACCAGCTTGGGATCCAGTAATTCAAATAGTCAAACCCAAGAAGAACCAAACCACAGCTAGACTTTATGATACTTTGAGCTCATTCTGCGTAAATAGAAACACCCATGATTAAATTATGTTCAGGTACTTTGAAATAACTACACTGGAACATTGAGACAACTACCATCTTAGTCTCCCCGTGACCATGGCTGCCGAAAAGCAACCGAAACGTCGGGGAAAGTGTAAACACAAATATAAATAGTATAATAGTGTAGTAATACTTTTAATAGTTTCAATAATTTAATTAGCTTAAAAATTAGTAAAGTTTAGTAGTAATAATAGTGTAACAGTTTTAAAAAAAAAAATTGTAATAAAGTGTCAAATAAACAACGCGATAAAATCCGTATATAGTAGTTTAATTTCAATGATAGAATATTATTATTATTCTCTTTATTACTTATTTTCTTTAATAATTACATTTTTAAATATAAATATAAAAATTATGTATATTTAAAAATATAAAAACTGAAATGACCCACCGATATCGGGTGCAGGGACCAAGCTATCGGTGGTTAGGGCTCCAGAGAAAGAAACCTCCGCACTATGCGCGCTGTGTCGAGCAATACTGCCTTCTGAATCGAGGACTTGACCCAGCTATTCAACGCGAGCCTCTTAAGATGGTGGTCGAGGCTCTTGGCAATTAACCCGTTTACCGAAACGACTATCGGTACAATGATCGCCGAGCCTACACCCCACATGTCGAGAACCTCGCGAGCCAAGTCCAGATATTTAATTTGTTTATCTTTTTCAGCTTTCACGAGGTTCTCGTCATGAGGGATGGTGACATCGATGATCATTGCAAGGCGCTCTAATCGATCTATCACCACAATATCTGGCTTGTTAGCCACAACGGTTCTATCAGTGATGATAGATCGATCCCAGTACCTACATAGTGACACGACCATTCTCGAGAACTGGATCGGGCACATACCTGTAGTACGGTATCTCTGAATCCACAAGATTGTACTTTAAGGCAAGTTGCTGATGGATTATCCTGGCCACTTGGTTGTGTCTGTGCAAATATTCGCCGTTGGCAAGACGGGAACACCCAGAGACAATATGCCTGATTTATTATTATTATTAGAATATTATTATTCTTATTATAATTATATTGCAATATAATTTGTAAACATTTTGGATCTAATTTAAGCATATATACGTTTAGTTAACATTTATATTAGTATCATGTCTTTACACGAGTTATTTTTGTACCGGACGGGCGAACTCGGGGCTTCGTTACTATATGATGATGGTTACAAAACAACAGTCGAGTCGCTGACGTCCTGTACACGATGTGTAGACTGTACTATATGGCGATGACTGGTTACTATGTCCGAGGCTCTGAAAGGCGTGTTGTTGCGGGTTCGATGTGCGGGTCAGGATCAGGACTTTAAATTAATAGAAACAAGCTTCATAGTTCAGTTGGTTGAAGGCTTCTGGCTGGCTCCGTTTGGTTCTTGAGGCTTGAAGATGAGGTTTCTTGAGCACCTGCGGTCGATCGATACTGTACCGCTTAAGTACCTCTAATCTTTACCGTAACGAGAGCCGGCCAGAAACCTCGGTCCACAAGTTTATTTTTAACTATATATGGTACATATTTCTGCTTATATCTACGGAACTATACTAGCTAGCGTGATGGTACAAAAACTGCCGCGTAGGGCACGATAAGACCTATCTATTGCTATCTGTTTTATCTATCGTAAGTTAGGTCTAGATATAGTTATTCTAGGTTTTAGGTTAAAAATCTATTTTGCTGTAACATTTATATCAGAAAAAGTGTAATAACTTTTTAACTATATTATGTAGGAATATGATTCCTTCAGTATGTTGTAGTGCTTTTAGTAGTGTACAAAATAAAACACACAAGTGAAACCTTTTATTAAAAACTTAAGACCTAGGAACCCTAACATACCTAACTTGAGGTAAAAATGCATTTTATTGCCAATATTTATGCTTTAAACATGATATTCTTTAAACTATATAAAAGAAACATAATATTATATTACTTACAATATTTATCTATACTTTTCAAGTCTATATATGACGTAATTCGGCACTATTATAACGATAAACTTTATACGTCACACTTATGTATTCACTCACAATAACACGATTCAAGTCAATATTAACGCTGTCGCGAACAATTTTTCTGCGCCATTTAAACGACGAACCACCAACCTCAATAATCACGAAATTGATACATTTTCTTAGATAAGTATATCTGTCAACGTAGCCGACACATGGAACAAAATAGAAGGTAGAGTTTAAACAGAGGGAGTACTATAATTAGTTAGGAAGTTTAACACAGCCATTACTAAAGACATCGATGCAACCAAAATTATGGCACGTCAATAAATATTTAGACATGTCTTTTCCCAAAAGTTACGAATTATGTTCTCGTTGTAGCAAGGATATGTATCGCAATAAAGCCACTCACCACCCGCAACTCTAGAAGTTGTAATTGATGACATTGGTAAGGCCGACGACGGAATGTCTTCCATAACTCCGGTATGGTACCAGAGCTGTCAAGCGTGCTCATTTCCCACCATACCTCCTCCGTCTCCTTCTCCCTCTCCCTAGCGTTTATTATTCCCAAGTCACTTGGGATCGGCTTTCTAATCTAACCGGATTTGACTGGATATCAGTTTTTACACGGAGCTACTGCCATCTGACCTCCGCAACCCGAAGGCTAACGATACCCTAAGGCTAGACCAGTGTCAGGATATTAGAGGACACTGACTTCCCAATAACGACTGCCATAGATGTTCATGGCAGCCGGGACCGACGGCTTAACGTGCTCTCCGAGGCATGGAGCAGACGATAATTGTCAATCAATTCGCACATAATTTCGAAAAGTCATATAACTTCCGAAAGTCAGAGGTGCGCGACGTGGATTCGAACCCGAGATCCGTTGCATTGCAGTCTGTTGGTCTCTCCACTGAGCTATTGCTGCTTATATTAGCTCTTCCGTCTATCTAACCTAAAATTACATAAGGTTAACTCACTCTACGAAAAGAGTGGCCATGAATTTCTTGCCTGTTCTTCTCATGAGCCCTACACCCTTGCTTTGCTGAGCGTGGCAGTAAATGTAAATTCACAGAAAAAAATTAGTGTAACTTTGACATTCATAAGTTACCTTGTAACCTAACTTGAATAAATTTATTTTTGATTTTTTTGATTTTGATTTCGGTTTTGAATTACTCTACTCAGTACTCGAGTCGTATCGCGACAGCATTCATAACAACTGCGTGCCTCGTATGTTACATTCACAACTGTTACTATGATATACTAGCCGCACTAGTCAAATGCACGAACGTCATGTGCTTGCCAAGAAAGGAACATACTTTTCTCTGTACCTAACCATATAGGCCTTCCGAGACCAAACCTTAACGTCAGACATCACAGCCTCCAATCAGCGGTTAATAGGACACATCTTTCGACGTGCGATTGGCTAGTCCGACCTCGCACTACCGTGGTCATTCCGTAGACCCATAGTTTGTAGAGTAATACTACGAAGAGGAGAGACAGTTATATAAATACATAAGCCCCGCTTGACTAATCATGACGTTAATGGTAGACGCTCATGCATGAAGAATGTGAAAGCCGGTGAATTAAACAACAGAAGCACGTCAGGGTCGTAGCTAATAGGTATCCGCAATTCCTTAACTAACCAATAGAACCTACGAGCTTGATATATGGAGCTGAGAACTGTAAAACATAAAACACTTCCATCAACATTCCACACAACCAATAAACATAATATAAACTAAAAATATATATTATCAATTAGAGGGCTTTATGTCGATGTTACCATCCATAAAGAGAATATCGTAAAAGCTAAAAAAGCACATAAAATATTTGGACTTAGCTCACGACATGGTCGATATGTGAAGTGTGGACTTGGTGATCATCGTGCCGATGGTCGTTTCGGTCAATGGTTTTATACTAAAAGCTTCGATCACCATCTGAAATACCTCGCGTTGGATGGCTGAATCAAGTTCTTGATACAGGGGGCGGTATTGCTCGACGCGTCATGTATTGTATGGAGGTTCCTGTATCTGGAGCCCTAACTACCGGTAGCTTGGTACCTTCACCTAGGCAGGACTCCTAAACCTAAACCGTTCTACACGAACAAATTGTTATCAACTTAGGTTGATAACAGTTTGTTCCTCAATTGAGCACCTGATATTGGCTAAAGAGATCAAAGGAGTACTTACTACACATTATATTAATGGATAGATCAGTGCACTGCGTTACTAAGACTTCGCTTAAACGCGCTGCGCTGTCTAGAGCCAACAAGCCACTGTCAATATTTAAATCAAATGTATTAAAACAACTAGCTTTTGCCCGCGGCTTCGCTCGCGTTAATTTAGAATTTGACAGTCAATTCTAATTGTACTCTGCTTGTAATAATATAATTCAATCATGATTCGGAAGACATGTGGCGCCATCTATTATCATAAGAACGTTATTGTTGTTTTCCTCGAGAACAGTAATTTTTTAGGATGAAAGTAGCTTATGTCCTTTTCTGTACACCTGACAACGTATATGCAAAATTTCAGAATGATCGGTTCAGTGGTTTAGGCGTGAAAAGGTAACAAACAAACAAACAAACAAACTTATTCTCGCTTTTATAATATTCGTTAGGATTAGGATAGGATTAGGATTTTGATAAATATATCAAAATCACATATTAGCCATTACCTAGCGCAAATAAGTGGTTTAGTAAAGAAAGCAGTGTTTTTAACGTTTATTTAAGCTGTAATAAAACTTCTAAATATAACTAAGGCGATATTCTATGCGCTTCTCCAAATTATTTTCGCCATTGTTTGGGAGCGTACCGGCCGTTAATCCTACAGAGCAGAAATTGTGCAACTTATAATATTATAATGAGAACGAAGCTCCTATTTCACCTGCCTCGAACCCTCGCTATGTACCTACTAGTTTAAAACTACGGATGAGGGGAAACAAATTATTTTAAAAATTAATTTATGCAAACAATAATTAGACAAGATTGTTTAACTGCACTTAATGATATTAGTTTGACTGCAACGATAGCTCAGTGGGGAGACCACAAGACTGCAACTGACTTTCGGAAATTATGTCTTTTCTAAATTATGTGCGTATTGATTGACAATTTTATTATCGCCTGCTCCGTGCCTCGGAGAGCACGTTAAGCCGTCGGTCCCGGCTGCCATGAACATATATAGCAGTCGTTATTGGGAAGTCAGTGCCCTCTAATATCCTGACACTGGTCTAGCCTTAGGGTATCGTTAGCCTTCGGTTTGCGGAGGTCAGGTGGCAGCCGCTCCGTGTAAAAACTGATATCCAGTCAAATCCGGTTAGACTAGAAAGCCGACACCAAGTGACTTGGGAATAATAAAGGCTAGGGAGAAGAAGATTTGACTGCACAGATGGCGTAGCAGTTTAATTGCTCGCTTCGCCACTGCAGCTACTATCCCGAATGTTGTGGGTTCGTGTCCCACACGGGACAAAAAATTGTGTGACCCACAAATGTTTGTTCCGAGTCAAAATGGGTGTTCTTTGTGTCCGTTGTTTGAATGTTTGTAAAGCCCTCCGCGACTCATGATTTATTCCTAGTGCGGGATATGTATTTTAAAAGAAAATATATACATATAATATGTAACGGGTATTAACGCGATCATGCATAATGTTAACTTTTTTAGACATCACAGCACCAGTCAGCTTGTGACCACGGCCGGTGTAACGTGGTCGAAACGTCAAGCATAAAAAAGGTAAACATTATGCGGATACCAAGCAAAAACATTATATTATGTTATCTTAAACGAGCCGTGTCTGTACATTAAATATTTTATCAAGAGAACTATTTATACACGTTGTTGTTTAGAAATATATAGATACGTAACTGTTTTATATTTTTTATTAGTTATATTAAGTCATAAGTCATCATGTAACCACGAGTGTACTGAAAAGACAAATATTGAGCGGGTATATTATAGGGTTAAGGGTCAGATAGTCTGCATTGTAAAAAGTCTATGTAAACAAAATAACTAGATTGTTATAATGACTTGGTAGGCAAAACGTCAAAGTAGCTAAAAGACTGAATTGCAAAATGACCGTGTAGACAAACGTCAAAAGTTTAAAAAAGTTAAATACCATTATTTATGTCATACTCTTTGCACATGTTGTCACGGGTACACGAGCTGTAATTATTTATAAGTAATGTAGTAAAAACGTGTTGGAATATTTTTAAAGCAATTTCTCTACGATTACGCTCCATTCACCCTAAATAACTAAGTATGATGTCCTGTAATCATTAAACATTACATTAATTTGATTACAAAAGCCGAGAGTCATTCCATCGTAGAATTTAAGAAAAGATTTTCCTTTCAAACAAGTGAGTACTTTTGTTACAGAGCTAATTACAGGAACGGTAAATTTGAAAAATGGAAAGAAATATTTCAAAGTGGGTACGTAATTATGCTCGGTATTATATTTTTGCTTAAGAGTATAATTGGAGTTAATGCTATAGCTTCATATATATCGGTATCCTCCAGCCGCCCTGAGGTTTGACCTGGGGTGGCGGGCTTTGTGGGCCTGCCCGCTATCCGTTCAGCACCAGGTCCGAGAGATGGCGTACGTGTTCCCACGCGCGCCTCTGTGTCTCGTCTGTTTCCCTCTAGGGAGGGCACAGTAGGGATTTTTTCATTAGTGGTGACCTTAGGGTAGGTCTTGTCGTGTAGGTAGTAGCCTGCCGTTTCATACAGTGGGCCGAAACCTCGGCGGGATCGCGACCGCATGTGCATGTGATTCGCGCGGCACCACCGATAGCGGTCTTGTCGAGGAACACCGTGGTAGGTTTAGTCGGTATTCCAGAAGGTCCAATATCATTTCAACATCTTTCTTTTACCCCGGTGAGTCCGACATAACCCCTCCGCCCGCTCCCGCGGTGTATGTCGTTATAAAGAAGATATAATTTAGTTCATGCAATGATATTAGCAAAAGGAATACACGCATATTTAGGCAAATAGTTTGGCACAAAATACAAACCATTATATAAATGTTTCATTCAATAAAATAAAGAAAGTTTTTGATTAGGTATAATAGTTAGCCAGTTTGTTTATCTATTGTTTCTGTCTTTGGCAAAATATTTTACAAAAATATATAATAATGAAGATTTCATATATCTTTGTAAAATAAATTTACAGTAAATATAGTGCTCGCTGTAATTGTTAAGGAGAAACAAGTATAAATTACTGAATATTTAAAGTTCAATAAATGTATTGTAACAGTTTCAAAATTATGTATCTAATCTATATCTACACAAATAAATAAAATTTAAGTGTCTGTTTGTAATGTCAAAATAACAGCTTTTTATCTAATGCATATGAAAGTATATAAGGTACCTTATACGAAAATATCTATTTTTAAAATTTTTGTCTGTCTGTCTGTCTGTCTGTTTGTTCCAGGTAATCTCCGAAACGGCAGAACCGATTTTAACGGGACTTTCACTGGCAGATAGCTGATGTTATAAGGAGTAATATAGGCTACTTAAATTTTTTTTTAAGGAAGGTTCCGCGGAGACAGACACTTTTTAGTTAAAATCTACGCGGACGAAGTCGCAGGTTACAGCTAGTAATAATATAATATCAGCCCTGTATTAAACTGTTGGGCACGGGCCTCTTCTCACTGTGAGAAGGGTTAGGCCATAGTCCACCACGCTGGCCCAGTGCGGGTTGGCAGAAAGTTGAAAGTTGTAATAAAGTCTTAACTAAACAACGCAATAAAATCCGTATAAAGTAGTTTAATTTCAATAAATGACTGTTTTTTTCTTTCTAAATAATAACTTTGCGTGCTGAAATAACTTGAGTATACAGATATGTACATACATACATAGATTCACGCCTGTTTCCCAGAGGGGTAGGCAGAGACTACGGATTTACATTTGCTACGATCCTGACACACTTCTCTGGCTTCATTCACTTTCATCACATGCCTCATACACGCCCGTCGGTTCAAGGAGCTCTTAACCTGGCCTTTGTCCAGAACAAAGATACAGATATGTACGTATATTAAACACAATAAAATAGAATTATGTCGCATATAATTATGTATAATGCATTTTGTTTTAGTAACAAAGATTTTTTTTCATTGAATAGAAGAATTTATTGACATCTGCCATAATTATTATGGCAAGATGTCAATAAATTTCTATCCATGAGTGACGTATGCCTAGCGCTGCTAGCTCAATGGCCTTTTTTGCAGTATATCTGTCGCAGGCAATTTGTATGATTCCGCGTTTTACAAACGCTGTTTTAAAATATGACGAAGGCAAAATGTAAATTGCCTTATCACTTTATAATATGCCACAATATTTGTTAGACAATTACAAAAATACAAAAAAAATCAAAAAAAGGATAACGAACACCTATACGCCTCAAATCACTGCAATCCGTCTCGGAAGAGTTAGGTTCCTTCTTAAACCCACCCAAATATAGGAGCCCCGCGAAGCGGGCTCCGTCGACGGTCACCCTACTATATCTTATCTTATGTGGGGTCCAGTCAGTGCAGACCGGCGACACTTCGACCCAGTGGGATCTTTTGTGTCGACACTCTCCCAATAACGACTGCCATAGATGTTCATGACAGACCAACAGACTGCAATGCAGAGGGTCTCGGGTTCGAACCCACGTCGCGCACCTTTGACTTTCGGAAGTTATAATATGACTTTACGAAATTATGTGCGTATTGATTGATAATTATCACCTGCTCCGTGCCTCGGAGAGCATGTTAAGCAGTCGGTCCCGGCTGCCATGAACATCTATGGCAGTCGTTATTGGGAAGTCACTGCCCTATAATATCCTGACATTGGTCTAGCCTTAGGGTATCGTTAGCCTTCGGGTGGCGGAGGTCAGGTGGCAGCAGCTCCGTTTAAAAACGGATATCTAGTCAAATTCGGTTAGACCAGAAAAGCCGACTCCAAGTGACTTGGGAATAATAAAGGCTACTGAGAAGATAACAATTACATTTACTCATAATTATTACATATAATAATTAGCACAAAAATAAAAAAAATATACTATTTTAGAGAGCTCAGTAGTATACAGCCGATGCTGTCAATGGCGGACTATAAGATTATAAAATTCGAGTATAGTTTATTTTATCAACAATAACATTTATTGCATTTGTTACATAAATATTTTTACACGGAAATTTGCTATCTGCAAATGTTACACGACTCGCGGCGCAAAAAAATGCAAATTCCGAACCGGCGAAGTGAAACTGGTAAAAAGCAAAACTTTTCTCTGAATGACAAAACTCGCAATGAATACTAACACGGAATCCCTTAGCATTTAAATGAACGAGACCTACCGAGTTCCCGTGTAGCTAAAACTTTTTTAATTTCGTCGAAAGGAACCAGGTGGCCAGCGCACGTCAGTTTCACTTCGATAGACAATCCCTCCCCTTCGCTCTGGATTCTTGCGATAAGGTCCGTTACCTCAGTAAGGATTGGCAAAATCTTTCTTTATAATTAGGATTTCATTTTTAAAAGCAATTATCGACAGGTGTATTCATGAACAGATTTTTCTGTAAAAGACTTGACTTTTAACCAATTAAATCGCAGCGGCACCCCAGTGGCCAAACAATAGTCAATAGACAATAGATTTAAATTATATCTGGTATTCTTAGACCTCATAGATTAACGTATATAATTATTATAAACAACATACACAAGCCGCTTTCGTTTAAAATACAAAAATTATGAGTGAAGTCATATTCTTGTTAAAGCCTCGCCCAAGTTTATTACGTATAGCGTGGGAGTGGAATTGGATCTAATTTAAATTATAGTAAGTAAGTTTAGCTTATGTGGCTTCATAACATAAAACATATCAGAATAGTAAACATGAATGAGTATCTGATAGAATTATGCAAATTTAAAACATTGGTTAAATGTTTTTGTCTTTTCTGCCATTGGCTGAATAGGCGATTTTTCATTCAAAGTCAAAGTCTAAGTCAAAAATCAATGCAAATCATACTTTAAATAAAATTATGATTTGCATTGAACTAGAAAGCCAATTCGAGGAGTACAACTCTTATAAGAAGAATCTGGCAAGAAACTCATAGAGTTTATGATCGCTATTTATTTATTTACATATTTAATAATATAATGACAATATGAGTGAGAACAGTTTAATCCTAAGTATTTTACATAATACTGTTTTCTGTTTACGCGAATGTTATTCATCGAAATTAAACTACTTTATACGAATATTATCGTGTTCTTTATTTAATATGTTATTACATAATTTTGAAAACTGTTACACTACTACTACTATTAAAGTTTACTAATTTTTAAGCTAAATCAGTTATTAAAACTATTTATATTTAAGTTTATACTTTCACCGACATTTGGTTGCTTTTCAGCAGCCATGATCGCGAGGAGACTAAGATGGTAATTATCTCAATGTTAACATGTGAACATGTGCAACAGGGACGAAATTTGGAGGTTAGGCAATTTGAACTCTAACTGTGTGACAAATTGTACTATTATATTTGTCTTAAGTAATTGCAATAGAGTTTAAATTTGTTTAATCCAAAGTACTTTGATAAGCCTCTGTTTTATTAAGAGTGCGATATATATTCCGTTATACTCTGTATGAGGAAACTGTGTGTGATGCTTTGACAGACAGTCAATTAATCAGATTTTTTATTTTATATAATAACTAGCTGTCCCGACAGACGATGTCCTGTAAACATGAAAAAAAAACATATCTTAACCATTCTCGAAATCATTTGAACACACACAAAAAGTTTCATCAAAATCGGTTCAGCCGTTTAGGAGGAGTTCAGTGACATACATACGTACAGTAGAATTATATATAGATCTAGACACGTTGTTTCCATCGGATAGTCGGAGCAAGTCGCACGGCGACGGCTACGACACGATTTAGTTGTTACCGTTTGGAACTGGACGAATAAAACGAAAGATAAATGAAAACGTAATTAAGCACAAGGAAACTTTTAGAAGAGCGTTAAAAACTTCTTTAGCTCTGGCTACATTATTTATTTTACTCTCAGTATAATCTTGTTTGCTTGCTTTGTATATTTTTATTTAATGTCTGACAGCCGAATTCAAGTTGATTGAACTAAATGTTTATCCCAAAAAAACACATTTGCTTGTGTAGAAGATTTACTTATCCTGCAAATCAACAAAACCTTGAATAAAACTAGAATTATTATTAAAATTAAATTACTAGAAGACTGGCCTGTGTGGAAACCTCGAGGGAGGCCTATGTCCAACAGTAAAAGTCTTTCGGCTGAGACATGATGATACGAATTTTATCGCGGTTTATTGCAAAAACGTGATGTTTTTAACAATTTTAAACTATTGATAGTTGCACCTTTCCTAAAGGTTCGGCTGTTTTTAGCAGACATGATCGCGGGGGCATTAAACAATGTTCGTCCCATTGTCTTTAAATATAGTTATATCAGTATGCCGAAACATTTTTACCCGACTACAGCGGAGCCAAAAAGAAGGGTAATTTTGGCAGTCTGGGTATGTGTGTTTGTATGTTCCACCGTAGCGCCTAAACTACTGAACCGATTTTAATGAATGAGGTGTCAATAGATTTGTAATAATGGCCCGGGTGACAAAGGCTATATAAATTTAAAATTCGTCCTTTTTAAACCCCTTTTTTACGTAGTCGAGTTATAGTTTTTTAAACTTTATTCTTGTTGGTTATTCCATAACCGCTCAATGGTCTCAATGTAGTGAAATGTTGCTGTATATTGTTTCTTCTCGAGTTTGTGTAAATGAATTATTGGATGCCAAGCTAAAGATAGATTCCAACCATCTTATCTATTAAAATAACGATGTTTATTTTTATTTTAATAGTCTTTTAGAGCATCCTTGGAAGGAATCAGCACTTTTGCGAGTATCTGTAGTCCATCAAATCTGAAGTAATGGTTGGCCCTCTGTTGCCATTTTCACACACAGCAGTCTTTAGTGCTTAACATCAGTTAAGTGTTCTTTTATACGTATGCCTATATATCATATAAGCCATTTGACCAATATCTGAGAGTCCACAGTCAGAATCTACCTTTTAGAGCTCTATATCTGGTAAATATAGATGGTAAACATGAACTTATCTTCGTTTAAGGCATGAAATATTTATTTGTTGAAGCTTGCTGCAACATATAACCAATCGTATCTATGACAACTCTTACATATAATTGTGTAAATATGGCAAGCTCAGTTGTCGCTTTTAGCCCTGGCGGCCCGACCTTTGACAACGAAGCGGCTTGTAGAGCTTCTTGTCTGATAAAACTTTCTTGTCACAAATCCCGTAGGATCCCTGAAACAATGATGAAACCGGCAAGTGCCATGGCCTACTTTATATGTAGGATCAAACAATATATCCAAAATAGTTATTATTAAATACTCCCAATGTTATTTTTTTATATTTACTAAGGCTATTTACAAGTCAATGTTATAGCTTAACAATGTCATGTTATAATGAAAAATTGATAGCAATTAGTACCTACATTCGTAACCTATAATGGGCTCCAAGCTGGATTAGAAAGTAGTATTTTTTTTTATACTACTAAAGTGGCAAACAAGTATACGGCCCACCTGATGGTAAGTGGTCACCGTAGCCTATGGACGCCTGCAACACCAGAGGCATCACCTGCGCGTTGCCGACCCTTTAGGAAAGGAAGTGGGAAGGAGAAGGAGCGGGAAGGGGGAAAGAGGGTGCTTGGGCCTCCGGCACTCTCACTCACCTTACGAAACACAACAGTAGGAATACTGGTATTTCACGTCGATATTCTGTGAGAGGGTAGTCCTTCCCCAGTCGAGCCGGCCCATTCATGCTGAAATCAGCGAGGCTCTACTACTCTAAAATCTAATTCTCGTATATACCTGTAGAACCGAAAGTAATCTGAGCGAAACAAGAAAAAGGTGGGATTTAATTACAAAACAAAATTACTGTGTTACTGGAAAACACGGGAAGCTCTGAGGAAAATAAAGGCGGCCGCAGTCAACCCTAACCCTTTTTTATTTACAGTTTACCGCATTACCTTTCCATTACCGCGTTGGCGAGTTTTTTACCGTGACGCTTCGAAACTAGATGTTGTATAAAAAATTGTTGGATTACTCATTGTTCCCTTAACTGTACAACTGGTTTTTAATATGACTAATCGCCTAAAATTTCGTAACTGATTTTAATTTGTGAAGCGCTACATACTTTATTTACAAATGAAATAATTAGTAAATTTCAAGCAGAATTAGATTTAAATGCATTAAACGCAAGGAACTATATGTTTTGATTGAAGCCAATGTTTTGATCAATCCCTCTGGGAGAATCCTCCCTTCAATAATATACGAACCAGCACGATTCGCGTATCAATGCAAGAATGCGTGACTGTAATCAATATTAAGTCGTTTTATATTTAAATATAATTACACCACAAGGAGGTCCTTGTGGTGTCATTATATTTACATTTAAACAATTATTTTTACATAATAAACTTTTAAATTTCATAAAATTGAAATTTTACGAAATGAAAAGTAAAAACCAGCACTATGTAGGCATATAGTGCTACTTTCTAATATATTGATTTTAGAATTTACTTTTAAATTTCGTAAAGTTCAATACGTTTAAAATTAGTTGGTGATATTAAAAAATAAATATTATTAGGAATTCATCATTGTAAGTATTCATCCACCATTTACTGACCTAACAATCTTATTTAAGTATAGAGATTTTTAAGTGATAACCGCAATTTGTGTTTTGGATTTGGGTGGGCTGATGAAAGCATAGTAGTCGGCGAAAAGAGCCGAACAAACCTTGCCTCGTTTCCATCGTCTGTCACAGAATTGGGTGTCCAATCCAAGAACATGCACAAGGCAAGCTTTTAAATAGGTCTCGGGATGAACTTGTCAGATAATTCATGAGATAAAATTATATTCGGCAATTTCATATGTAAACTAATACTTATTTCTAGCAGCAGTCCGTGTCCAGACGACACAAGGCAAAGTAATTACCCGGCGCATTAAAATCTCATGAATGGTGACCTTACATTATGCCATAAGCTAACGATCTCATATCCACATGCATTCTTTGTAATCTCACGTATGGCACTGACTTTGACTGGTCAAAAGAAATTAACGCTAGCGGTTTGCCAGCAAGTGTAGTATCCTAGGGATACGGCCTAAATGTTTTATTTGTTCTTTTATTTTACTACTAGATAAAAAACAGTAGAATATTTCTTAAAATAGCGATGTTGGTTGATACCAGCGAACACAACCCAACATCATTGCTCTTTGGATCTACGAATCGAAATATCTCATCAGAAATTAAGTACAGAATTATTTCAAGGAACGAGCACCTACCTTAAACTACGAGGTAATAGCCATTAATATTATAGTATACACCGGACATAATTCTCGTCATTAATTTAGTGGCTATGTTCGCGCTAAAATACCTAGAACTAATTTTATGGGATAATGCCTTAATAACTTTGAATACGTTAAAACATTAATGGGCGTTATTGCGGAGCTACGAATTATTGTTTAGGGATCAAAGGTGTTTCAGGGTGTGCTCGTCTAAGTGATTATGCAAGTAAGGCGTATATTAGTATTGCAGTAACGCTGAACCACCCTTGTTTAGACACTACAGCTGTATATTTTGAAATATTTGTAAATATTCTTCTTATTCTTACTTATTGTAAAGTAGTAGATCCTCGCTGGTTTCAGCATGAATGGGCCGGATCGACCGAGGTAGTACTACCCTCTCACAGAATACCGGCCTGAAGTAACGGTACCCGTACTGTTGCGTTTCGTATCGGTGAGTGAGAGAGCCGGAGGCCTAGTTACCTCAATCCTTTTCCTATCCTTTCCTTTGTCCTTTCCCTCCTCCATTCCTTTTTAAAGGGCTGGCAACGCACTTGTAACTCCTTTGGGGTTGCGGGTGTCCATGGGCGGCGGTAATCGCTCACCATCAGGCGATCCGTCTGCTCGTTTGCCCTCCTACGCCATAAAAAAAAAAAGTTTGTACTTATTGTTGGTCTTCTTCTTATCGAGTCGATGGTACAATTATTTTAAACTAGCTTTTGCGTGCAGCTCCGCCCGCGTGGTATCTACATCAATAAAAAGTAGCCTATTTCCTTCCCCAGGTTTTAAACTATATCTGTACCAAATTTCATCTAAATCGGTTGGGTGGTTTAATATAATGTTCCCGGAATACCGACTAAACCTACCACGGTGTTCCTCGACACAACCACTACCGGCGGGGCCGCGCGATTCACTTACACATGCGGTCGCGACCCCGCCGAGGTTTCGGCCCGCCGTATGAAAAGGTAACAGACAGACAGACAGATAGACAGAGTTACTTTCGAATTTATAATATTAGTAAGGATATGTCCTGCCCAATGTGTAGCCACAGCAATCGCATCAGCAGTTGCGTCCATCAAGTCCTCCATGGTACACCTACAGGGACAATTTGGGCATTTTAACAGATGTGATATGGTTTGATTGGGATCACCACATTCACATTGTACTTTGTGAGGCTCCCTGATTCCCCATTTTACCAGGTTGCAACCGCAGCGGCCGACTTGAGTACGAAGTCGATTTAGGGATTTCCATATTGGCCATGATAATTTAGACCCAGCTAATTTAGACCGCTTTCGCTAACTTTTAAATAGTCGATTGGTGGAGAAACTTTTTCCTTCTTTTTTGTACTAGGTGGCTTTTTGAAATCGATTGAATCTTTTGTTTCAAATACTGCTAAAGGATGTTAATATAAAATCCCAAAAGCTATTATACCTGAATTGTTGTATGTAAGTATTACAATTCAGATAATTTGTTAAATCCGAACACGAGCTGTTCAATAATTTATATATGATTGAACACTTCGGAAATGAACAAGATTGGATATTGCAACATTATTTATTCGCTGTCCCACGCATGATGAATGACTGTTTAAGAGCTTTAGCATACTACAAGCTACAACGGATTTCCATCAGGCAATATCATTTTATAAAAATTCTTACGTGAGTTCCTTTAATCTGACCCAAACAAATAAATGATTCATTTCCATTAAAAAATATATAAATAGTAAATTTGACTACTAGTAACTTGCTCAAAATCATTTGGCCAACGCTCGGCCAGTCCAGGTACAATGTTTTTTTCATTGTATCCGGCTGCCGAATATTGAAGCAATCAATACTAATAAGAAAAATACAGATCGAGCACAGAGTTGTTTGCTTTTTAGAGTTTGAAAAAACTCTCATACAAGTTTTGTCCGTCCGTCTGTCTGTTATACAACTTTCAACTCAAGAACCGTAAGAGCTAGACATTTGCGGTCAACGCCATTCGACTCAGCATAGTCGATATACCCTCGAAATAACTATGACCTTTGACCTCTGACCTCAAGGTCACGTGGTATCACGTGACCTTTGCATGCACTTGTTCAGTTGAGATATTATTCGCAGGAGTCCAGAGCAATGCATGGCAGATGTCAATACGATCGTCCTCTTTAAATGGGATCTGAAACCATAGTTGACAAATTGTTAGTGTAGTATAGTTTCAGCTGGTTGACGTCACACTATGCATTCCGTAATTTACGTAAAGTTGCTGAGCATGGCAATCGTACTTTATCTTGTCACTGTTTATTCCAAATTTACCTTTTTAAATTTACCACTTAATAGAGGGCCATATTAATCCTCACATAATTAATTCTATGCACTTCAATAAACAGTTAGCTCTATAAACTACATACTACGAGGCCATAAGCTTTTGCCTTAGCCCAATTTGACTTGTGACTGATATACATCTTTGAGGTTACTTAGTGTACAAAACTCAACAGAGCGTAGGTTATTACACCAAACTCTTTTTTAGTTTACTCGTTAGATTGAAACAATGTTTGATACACAATGTATAAAATAATTACTATGCACAAACATTTATCTAAAACGAGGAACACCTCGAATGGTTTTTATAACTTGTTCAATAACAAACTATATTTATAATAATAATATTATATAATATTCTACCACATACACACAACACCATCTAGCCCAAACTAAGCAGAGCTTGTACTATGAATACTAGACAATGGGTAAACATACATATATACTTGTTGTTTGTAAATACATACATATTATACATAGAAACATCCAGACCAAGACAAACATCCATGTTCATGCACACAAATGTTTGACTTGTGCGGGAATCGAACCCGCAACCTCAGGCGTGGCAGTCGGTTCCACTAACCACTACGCCATCGAAGCCGACATAGAAGCCGACATTTGTAAGAAACAGAAATAATGAGCACTATCTCGTGTGTGGGCCGATAACAAGGACAGATAATGAGCATTGTCGACAGCGAACATGATGAAATTGTACAGAGGATACTCAAGAAAATATCATAATTATGTATTTTTCATATCTTATCTTAATTCGGTCGTATAATTACAGAAAATAAGACGCTTAAATTATATACCGAGCAACACATTGACTATTTAAGTATCACACATTGTGATTTTCCAACAGTTTTCTTACCAGTTACACACACGGAAACAATATGGACAAGTTAATATTTGTTTATATTGTGATAACCACGATTTGCATCAAAGGTCTTTATTTAAACTTGAATTAATTTTCATTGTAAAATCTTAAGAAATATTTGCTAAATGTTTGTGTATATCTGTCAATGATAGATCATTTAATTACCTTTTCGTCGTGCATAGAAAGAACTAAGTGAGAGATATAAAGTCACCAAATTATCTATGAAGAGGCGAACTTGCTCGTATGTTGGAGCTAAAAAAGACTACAATGAGACACAAAAAGGTTGCAAGTTTTTCAGAAAATACGAAAGTGCTTGTTCTCTATCTCAGTTCACAGACATATCGGCCGAATTGTACATATTAACGATTTATTTCCTCGATAAAACAAACCGTCAATGTAAATTTTAATTACTATGGCTTTGTGACGAATCCAACCAACTTTATGTATCTCACTTTCCCTACAGAGCAAAACCCAAAAAGATTTTCGAGGTAAGGTACATCATATATTAATAATGCTGTATATTTTTAGACATTTGGTGCAAACATCGTACCTATCATGAGAGCGGCAGGATAGTCGGAGGGAACAATACTACCATACAAATGTACCCTTATCAAGCTTATTTGTTGCTGTACGACGGCCGTGACTATTACCAATGTGGTGGATCCATCGTTAGCAAACGTGCCATTGTAACTGCTGCTCATTGTCTTTCAAGGTACATGTAGGGAAGTTTAAGGACAGATATCGTCGTTGATAGTCCAATACCGCGTAACTTACAATCTCGAGTACCGCGTACGTTTTGCAAATTTTATAGGAAGTGGAAAAACTGACGTTATAGAGGACTATTCCCCTGTATTTTAAACGAATTCGGATTTAGGAACATTTTATTCTTCTTAACTTTTAGCACTCATTTTAGAAATCACTCTCGTTTTACTTCGTCTTTTCTACATACGCGGTATAGAATAATGAAAAATAACGCTGTATTGGACTATTAGCGACGGTATATCATTATGATTGAACAAAAGGCCAAGTACGTGTAAATATTTAAACTACTAACGAAACTTCAACGTATAGAGTTTCATCTCTCACAATTGTTTTTAATTACGTCTGCCATTCAAGCAAGGTGTTTACCCGCCAGAATTTTGAAGAATCAAAATTCTGGCGGGTAAACACTGACTTCAAGAATGAACTCACATATATTTTTGAAGTGAAAATTTCCTTAGGCGCGTTGAGCACTTCTTGGGTGAACAAAAATCATAGAACTCGCGTCATCGTCACGCTTCCACGCTTTCCATTTTTGAATTATTTTAGAATATTGACAATATCTCAAAAATGGTGCATCCTACGCAAAAAATAACGAAATTTTGACCCCCTTAATAACGCCTAAGAGAGTATCAGGAATCCGACCCACCCCTTTCTTTTCATTTTTTTTTGGTTTATTAAGAAGTGTTTATGATCAAGGAGTAAAGTTTTCACTTCTATCGGCAGTTCCCCAAAGACAGCCCCATTTTTTTTTAAATATGCTTATATTTTATTTATGAACGTAATAGGGTTTTAAATAAACATATTCTTTTAGAATTCAAAAAATCTACGTGAGAATTGGCAGTACTAAAGCTTCATCTGGAGGCACTCAGTATGAAACTACCAAATTTGTTTCTCACCCCTGGTATAACAGCACAACGAGCGATTATGACGCTGGCGTGGTCAGACTATCAAAAGATATGAACTTGGACGGAACTAATGCGAGGTCTATACGCCTGGTTGATTCGGGGTACGATCCTAATGAAGGCGTGAATATGACTCTTACCGGCTGGGGTACTACTACCGTAAGTATTTTTGCAGACATCTGGATTAAATTAAATGTTTATGACAAAATATGTGTCGTAACTTTACGTGACTGGGGTATTTAAGTGTTTATTTTAAAGGTAGGCAGTTACAGTGCAGAATGCTGTGGATTCGAATCCCACATGAACCATTTATTTGTGTGATCCACAAATGTTTGTTCTAAGTTTGGGTTTAGGTAATTTTTATGCGTTAAATATAAAATTTTTGCAAAGTCCTTTGCGATAAAAAACTTAACCATGAACTTGAGGATGTCTTTAAAAAACATAATGACGTTTAATATCACATTATATAGCATAAACTATATCTTTTTTTTATACGTACAAGTATGTGTTCTACCTATTGCTGCTCCGTACAACTACACAAGGGCCAAATGGCAAATAGAACAAGTATGAATTTTGCGCGAGAAGCAGCCGGCAGACATTAGTAACTAGAGTAGTAGAGCCTCGCTAATTTCAGCATGAAAGGGCCGGCTCGACCGGGGAAGGACTACCCTCTCACAGAATATCGACGTGAAATAGCAGTATTCCGACTGTTGTGTTTCGTTCGGTGAGTGAGAGCCAATCACGTCCGTTTTCCACATCCCGCTCTTTCTCCTTCCCACTTCCTTTCCTAAAGGGTCGGCAACGCGCAAGTGATGCCTCTGATGTTGCAGGCGTCCATAGACGATAGTGACCACTTACCATCAGGTGGGCCGTATGCTTGTTTGCCAACTTAGTTGTATAAATAAAAAAAGTAATACATAAATATTACAGGAAAATGGCAGCACTAGTTCGACTTTGATGGCAGTTCAAGTCCCTGTTGTTGCCCGAAATCGATGTAAGCAGCAGCTGGGTGGAGGTATTACGTCTAGAATGTTTTGCGCCGGACTCCCTCAAGGTGGAAAGGATACATGTCAGGTATATTTTAGCACTGCTTACGCCAATACGTAGTAATTTTTAGAGTCTTGATTTTTGATGATTGCATATTTGTGTTCATAACCAAATTATGTCCAATGCACTCTTGATATCTATATATTAATATGTGAAGCAAAAACTTTATACCCCTTTTTACAAAAATTGCGCAGACGGAGCATGAAATTTAGCACAGTTAAAGTTTATATGGAGAAGGAGGGGCGAATCCTATTATTTTTATAAAATATGCATTAGAAATACATTAAATTAATGAAAAAACACTACACGCACACAACGATGCATTTGACACACGCAGTCGAAGCGCGTAACTATGGTTGTATATATCAATATATAATGACATAATATATCAGCAATGAGGATGATGATGACCCTCAGTAATGAGGAATACGACGCGAGGAGGGAGGATATCAGCAATATCTTACAGGCAAACTTTGGTCGAATTTCGAGCACTAGGCCGCTAGTATACATAATATCATGAGACCAGAGAAAGAAAAAAAAATCGGTTTGAAGCTCTAAAACAAGGAATTTATGTAATTGTCGAATTACCATGCGCCTTCACATCATTAACAATATATTATAATTTTATTCAGTCATGACGTTACCTGCTCGATCCTTTTTTTGGTCAGAAATTCATTAGTAACATATTTTTTTTTTTAATTATTTTGTTCGCAAAATGACCACACTCCACCTGATGGTAAGCAGTCGTGTGGTCTAAGAGCAGTGGCCTCCACACCGCCCTCATAGCAGCCGAGGCGATGTTGAGGTCTCTACTTTGACAGCCTGAGAAGGTGCTTTTTCACGCCCCGCTTAAAGGACCCAGGATTGAAGGAAGAAAGAAACACGTGCCTTAGCAGAGAATTCCATGCCTTGGTCGTTCGGCAGAGGTATGAGGACCCAAACTTGTTGGTACGCGCTCTAATCGACTATACCGTGTAAGGATGGCATCTGAGCCCAGCACGCGTTGTTCTGGATAGGAAAGGGGAGGGCGGGATAAGGTGGATTAACTCTTCAGAGCACTCCCCGTGGTATATTCTGTAGAAACATGCCAATGAGGCAATGTCCCTACGGAGTTGCAGAGGTTTCAGTGAACTCGTGACCTCTGGATCTCCGATGATACGGACAGCCCACCGCTGTAACCGGTCGAGAGCGTCCAGCAAGTACTGCGCGGAGCCATCCCAAAGATGAGAACAGTACTCCACGCAAGGACGCACTTGTGCCTTATACAATAGGCACAGTTGCCCAGGCGTGAAGAACCGCCTCACCCTGTTCAAAACTCCGAGTTTTCGCAAAGCTTGCTTAGTGACGCTCTCGATGTAGGTTTTCTAATTAAGGGGGCGGCAAAGAACCATACCTAAGATGGAGAGGCTGTCACGTATCACCAGTGGAGTGTTCTTCAGAGAAGGGAGGGGAAGGAACGGAGACTTTTTTGTTGAGAACGCGCATGCCTGGGTCTTCTTGGCGTTGAACTCGACCAAGTTCTTGGTACCCCATTCATAGATGCGGTCCAAGGTCTGGTCAAGTTCAACGACAAGATTCTGCCTTTTCCCCTCAATCTCAGTCTGTTTGGCCCCAGGATGTCCGAGATATCGCCCATGCACAGTACTGTCGTCCGCATAACAATGTATGTTGCCGAGATTCGACATATCATTGATATGCAGAAGAAAGAACGGGGAGGATAAGACAGACCCCTGAGGCACTCCTGCATTGACCTGCATAAATTTGGAAGCGTGACCGTCGCAAAAGACCCGAATATGACGCTTCTGCAGGAAACTTGCAATCCAGGTGCACAGTTGAGGGGGCAAGCCATAGGCCGGAAGCTTGGAAAGAAGAGACCGGTGCCAGACTCTGTCGAAAGCTTTGGCTATGTCAAGGCTGATAGCCAAAGACTCGCCGTGCTTGTCCATAGCCTCACCCCAAAGGTGCGTGACGAACGCTAGAAGATCACCCGTTGATCGTTTAGACCGAAAGCCGTATTGGCGATCATTGATCAATGATTGATCCTCCAGGTAGCGGACAATTTGGGTGTTTATAATCTGCTCGAACACCTTGGAGAGCACCGAGGTGATAGCTATGGGTCTATAGTTGCTTGGCTCGGAACGGTCTCCCTTTTTGGGAATCGGTTGAACGTTCGCCTCCTTCCAAGCCTCAGGCACAATACCTGCGGCGTAAGACGTCCGGTATAGGCGCGTAAGCGTGGGAGACAACTCCGCTGCACATTTTTTAAGGACCACAGCTGGGATGCCGTCAGGTCCACTGGCTTTCCGAACATCGAGAGCCTGCAGTATCGCACGAACAGTTCGTTGCCTGATATATATCAGGCATGGTGTAGCCGCAGTTGGCAATGTTAGGCGGCTGCGAACCGCAGTCATCGATTCGGGAGTTGGCCGCAAAGAGATTTGCAAGCAGATCTGCTTTCTCCTGCGACCGATGAGCCAGTGATCCATTCGAATATCTCAGAGGGGGCAGCAAGGTCTGGCAGAAGTTGGACTGCATGGCTATGACCAGGCGCCAATAGTTACGACTGCCCGTAGGATGCGTCATGAGTTCCTGGCCGAACCGTGCGACGCGCTGGGCATCCGCTCTTAAGTATGCCCTCTTGCAGACCTTTGTGGCTTGGTTGAACGCTGCCTTCAGGTGATCCACGTTAGGGTCGTGGAGAGTGCGAGCCCTGGTCCAAGCGCGGTACGCTATCTGTTTGCGTTCAACAGCATCAGCGCATTCACGACCGAACCAGGGCCTTTTCCTGCCGCCGCTCGTGACATCACTGTATGGAATATAATATTCCATACCCAGGATGATTTCACCAGCGACAGCAGTAGCGCTCTCTAATGGATCCCTGTTCTCAAAGCAGCGTTGAGCCCAAGGGATGGATACGAAGTACTCCCGCATTCCATCCCAGTCTGCTGACGAGTAGTGCCACAGTCGTTGTCTTGCCTCCTCGGGTCGTGAGGGCGTAACAACAACAGCTGTGGCACAAACCAGACAGTGGTCTGAGGTGCCCAAAGGAGCACGAGTCGACACACTGTACCGGTTCGGGTTACTCGTCAGCAGCAGATCGAGCAGAGAGGGCGCCTGACCTGCAATGTCTGGTATCCGGGTGGGCTGAAGTACCAGTTGAGACAAGTCACGCGTGAGAGCGAACGCACGGGCAGTTCGTCCCGCGTGGTCTGTTTTGGGAGAACCCAACCAGGTCTCATGGTGGGCATTGAAATCTCCCAAGAACACCAACTCAGCGTTCGGAAACCGCTCCTGCGCGTCGTCTGCCGCCTGACTCAGGTAACTGAAGAGTCGAGTTGTCTCAGCGTCTCCTGAATGGGATCGGTAGAGGCACATGTAGATTTGGCTGAAAGACCCATGATCTACGTGTACCCAAAGGACAGAGAAGGAAGGGTCCTCTAGGCATTGTAGACGGCGACAGCAAATATCCGCCCTAACAAACAAGCATACCCCGGCTTTTGCGAGGAAACACTCCTCTAGCACGTAGCCGGGATATTGCAGGTAGTTTGTGTCTGCAGGACGGCGTATTTGTGTCTCCGTTAGAAAAAGCATTGCCGGCCGAGCCGTCTCCAGCATGATGGTGATGGACGGCATTAAGGTTAGCGTGGAGTCCTCTGATGTTAATAAACTCCACGACACAGGAAGCAGCAGTAGGCTTACGGCGATTGGCTGCTGTTGAACGACAATGCTTTGTTCGTACTGCCATAGAGTGAAAGGAAGGGGAAACGTGAAAAAAAAAAAGACGCGGCTATTCTCGCAGCAAAGTGGGGCAAGGCGCAGAGCAAGTCTTGTCATATAACTGTATGGTATTGCGATAGCCGATCCGACGGACGGAAGGACCCCCGTACCCTCCCGAAAGTGGTCGCCGGGACCCACCCTCCGGTCACCATCCGACACGACGAGCCACCTCGAGATTATGCGCGGCATGATAAGGCAGCCAACCTAGTTGGTTAGACTCGGTTGGGCCTCTGGACTATACTGCGGGCGGCCAGCAGAGTACCGTTTCTACGGCTCTCCCTGGCCGCCTGGTCGAATCGCGCCACCCACACAATGGCTCTACGGATACTCTGCAGGTCCCTCATAAGCTGCGAGAATCGTCACCTCATGCTTAGGCCTCCGGCGCTCTCATTCACCGAACGAAACACAGCAGTGACACACTGCTGTTTCACGTCGATTTTCTGTGAGAGGGTAGTACTTCCCCGGTCGAGCCGGCCCATTCTTGCTGTAACCAAGCTTGCTAACGCAATTAAAATAATGCACACTTCGTAATAGTCGTTATCTCATTGTAAAACTTACTTCTCACACGCATTCATCTTAGAAGATGCACTACAGTATATCAAGTTTTTAAGTGTTATTAAAATTTATGGTATAACCAAAAACATTTTTAATTTCAAATATAATTCATCGAAATCCATGTTCATGAAACCATGCACGCCAAGTGATATATTAACAATAATAAATAACTTAAAAAATACCAATAGTACAGGATACGATGACATTAACACTAGTGTGATCAAGGCAGTAGGTCATATTATAGCGCCGATCTTTTCTGAAATAACAAACAGTAGCATACAAACGTGTGCTATCCAGAAAAACTAAAATTATCTGTCATCAAGCCACTATACAAAAAAGGAGGTCATGTCTCTATACATGGACATGACCAAGGCTTTTGATTACGTAGACCACAAATTACTTTTAAAAAAATTATATCGTTATGGCATTAGAGGGAATGTGTTGGATTTGTTACAGTCATACTACTACAGGCAGGAAACAAATAACTCAAATGAACAGGTTAAACCTTGAAACAAAAACGGAAATAGCCTATTATTCTAATAAAAGGATAATTACTTACGGCGTGCCGCAAGGAAGCGTCCTAGGACCTCTGCTATTCCTCTGCTACATCAATGATTTCCCGAGTGCGACTGAGCATCATATGTATTTGTTCGCCGATGACAGCACAGTAGTATTTAACAATGAATCCATCAAGGAAATTGAAAAAGATATAAACAATAGCTTGATTTCTATAATTGACTGGTTAAGTGCAAATAACTTAAAAATCAATCTTTTAAAAACTACAGTGATGGACTTTCAACTACGACAGAAAGTCTGCTCATTTGCACGTATAAATTACAAGGAAAAAACAGTAGAGAGAACCGATGTAACGAAATTTTTAGGGTTGAATCTCGACAGTGATATGTCATGGCAAACACATATTGAACATGTCTGTAGTAAACTCAATAAGTTTTCCTATGCACTATATTTGCTAGGTAAAATTGCGAATCAAACTGCACTACTAGCGGCATATCACGGTTATGTCACTTCGACATTAAGACATGGTGTTATATTCTGGGGCAATGTAAATAATGATGATGCATTTATTGCCCAAAAAAAATGCATACGAGCCATCTGCAAACTCAAACGAGCGGACACGTGTAAGCCACATTTTCAAAAATTGAAACTTTGACTTTACCCTCGTAATATATCTATGAAGTATGCGTCTTTGTTAAAAATAATCTAAAACTATATAAGTCTATAGAAAGTCAGCGTCGTTCTGATAAAATACACATGTTGCCAACTAAAACAACGTTTTTACATAGAAGTACATATATACGCAATGGCACCTAAACTCTACAATAAATTACCAAAGCACATAAAAATTAGTAAAACATTTAACGAATATAAACACAAACTAGCCAACATGTTGAAAGATAAAGCGTATTACTCAGTAAATGAGTTTACTAACGATAAGCTCTAATTTATTATTATTAATGTTGATGATAATGTCCTCCCAGACGTATCCGTCGACGGCGACACCCTGTCAATTCTCAGACATCTGTCTGCGTCTGTGAGCCCGGACGTGGCTCGCAAAACCAAACTTAGTCTTGAAAATGTGGTCACAAGTACCGCAGAATAGTTCCCCTTGTGCGTTATACGTATACGTATAAGAGGGTTTTGGACGGGCTTTCCGGAGCTGGCGTTTAGCGTTAAGGTCCTCAAGACGCCTACGCTCATAGTTTTCTAAGCTTTCATGAAGAGCTTTTCGTCACTCTGTCTTTCGAGTAGCCAGTTTCTGCCACGAATCTGTAGGCAACCCGATTGCCGTTAGGTGACGCTTTAAAACATCTCTAAATCGTAAGTACTGTCCTCCAGATCGTCGCTTCCCGGAACTGAATTCCGAGTAGAATACAGTTTTTGGCAATCTGGATGACTCCATACGTTCAAGATGTCCGCACCAGCGCAGTTGCCCTTTCATCAAGAGGCACTCCATACCCGCCAAACCCGTCCGACGAAAAACTTCTGTGTTGGGAACCCGATCCTGCCAGCCAATCCGAAGAATAGCTCGGAGACATTTAAGATGGAAAATGTCGAGACGTTTGATATCGCCTTTGTAAAGACACCAAGTCTCCGAAGCATACAGAAGCAGCGGTAGTATTATAGCTTTATACACAGCTATTTTGGTTTGCAGCTTGAGATCATGAGATTCCCAAACACGATCATTAAGTCCACCGAATGCTGCTGCGGCCTTAGCAATCCTTGCGGATATCTCAGACTCGAGTTTATTGTCGTATTCCATAATTAATTAGGAATTATTAATGTTACTAACATATTGACTATTTTAATCTGACATTCTCTTAATTATAATTGTATTTTTTTATTAATTTCACTATGTTTTTAAATCTAATGTTTGTATTGTATTTTAATTTTTAATGTCTAATTTTATAATATTTAACCATTGATTTATTACTATAATATTTGTTGCAATTAATATTTTGTATGCCTTTCGGCGGGACATAGATGGTTGCTATTTTTATAACATAACACCTTGTAAAACCTATGGACACAAAATAAAGAACTTGAAATTAAGTCACAAAAAACAAACAAATTACAGAGCAGTTTATGACGTGTCAAATGTGACTGAAACACTGCCGCTGCGTCCGCCTTTAGGAGATGGTTAGTGTCGATAGAAATCTGAACTTTGGCATGCCCTGGCGAGCAGGTTTGAAAAGGCTGTTAGAGCAATACATTCTGACAGTCTGTGTCTCTAGTTAAAATTGAAATTTTCAAGGGCATATTGAAGAACAGCTCCAAATCCGTTTTATATCTTTTGGTTTGTTTGTCTGTTGTTTTAGTTGTATAATATGATAAATACTTTCAGGGAGATTCTGGTGGGCCGGCTGTGATAAATTCTGGTAGACTGGCAGGGATTACCTCATTCGGCTATGGATGTGCCCGGCCTAATTCATCCGGAGTTTATACCCTTGTGGGCAACATGAGAATCAGATTATTCCTCAGTCAGTACATTAATTAATACGGCGATCCGTTAAAACTACCATATTGGCTTGAACTGAGTTACGATCATTATACCATTGTAAATAAACGCACTGTGTAGTTTAGGTCTTTTCAAAGTTGTAATGTTTATAATTAAATAAATATCGCAGATAACATTATCGTATCACTAAATGTTAATAGATAATTCCTTTACAAAATAAGCTTTACGTTACTCAAAACCGCTTAATGACGTACCTTTATTTCGGCGGTAATTATGCCAAACTGCAAGTATGCAATTTGACTTTGCCGCCGAAATATATGCAATAGCATCATCCGGAAAAGAGAATAAGTTTATGTTTATAAATCAATATCATAAATCCCCATTTATGATATTGATTTATCCCTACCTCGACTGTCTGTGGGTGCGTGCACAAATGTTTTTTATTAGGTGGATAAAAAAACTTAAGTGGACATCCACATATATTAAGGTATGGTTTTAGGTCCCAAGTAATAGCAGACGAAACCTTTGCTATCAACCGAGACCAGTTCGTTTTGCCCGACACCGGCAACTAACCCGGGATGGATCACGCGTAGCAATCACAAACACTACCGCTACGTCACCTAGGCAATCCTAAACAAAATATTTTTTTTAATAAATAATTTAAACACGATCACTGCGATGTACTCTTAAACGGGAATAAAAATGAGATTCTCTAGTCCGGAGAGCGTAAGTCAGATATTAATGTGAATGATAAAGACAACTATTGGGTTTGAGTTTATAGATGAAAATAGTTATTTCGACCGGTTTATTTTTTATACTACTAAGGTGGCAAACAATTATACGGCCCACCTGATGGTAAGTGGTCACCGTAGCCTATGGACGCCTGCGACACCAGAGGCATCACTTGCGCGTTGCCGCCCCTTTAGGAAAGGAATACACATAAAAACAAGGTTAATATATTTAATTAAATAGTTACAAAAGGTAATAAATTTGTACAATAATATATTTGACTGCCTCGGCAATGTACAGTGCGGTCTCTGCTTCGATTCCCAAGTCGGGCAAAGGGGTATATGTAGGTTCATTGGTAGAAATTATCAGTGCTTCAGAAAATTTCTCGGAATCTGGCACTGTGCCCTGTAAACGACAATGGATTGCCTCTTATGACGTGACCTAAAGCTAGAGTTGACGAAAGTTGAATGTAATACAACTTCGTCGGGCGAACTTCTTTCCCTTCGGCAAAAAGCAAGAGACTACATCGTACACGATATACTTCACATACATATATCAACGTAATAATAATCTAGAAATTTCATTGTCCCCATGTATCGCACTTTTGTAGAGTAGACTGATATACTTTCTCTACTAAGAAAGCATATTATTCTACTCTACAAAGTAACTCTCACGAATTATCTTCTAAATGCCCTTTTAAAGTTGTTGATGGAGTTAAAAATTTCTACGGCTTATGTTATACTAATGCGTACATTTTAGGTGCCATTCCTATAAAATTTATAAATAGACTGTATTATTCACTTATATTCGACTGTAATAAGTTCAACCATTGTTTGTTTTACTTTCAAATGAGTCAATGTGATGTTCTCGTAGTTTAAAATTTATAAAAGTACTTTATTTTATTTGATAAATTAGAATAATATAATAGCATAACATTTCCAACAACAATACACATATACAACAAGTAAACTGACCTAAATATTAGATTGACAATAGATGAAAAACTCAATTGAGAAGCTCGTTTAGAGGAATTGTGTAAAAGTTTTAGTAAATCTACTTATGGACTCTAAAATGTTGCTTCAATTGTAAAAATAAATAAATATGTCAATTACGGTTACCATGAAATAGTAAAATAAACTTTAGGATTTGGCATAATATTCTGGGGCAACTCTACAGATAATGTACTGTTTACACTATGTAAACCAAACATTTTCCGTTCCTTATAACTGACTGATGGACATCCTATTTCACTACTTGCTCTAATATGTAAGTTTCAAGGAAGGAAAGAGAGTGTAGTGTGTGTGAGTAGTATTGTCCAATAAGTCTATGATGCACAAAAGTGCATTCTGGACGGGATTAACCGACTATAAAAGATTTAAATATTACTTCACTTAAGAGACATTTAAAATAATTTCTATAAAACAATTTAATAGAAATGATTTCATTTTCATTGTTATTTTAACATTTTGGTGTTTTTAATCGAGTAATTTGCTATATATATACTGTCTAGAACTTTACGTATAAATATAATTTTCTGTTTCACATAACCACATGACATTGACCTACTTATTATTTGATACATTTTATAATGTATTGAATAATATGTAGGTCAATGTATATAATGTATTATACTCGTTTAATTATTATTAGTATATCTTTTGAAATTATACATTACTAGTTTTCACCCGCGGCTTCGCTCGCGTAAATGTAGGTTAGGTTAGGTTTGCAACAGTTCTTTTTTCTGGATGAAAGGTACCCTATGTCCTAGTCTGTACCCCTGACAACGTGTATGCAAAATTTCATGTTGATCGGTTGACTAGTTAAGGCGTGAAAACGTAACAAACAAACTCATTTTCGCATTTATAATATTAGTAAGGATTTAATTTAATCTGTTTATTCGTATTTTCATTATATTACAAATAAGTTTTCCAATTAATTAAACTTTCTTTGATGAAACAACATTAAACATATTCAAAGCATTGTCATAATTAAATGTTAAATATTAGGTAGGTACTTATTGCTTGACAGCACTCGGTAAAGGCTGCTTAGTTTGGGCACGCCACGATCGTGGCGGTAAGTCCCGTGTTTGAGGAGTGGCTGGAGAGGCGGCATGGCGCCCTCACCTTCCGGCTGACACAGGTTTTGACCGGCCATGGTTGTTTTGGCCGATTCCTGTGTCGCATAGGCCGGCAAGAGACGCCCGGTTGTCACCACTGCGGCGACTGCCGCGACGTTGTTGAGGACACGGCGCTGCACACATTGGCGGTTTGCCCCGCCTGGGCATCGCAGCGCCGTGAATTGATCGCGGCAGTCGGAACGGTTGCCCTCTCGCTCCCGGCCGTAGTTCTGTCTATGGTCCGGAGTGAGAGGTCGTGGAACGCCGTCGCCTCCTTTTGTGAGGAAGTCATTTCCATCAAGGAGGCGGCGGAGCGGGAGAGGGAGCGTTTAAACCCTCTCCCCAACCGCAGAGCCGGGCGCCGGAGGGCGCGAGACGACCTCCAGCCACCATGAGGTTTGACCTGGGGGTGGCGGGCTTTGTGGGCCTGCCCGCCATCCGTTCAGCACCAGGTCCGAGAGGCGGCGTGCGTGTTCCCACGCGCGCCTCTGTGTCGAGTCCGTCTCCCCTCTAGGGGGAGGACAGTAGGGAATATGTAGAGGTACCAGCGGGTAGATCGTTCGTGTAGTGGCCTGCCGTTTCATACGGCGGGCCGTAACCTCGGCGGGGTCGCGACTGCATGTGAAAGTGATTCGCGCGGCCCCGCCGATAGTGGTTTGTCGAGGAACACCGTGGTAGGTTTAGTCGGTATTCCGGGAGGTACATTATTATTTCAACATCTTTCTTTTACCCCAGCGAGTCCGACATAACCCCTCCGCCCGCCCCCGCGGAGGGGTATGCGTCATAGCATTCCCCCACGTAAAAAAAAAAAAAAAAAAAAAAAAAAGGCTGCTTAGTTGCACATATTGCAATAATTTATTTATTTTCACTTTATATTTACTTATTTTTTTACATATTTTCGAACATTACATTGGTATCGACATGAAATAGCAGTATTCCTACTGTTGCATTTCGTCCGGTGAGTGAGAGTGCCGGAGGCCCAATCACCCTCTTTCCGCTTTCCCGCTCCTTCTCCTTCCCACTTCCTTTCCTAAAGGGTCCGCAACGCGCAAGTGATGCCTCTGGTGTTGCAGGCGTCCATAGGCTACGGTGACCACTTACCATCAAGTGGGCCGTATGCTTGTTTGCCAGTTTAGGCGTATAAAAAAAACAAAATATTTTGCACCGCATAATTATACAACTTGTATAATGCGATAGCGAACCCTCATAAAGATAGCTAAAGCACTATTACAAGTACCTACATCATACCAAAATTATGACTTCATTTGTAAACTATTTTTTTTCGAACACATTGAATCATACCGTGATATACATACATTCTCGATATCTTCACATTTCTCACAAGTCGATAAACTGCCATACCCGTTAAAACATTAATTTATCGACAATGAAATGTTTCAGATCTCAGTTACACGCGTCTACGTAAGTCTTTATTGGAGTTACAAAACATGTTCGTCTATTTTATCTCTCTCCTCTATGGCGTAGTGGTTAGTGTAACCAACTGCCACGCCTGAGGTCGCGGGTTCGATTCCCGCACAAGTCAAACATTTGTGTGCATGAACATGGATGTTTGTGTTGGTCTGGGTGTTTCTATATATAATATGTATGTATTTACTAATAAAAAGTATATATGTATGTTTATCGCTTGTCTAGTACCCATAGTACATTCTCTGCTTAGTTTGGGCTAGATGGTGTTGTGTGTATGTGATAGAATATTATTATTATAAATATTTAAAGATCAGCCATCGAACAAAAAATCTCTTTAGATGTGCAGGCTTTTCAGTATTGTACCAAACATGTTTCTCTTGTGATCCCCTGTCAAAGTATTCTTTTCACATCCAGTAGCAGTATTATTCGTCAGACACTCTTGAAAATATGGCTTCACATTTATTATGAGGCCATCGCATCGGAACAAGCTATTTTAACCTAGTCTAGTCTACTCGTTTCGGTTCCAAAGATAAGACGGAATCCATCGAAGCTTTATCGTTTTAGATTTCTATTGAAACTTCTAAATTTGTTTTATAATCGAGTATGCTTTCGATGTTTCTCGAACGTTCGAGATACAGCGAGCTACGTATTGGAGAGCACTTTTAAAGCTTGTTAAAATAACAATACTGTTCTGACTGAAATAGCATATAATATAATAATAATAATATTCTACCACATACACACAACACCATCTAGCCCAAACTAAGCAGAGCTTGTACTATGGATACTAGACAATGGATAAACATACATATATACCTTCTTTTTTGTAAATACATACATATTATACATAGAAACACCCAGACCAAGACAAACATCCACGTTCATGCACACAATTGTTTGACTTGTGCGGGAATCGAACCCGCGACCTCAGGCGTGGCAGTCGGTTACACTAACCACTACGTCATCGAGGCCGACATATGATAAAGCTTTACTAATAGCTAAAACTTCAATAAACGTAATAGATAATTTTGTATTAATTAAAAGTTATGTTTATGTGGCAGCTCAAAAATGCTGCAACGGCCTCATTTTATTTTGAGCAATTGGTAATATTTTACAATACGATGCATTTCAATCATAATTACAAAGTTATTTTAATTTTCAATATAATATTGTTTAGGTTTATTTACATTACTTATTTCGCTTGGAATATTTATTGTTTGTAAGAAAGCCACAAATCAAATGTAAAGATCCCATAAGATGAATATATTTCGCTTCTTTTTAACATTTTAATAACAAACGGCCTCAATGGCGTAGTGGTTAGTGTAACCGACTGCCACGCCTGAGGTCGCGGGTTCGATTCCTGCACAAGTCAAACATTTTGTGTGCATGAACATGGATATTTGTCTTGGTCTGGGTGTCTATATGTGTAATATGTACGCATTTACAAAAAAAAAGTATATATGTATGTTTATCCATTGTCTAGTATCCATGGTACAAGCTTTGCTTAGTTTGGGCTAGATGGTGTTGTGTGTATGTGATACAGCAAAGCTTTTGACTTTGTAAACCATAGTATTCTTTTTGATAAATTAGACAAATGTGGCATACGAGGTGTCGCACTAGAATGGTTCAAGTCATTTTTATATAACAGAAAACAAATCACTCGAATAACTAAATTCAATAATGTTACAAATAATTTGGAAAACTTTGATTCTGAACCTAGATATAACTATTGTGGTGTGCCGCAGGGAGTGTGATTGGACCCTTGTTATTCATAATTTATGTTAACGATCTTCCTCAAGCAATACAAAAACACGATTTTGTTTTGTTTGCTGATGATACGACAGTAATTATAGGAAGTGACAAAACCGTTAACTGCGAAAATCAAATAAATAATACACTTCTTGATATTAATAATTGGCTGAACTTAAATAAATTAAAATTGAACATAGATAAAACAAAAGCTATTCACTTTAGATCTTTTAACACCAAGCACAAACAATTAAATATTAAATGCAATAACCAAGTAGTTGAACAAATACAGAGCACAACATTTTTAGGTGTCACGGTTGACGAACATCTTACATGGAAACCACATATAGATAGCGTTTGCAAAAAAATAAATAAAATTGTTTTTGCCTTAAGAAAGGTTAAGGATGTGGTTTCAAGGCAATCAGCATTGTTGGTTTACCATGCATACGTTTGCTCTATAATTCGTTATGGTATATTAGTTTGGGGCTACTCATCAGAAATGACCCGGGTATTTATAGCTCAGAAAAAATGCATTCGTGCAATATATACTATGCAATGGTCTGACTCATGTAGGCAAATATTTAAAGCAGAAAGTCTTTTAACTGTGCCTAGTATATACATTTATGAAGTAGCGAAATTTGTTAAATGTAATTTAGAATTGTTCGAAGTTAAAGATAATAAAAATAAGCGTAAAATTAACCATAACTATTTAAAAATGCCCATACCTCGATTAGAGATGTTTAGAGTAAGTTGTGTGTATATGGCACCACTTATTTTTAACGCGATACCTGAAGATATAGTAAAACTACCGTACAATAAATTTTGCCCTGCACTAAAAAAATGGCTGATTGAAGAAAGTTTTTATTCTGTTAACGAATTTCTAAAAAGATTTGCCTCAGGGTCTTATCATTTTAGAAATAGTTTATGTTAAGTAATAAATATTAAATTGTGTAAATGAAACCTTACTAGAATTCTACAAATTGTACTCATTCAATATTTGCATGCTATTATAATATGGCGAAATGTGTTTTGTGCTGTTTGTTATTTTTGTCATCTTTGTATCCACCACATTTTATGCAAATAAATTTATTATTATTATTATATTATAATATAATATTTTATGAATGCCTACTATCGTGAGTTTATTTTCTTTTCTAAAATTATATTCCGTTAATTATAGTTATTCTAATGATTGAATAATAATCTGATTACTTTGTTAGGATTTATATTTGACTACTATTTTCAAATTAAATACGTTATACGTACATATAAGCTGCAGATTGTAGTAGTTGGCAAGGTGTAGATTTAATGAAACCCACTAATTATCTGCATTGATTGATTTTGTATATTTCATCATTTGTAGAAAGGCTTGTGAATTGTTTTCGTTGTTGGACGATGATTGATATTGGTGCCAATTCTGTTGTCACAAAATTCTCTAAGCTTAACTAAAAATCACTCAAATTTAGTTTAGTCCTCTCAAATGACATTTCGTATTCTGAAATCGATAAAAGTAACAGGACAAAAAAAAATTGTAATTTTTAGTTAAGTCTAGAGAATTTCGTGACAACAGAATTGGCACTATTATCATTGCATGGCAGCTACATATTGGTATGTTATGTATTGTATAGTTTAAAATAACTAATATCAAAAGTGGTTTACAAAGTTAAGCGAAGTTTTATTTAAGTATTGCAAGTAGAAACAGTATAATTTTAACTCAGTTCGTAGCAGGTGTTGTTGAAATGTTATTGGTTCAGTTTTATAGGTTATAGGTTATGTGCGATGCATCCATCACACATACATCACTATTTTAACTGCTTATAGTAGGAGTAGCAAGAGAGTCGTTTATTGAGCTAGCATTTATGACTGTTTTAAATACAGTGGTAGCATTTACTAACGCTGTGCCCGAGACCTTACACACAGCAGTCACAGACACAACCACTGCAACACTGACGCAGTCAAATAAAATTCTACTCTAAATAGTGCTTATTATCTTATCTTATCTTATCTTATGTGGGGGCCAGTCAGTGCAGACCGGCGACACTTCGACCCAGAGGGATATTTTGTGTCGACACTCTCCCAATAACGACTGCCATAGATGTTCATGGCAGCCGGGACCAACGGCTTAACGTGCTCTCCGAGGCACGGAGCAGGCGATAATTGTCAATCAATACGCACATAATTTCGAAAAGTCATATAACTTCCGAAAGTCAGAGGTGCGCGACGTGGGTTCGAACCCGAGACCCTCTGCATTGCAGTCTGTTGGTCTCCCCACTGAGCTATCGCTGCTCTAGTGCTTATGATAATAAATAATATATGACAAAGGTGTACGGAACAAATTCAAAAATGAAAGCTATATATATAAGACTAGATGTGCCCGCGGTTTCACCCACGTTTATAATTATTACGCCGCCCCCATGGGTTGTAGCGTGATGTTATATAGCCTATAGCCTTCCTCGATAAATGGGCTATCTAACACTAAAAGATTTTTTCAATTTGAACCAGTAGTTCCTGAGATTAGCGCGTTCAAGCAAACAAACTAACTCTTCAGCTTTATAATATTAGTAAGAAAGATTTAATTTCTCATTCCATGACTGATATAATATACGAACTGTTATGAGCTCGATATTAAAACAAAACAATAATTTGAATGATTTACAAATAGGCCTTTAAAATTATTGTTTATATTTCAAGCCAAGCAAGTACAAAAAAGCAAAATAGAAATATGTCTTTAGCACATATATGCATATGTGTATACTATTGATTAAAGGGTTACACTGTGGTTCAGGACAATTATGACATCCACGCACTCAACTGTATAATTTGCATAATATTAAGAAACGTTTTGTTAAGAGCGGGCGGGCCCAGGCGATGTCACTAGTGCGTGAAGTTACAAGATAGTTCTAGTTCCACGTAATCATTTAGGTACTTATTTGACCAAATATTTATTTTTAAATTTGTAACGTATTTCTTAGGGGGCCACGTATCCAGCCCGTGATCGACCAGGGAAGTCTAAGTTACGGAGATAAATCAAATAGGTACAGTTATTCCCAATTACACGATCTTTAATTATTAAAGACTGAAGTTTAAACAATATCTAGGTTACGCGAAACTCAATTCCTACACAACAACTTATTGTTATTCTTAAATAAGCATTTAATTAAAGCTAGCGTGACAATAACATAATAGGTTTGAAATTGACTCTGGTCTCTCATTTTACAGCGTCCTAATATATCAATATGCTTATATGTGATAATAAAAATATTCTACACCCAACGTCACAGACCTCTATCCCATGTTGAAAACTAAAGTGAGGACTTTTTAAAAGCGATTATTTTAGCTTCAGACTAAGGTTTTAACAGTCGAACCAAAGATGTAAAAATTTTTAAGAGAAAGTATTAACACATACTATAAGCTGCCAAGGAAAATAAGTATATTTTTACCATCTCTCAAGCATCAACTATCCTTACAAGATGCAGGGATTTATCTTTATATTAATACGTGAAGCGAAAACTTTGGATCCCTTTTTACGAAAATTGGGCGGACGGAGGAGTATGAAATTTCGCACACTTATAGTATATACAGAGAAGAAGTGACGAATACTAATATTTTTTTTAAATTATGCATAAATTTACATTAAATTAATGAAAAAACAGTACACGCACACAACCATGCATTTGACACACGCAGTCGAAGCGCGTTACTATGGTTACATATATCAATATGTAATGACATATATCAGCAATATCTTACAGGAAAACTTTGGTCAATTTCGAGCACTAGGCGACCGCTAGTAAGATGAATTGTGTCTGCGAACTCTCATACATTGGTCAAACCAATGACGCACCAAAATTCTCGACAGAACACCGATTCCTACCAAGGATGGACCCCGAGACTATTGATATATAAACATTCTATCTCCGAAGAATCAAACAGAGATGTTTGAAATGTACCACTAGCTTTTGTTTCGCACCAGGGGGTAGCAAAACGCAGCACTTCTTCATTATACTTTGAGCTCACTTTGGGTAAATGGAAACCAAAAAATAATTATTACTAGCGGTCGCCTAGTGCTCGAAATTCGACCAAAGTTTGCCTGTAAGATATTGCTGATATATGTCATTATATATTGACAAATGTAACCATAGTTACGCGCTTCGACTGCGTGTGTCAAATGCATGGTTGTGTGCGTGTAGTGTTTTTTCATTAATTTAATATATTTCTAATGCATATTTTATATAAATATTAGCATTCGTCACTTCTTCTCTGTATAAACTATAAATGTGCGAAACTTCATACTCCTCCGTCCGCCCAATTTTCATAAAAAGGGATCCAAAGTTTTCGCTTCACGTATTAATATATAGATGTTCAGGTAGGTACTTTGAAATATCTATACTTCAAGACAATGAGACAAGCACCATCTTATTCTCCCCATGACTATGGCTGCTGAAAAGCTTCCGAAGCGTCGAGGAAAGTGTAAATATAAATTTAAATAGTTTAAAAATAGCGTAAAGCCCGTGATTGTTAATTAATCCACAATAAAAACCCTACAAAGTAGTTTAATTTCGACTAACTAAAATGCAATACCTACTATTAATTTAATTATAAAAATTTTAACTTTATTGATATCATACTCGCATATTTAGAAACATACTCAAAATCGTTTAATCTTAAGTTACAATTATAATATTAGTAGGTACTGTGTAATCTTCGATCTAAATTTGGTTTTTAATCATATTATATATCGTAAAAATGTAAGTGTTTGGGGACACAGTAACAATTCGGTGTATAAACTATTAAAATAAAACAATTCAACAAATTTCCAATTTAACCTTCGAGTTTATGGCCTTTGATAGAATGTTAATATTTCAATATTAAATTACCTTTAATGACCAAGAATCAAGATAATAGAGATTATGGTTTACTATGACTATCAGCAGTGATTTTTATTAATTTAATAATCGATGAATCGGCTGATGGCCATAAAACTATACAGAGAATGCCTATGCTATCTAAAAAAGAATAAACCTTGAAACCGCAGCCATATATGTTTATTTTTTATAATTTAGCCAATCATAATTACATTTTTACAAATAAGTTAAGATTTTAAATCATAGCACTCTTGGTATCTGACTTATCGATGTCTAATTAGTAGCAGTAGTGACAGACTGCAATGCAGAGGGTCTCAGGTTCGAACCACGTCGCGCACCTCTGACTTTTGGAAGTTATATGACTTTTCGAAATTATGTGCGTATTGATTGACAATTATCGCCTGCTCCGTGCCTCGGAGATTACGTTAAGCCGTCGGTCCCGGCTGCCATGAACATCTATGGCAGTCGTTATTGGGAAGTCAGTGCCCTCTAATATCCTGACACTGGTCTAGCTTTAGGGTATCGTTAGCCGTCGGGTTGCGGAGGTCAGATGGCAGTCGCTTCGTGTAAAATCTGATATCCAGTCAAATCCGGTTAGACTAGAAAGCCGACCCTAAGTGACTTAGGAATAATAAAGGCTAGGGAGAAGAAGTGTGCGTGCGATCACGGGGTTCCTGATCCCAAGTAATATTATAAATGCGAATGTGAGTTTGCTTGTTTGTTACGCTTTCACGCCTTAACTACTCGACCGATCATCAAGAAATTTCGCATATACGTCAGGGGTACAGTAAAGGACATAGGGTACCGTCCATCCGGAAAAAGTACTGTTCCTGAGGGATAGAAATTTAATCACATAGCCTACATTAAAACAAGTGAAACCGCGGACAAAATCTAGCAGACTAAAGCTGCACGGAGTTTGGAAATCTACCCGATAAACGGCAACAATATCGCCCTCGATTGCGTGGAACATAGCACTTATTTGGCGAAACGTTGGTATAATATAAACCTGCCTTTTAGGGACATATACAGGGTGTGGCGTAAATAATGGATAACCCTGAAACTGTCGACTGGCCAGATTATCATCTATCATTTATATCACCATATGCCCATGGATGACCAAATTATTGATATTTTAAATAAAAATCGTACTTACCCATACAAAATCGGCTGCCATTTCTACAACTAGCGACATTTTCTCGTTCTGCTTTTTTAAGTCACTCCTGAATACTTGTATCATCATCAGACCAGTATGAAGTTTTTTTGTTACAATCTAAGATAACTTCGCAAAAAATACTTACTCTCAAATTTTAACATGTTTTCTAAATAATTATGCATTTTTTGGCCCCTGTATCGAAAAAAAATGTACTACACTGTGTGGTGATATAAGTGGAGTAAATGATAGATGATAATCTAGCCAGTCGACAGTTTTAGGGTTATCCATTATTTACGCCACATCCTTTATAAGTACTTAATATAATTATGTCTATTTTAAATGTAGAAAGTTTATTAGTTACCATGACCAGTGTAAACTGATCGTTAGATATAATAGTAAGGTAAATGTCAAGTTAATATAGCGTTCGTGACTATTGCTCCGAATGAATTTAATTGGCGCCAAGGGAATATCGCCTAACATCGTCTTGTTAAGGACACACGATCACGACGCGCTGTCAATATGATCAACAAATTCCAATTAAGTAAATTATTAAATAGTGACGTCATTTAAACTTCAAAATATTTAATCATAATTTTGGATGAAAATTTAGCATAGGCAACGACAGTATAAGGTCAGCGCATGTGAAAGATCCTAAGACGGTTGCTTGTGCAGAAAAGTCATTCGTTTGTTTCATTGGGAGATATTTTTATTTTGTGCCTACCTTTTCGGACACGCTTGCACGTTGATTGCCTTCGCCAGTAGATCTTTATTGGGACGCGAAGCTTATACTTACTTTTCGGACACGCTTGCACGTTGGTTACCATTGAGGATGAAAATTTAGCATAGGCAACGGCAGTATAAGGTCAGCGCATGTGAAAGATCCTAAGACGGTTACTTGTGCAGACGAGTCATTCGTTTGTTTCATTGGGAAATATTTTTATTTTGTGCCGACCTTTTCGGACACTTGCACGTTGGCTACCTTCGCCAGTAGATCTTTTTTGGGACGCGAAGCTTATACTTACTTTTTGGACACGCTTGCACGTTGGCTACCTTCGCCAGTAGATCTTTATTGGGACGCGAAGCTTATACTTACTTTTTGGACACGCTTGCACGTTGGTTACCTTCGCCAGTAGATCTTTATTGGGACGCGAAGCTTATACTTATTTTTCGGACACGCTTGCATGTTGGTTACCTTCGCCAGTAGATCTTTATTGGGACACGAAGCTTATACTTACTTTTCGGACATGCTTGCAAGATGGTTATCTTCGTCAGTAGATCTTTATTAGGACGCGAAGGTTATACTTACTTTTCGGACACGCTTGCAAGATGGTTACCTTCGCCAGTAGATCTTTATTGGGACGCGAAGCTTATACTTACTTTTCGGACACGCTTGCACGTTGGTTACCCTCGCCAGAAGATCTTTATTGGGACGCGAAGCTTATACTTACTTTTCAGACATGCTTGCACGGTGGTTACCTTCGTCAGTAGATCTGTATTGGGACGCGAAGCTTATACTTACTTTTCGGACACGCTTGCACGGTGGTTACCTTCGTCAGTAGATTTTTATTGGGACGCGAAGCTTATACGTACTTTTCGGACACGCTTGCAAGGTGGTTACCTTCGCCAGTAGATCTTTATTGGGATGCGAAGCTTATCTCCTTTATCTCTTTTTAGACCAGTCTCCTTTAAAATCGGTCATGCTGATGCAGCAACTGCAACCAGCCGCGCAGCCGTGGCTATAGCCTCCTTGATTGCCGAAACAGTAGTCTTGGCGGCCGCAATGCTAAGAGCGGACATGGCTTCCTTCTCTTTCTATATACTATCAATATAATAATAATTTACTGACAAAAAATGTTGTACAATTCCAGTTAAAAATAATATTGTACATACATACATACATAGATTCACGCCTGTTTCCCAGAGGGTTAGGCAGAGACAAAAAAAAATCCTAAACCATAAAACAATGTAACAGTTTTTGTTTAACGCTGGTACCCAGATCTTATTTGTGTTATTGGTAACTTCTATGTGGTCTCGATCAAGCCTTCTCGGACAGTCTGCCACTTACAAGACGAGGATGCAGGAAGCTTCCGAGATGCGAAGACGCTTATGTTTGCATCAGAGCACACGGTGGAGGCATTTTCGTTGGGTCCCTTACCATCGAAGTATAGCAAAAAGTCTCCAACCCGTCGATGCTCGCTGGTTCTAAGTACCGGCGGCTTCACCTTTTTGATAAAGTTGAAAACGCGCTAGTCTTTTCCTTATATAACTATTACTCAAAGTATACACTGATCCCTTACCATTAGATGGTTAGAATTGCTGTCCACCTAATTTAGTGGTGACTAGACATCAAATTAGACAAATGGGAAAATTCGCATTTAAAATAAAATATGATGTCATTTCCCACATTTACTTAATGGATTGGTACAACAAATCTTAGTGACATTTGGCCCATCTATACCGCAATAAATTCGTGAAGAGGGTTAGTCCGAAGACGTTTATGAAAATAATGTCGCACGCTATATATTCCGAAGAATAAAGTCTAGTCATCCTTACTAATATTATAAATTCGAAAGTAACTCTGTCTGTCAATCTGTTTGTCTGTCTGTTACCTTTTTCGGCTAAACCACTCAACCGATTTAGATGGAATTTGGTACAGATATAGTTTAAAACCTGGGGAAGGACATAGGCTACTTTTTATTGATGTTGGTACCTCGCGGGCGGAGCCGCGTGCAAAAGCTAGTAATATATATGTATACTTTATTTCCCTATGACAGTCGTCATTATAACGAGATCTACAATAAAATACAATTTCTATAAGTATTATACTACTAATCCTAGATTTATTTAATTAATGACTACTATGATATTATACATTTTATTTTCTTTTACCTATCCCAGTGTTTGTAAGTTAATAAATCGTACAGTCAAATTTTGACCCACATCCACAGCACCAATTTACCTGAAATTTTACAAACGTGTGTAAGTCGATTAACAGTGCGTTATTATTAACAATATAAAGGTTAAAAGAAGCTTCTTCTTGAAGTAAGACGTAAACAGACAAAATATTTATCGAAGTGATTTTATTTCTTTATTTGATACTAGCTATTACGCGCGGCTCTGCCCGCGTGGTACCTACATCAATAAAAAGTAGCCTATGTCCTTCCCCAGATTTTAAACTATATTTGTACCAAATTTCATTTAAATCGATTGAATGGTTTAGCCGTAAAAAGGTAATAGACAGACAGACAGATAGACAGACAGAGTTACTTTCAAATTTATAATATTAAGTAAAGATTGTTTTAACAGTACTGTATATTGCAATAAAAGTCTCGACTCCCGACTCCCGACGCGTACTGGAGGTAACAACAGAAGCTGCATGGCACTGCAGCGCAAACTAACTTGAATAAACATCGTTATCTTAATTATTAGATCAATCACCATGTCTGCGCTGCAGGATAAACACCGCCCGGTACACGGTGAAATCGATTTTATTATCGTATGGGTAATAAATAATCACAAACACATTATACTTATCCTACCTATATTATTATCCTTGCTTCCTTTATCTCCTTTTTACTAATAGTATAAGTAATTAGGAAACTATGTTGGTCAGTCCTTCTTTCATGTAATGGTGCAACGGTACGACGTGATTTTTATTTATTTATTTACTATTGTAAACAAATGGACAACATAACAGTATACACCTTTATATAAAGACTAAAGTTTACCCGTGGCTTCGCTCTCATTATCTTATCTTATCTTATGTGGGGGCCAGTCAGTGCAGACCGGCGACACTTCGACCCAGTGGGATCTTTTGTGTCGACACTCTCCCAATAACGATTGCCATAGATGTTCATGGCAGCCGGGACCGACGGCTTAACGTGCTCTCCGAGGCACGGAGCAGGCGATAATTGTCAATCAATACGCACATAATTTCGAAAAGTCATATAACTTCCGAAAGTCAGAGGTGCGCGACGTGGGTTCGAAGCCGAGACCTTCTGCATTGCAGTCTGTTGGTCTCCCCATTGAGCTATCGCTGCAGTCAGATTCGCTCTCATTAGTCTAGATGTTGTTCATAAATTTATATCCCTCGGTAACAGTACTTTTTTTTCTAAATGATAGATAGATACCGTAGTATGTCCTTTTCTGGACCCCTAACAGCGTGTATATCAAATTTCACAATGGTCGGTCCAGTAGACAAGGCGTGAAAGCGTAACAAATAAACAAACAAACTCATATTCGCATTTATAATATTAGTCAGGATAATATATGGTCACGATAAAAACTTAATACTTTTATCCCTAGTAACTATTTTCCCTTTAGAAATAAACCGCGGGTAAAAGCTAGAAAAAAAAATTACGTATATCGAATTAGTGATTTAAAAATTAAACTAGCTAGGAAACACTCTATTAAACATCTCTATTTTTACGTTACAAAGAATGGAATCATAAAGCCCTTTAAAATACTATACTTAATAAGCCTCTTTTAGTTAACCAAAGTACAATTATGCAACCATTCAGGTTATCTTTTTTAAATATTTTCTTATCTATTATCCTAGAGTTTTGAGCCACACTGCATATTTGGAGTTTGAAGCTATTGCTTCTGGGTTAAATTAGTTTGCATCAGTCGCGCAGCGGTAATTAATGCGACTGAGAGGGCCACGTACAGCAAAACCGTTTTTGGTTTAAAATACATGTCCAAGCCAATTATTATTAATTTCTTTGTCTGTTTTAGAAACAACTAGAATGATTAATAAGATACACGGTTTTGAAAAATCTTCCTCGTAAGGAAATATCAGGCTACTATTACGTATTTTTATGAATGTTGACTCACGCCTGTGGCGCTGTGGAGTAGGTAGAAAATATGTTCACTTGTTACGACGCTTTATGCAAAACTAAGCTAACTTTTGAAAATAATATTTAGTAAACTATATAACTAATATCATATTAATTATGTCTGATGAAAGATGCGGCTATACCGCGTCGCTTTCTGATGAGAATACAAAACAGCAATAAATAGACGGTAAACCGACAACTGGCAACTCCTCGTCGTCAAGTTTATTTAGAATATTAATGGCACGCGGCGCTAATTGCTTTGTTCAGTCGTCGCAGCAGCAGACGTTGGCAGCACGCACAAACGGTCACGAGTCCTCCCCAACTGTCATAACTTACTTCATTTATTATCGGTAAGGTAAAAGTTTCGGGACTCTCCAGAGAATGTAGGTGCCACTGCTTTGTCGTCTGTTAGACATTAAATCAATTTTAAGTCATAAATCATCAGTAACTTTAGCTCTTCTATTAAACTTTTCAACTTTAAATAAGAGTACAATATAAGTAATTAAGTAGGTATAGTTTAATGAAATGAAAAACAAATCATTTATAATTCTATCTCAGTCTTCGTTTATGAATAGCATCGATGGACGAACTTGAATATAAACAAACGATAGTCAGCGTGTATTTTAATCGAGATGTGGGTTTTATTTGTCCAGCTTGTGGATAGGTATATAATAATAATAATAATAATACCCCTCTGGGACAGTCGTTATCTCCTTATGAGACTAACGCGATACCGGAGGGCATAGTATACTAGCTTTTAAACGAACACCTTCGCCTTGTGATATAAACAAAAAATGTATCACCAGGTTAAATAAAAGCGCACAAACCGCAGGGCAGCTTGTGGCGAGCTGAATGTGAGTGGCGACACTGCGGTCTTGAATGCCTCAGAGAGTCGGTGAGGGCCTCGTCCCCAGTTTGCCGTTACTGGTTGGCTGGGGTGGAACTTCAAGAGCGCCAGTAGGACTCTCAACTCTGGCTTGCCTTGATCGGCCGGTCAGAGGGGGGCCGCTAGAGCTACATGCTTGGGGGTGGAAGTGTCATTTTCAAGGGCATAATTACGGGGAAACCCGCTCCGGGTCTCCGTTTTCACGAGACCCGTGATGGCGAAACCGGCGCCGCACCGCTCGACATCCCTAGCCGCTCGCACCGGTGTTGCCCTCTGCTGCTGGCTTGTATGCCTATAGTGGCTATTTAGGGGGCCCATCTAGTGAGTTGGCGAGTCACCGTCTGTCCATTCGATTGATGCTATCAGAGTATTCAGGGCAGACGCCGTTTTATCATCCATAGTTACCAATATACCAGTCCATCAAACACCCATACCCATAGCCCATATATTAGAATCCATACGTAGCAATAGTCCTACGCCTGCTGTGGCTAGTGCCGCTGTAGGTGTTCCATCCCACCTTTGATTAAAACTCTCGAAGGGCCTCTTCACGTTGGACCCATGTCTCCGTGTAAGCCTTCCAAAGGGCCGGGTATTTTCCTAACGAATTAGGAATATACCCGTGAAAGAGAAACAAATAATAATAATAATCATTTATTTCAGATTCATCCTAAGATTACATCCATATTTGTTAGTAAAATTGCGAGCTTACAAACTAATGTTAGTAATAAATAATGGAATTAACTAAACACTAGTGGCAGGTCCGGGTGGACTCCGCGACGATAGTAGCAAATCACTAAACGACTGCGTGCAGTCGTATCCAGCGAGCCAGTATCGGAGAGTCCCACCGGTCCGCCAACGCGCGCAGGATGGTGTTGGGACTGTCGCGCGTGCGGCGCATGATAGATGCGCACCGATTGCGCATGATGGCCGCAAAGCCGTCCGTGTCAGCTGCCGCGAACATCGCGGAGGCGCTGCAGTAGCGCGGCAGCCCCATCATCACCCGGAACGCGTTATTATATTGGACGCGCAGATCGCTGTATGTCCGCTGCGCATAGTTAACCCACAGGCTGCAGGTTTAAAATGACTGACAGTACGCCTTAAAAAGCGCAACTTCGACAGTCCCCGTGCACCGTGAAAACCTGCGGGAATAAATATAGCCGGGAAAATATTTGTAAGCCACAGATTGTTTCTGAATGTGTTGGGAGGTATTGTAAAATCCTCCGCGGCAGAATAACGAGGTCTGGGCATTCTCGATTACACGGTACTAAAAGGAATCAAAACAAACTAATCTATTATTATAATTCAAATAGTCAAACCCAAGAAGAAGCAAAACACTTCATGATACTTTGAGCTCATTCTGCGTAAATAGAAACGCCAATGATTAAATCATGTTCGGGTACTTTAAAATACCTACACTGGAACATTGAGGCAACTACCATCCTAGTCTCCCCGTGACCGTGGCTGCTGAAAAGCAACCGAAACGTCGGGAAAAGTGTAAACATAAATATAAATAGTTTTAATAATTTAATTAGCTTAAAAATTAGTAAAGTGTAATAGTAATAGTAGTGTAACGGGCATGTATGAGGAATGTGATGAAAGTGAATGAAGCCAAAGAAGTGTGTCAGGATCGTAGCAAATGGAAATCCGTAGTCTCTGCCTACCCCTCTGGGAAACAGGCGTGAATCTATGTATGTATGCGATGCGCGCTTTATGATCGAACTCGCGACCTCTTCAACGATTTCTCACTAGAGTGTAGCTGCATAGTAGTAAATTATTACGATAATATTTTGCATTTGCATTTGCAGCAATTCTCATTTAGGTAATTCCTTTGTGTTTATAATCTAAAACGTGAACAATAAATTATGAGGAAGTTATTTTCTATCAAGCCAATATTAATGACAAGGAATATGTTGTTTTGTATAATAAGGTTTTTCATTAAGACCTTCCCTTTTGCAACCATGACTTGCTGGCTAAATGTGCCCGCGGTTTCACCCGCGTTTATGATTACGGCGCCGCTTTCGTGGGTTATAGCGTGATGTTATATAGGCTATACCCTTCCTCGATAAATAGACTATCCAACTAAAAAGATTTTTTCAATTCGAACCAGTAGTTTCTGAAATTAGCGCGTTCAAACAAACAAACAAACTCTTCAGTTTAAGTAAAGTAAAGGAGATACAAATAAAATATTTTTCTTTCTTTCATTCTTACTATATAATAATACTAGCTGTCCCGACAGACGTTGTCATGTACACACAAAAAAATCATCAAAATCGGTCCAGCCGTTTAGGAGGAGTTTAATTACAAACACACACACAGAAGATTTATATACATTCATATATATAAGATGTGCCCTGTTAACAAACGGTCCCACAGCTGGGCATAGGCCTCTTCTCAGTATGAGAACGGTAAGCCCACCACGCTGGCCAAGCGCGAGTTGACAGACTTCACATATTCTATCATCATGTTCTCGAAGATATGTGAAGTCTGACAACCAGCACCGACCTGAGTAGTATTAATTTCTACAGTAGTAGAAAGTTGCTACCTGTTATATGTAATACATTACTAGTATCTTCTATGCTATTAAAAAAACATGTGTCAACAACTACTCTCACTAATAAACAGATTAGTGATCTCACCGGATGATTTGTTGTTTGAAGACTTGTATATACGTTTGACGTGACTAGTCTTTTTTAATCTGTGACCATTACTAATCAAAACGTAAGGAGATTTTAGTAAGCGCATAATAATAATAATATTCTTTATTGACATAAAATCGATACAATTATATTATAGAATTCCCTAACAGCCGCGCTAGTAAACACTGTGTTGCAGGTGTCAGTGCCTTCCCCTTATGTTGACAATAGTTTTATAATAATATCAAATAGAATATTAGGTAATTAAATTAAAGAACAAAATAACATTCAAAAAATTAAAAATAAAAGAAAAATTCTCTTAAAATTCTTTCTTGGTAAGTGCGTGCGTGCGTGTGTGTGTGTGTGTGTGTGTGTTGTATGAGTGTGTGTGACTGCAAAATTCATTACACTTTTCATCATTAGATTTTCTACAGCGTCATAGTCCAGTGGTTTTTGTCAATTAGATAGGTATAACCAATTGAAATTCATTATTATTCAATTTACTTACTTATAATTTTTGTTACATTTATTATACGTATGAGGAGCTAAATACGAGGGGCGATCAAAAAGTAATGATAATGAGTATAATAAAACAACGATTCTAGTTTAAATTTAATTTATTTTTCTACATAGTCTCCTAACAAGTCGATACATTTAGTCCAACGTTTCTCTAAGCCTAAAATACCCTTTAAAAAAAAATCTTTATCTTGGCTCTCCCAAAATGCCTCTACAGCAGCCATAACCTCGCTATCATCCTCAAATTTCTTGCCCCTGAGGTGTTCCTTGAGCCGAGGAAACAAATAAAAGTCGCTGGGGGCTAAATCTGGAGAATAGGGTGGGTGTTCGACCAGTTCGAAGCCTGCTTCTCGAATAGCAGCCATCGCAACTTCGGCTTTGTGTGCAGGTGCATTTTCCTGATGAAACAGGACTTTCGCTCGGAGTTTGCCCCGTCTTTTTTCCTTTATGGCTTCTCGCAGTCGTCTTATTTGATCAGCGTAGTAGGAGCCCGTTATAGTAGCTCCCTTTTCCAGGTAATCAACCATTATGATTCCCTCAGCATCCCAAAAAACGGACGCCATAACCTTGCCCGCCGAGCTCGAGACTTTGAACTTCTTCGGCGTCGGTGAGGATGGCCTTTTCCAAGTCATCGATTGTTGTTTGGTCTCAGGATCAAAATGATGGATCCATGTTTCGTCCATGGTCAAAAATCGAGACAAAAAATTTTCTTGGTCAGCCTGGAACTTTGCAAGATTGGCTCTTGAAATGTCAACTCGCTTTTTCTTTTGTTCGTCCGTTAACATTCTCGGTACCCAACGCGCGGAGACCTTTTTCATATTCATTTTAATGGTCAAAATGCTTTGGATGCTGCCATATGAGATCCCTGTGACCTCAGCTAAATGTCTGATGGTTACTCTTCGGTCTGCTAATACGATATCTTCGACTTTTTTCACGTTTTCCTCAGTGAGGGACGAGGTTGGGCGTCCCTCGCGATGTTCATCTTCTGTGGATGTTCTACCCAGCTTAAACTCTTTACACCACCGTGCCACCGTAGAATATGGAGGAGCAGAGTCCCCCAGTGTCTCCACCAAATCAGCGTGTATCTCTTTGGTAGACATTTTTTTCAAACAGAGGTACTTGATGACGCATCTCACTTCGTGTTTCTCCATTTTCGTGTTGTCGCTCCGACTGCTGGTATTCAAATGAATGTAGCTCCTCCAAATGATGTCCTATTTATACAATTTTTTAGCTGGGAAGTAGTGAAGGACCGAAGAAGCGAAAACAATTTTTTTTGGAATTTTATCTTTATTAGAAATACCCGTTTATCATTACTTTTTGATCACCCCTCGTAATTATAGTGCCTTTGAGCAAATGTTGATTTAACACAAGACACAGGGCAGCGTTCAACGCGCTTTTGTGACGTAGGTAGATAGGGACTACTAGATAGAGACTATAGATCTATGAAATTGAAGCAAAACAAAGGTTTATAATATATAGTGAATGTGTTATATGTAGGTAAATAATGTGCATACATTATTCCCTTTATATAGTATTCATATGAAAGCAAGGCCGTTTAAAATGCTAGGGAAGTTTAAAGTACTTCTAGATACTCTAGGATCTTGATATATCTGCTTGTGTTGATTTTGTTACATAATTATGTAAATAAACAGAAGTTCAATGTTTATGACATCAGCATTGGTATCGGTTTTTATTTGGAAGATTGTCAATGAGCGCCTTCACTAAATACACTAACTCATACACATTGACGTTCATAATTCATAAGTGTTATTTTTATCTTATCTTATGTGTGGGGGCCAGTCAGTGCAGACCGGCGACACTTCGACCCAGTGGGATCTTTTGTGTCGGCCCCAAGATTTAACCCTTAGCTATCTCCCTATGAATGTACTGCATGAGCCGCAGTGTACAATTCAGATCACATTTAATCACATAAAAATAAAATCAATTATCAATAGAAGAGATATACATATGCATATGCAAATTAAAAGTACATAACGAAATTTTTTTCTTTTGGCAGAAACAGATATAATAATAGTCCTAATCCTAACTTCCTAACTATGAATATTATAAAAACGAAAATGAGTTTGTTTGTTACCTTTTTACGCCTAAACCACTGAACCGATCATCCTGAAATTTTGCATATACGTTGTCAGGTGTACAGAAACGGACATAGGCTACCTTTCATCCCGAAAAAAATTACTGTTCCCTAGGAAAACAACAATAACGTTCTTATGATAATAGATGGCGCCACGTGTCTTTCGAATCATGATTGAATTATATTATTACAAGCAGAGTACAGCCCGAATTGATTGTCAAATTCTAAATTAACGCGAGCGAAGCCGCGGGCAAAAGCCAGTTTTATATAAACCAGACAAAAACAAACCATGATCGATGAAACTTTATATTCTAGTAAACGTGATAGTTAGTGAAATTGTCTAGCGGTTCGAAAGATAATAAATCACGCGTAAGCCGTTAAATAAACTTAGGTAGATGAAACTTAGTATACAGATAAAATATGTTCTACATTAACACAAAGGGCAATTTTACCTCGGCATGCTTACCCGTGGAAAACCGGGGCAAGAAACTAGTTATAATAATAATAATATCAGCCCTGTATTAAACCCACTACTGGGCATGGGCCTCTTCTCTGGGCTCGGCTGGGTTAGGCCATACTTTTGTTTTCCTTCATCGTTAAATATTAATAATGTATATCACTTCAAAAAGTCAGAGATGCGCGCCTTATAATAATATTTTTTTTTATAAATTTCTATCACATACAACAACATCTAGCCCAAACTAAGCAGAGCTTGTACTATAGGTATTAGACAATGAATAAATATACTTATATAATATTTTATTGTAAATACGTACATATTCTACATAGAAACACCCAGACCAAGTCAAACATCCATGTCCATGCACACAAATATTTGACTTGTGCGGGAATCGAACCCGCAATCTTAGGCGTGGCAGTCAGTTACACTAACCACTACGCCATCGAGGCCGACAATCGAGGCCATGGGATTGAACTCGAGACATCTCCGTGGCAGTACAACTGTCTCTCACTAGGCTATCGCTGCTAACTAGTTACATAATACCCTATCGTAACTTCCTAACTAATATTATAAAAGCGAAAATGAGTTTGTTTGTTTGTTACCCTTTCACGCCTATACCACTGAACCAATCATCCTGAAATTTTGCATATACGTTGAAAGGTGTACAGAAACAGACATAGACTACCTTTCATCCCGAAAAAAATTACTGTACCCGAGGAAAACAACAAAAACGTTCTTATGATAATAGATGGCGCCACGTTTCTTTCGAATCATGATTGAATTATATTATTACAAGCAGAGTACAACACGAATTGATTGTCAAATTCTAAATTAACGCGAGCGAAGCCGTGGGCAAAAGCTAGTGACGATATAAACCCCATAAAGATATAAAATGATTTTAAAATATACTAATTTACTTTTAATGTCATTGTAAAATATGTATATAGTTCGCTGCTTTGTCTCTTATATAAACACCTTCTTGGATTGAGATTAAATAAATTTTGAATTGAATGCATTCGAAAACGAATCTTACAAATGAATAAAATACGAAAGTGAACTGATTTCAAACAACTCGTGTAATATAAATGCGATGTCCATTATTTATGTTTGTACTTACTGACTCATAAATTACTAATGATATCTTCGAACAATCGAAATGTTTCGTCAGATGATTATTGTAATTCTAACGTCACTTTGAACAAACCAATTGTACACACCAAATCGATTTAGTTTTGTAATTTGTTCACGTAGCGCTTAATAGTATCCAAAATTGTTCTTAAACTTCACGATATTATACTTAGATAGTTACTTTAAATTTCTTCACACATGCTTCAAAATCATAGTGTCGCAATTTTGCCGTTACCACAGAATAGGCAATTTGATGCGGTGACAATATTACTACTTATATGTAATATTCATTACGCTATGCCGTTGCTTGTTACACAACTTTTGCACAGAATATTGGTTGTAAGTACATTTTAGTTTATTAATAAGAACACTCTTTCTTGTTTTGGTTTCGTGATTAAAGTCGCAAATAGTAGAGATTGCAGCATCTATTATCCAGCTATAGTTCTAGGTACTTCTCACAGTGAGAAGAGGCCCGTGCCCAGCAGTGGGACAGTTTAATACAGGACTGATATTTTCTTTACAATAATAGTTATATTTTTAATTATATAAACATAAAAAACACATTTATAAAATATTAAAACTATGAAGATCCACCGGCGTCGGGAACAGGCAACAAGCTGCCAGTGGTTAGGACTTCAGAGAGAGGAATATTATTATTATTAGTATTATAAGTAAAAAAATACCATAGAACAGGAATCATGGTAACTCCATCATGACCTCACCCTCTATAGTATTTTTGCCGCCATTAAGTTTATAATCAAAGATGGCAATTATAAAATATTTAAAGTGGCTTGTCAGGCTTCTTTCACATAATTCATACAGGACAAACTAGTGTAAAGATACCAAACATTAAATGAAATTTTTAGATTTATAATAAAGTTTGGGATTTATGCCTTGTGCAATTTGTAAGAAATATTTCTCCAAGAAAACCTTTTTAATTGGTATAACCTTTTATAAAGCAAAATATATTTAAAGAGATCAAATTAAGTCGACCTACCTTTTTCTGGCTGGGTTTAAGAAGGAACCTAACATAACCTAACCCTTCCGAGACGGAATGCAGTGATTTGAGGCGTATAGGTGCTCGTTATGATATATTTTAGTAAGCATATTTTGGTGTGCAATTACTATTTTTGGTGGTCATTACATTTAATCCCATTCATAAGTGACTGCACTGATGGCTTAAGTGGTCGCCTCGCCACTGCCACTGAAGCGGGTGTTGTGGGTTCGATTTGTGTGAGATTGTGGTACGACAACAAAAAAATTAACAAATGACATAAAAGAATGTGAAAATATACATCTGTACAAAACGAAACTCAAAGATTATGTAAGAAAAATAAGGCAATATAATGTAATACAATGCCCCAGAGGCTAATATTTCATACTCATTATATAAAGAGATTAAATATAATGACCACCAAAAATAGTAATTGCGCACCAAAATATGCTTACTAAAATATATCGTAACGAGCACCTATACGCCTTAAATCACTTCATTCCGTATCGAAAGGGTTAGGTTATGTCAGGTTCCTTCTTAAACCCACCCAAAAACAGCTCGGTCAACCTATTTTGATCTCTTTGCTGTGCAATTAATATTTTTGGTATTCAAATGCCGTTTTAATTTTGGTGATCATTTACTATTTTTGGTGACCATTTACTATTTTTGACTGTTATATTTTACTATATCTGATGATAAGTTAAAAATAAGCCTTATATAAATATATATTTATTTGTATCTCATTATAAGTTCTTGTGAGAATAAAGCTCTTTAAACCTAAAAATGTGTGATACACAAATACTTTTTCTGAATGTGGCTGTTCTTTGTACCCATTATTAAACGGACACAGGCATAAATCCTACTGCGAGAGTAGTCCGTTACAAAGAAAATAAAATAAATTGGAAATATTATGTGCCATCGTAGTTTATTTAACCATTTCACCAACATATCTATTCGATAATTACTTTCAGGTAATTATATCAACTATTATTTCTAATAAGATATTCACGGTATCAACAAAACAAACGTCCATGGTATAGTTTAGTATAAAGTTGTCGATATATAAAGCCCTGAACTTTTAAGTAAATGCCAGGATTTGTGAATGCCTTATTCACGGGCTATATTATACGATTCCTACATATATGAACACACTTTAAAGTTTCACGATACATCATATTATGTAGATATCTTTAACCAGTTTATAAGATTATAGAAACATTTTATAGCAATCTGAAACTACTATCCAAGAATAATTATGTGGAAGTAGTTCATTGCACGTTATTAAAATTAACATTATTCGAGTAAGGCTCAAACCACTTGAATATCCTGTTTCTAATTTTTATCGGCAAATAATTCTAGTTCGAGACAAAAATCAAAGTTAAGCCTTCTTATAAACCTACAAGTTATTACGTAAAACAAATATTCAATTTTAAAATAATTGTTTGTCTGTTTAAATCGTTATACTCACAAAACGGCAAGATATGTAGGAGTCGAGTACCTATCTATATAAGCAAAAACTTTGTACCCCTTTTTACGAAAATTGCGCGGACGGAGGAGAATGAAATTTGGCACAGTTAAAGTTTATATAGAGAAGGAGGGGCGAATCCTAATATTTTTATACAATATGCATTAGAAATACATTCAATTAATGAAAAAACACTACACGTACACAACCATGGATTTGACACACGCAGTCGAATCGCGTTCGTAGTATTTCGGCATTGTTCGTCTGACGTCGTACAATCCTTTGTAACTATGGTTACCTATACCTTATTTATATGTACCTAATAAAGAAAAACAGAAAACAAAGTAGCAAGCTTAGGAATTTTGGTCGAATTTTGACCACTAGACGACCACTAGTTCAAAATAAAATCGATAGATGATCGGTGTCACTTTGAAATCGTAGCGACGTTTTCATGAACAAGCGTGACCGGCAACAAAGAACGAATACGCGCTCCATCTAAACCAGCTCTATGCAATTATTTCCTTACAAAGTGTGACGACTACGCCTCCGTGCATCGATTTTAATCCTAACTGATGTTTACCCCGGTCGCACAGTACTTTATCAGAGCGCCTTGACAGTGCACGTATCCTCGCGTTTGCAACGGCAGTCACGACAGCAAATAATTGGAATTTATTATACACCTATTGTCATCAGTTTCTACATTCTACGTTATCCCTCGTGAACATTGAAGGACATCAGTTATCTACGACGGGACCTGCAACACTATTTATCATTTAAATGTTACCTATACTGTAAGTTAGGGATGTCTATCTGTACGTGAATCACACCTATGCCAACTGCCGTTAGTGATTGTTACCTCACATACGAGAATATACTTAAAACACGTAAGCACAGTCATCGAACACTTAACAATTAAATCTCTATCGAGAAATAGTCTCACGCTCCAATTGTTCACTGAAACTCAATTAACATTAGAATTAAGTCACGGCATGTAAGCACGCTATATCGTATCGATTTACGCAAAAATTAGCCCATAACTATCACTACTGCTGCTTTCCTATCCTTAACCTTAATAAGTGGGCCGCACACAATGTGCTGTGTAGGGTGTTAGATCGACAGCGATACCTTACCGATTTACGCGGGACGGCGTACGCGCGCCTATTTGGTTTTACTTTTAGGTGAGCGTGCGCGAGCGCCACCACGCACTGCTCTTCCGTTAAAGCCGCTCAGTGCAACAACGACACTGGCCGAGAACGAACTTAGAACCTCGAATCGTACGCCGCGTCGCCAGCGCGCCGCACCGACTGTGAACTGTGAACTTACGGACTTTCTTGTGCCGATTATATTGTGATTGTGTTTTGTTTGGCATATTTACGGTAAGTTGTATTTTTATGGCCCTGTTACTTTTGTGGTGAACATAAATAAACTTTCTTAAACAAAAAAGCGGTTGCGCTCTCTCCGTTGACAGACGAAGAAAGCTGATATTAGGCGAGCCGGGCAGAGATCAAATAAAGATTCTAATAACCTGATACATAAAGTATATTTAATTTATTTATTGGTGCTTTACTTCTTTTAATAAATGTATTACTTTAATATTATAATAATTTCGAAAAATAGTAATTTCATTATTAACATTTTCTATACTGTTATAGAAAATAAAAGTAAATCGTAAAAATATTTTTTTTTTATATTGCTGCAGATATTTATAATTACATAAAAATGTATCTTAAATAACTTATAATACAATTTTATATTGAAAACTGTATTAACATAAAAATTTAATCTTATAAATTTTGGTTTGTAATTATATCGTTTATTGAGTAAAAACAACGTAATTATCTTAAAATAATATATAAGATTAGAACAATTTATTTCAGAAAAAAAAACAATGGCATAAAAAATACAAGATCTTTCTTAACTTTGATGCTTTTTGTAGCTGAACACAAAATCAGCGCGAGAATCAAGATAAAATTATAAAGGCACTGAACTGTTAGTGAATTTTGAAACCGCATTACTCGCTCATAATTAGCATGCACTTGTAACGATTTTTTCGCTCCTTTCGTAATGCCGATACGGTCCGGGCAAAATGTGTAACATCGTTGAGCCATAACCGACGAAAATCTATTAGCAAGTCACTAGTTCAAGTGAAAATTGCAAATTTACGTACAAAGCCTTGTCGAACCGTGTTACCAATTTTAAGCGAATAAGATTCAACTTTGTAAAATATATTAGAGTGTACAAAATAACAACACAGTAATAGATATATTATTAAAAATGTATTAAAATTAAACTGATAATTAAAATTAAATTTTAAGCGTGAAGATCTATTAATTATTGGCTTTACGTTACATACGTCTTAATTTTATAATGATTTATTTACTATTCTGTGCTCTTCCAAAAAATAAATAAATACTTATACTAATAAAGCAATAATAAGTGCAAATTAAATAATTAAATATAGTCGCTCCAATATTAATTTATTTGCTACAATGAGTCACTCTATTTTTATCAATAGGTAATTACAGTTGAAACAATACGAACTTCGGTTTATCATGAGATAAAAAGTGTAAAGTGTGTCTAGTTTTCACTTGAGCTCAATGTCCCACGCTTCGTTCTCGTTGCTCTACTCAATGCTATCATCGCGACCTACAAAATATAGGAACACTCTCACTGTCATAGACTTGGAGAACGCGGCCCGGCTTATGCAACAAACCCAAATTTCATCTCAGTACTAAATCCATTTAGTTTCCCATTCCAACATGCAATTCATTCAATTAATAAATTGCTTATGCATAAAAAATCGATCCAAATGAAGTATCAATTCATTTCTGATATTAAGATGTTGCCTTTCATTTCGTTGTAAAGTTATCATTAATTAGCGATTAAATCCGTTTTATTTCATTTTGATTTTGTTCCGTTTCATGTTCCCATCACAAATTGCAGTTCATTAATAATCGGAGTCGTGATTGCACACAAATAACAATAGGAATATTTAATTTTATGTTGTTAAATATTTTTGTGAATAAACATTCAGCAATTGCTTCGTGCGGGAAAATAAAAGTGGACAATTAAACAAGTGTAAAATTTGTTTCTTATTAAAAAAAATGCTGTTATGGTAATTTAAAATAGTAATTAAAGCGAAATAAAAGAATTTACAAAAAAAATATGAATACAAAAAAAAATGAGGATATAGGCATAAATATAATAAGACCATTATAATATACAAACGGCCCGAACATTCCCACGGATCTAGCTCATGATTTACGCCTAATTAAGTTAGTCGGTTTTGTTTATGATCGCTTACATACCGCATAAATCATCCACATGATGTGGTATACCGTTCCGAGCATGTTCGATATAATAGACAAACCAAACACTTTACATGACACTGCAATTAGGTAAAAAACTAGTGTTTTTATAACCAGAACGGCATTGCGAATTGTTTAATTACAACTTTATGAATATTTCATACACGAGCTATTACAAAGGCCAGTAACGAAGGTTTTACCTCTACATTTAGAAACTTTAATAGTACAACTGAGGTTTCTAAATTTGCACTTGTACTGTTTTGCAATTATGACACAATAGTGTTAATTATTTAATCAGTTAAACTAATTACATATAGTCTATTGGACCTTGCTTATATTCGCTCGACTGCGCGTTTAAAAAGGTAACGGCTTTTCACAATGCCGTCGAATTAAATGTAGTATGTAGCTATAATAGTTAGTATATTAAAACAGTTAGCTATTTATGTGGTATGCGTAATATTATTCGTGGTTTGTGATTCGGAAACATTAGTTCCAGTTAATAGGCTTGCAGGCTCACATGCAGTCTTTGTTGTTTGTATTTGTTTGCCATTGGGTAACTTGTTATTACATACTATTATATACTTAGCAAGTCATCTAGCTACTACGAGTATCTTATCTTATGTGGGAGCCAGTCAGTGCAGACCGGCGACACTTCGACCCAGTGGGATATTTTGTGTCGACACTCTCCCAATAACGACTGCCATAGATGTTCATGGCAGCCGGGACCAACGGCTTAACGTGCTTTCCGAGGCACGGAGCAGGCGATAATTGTTCATCAATACGCACATAATTTGAAAAGTCATATAACTTCCGATAATCAGAGGTGCGCGACGTGGGTTCGAACCCGAGACCCTCTGCATTGCAGTCTGTTGGTCTCCCCACTGAGCTATCGCTGCTCTACTACGAGTAGCTCGAAGACAATATATTTAACTCTTAGTGTACTCGGATTGTAAACAAGTTTATGTAATAGTGTTCTTCCGGTATATTTATAATTTTAATTTCTTAAATTGTTACTATTCGACCGTCGTTAAAACTTGTAGCTCAAACGTAGTATTCATAGATTTAGATATATAAGAAATAACTTAATACGTATACAGGCACATAGGCTTTAAGTTGTGTTTATGGATTGTTGACTATCGAAAAGCAAAGTTGAACGTGCTTACTTGAACGACAGCAGAGCGTACACCGTCTCAAACCGATGACATCTGTGATTATAGTCTGATTAAGAGCAGCGATAGCTCAGTGGGGAAACCAACAGACTGCAATGCAGGAGGTCTCGAGTTCGAACCCACGTCGCGCACCTCTGACTTATGGAAGTTATATGACTTTTCAAAATTATGTGCGTATTGATTGACAATTATCGCCTGCTCCGTGCATCGGAGAGCACGTTAAACCGTCGGTCCCGGTTGCCATGAACATCTATGGCAGTCGTTATTGGGAGAGTGTCGACACAAAAGATCCCACTGGGTCGAAGTGTCGCCGGTCTGCACTGACTGGCCCCCACATAAGATAAGATAAGATAAAGTGACTGATTGGACTGGCTAACATTTTTGATATCTGATGGGAATTTAATATCTCAATTAAATTTATCGATTTTTCGCGAAGACGTAATTGAACTTATTTGAGCAAGTTGCATGTAGATTCACGCAGACGTATTTGATATTCAAACAAAATGCAGATGCCAAAGATTTTATTTTAAACGATAAATCTAGTGGTGTTTATGAGAACAGTTAGTATCAGTTAGGAATGCATCGAGTAAACCTGCAAGATTTCTAACTGCCGACGATTAATTCAACAGATTGGCACGAACCGAAACAAAGTATTACATATTCACTTTTCTATGAAATGTTTAAGGATTTTCATAAAGTGAAACTAATAGGTTTATATGATTGTCCGTGTCAAACAATGTTTGTCATATGTTTCCTAAATTACTATCGTGTTAGTAAAGTTTCATTATTAATGTAGCTACATCGATAATAGAAGATCAAGGCATTCCTTACAAAAAATGGCAGTAAGTAAATCAAATTAAACTAAAATTAGAAAGTCTTCTAATAAAGCGTAAATAAATAAAATCTGTCCCAACTTCATAACTTCGGAACCTTTTTGTTAATATTCCTGCCGTTGAAACCTCTTTAAAGAAAAGCTAATAACTCGAATTCAAAGAGAACTTAATCTATATCTTGAGACATTGTTGCATATCGCACAAGAATTTAGAACGTTTTACAATATAATCCTAACTTAATATTATAAAAGTGAAAATGAGTTTGTTTGTTACCTTTTCACGCCTATACCACTGAACCGATCATCCTGAAATTTTGCATATACGTTGTCAGCTGTACAGAAACGGACATAGGCTACCTTTCATTCCGAAAAAAATTACTGTTCCCGAGAAAAACAACAATAACGTTCTTATGATAATAGATGGCGCCACGTGTCTTTCGAATCATGATTTAATTATATTATTACAAGCAGAGTACAACCCGAATTGATTGTAAAATTCTAAAATAACGCGGGCAAAAGCTAGTATTGAATAAAGTATATTTAGCTAGGTCCGTTGCTGTCCATAACGTGGCGTAGGAACACATCCAGGTGAGCTGCGAGCCTCACAGCTTGAGGCTATATGTGCGAACTTCCATACGTGGATCAGTTAGTGGCCGATATGTTGAAGAATCTATTGCGATAGTCTTGACTGGTATTACGTAATAATAATATCTGAACTGTGTAAATGTACGATAATCACCATTTTGTATCCATCCGATTGGCTATTTTTGTGTGAAGCGATAAAACAAACTTTCACTTAATATTACCATGATACTTTTCTCTCTGACTTGTTTTGTCTGATTTGAGGAATTTACGCTAATATGTAAAATATATCTACATATTAGTATGATCTCCTAAAAAAATCCTGATGTCTTTTACGCTAGATTGGATGCGTCTGATATCTAAAATTATTTAGTATATTTTTATTTCAATAGCTTTCACAAGATTGAATAAATAAAATACACTTAGTGTTGACATATTTTTATAATATATATATATATATATTGGATGCGTCTCATGTATACTAATATTATAAAGCTAAAGAGTTTGTTTGTTTGAACGCGCTAATCTCAGGAACTACTGGTTCGATTTGAAAAATTATTTTAGCGTTGGATAGCCTATAATATTTCTGGATATAATGTTTATAGTTTATTTCATGGCAATAATATATGATACAAATTTATTCTATAGTTACTCCATCATTTAAAACATTACCTAATTAGACTAAACATTCTAACTCAAAGCAGTTAGCTGTGAGTAGTTACATAGTTTTATTATTATAATCATATGCAAATATAAGCCCTAGGGGACCCCTATTTCTATGTAGATATATATAGACTTAATATTATTTTATATTTTAAGTGTTATATCAAACGCTTTAAGTGCAATGTAGGTTATACTTATAACAATATTAATCGTATATTATAGCAACGCAGAACGTGTTATTATTACAAATAACGTTATAAATCCAGTAGTTCTGTTATAACTAGTAAGTCTTAGATATTTTGTAATTATATTATACTGGCCTTTGCGCGCGGCTCCGCCCGCGTGGTACCTACATGAATAAAAAGTAGCTTATGTCCTTCCCCAAGTTTTAAACTATATGTACCAAATTTCATCTAAATCAGTTGAGTGGTTTAGCCGTGAAAAGGTAACAGACAGACAGACAGACAGATAGACAGACAAAGTTGCTTTCGAATTTATAATACCTATACTATTAGTAAGGATCTTACTTACCCAGATACATTCAACTTTAAAGGTCTTCGCGCATACGCTACTTACAAAAAGGAAGCACAAGTGAATAGTGTGATTAGAGAGAGAGATGCGGCATCAAAGTGGATATAGTGACAAGAATAGAAAAGGGTATGTTAAGCTGGTATGGACATGTAGAAAAATTATGGACGAGGAAAGACTGACTAAGAAAGTTTATAAAGCTAGTGTGAATTGAACAGTCGCAAGAGGAAAACCTAGGCGAACGTTTCTCGATCAGATCGGAGGCGTTCTGGACAAAGACCAGGTTAAGAGCACCTTGAACCGACGGGCGTGTATGAGGAATGTGATGAAAGTGAATGAAGCCAGAGAAGTGTGTCAGGATCGTAGCAAATGGAAATCTGTAGTCTCTGCCTACCCCTGTGGGAAACAGGCCTGAATCTATGTATTCAAATTCAAATATTCAAATATTTTATTTCGTTTTAACCATACATATGCTTAAGTTAGTTTGTATGTATGTATGTAAGTAATAACAGAGCGACATTTTTCAAAAATTCGTAGTCATTCATGAATGTTTACAATACTTTAGCTATCACGTATGTCCAACGATAATCAAATCGAGAACTCTTGTTTTTTTGTAGTTTCCGATGCATTTTTATATCCGTAGAGAGTATATAATTAGCTCAGTGGGGAGACCAACAGACTGCAATGCAGAGGGTCTCAGGTTCGAACCCACGTCGCGCACCTCTGACTTTCGAAAGTTATATAACTTTTTGAAATTATGTGTGTATTGATTGACAATTATCGGCTGCTCCGTGCCTCGGAGAGCACGTTAAGCCGTCGGTCCCGGCTGCCATGAACATCTATGGCAGTCGTTATTGGGAAGTCAGTGCCCTCTAATATCCTGACACTGGTCTAGCCTTAGGGTATCGTTAGCCTTCGGGTTGCGGAGGTCAGATGGCAGTAGCTCCGTGTAAAAACTGATATCCAGTCAAATCCGGTTAGACTAGAAAGCTGACCCCAAGTGACTTAGGAATAATAAAGGCTAGGGAAACGAAGAGAGAGTATTTATAGATAGATTTCCTTCGCATGCTATAAGTGATATATGCTTTTATAGCCTTGTAATTACGATAAAATGAGGTCCCAGAGCCGTTAGATGTACTGTTGCAGTTAAATATCAAAACGTGGCATTAATTAAATCAAAAGACTGGCCAATTTACAAGTCAACCATTTTATTGTAAGGTTATGCAATAGTTATGTTTACACTCAGCCATAAAATAACTGCAGTCACGCACCGAAGCCATCATCAAATCATGACAGATTTGGCAACAATTATGGGTGTTACATGGAGTGGTGACGACCACGGCGCTGCTACCACGTTACATAAGCTTGAATAAATGTGTCAGTGATAAACGAAGTGTTGAGTTCATTGCACGTACTAAGTAACCCGACATACATAAGTGCAGACAGTGTTACTGTCAAAACAAGTAATGGATATGAAAAATAGAGGTTTCCAATCAGCGCTCAAAAACTATTTTATGACCTAAATTATACTTGTACTTAAGGCTTTATCTATATATTAATACATGAAGCAAAAACTTTGTACCCCTTTTTACGAAAATTGCGCTAACGGAGGAGTATGAAATTTCGCACAGTTCAAGTTTATATGGAGGAGAAGTAGCGAATACTAATATTTTTATAAAATATGCATTATAAATACATTAAATTAATGAAAAAACACCGCACGCACACTACCATGCATTTGACACACGCAGTCGAATCGCGTTCGTAGTATTTCGGCATGATTCGGCTAATGTCATATAATTCTTCGTAACTATGGTTACATACCCTAAGTAACCATTGCAATTTCGTGGTATATATAATAACGATCAAACTTAAAATTTAAATCAATTATGGTGGAATTTTGACCACTTGGCGACCGCTGGTTTATATAATTTAATATTAAGGTATTCAGTGGCAGTGGCTCACCAGTAGGCAGACTGGCAGTCACAATAGGTTTTCAATGATGTCTGCCATTCCAACAGTTTAAACGAAACATAATACCTTCTCATCATTAATATAATACGTATGTATGTATCTATATCTATATGAATACATATATACATGTAGATGAGTACCTATATATTTTATTTAGATTATATAATATATTTATTGGTAGAGCCTCGCTGATTTCAGCATGAATGGGGCTCGACCGGGGAAGGACTACCCTCTCACAGAATATCGACGTGAAATAGCAGTATTCCTACTGTTGTGTTTCGTTCGGTGAGTGAGAGTAACGGAGGCCCAATCACCCCCTTATCCCTTCCCGCTCTTTCTCCTTCCCACTTCCTTTCCTAAACGGTCGGCAATGCGCTAGTGATGCCTCTGGTGTTGCAGGCGTCCATAGGCTAAGGTGACCACTTACCATCAGTTGGGCCGTATGCTTGTTTGCCACCTTAGTTGTATAAAAAAGAAAAAGGAATGTACATGTATGTTCCACGCTACTGTATGCACCCTACTTCAATTTATCTCTGCATCACTCTACGGTTGACTGGTAGAGAATACCTTGGCATTAAGTCCGCCGATGTATTGTTTTATGCATTAAGTTTAAAATAAATAAATACCTGTGTATATACGAACGAGCGCTAACCTCTAGTTTTCCCCTGTAACGTAACTTGTGTGCACAGAAAGTACCATGACGAGCATTTTCTGATCGGTGAAGTCAGTAATACGCCGCGACTAGCAGGTATCAAATCAGGTGCGGGTCAGGCATCTACACTCGAGTATATTGGACTATTGCTGTACCAACTCGAGAAATTACCTCTATGCAGTAGATTTGACTTCTGAATAAAATTTTAATTTATCTTCTTATATATTTTAAAGGATAAACCATTACTTGTTCTCATATACAATTATGTCTGCCAAAATACGCGTTTTCTAACAATACAGATAATATATTTTATAGCTTCATCTCGGTCACATTTAAAAGTAGCCACAGTGTGATGGATTCCAACCCCATAAAAAATCCCTTTCATAATCCACAAATGTTTGTACTCTAGACTTAGTACAAAAACAGATATTTGGTTGACTCCAGTATTAAATTTAGTATTAAATATGACATGTTCTTTTTTTTAAATAATATGTAATACTTAATAGATTTAATAGATTGACAATCCACGAATTTATATAAATTCAGTACTTAATTGCAATTGATGTTAAAAACTATTAATTTAAACAAATAATGATGTTCAACACAATATTTTTTGTTATGAATTAATAAATAAATTTAAAAAAAGGATGTAATAAGTAACAGCAGTTTGTCTTTTAAAAAGAAAGTAAAATAACTGGCATCCTACAAGAACTTAAAATAACAACAAAAGTTTTTGTAAGGAAGAAAGCACTGTTACATAATACATGCAACTGTACCGAACTGGTTCACAACTCATGAGGCGCTATCAGTAACAGATATCGGAAACAACTTCTCCAAACAAGCGAAGATTTACGGTATGTGAAAGTAGCTATCATAACATATTCTAGACACGCGAGAATATGGGACCGGTAGAGCACCGGCACGTAGCGGCATACTGACGCAACTAATTATACATAACGCCTCAATAGACGATCGACCTGGCCGATCGACAAAGCGAAGCGAAAGTCAGACGTAATACTTAAAGCACGCGATGGATACAAACTCACATGGGACGTTAGACGGTGAAATCTAAAAAACAATAGTGCCAGACTTTACTTCTCTTTTGAGTTGCTTCAGAACTACAAACATCTGTTCTTTACAAAGTGCGTCACAAAAGCATAGAACCTTCAGTGTTTGAATACTTCGTTAGCATGTTGTAAATATTGTGGTTTAATATGTTAGGCTAATGATCGTAACTAATATTATAAATGCAAATGTGAGTTCGTTGAGCGATAACGCCTGAACTACTCCACCAATCATCGCGCAATTTCTCATATATGAAGTCAGGAGAATAGAAAAGTCATACAGTATATTTCATCCAGAAAATAAAAGGATTGTTTTCAAACAAAGGAAATCGCAGGCAAAAGCTTGTTCAAATAAAATAAAAATTATTAAATTTGCATCTGCAGAACCATTTCAATACTATTTAGCCACATTAGTACCTATATGATTCTAAATAAAAAACAGAATAAATGCTGTAGAAATGAGAGCGCTGAGAAGCATATGTGGTGTGACCACCGGGTGACTCTGAAAGATAGAATAAGGTATAGTGTGATTAGAGAGAGATGCGGCATGAAAGTGGATATAGTGACAAGAATAGAAAAGGATATGTTAAGCTGGTTTGGGCATGTAGAAAGAAGGGACGAGGAAAGACTGACTAAGAAAGTTTATAAGGCTAGTGTGATGGAACAGTCGCAAGAGGAAAACCTAGGCGAATGTTTCTCGATCAGATCGGAGACGTTCTGGACAAAGGCCAGGTTAAGAGCACCTTGAACCGACGGGCGGACGGGCGGAACAAACAATTTTATTTTTAAAGTATTTGATGGTTATCATAAGAATAAATGCGGACATAAAATAAGTACTTAGACCTAAGTAGGTACTTATGAATTCCATGAGTACAGCATAATAATGTAATGTCAACGTCAAAATGAAATATAATTCTGAAAGTTTTGTTCAAAAGTGCATTGCCTCTTTAAAAGCTGTGGTTATTCTTTTTAAAATAGTATAGTATGTATGTTCATTCTTTCGCAGCAGTTTCTAATTAATAATTTCTCTAATATCAGTTGTACCATGTATTAGATATAACGTACATACAATAACCGTCTCACGCCTGTGTTTCCAAGGGATAAGCATTATCACACTGACATTTCGCCAGTTGTCATTATAGGTCGCAAACAATAGCGAGCCTATCGTCATCTATGGAGCATAGTTTCAGCCTCCATACTGCTGGTGAGTATTTCTTACCTTTACCCATAGTACGCACCTTAAGACTGCGCCGAGCGTAAGACAGATAATGACAGAGCTCGTGCGGCGCATATTCAAATCGGCGCGCAGCCGCCATAGTAAAATTGTATGAAGGATTAGAAGTGCTTTTTTCATAAATATGTATCTTTATTGTCAACCAATTAATTAAATATTTGGGACGGATAAATTGTTTCGTTTAACCTGTAAAATAGGATAAATTGCTACTGTTATAATCTAAAAATCACGTAACACGAGCTTACGTTTTTGCATTTTCGTGCAAATTTACGTAATTTTGTAGGCGAAAATATTAATTATTTTAAGTTTTTTACACAGAGTAATTGTAAACACGTTCATTTTTATAGTAAATGTATATTTTATATTTGTATTAAACAAAAAGTGTTGATTTTATTCACTTAACTGTGACCGCGTGTTTTGACACATTTCTCTCGGCGCAGTCTTAAGCTATTTATTTATATGTAATCATTAATAGGACTTATTAAATGTATATATATTATAGCTATAAGTATACATAGCAGAGATATGTAAGAAATGCAGTTATCACAACCTAGCACATAGCTTAACCGAACTATTACATATGTCAACAATTTGTTCGAATTGCGTTCGTTTCACTACAATACATATACGTGAACGTTGAATATTGGATGATAAGTTTGCATTAGACAAAGAAACCCAGCCCTCTTACTTTTTAAATCGTTGTAATATTTACTGATTCAATGCTGTCGCTACAAAAAAAGACAAAAACATTAAAGGATCCAACACTTTAGTCAATTATTAAGTTTGTTGAAAGTTCCTTGGACTCGTTATTGCCCAGTTAAGACGAAATACGAACAAAAAGTGTAGAAGGCACTCCCGCTTTTAGCGCTGACATAAATTGTATAATGTCGTGGAGGTACTCCGCGGAGGAGTCAATGCACCCACACGTAGTTCACTGCTCCTCCTGAGATATTCCTACCGCGTGCTGAATGTTAAAACTTAGATATCGCGTAAATGTATGTGACAGTTGAGGTTTTACCGAACAACTTTTGAATTCACCCTAGAAATATATTTGGGAAATTGAACTTCTAAAGATGAATCGAGTCAAAAGCAAGCAGCATCATATATTTTCTCGTGTTTGACTCGTTGAATATATTCCAATGAAAAATATTTCTCACAAATGTTTGTCGTTTCTACCAGTGCATCTCTGGCTATTAGTGAAGTATTTATTGTTAAAATGTTGTTTATAATATTTGCCGTGACATGTCGTGCTATATTGATTTTAATATTATAAACGTGAGACTTGGTGAAGATTTTTGGAGGTTAAGATGATTCTTAAGTGTGCAAAAACTGATGAATGGATTGGATACAACTTCACACACATAATCCGTGTCCTTAATTAAAATATTGCGTGTTTTATAATGTGGTCCCGGTAATGTGTTCCCGTGGGATTTACGCGAGTGAAGCCGCAGTTAGAAGCTAGTATTATCGTTATTATAATTAAATGTTTATAAGTACATATTAACTATTTGTACATACACTAGCTGTCCCGACAGACGTTGTCCTGTATAATAGTGAAAAAAAAAATCATATCTAAACCATCCTCGAATGCACTTGAACACACACAAAAAGTTTCATTCAAATCGGTCCAGCCGTTTAGGAGGAGTTCCCTGTCAACACACGTCCAGAAGAATTATATATATAAAGATATAGCTACAATAACTTATCTTATGTATATTAACATAATAATATCCTTTTTATGATCCAAGGGGCTACGTTGATTGAACGGTCTTTATAGTTCCCATAACACAAAAATTACGTCATCACACTCATCACTGAGATCATCACTTGAAAAAGCACTTATTAGCTACATCTTTGTGGTAACAGGTAGACCTGAGACGGTAAGAATTCTTATACATGAGGAATTTCGTAATAGCCACAAGTTAGAAATATTTTATTAAGACTTTTTGAAGTGAAAACATCTTTAGGCGCGTTGAGTACTTCTTGGATGAACAAAAATCATAGAACTCGCGTCATCGTCACACTTCGTCATCGTCACGCTTCCACTCTTTCCATTTTTGAATTATTTTAGAATATTAACAATATCTAAGAAATGGTGCGTCCTACGCAAAAAATAACGAAATGTTAACCCCCCTTAATAAGTATCAGGAATCCGATCCGCCCCGTTTTTCTTTTTTTTTGTATAGTAGTGTTTATGATCAAGGATTAAAGTTTTCACTTCTATCGGCAGTCCCCAAAGACTGCCCCAACTTTTTAAATGAAGATGTGTTTAGGTACGTGGAACGAAAGACATCTACTCTTCTCTTAAAATAGAGGACGAACCTGTTACCATATACCCGTCACAGTTCCAGGCCCTGTGCTGGCTACTTATAATTTTTTTTATCGTAATGTGCAATAACGCTTTGCATTTGAATCTTCACAGCTTGCAGCAGTCGCATTATATTATGTGTATTGATGTATTCACACAAACAACGAATATGTATGCGACCGATCGAAGTTTTTGTTTCAGTTCCCGGGTCGGACAGAGTGCCATTATGCCTGTAGGAAATTGTAAGTAGCAGTAAGGTTCTAGAACTTAGCCTCGAAGATGACAATAGGTTGGCCTTTTATTATGTAAGAAATAATATCTAGCAGAATATCAGAGTATAGACACTTCTGACCGTATGAACTTATGAAATAATTTCTGATGAAAGTCGGAAAATAGATATATGTTGAAACTAATAATAATCTTCTTCTCCTTAGCCTTTATTATTCCCAAGTCACTTGGGGTCGGCTTTCTAGTCTAACCGGATTTGACTGGATATCAGTTTTTACACGGAGCGGCTGCCATCTGACCTCCGCAACCCGAGGGAATTGATAATAATAAACATAAATACGAGAATATGCCATATAAATAAATTAAATAATTAAAGAACTATGACTATCAAAATACGTTACGTAGTTTTTAATACGGATTAAAAATATGCATAATATTAAGTTATTATATAATAACTCTCAAAATCGTAAATGCGACAGAAACACTACCATATTCTAGACATTAGACTGTCCCAGTGTTATAAATATCATAAACGGCATTCTCCTAAACAAAAATTTACGTCAAATTCTATTTTGAACTGATTTTTACGGGAATTGGCCCTTAGAACTTGGAATAAACCGGTAATACTATAAATTGTAATTTATACCAATAAGACGCAAGGCTGATGTTCTTAGTATACCTATATATAAAGAAGTGACTAGCACTCAACTCGGTCAAGTCGACGGATGCATTCCTCCACTGCTCTTGACATTCCACCTTGACTAAATAACTACATAATATATTGACGGCAAAAAAGGATTATGTGAACAAGATACCATAGAGGTTTACTATCGTACTTGTTTTTCTTAAAATCATGTAGTTCTATGCGAGAACATGCCATGTTTGTCCAGTTTAACGAGAGTTCCAACGTTAAAGTTTGTTTTAATGTTTGTGAAAAATGTCTGTAGCGATCTACGAGAAACAAAATGTTAACATTCCTTGTTTAAAACCTGTAAATGTTACGGGCAGACTGAGTAGTTTCTCAGAGTCAAACATTTTTATTTATGCAGATATAAAACTTGAATTTCTTATCTTCCTATCATTGGAAGTATAACTTGCATTTGATTTAAAATACAGTATTTCTCAGTGTATAGATGTGTTGACCACGAATAGCGAAGCTATTAAAGTAGTATACCTCGCAACTGCCACTGTGCCAAGTGTTGTGGGTTCGATTCTAACGCGGAACATAAATTTAGATGACCCCGCAATAGTTGTTTTGTGCCTAGGTGTTTTTTGTGTCGGTTGTTTAATAGTTTTTGACCCCTTGAGCAGGGATTAGCATGAATGGAGGAGTTGCTTATTTAAGTAATAAAAATACTCATCTTGCTTTAAGTATCTACAGATTTTGTTTATGCATTTTATTTATTACTAGGTTTTGCCCGCAGCTTTGCTCGCGTTAATTTAGAATTTGACAATCAATTCGGGTTTTATTCTGCTTGTAATAATATAATTCAATCATGATTCGAATGATACGTGGCGCCATCTATTATCATAAGAACGTTTTTATTGTTTTCCTTGGGAACAGTAATTTTTTTCGGGATGAAAGGTAGCCTATGTCCGTTTCTGTACACCTGACAACGTATCTGCAAAATTTCAGGATGATCGGTGATCGGTTCAGTGGTTTAGGCGTGAAAAGGTAACAAACAAACAAACTAATTTTGGCTTTTATAATATTAGTTAGGATTAAATCCTAATAAATTATTTTCCTACCAGATCTATGAGTGCATAAAATTATTATAATGAATAAATACTTGCGATGGCAAACTGACCTCGACATCTTACTTGCAGTACGCCTGCATCTTGTTATATCTGCGTACATAACAATATGCAATGTTCGTGACTGTAAGAAAGTTGTATATTGGCTTCATAAGTTATATAAAGCACATTGTGCATTGAGGCAATACCGGGATAGCTGTCGTAGAATATTTTTTTACAAATAGTTAGAGTCAAAGAACATTTCTTACATAATGTATTTTCATATTTGTGTATAAGAGTGAGAGAGAGAAAATGATTTATCTTAGTTCAAAAACACTAATTTCAGAAAAAGAATTTGATTTTTCATAAATAAATCCTACTAATATGAAATTGAATATGAAAAATGTGAATTTTTTGAAGATATTGAAATGTTTTTTACTAACTACAGTTACAAGAAATTTAGAATACAATACGATGGTTTTTATCATTCGTGCATTCACATGTCATTGAAAAAAACGCAAACTGAAACTAGTCTTTAATAAATAATTAATTTTGAACATCAAATGAGCAGATATCTCATATAAAACCTTTAAAAAAATACAAATGTTTTCATCAAATTCAGACAAATTATGGTTTCGTACTCCAGCTTAACCTAACGAGCCCCTCGGTTGTCTAGGTGTATAAAAGTTTGCATGTGTGTGTGTTTTATACGAGTTACAATTTCGATCAATTTCATTGAGCAATTATTTTATTCCGATATCTATTAAATTAATTGATTATTATTATTTTGAGATTTTTCGCTGATTTCAGCATGAATGGGCCGGCTCGACCGGGGAAGGACTACCCACTCACAGAATATCGACGTGAAATATCAGTATTCTTACTGTTGTGTTTCGTTCGGTGCATGAGAGTGCCGGAGGCCCAATCACCCTCTTTCACACTCCTTCCCGCTTCCTTTCCTAAATGGTCGGCAACGCGCAAGTGGTGCCTCTGGTGTTGCAGGCGTCCATAGGCTACGGTAACCACTTACCATCAGGTGGTATGCCTGTTTGCCACATTAGTCGTATAAAAAAAACTTCACATTTTTACAAGATTATTCTTCTCTTACTATTGTTTTGCAAAATTTATTTTACAAATTACTTTAGAACATCGTCATTTGTGCAAACAGCATAACAATATATCACGTTTAAGTAAGTAGTCTCAGTCTACAAATATCTATTGTCACGTTGCAAACTTAAAAATAACGGCGTAAAATACTCGAAACCCTTTTATTTTTTACAGTGCTAAAGGTACTGCCGGAGTGGGTTTGACCATTACTACCTATACCGGAGAAAACTTGTTAAGTAAATACTTTTCCCCAAAAACCTCTGTACATGCTGACGCGGCTCGGCCATTGCCCATTTTGGATACATAGCAAATTTCGTTACCAAACGTAAAAGTTACTGCCCTACGAACGATCAACTCGACTGCATTCCTGTGAGGAGTGAAAGAAAGCACTACGGCAATTCAGCTGAAAGCGTTTGAATTAGATTGAGAAAATGATGCCGCATAATAATTCGTGAATCTATTGAAATATGTTTTGGATTCATTTATGCCTAACCTTTTGGACATACTCAAGCATGACGCTGTATTTCATAAATTAGATTCGTTTGAACTAAACAGACAGCTTATTTATTTTTATTTCATGAAACCATTTAATATTTCTATTTTTGACTGTATATATTTTAGAGAATTTTTAGAGAGCATGTATAATAAGTCTGAATTAAAGCTACTTCGCTTAGAAATGAAGTAGATGAACAGTAAAATTGACCAACCCCAACGGCAATTCAATAATGGTATAAAAATAAATTGGTATTCTAAATTATATAGGCTCTATATTCACATTACATAAATATGACGACACTGTGCTCTTATTACAGTTCGATCGCCAGAGAGAAAAACAGAGGTATATAAAACTTAAAAACCAACTATGATTTTACTTACACAATGTATATTTATTAAATAAACCATAAATTAAGTTCACAATGAATAAGTAGAAATGTTATTTTCGTCCAGGGGGATTTAAAGCTAATCGCGTCGATACTTGCCCATAACCTGTTATTCATTATACTTGGTTTGCATCACCCTTGCTTTATTTTTTCAGTGATGTAAGCTAAAAGGAATCTTTTATAACCCGTTTTAAGATGCGGCGCTGGCCCAAACGTGGTTTAGGTACTAAATAAAACAGCGGGATATCAGTGCATTCACACCAACCTTTTAGAATGCAACACTCAAATTGTGGTGAAATAAATTTCACTTAAACACCTTCACTGGCAAGTTATATTTTTTTACAACAGCAAAATTTAGGCTTTTTAGGTAAACGCTGATTTTGCTATGGAAGTCCTGTTGTTTACGATTTGGACTCAAATTCCTAGCAAGATTTGTTGCATACTTACCATAACTGTGTATCTATTCATTTCTTGTCACGAAGACACCAGTTTTTTTTTGCCAATTTTTGCTAACTATAATACACTATATTGGACTTGGGTTATAATATTGGACTTGGGTTATACATTATAAGGACTAGGTATCAATAACAGAATTAAACATTTTAATTGCATTGTAGATTTTTTGAAGTGAAAGCTTCTTTAGGCGCGTTGAGCACTTCTTGGGTGAACAAAAATCATGGAACTCGCGACATCGTCAAAGAACGCATTCCATTTTTGAATTATTTTTGGTTTATAAAGAAGTGTTTATGATCAAGGATTAAAGTTTCCACTTCCATCGGCAGTCCCCAAAGTCTGCCTATTTAATTTTTTGTAATTAACTGCTTTCGTCAGAAACATGAGCATTGACTTGTGTATTTATTAAAGTTTTTACTATATTCTACTGTTTATTCTCTAAGGCATATACAGAAATGAATACACTCACATTACTTCGTTAGCTATATTTAGACCGCACATAATAGGGGAACCGCCTATTAACTACTGATCCTATATCCTGGAATTGTACTAGAGAACTGACGAATGCACTATAAGAACGGAGCAGTAAATTCTGTTTAATTAGCAGTAAACTTAATTCAGCTGACTAGATAACAGCGAATCATGCTATATCTCTCGATAGTGAGATCAACCACGAATCTGGTGTAATCTGGTCACAAAGATTTCTAAGTGTTGCGCTCGATAAAAAGTAGGATCTCCTACTACGACTTTCGAAGCACGTACGTACACACGAACTAAGAATTTCTTGATAATAGCTAATGATTTCAAAATGTGTTGCAGATAATTACACTGCAACGTATTGGTTCATTAAATACTGTTAAGTTGCAGAACAAACACGAAACTAGAGCATATAGCAACACTATTACCTACTTCAATATTTTTTAAGCTATTGTAATGACCAATACCACATTTAAACAGCCATTGAAAGCTACATACAACGAAAGCATGTATAGATTATGACGGGCCTAACGGATACTGCGGTTTGCTCAATTACAGCTCATCGATCGGGATTGAATAAATTCCTGATGTTGCTCATAATGAAATACGTTAATAGTATTAATGTGCTTATTTATTAATAGGATCAAATATATTTGATGCAAATCCAAGTTGGTGCGCTGTATAATGAATTAATTGCAAAACGCCCATTACCAAAAAGCGGATAACTAATTTGAATGACATAATTTGTTTTATCTCTAATCTATGCAGACGATAAAATCATATATTATACTTTTTGTTCTTTTTAGCTATTTGTACATATTCACAATAGCTGAAGCAATTTGGATATGGCTTCAGGATGGAGCTTACGGATGCATTAACACACCTCGGCTAATATTACATGTTTGTATAATTTTAATAGGTTGACATAGCAGTATATGAAGTAAAATTATCAACGGGTTGCACTCCGTGAGTGCCGGCAGAAGTGAAAACTTGAATATTAACGTTGTGCATTTTTGATATTTTTGGTAAGGTCAGGGAATAATTTTGGACGAATTGCTTTAACTATCAGTATAAAACTACTATCATTTATGTGGTAGAATACAATATTCATTTATTGCGCTTTCGTACACAAACATGACAATTCTCCCTCCGTCTTACGAATTTTCGATCAAGTCACGTTTCCTGACGCAAGTTTGACAATTCTCCCTCCGTCTTACGAATTTTCGATCAGGTCACGTGTCCTGACGCGAGTTTCACATTTTTTACCCATCACAAAAAAGTGCACAACGCCGCTAAAGAAGTTTTCACTTCAAAAACAAGAAAAGAATAAAATCATAATATAAATTGTATGTTTTAGTTATTCAATGCATAAATGTTTATTTATACAGTAAACATTTATTTGGTGCCTCAAATTAATTCAGTTGCCTTAAAGATAACAGATAAAATGTACAACACAATGTGAGAGAAATTGCAGGCAGGACATTACATATCCATTCTTTACTGAGCACATTTACATAAATAAACATTTATAACAAGCAAGCAGCAAAGCGACGCGCACGTTACCGCTTCACTCCGCTTGCATTCAATGAGCTCATGTTCCCGCCGACCTGTGAGGCAGTGAGCCAATTACTGGCAGTTCATGTGCTGCAAATGCACCTGGGCAGTAATACACTGATATTATTATAACTTACACATGAATAGAGTCCAATCACAATCAAATTATGTTAATGAAAACTTGCTGTATGAGCTAATTAGTTGATTCGTGTAATTAATTTTAAATTGATATTTTAATGATTGACAACACAATTTTAAAAATGATTGCGATTGATTGTATCGTTGTAACTAAAAAACATATTTAGGTTTATAGTAAGAAAGAATAAGCATAAAGAAATTGTTGCATGGTGCCGGCCTTTTTCAATACTGTGTTTATTAAGCGGTCCGTGAAACAAGATACATATTGCTAAAGTGTCCTCACTTAAGTCCAAACCAAGCTATATTTATTATTGTGCTTTACTGACTGCTTACCTCCAGAGACCATGTAGTCAATTTGTAAGGCAATTATAAACAAGAATGCATTTATGAGACGAAATAATAAATTGATACAAAATATAATAATATTAATAATATTCTGTCAAATACATACAACAACATCTAGCCCAAACTAAGCAGAGCTTGTACTATGGGTACTAGATAATGGATAAACATACATTTATACTTTTTTTTTTGTACATACATACATATTATACATAGAAAAACACAGACCGAGACAAACATCCATGTTCATGCACACAAATGTTTGACTTGTGCGGGAATCGAACCCGCGACCTCAGGCGTGGCAGTCGGTTACAATAACCACTACGTCATCGAGGCCGACAATATTAACAGGATCCCTGTCCGATGAATCACATATGATACATAACAATAGATTTTCTATTGTGTCTGTCACGGGACAGCGAATGGGTTAAAGTCAAGTACATCATTATTATACATAATTATAGGTCTTGCGTAAAACCGTTATTGTTTGTCCATCAAGTTCAGGTTCAGTTTATGATATAATAGTTTGGGCTTATAAATAGTCCTTCAGACAAATTTCGGTCACTGCGGGCAATCTGGACGCAGACTGGACTTCTGCGCAAAATATATTATAGTCCACAAGAATGTGTGCAAATACAAATACACTCTCTATTCGTTGTGGTTTGCATGTCTGAGAAATTCGAACAGACAGTCAAACCACAACGTGAATACTATAAGGGCATAGAGCGCCAAATCCTATGAACTTGTTTGGAAATAATACCAAAAGCTCAGTCAGAGGGTACGGTATCTAGAATATTCTATTAAACCAAATTACATTTGTCAGAAACTTATGATTTCTAAGAAAGCTGAGAAAACTAGAGGTCGTCTTAATGATGCGTTTAATTGATCATAGCTTACCAGTAATTCATTATTGTGTAAATTTATTTGTAATAACTGTCACTGACAAAGTCATTCAGGTTATAAAAACTTGATATATTTTATATTAAATCCATCATTTATATCACTACATAATTATAAAACAAAGACCCCCGCCGCGACTGTTCGCGATAAGCTCACAAACTACAGCACTGATTTTCACGCGGTTTTCACCAATAGAAAGAGTGATATATTATATATTTTAAAGCTGCCAATCATAGCATAGCAGATAATAGATACTTTATACCCTGATATTGCTAGCTTGAAAAATTGAATAACATACTGCTGTGGCAATTACTCGTGTAGGTGATGTAGGTTCTTCAAACGAGGTTTAAAGAGAGTTCTTCTTTCACGGTAGGCAGCGGCTTTGCTGTGTCCTGATATTGCTGAAGTCCATGAGCAGCGGTTACCACTTTCCATCAGGTGGGCCACATGCTCGTCTGCCACCAAAGGCAAAAAAATAAAATAAAAAAGGAGGTACGTTTCTTATCTAACTGTGACTAGTAGAAGTGTCATACAAGATTCTTCTTTAAGACTAGTACCATCCCCATCCCCTCCAACTTTCTCCAACTGTTCAGCAGTGGTGGTCATTTGAGAGTTGCGGCTCGTAAAGATTCGGTGACTATTAAACTGTTTTGTTACCTAGAATGAAGAGAATATTAGAGAAATTGAAAACATTCAAGGAGCTTATATTTCTAACATAGTTATATCAGTTTATATAGTATATCTAAGTAGTTTTTAGTACCGATAACAATAATTAAAATCTCAAAATGTTCTTAGTCTTTTTAGTAATAAATATCATAATATTGTCTTCTGTTTACGCGAATGTTATTCATTGAAATTAAACTGCTATATACGGATTTTATCGCGTTGTTTATTTGACACTTTATTACAAAATTTTGAAATCTGTTACACTACTATTACTATTAAACTTTACAAATTTTAAGCTAATTAAATTATTGAAACTATACTATTATACTATTTATATTTGTGTTTACACTTTCCCCGACGTTTCGGTTGCTTTTCAACAGCCATGGTCACGGGGAGACTACGATGGTATTTGTCTCAATGTTCCAGTGTAGTTATTTCAAAGTACCCGAACATAATTTAATCATGGGTGTAATAAACAACGCGATAAAATCCGTATATAGTAGTTTAATTTCAATATTAAATATCATTTAAATCTTCAATGAATATCTACAAATACCCTGTTTCAGAAAGGTAACAAAGTTGTGTCAAAAACAATGCCATTTCAAATAATTGGCTGTAGCTGCAGTCAGTCGATTTCAGCTGTTGACGTACGTTTGACTGTTTGTTAACTGGTTTTAGTATTGGTCTGCTTTTTAGAAACCATGTTATAAAGTAAGTGATATAAATAAGTTATTAGTTACTTCCATTAAAAAGCTATCGGCAGAGCCATTGCTATTCTCTTCGAAACTATGTGTAATTTTTAATGAAATGTTAAACGTGAGGACCTGTAATTGGCTATCGAATACTTATTCAAATATTTTGTCAAACTAGGATAAGCTGTTGGACCTCCATAAATCCTAACTAATATTATAAATGCGAAAATGAGTTTGTTTGTTTGTATGTTTGTTACGCTTTCACGCCTTAACTACTCAACCGATCAACATGAAATTTTGCATACACGTTGTCAGGGATACAGAATAGGACATAGGGTACCTTTCATCTAGCGAAAATAACTGTTGCAAACCTAACCTAACCTAACCTACCTTTACGCGAGCGAAGCCGCGGGTGAAAACTAGTAAATAAATAAAGCATGATTTGTCGACAACTTAGTAGTTCATTTTCAATTGCCAGCTATGAAAAATTTTAATCGAGGAAACGAAATACTTGTACCATCGCAGATGTAAATAAAGACCTATTATATTACATCAATCATAACATTAGAGCTGACAGATTCGACTCTTTTTAACAACTTTATCAAAATAATGATCTTAATTTTATCTAAAATGTATACAGGCAAAGTTGTTTAACTTTGAATAGAGATTATAATAAAAGCCCATGGCAACAGTCATAATTTTTCTCGGTAATGTGCATTACATACCAGCAAGCGGGCATTGTACTGCAAAAATACTACCGTACTTTATTTTTAATGTTCAACGCTTAATCGTACTTCTTCCACATTCAATGTTTATCATTTGCTCGTTTAAATCTGCAAGTTTATATTAAAAGAACTATCTGCAGCATAAGCTGAGTATAATGAAGAAAAAGCAAATAAACTTTTTTTTTGCTTGTATACTAGATTTTGGCCACGGCTTCGCTCGCGTATATGTTGCTTATGTCAATTGTCTGTCTCTCGGAAACAGTTCTTTTTCTAGATGGAAAGTACACTATATCCATTTCTGTATGCCTGCCAACGTGTGTGCAATTTCATGATGTTTCGTCGAGTAGTTAAAGCGTGAAAGCGTAACAAACAAACTTATATTTGCATTTATCCTATCCTATCCTAACTTAATATTATAAAAGCGAAAATGAGTTTGTTTGTTTGTTTGTTACCTTTTCACCCCTAAAGCACTGAACCGATCATCTTGAAATTTTGCATATACGTTGTCAGATGTACAGAAACGAACATAGGCTACCTTTCATCTCGAAAAAATTACTGTTCTCCAGGAAAACAATAATAACGTTCTTATGATAATAGAAGGCGCCACGTGTCTTTAATCATGATTGAATTATACTATTACAAGTAAAGTACAACCCGAATTGATTGTCAAATTGTAAATTAACGCGAGCGAAGCCGCGGGCAAAAGCTAGTAATTAATATTAGTTAGGATTATTGATTCGACAGTCAGATGTGCAATTCGTCGTAGTACAGCTAAACTGTCGTTTGGATTCTGACTACTACGTTCATCTAAGAGACTAAAGCGATATATTTGTTCTGAATAAATAAATATATTATTATTATTATATATTTTTGTACCTTGCTTAAATCGAAGAGAAAAATTATGCAACCATTTAAATTATGTTGCTCTACTGGTTAGACATTGTTCGTATATACTATTACCTTCTCAATGACTCCGTTTACAGTTCCTAGAGCATACATGTAAGTAACCAACTTCAAGGCACGTAAAGCCGCAGCCGCAAATAATGCAAAGTAGATATGGGTTATAGAAATGGGAAATGGGATGTAGAAAGTAGATATTAAGGGTCAATTCAAATCAGGCGGAAAAATGCTCGAGCATATTTTAAGTGGTAATTCAATATCAACCTTATTCCATTTAGATATACCTACCTAAAAATAGTATGCAACATTAAAATATTATCCAAAAAACAGTTGCATACTATTTTAAGCGTTATCTAAATGGAATAAGGTTGATATTTATTACCACTTGAAAAATGCTCGAGCATTTTTCCGCCTGATCTCAATTGACCCTTAGCCTTGAAATTCACATGGAACTTACAATGCGTTACTTTTATGACGAACTATTTATGATGGTATGACTTTTTATAAATTTGAATGCAATTTATCTTTAATAGAGATTCTGTGAGAACATAATTATTATCGCACAAGTAATATGTGCGTAAAATATAATTAGAACACGTCACTGTAAGAATTTTAAAAAAATTGGGGCAGTCTTTGGGGACTGCCGATTGAAGTGAAAACTTTAATCCTTCTTCATAAACACTTCTTTATAAAAAAAAAGAAAAAAAGGGGCCTGTCGGATTCCTGATACTCTCTTAGGGGTTATTAAGGGGGTCCGAATTTCGTTATTTTTTGCGTAGGACGCACGATTTCTAAGATATTGTTAATATTCTAAAATAACTCAGAAATGGAAAGCGTAGTAGCGTGACGATGACGCGAGTTCTATAATTTTAATTGACCCAAGAAGTGCTCAACGCGCCTAAAAAAGTTTTCACTTCAAAAATGTCTTTATATCAAAACTTGTATTGTTACTTCTAAAACTTGAGTAAGGAGATTTGCGCGAAACGAGCTCTATAAACACAAAAATTATGCAAAAGTAGCACTGTGACTTATGTGCAACGTTTCGCCTGAATGGCTATTAAGATGCCAATAAAGATTACTCTTAGAAGCTTACTTTTAGAGTATTTTGTGTTAACAGTAACGGGCTTGCGTAGTAGAACTAACGAAATAATAAGATGAATTATCTTCGTCAAGGTTCAATAGCGTGCCGATTTTGTGTTGTCATTTAGGGTATAGTTATTTTGAGTATTATTCGTTAATAATATTGTCTTACGTTTACGGGAATGAAACTAAAAAATACATTGAAACTCAACCAATTTATACGGATTATAAATATTTTATCGTGTTGTGGCTACTCAAATATTAAAACTATTTATAAATAGTGTAAAATGAAATCTTAACAGTTTTTATAATTTGAGTACTTTATTATATTTTTATCATAAATTTGATTGAAATACAGGGTTCAATCAATACGAACTTATATTAATTACAATTTATTACTTGTCCTAATCATGCGTCATTGGAATAGTAGGTAGTTTAAATATGACCTCATGCGTCACATCGTAAGATCCTACATATATACGCAACCAGAGTTGAAAAATATGTTAAAGGTTTTTGCATTTATTACTACTTAGATGATTCTAACTACATATATAGTTTACGTAGTATATCTAATATACCTTGAAAGCAAAAAAATTATCGTCCTCTTTTACACTTAAAACAAAGAGAAAATTGTGGTTGTTGTGATTCCATCGCACTAGTCCCAAGGGACCGCTGTCGTTCTGAAATATACAGGGAGGGTCTATGTTACGTAGCCGTTGTAACGTTATAGTTAGTCAATCTAGGTTTAGGGACTAGATTGACCAAGGTAGTTATGTAACGGAGATAATTAAAACTTATACTACGCAATTAAAAGGTTTGTAATTTTAGATTACAACTTGTAAAAAATACCGAATTATATTAAATAATATTTGACTAGACGGAAGCAGAATCTCAGGGCGTGGTTCTTATAAGGCTACGTTACGTGGTCTTCGATAGAAAGACCACTTAACTTCGTCACGGCAGCGCAGAGGAAGGGCCCGCTTCTTTTTTTTTGTGTGTGTTTTAGTTGTTGGCCTCAGATGGCCTTCACAACTTTACGTGGACTGTGGGTGAGCGTAGAAGGCTCCCAACCCGTATCAGGGCGACTAGATCTTATATAGCGGCTACCGCCGGCAGGAAGGAGAGAGGGGCGTCACCCACCACATAGGCTCGCGCGTAGCTGTCATGGCGCGAACGGGCCCCGTGGCACCGTAAATTACAAGAAGCAATTGAATCATATATTACAGTCATGTAAATGTAAACAATCAATGTCTGTCGACAGGTATTGTTTATTGGTTGTTTACACAATTAAGCCAATGTTATTTAACTACCTTTGTAATCGGCTATAAAGTTGTTCAATACATACATAATTTGCGGACGTACCACGTAACATTGGATAACATGCCGTATCACCAGCAATTAAATTAAAACATCCTCGCGTTGTTATAACTCATCAATATTATTGTGTATTTTAATAATACGCAAGTATCAAAAGCCTGGGTGACGTAAATCTATATTAAAACGTGAAGCAAAAACTTAGTACCTCTTTTTACGAAAATTGCGCGGACGGAGGTGTATGAAATTTGGCACAGTTAAAGTTTATATGGAGAAGGAGGGACGAATCCTAATATTTTTATAAAATATGCATTAGAAATACATTAAATTAATGAAAAACTCTACACGCACACATCTATGCATTTGACACACGCATTCGAATCGCGTTCGTAGTATTTCGGCATTGTTCGTCTGACGTCGTACAATTCCTTGTAACTATGGTTACTTATACCTTATTTATATGGATTATTTATATAAAGAAAAACAGAAAACAAAGTAGCAAGCTTCGGAATTTTGGTCAAATTTGACCATTAGGCGACCGCTAGTACGTTTAAAAACACAAGCTTTACCATATAAATTATGTACATCCATATCATAAAACAAAGTCCCTTGCTGAATCTGTCTGTCTGATCGCGATAAACACAAAAACTACTGAACGGTTTTGCTTAAGATTTCACCAATAGACAAATTGATTAATGAGGAAGGGTTTGGTGTATAATTTATTAAGTTTGTGTACTACCTGTGCGAAACCAAGGCCCTTTACTAAGTTTTCGCCTAAACGGCTGAACGGACACTAATAAAATTTGGCAAAGCGATAGTTTCTATCCTGGCAACGGACATAAGATACCTCTTATAACGGTTTGTGTTCCCATAAGATTAAAGGGTTGAAGCTGCAAGCAGACACTAACTAAAACCTATTTTTATTGATACTGGCAATTCAAAGTCATTATTAGAAGCAAAACCTATTTTTATTGATACTGGCAATTCTAAAGTCATTATTAGAAGCAAAACCTATTTTTATTGATACTGGCAATTCAAAGTCATTATTAGAAGCAAAACCTATTTTTATTGATACTGGCAATTCTAAAATTATTATTACAAGCAAAACCTATTTTTATTGATACTGGCAATTCTAAAGTCATTATTAGAAGCAAAACCTATTTTTATTGATACTGGCAATTCTAAAATTAGTATTAGAAGCAAAACCTATTTTTATTGATACTGGCAATTCTAAAGTCATTATTAGAAGCTCACCGCAGCGGTTAAGTCTGAAGCTGCAGCATACAGTTCCATGGTTCAGTCTCAGTGGGTCAAATATTTTACGTCGGTTTCTCTGTATTCTGTTTTGTTTCTCCATACCAAAATTGCCGTGTTAAATTGAAACCTAAATCAATTGGACATACATACCAACTTTGTAATTTATACATACAACACAGAAACTCTTGCAGACGCATTCTTATTTGCTTTTTAATACTTTCTATCAGCATGTTCCCACAATACAATCGCAACGAAAGCTCAATTATTTCGTTTAGTTTATATTTGGTTGATTAAAAATCTCTTATCGTTGTTAAGTAAAGCAAGAAAAAGAATACTCGCAATACCATGCAATCGAATCTGTTCTTTTTTAAGATTACATTGAAAATAAAACTAACTTACTTTTTTACCTGATCACTAAGTCGGTGAAAGTAACGTGGGTATAATCTCACCAGAAGTTGGAAAGGTATAAAAGTTAATTGTGAGCCAGTACCTGGTATTTCATATTGTTCTTTTTCTTTTATAAAGACGATGCCTGCACTAGGAATAATTCCTGTGTCGCAGTAGACTTAACAAACATTCAAACAACGGACACAAAGAACACCCAGACCCGGCACAACCATTTGTGGATCACACAAAGTTTTGTCCCGCGTGGGATTCAAACCCATAACACTGGTTGCAGGGGAAATGGCGACGTGACCACTTAAACTACTGCGCCATCCGTGCAGACCGCGTATTTGTCATTAACTCTGGCGACAATGTCACAAACAATTTGATTACCTTTAAAATCATGAGCCGCTGCCAACTCTACACTTTAATCGTCAATAGCACGAACCTAGCTCTGGGAACAAACAAACAACATTTTATGCCAGTAGAATCCTAAATCCTAATCCTATCCTAACTTCCTAATCCTAATCCTAATCCTAACTTCCTAACTAATCCTTACTTATTGAAATTAAACTACTATATACGGATTTTATCGCGTTGTTTATTTGAAACTTTATTACAAAATTTTGAAAAACTGTTACATTACTATAATACTATTAAACTTTACTAATTTTTTAAGCTAATTAAATTATTGAAACTATTAAAACTATTTATACTATTAATATACTATTAAACTATTTATATTTATGTTTACACTTTCCCCGACGTTTCGGTTGCTTTTCAGCAGCCATGGTCACGGGGAGACTAAGATAATCCTTACTTCCTTACTAATATTATAAATTTGAAAGTAACTCTGTATGTCTGTCTGTCTGTCTGTTACCTGTTCACGGCTAAACCACTCAACCGATTTAGATGAAATTTGGTACAGATATAGTTTAAAACCTGGGGAAGGACATAGGCTACTTTTTATTGATGTAGGTAGCACGCGGGCGGAGCCGCGCGTAAAAGCTAGTATTATAAAAGCGAATATGAGTTTGTTTGTTTGTTACCTTTGCACGCCTAAACCACTGAACCGATCACCCTGAAATTTTGCATATACGTTGTCAGGTGTACAGAAACGAACATAGGCTACCTTTCATCCCGAAAAAGTTACTATTCCCGTGGAAAACAACAATAACTTTCTTATGATAATAGATGGCGCCACGTGTCTTTCGAATCATGATTGAATTATATTATTACAAGCAGAGTACAACCCGAATTGATTGTCAAATTCTAAAATAACGCGAGTGAAGCTGCGGGCAAAAGCTAGTAATATTATAAATGCTAATGTGAGTTTGTTTGTCACGACTTGACCAATCATCATGAAATTTCGCATACACGTTATCACGGCTGCAGAAAAGGACATAAAGCCTTTCATCTAGAAAAAAGGCCTTAAACATATACATTTATTAACAAAATCTCCGGGCAAAACCTAGTAAATTAATATTTCTTGCTTGAGGATATCATCAGATTTTAGTACAAATGTTGTTCGTCAAGTCATTCAAGGTCGTGGTATGCTTATATGTATGTTACTTATAAGTTACATACATACATAAATTCATGTCTGTTTCCCACAGGGGTAGGCAGAGACTTCCATTTGCTACGATCCTGACACACTTCTCTGGCTTCATTCACTTTCATCACATTCCTCATACACGCTCGTTGGTTTAAGGTGCTCTTAACCTGGCCTTTGTCCAGAACGTCTCCGATCTGATCAAGAAACAGTATTATAAGTTACATTTTTTATAATTCTGTCAAAATATTTTATTGACAATTATTTTATTTCGTTTATTTATTCAATAACAATTTTAACATTGTGTGTGAATATACAATAATAATAAGTAGACAATCAATTTAATAAAAAAACAACATCGCAAATGAGATAACAAATTAAGTAAATCAAAACTAAAATAATAAATAAAAACAAATCAATAAGTTCTAATATTGTCTTCTGTTTACGCGAATGTTAATCATTGAAATTAAACCACTATATACCAACTCATGCCATAACAAATCCTTGACTCGACTCTATTAATATAAATAAAGGTAAAAGTTTATATACAGGAAAACAACATTATAAACTAAACAGCACCTTGAAGCCTCACTAGTCTCCCTTCAGTTACTTTAATATCAAAGTCAAAGAAATCACGTTTACCGATATGACAGACATTGTTTATTGAAACCTGACGAAAACTTTGCTCTTTTATTAATGCACAGCAGAACATTGTATACGCATTAAAAATAAATTGGAGTTTGATTGTGTCACGAGGCGAAAAGGGGAAATGGTATGATGTTATTGTATACGCCAATTCTGAACAGCAGAGTGGAACGTGCCTAGTCGAAGTCAATAAACTCACCCTTACAGGAAACTTGGACACAATTGGCAAAACATAGACATGACAAACGAACAAATATTTTATTATTAGTCGGCCTCGATGGCGTAGTGGTTAGTGTAACCGACTGCCATGCCTGAGGTCGCGGGTTCGATTCCCGCACTAGTCAAACATTTGTGTGCATGTGCATGAACATGGATGTTTGTCTTGGCCTGGGTGTTTCCATGTATAATATGATTGTATTTACAAAAAAAAATTATATATATGTATGTTTATCCATTGTCTAATACCCATAGTACAAGCTCTGCTTAGTTTGGGCTAGATGGTGTTGTGTGGTAGAATATTATTATTATTATTTTTGTTATATATTTGGTCTTCCTTTTATTTCAAAGGGGTAAAAACCTGACACACGGGCCTTAGCCAAGTGTGTCAGAGGGGAAAGAGTTAAGAAGTAGATGATGCAAGAAATTGATTTTATTTTGTAATTTTACGTATTTAGTAATAAAAAGTTTATAACGCGCTTCAACAGTCCGTCGTAATACGTTGCGTGTTCTTACATCAACGTTAAGATTTAAATTACAACTAGCATTTAGTCATCCCAATAGCACTTGTAAAAATAGCATTATCTATAAGATTATTGAAGTGATGAACTCACATTCGTATGCTAACGATATAATTGTGCCATATATTATACAAAGTAAGCCTAGCAATAATAGCATGTAATAACAACTAATAACATACACATAAAAGTTGTAACGAGTCCCTAGCCATCAATATCTACAAACGATTGCGAGTGAACAGGTTTTGCGCTAAAGGATTTATTCTATACAGAATCTATGTCAAGATCAAGGAGTAAAAACGAGTTTGTTAGTCATCTTACTATGTTTACTTTGAAACGTCACTGACCCACAAAAATGCATGCATCAACGCAACCATTAAATACTTATTAAAACGTGTATTCTCATTAAAACAATGGTGAGTCGAATTAGATACAAATACCTATAAAATTCTCAATGTTTTCAATTAATATATCATTACATCGATATAAAAATATCAAGCTCCTTTATAAAATCTATACTTATAATAAAACTGTAGAGAGGTCAATTCTGTACATTGAATATATATTCAAAATTAATATTGGAGGATGAATGGTGATCGATACTGATGACAAAAATGCAATCAGTAAATTTTTTGTCTGTCTGTCTGTCTGTCTGTCTGTCTGTATGTGCACGCATGGGTCAAAAACTACTTAAGGGATTTTAACCAAACTTGGTACGATTGTAGTCCATACTCCTGGGCAGGTTATAGGCTATATAACATAACGCTAAGACACATAGGAGCTGAGCAGTGACGATAAATTTGAAGCAAGTCGGACGAAAATGCGCTTTCGAGCTCTTATCCTCGCATACGTTGATCATACACCAAAAGTATGTATTACAAAGATGATGGTCTTCAAAAGATCTACAAAAAAGTCCTTAATAGTATATATCTATCTTTTATAAATTAGCCACAATAACGTGTTTAATCGTTAGGCATTTCTTCAAAGTGTATTAAAATACATAAATATATTGTATTTCACATAGATATATCTTTAACAAACTCCCATATTCAAAAGTACACTTTAATATTTATATTATAAAAAAAAGTATAGGAATCGGTTTATAAACACACAAGATATAGATGAAATAAAACTGAAATTAAACTACTATATACGGATTTTATCGCGTTGTTTATTTGACACTGTTACAAAATTTTTTGAAAAACTGTTACACTACTATAATCACTATTAAACTTTACAAATTTTTAAGCTAATTAAATTATTGAAACTATTAAAACTATTTATACTATTACTATACTATTATACTATTTAGATTTATTTTTACACTTTCCCCGACGTTTCGGTTGCTTTTCAGCAGCCATGGTCACGGGGACTCCCCGTCAACTCCCCGTCCCCGTCCCCGGAAACGGCCATCCGCTGCATTTATAAAATAGTATAATAGTATAGTAATAGTATAAATAGTTTTAATAGTTTCAATAATTTAATTAGCTTAAAAATGTCTAAAGTTTAATAGTGATTATAGTAGTGTAACAGCTTTTCAAAAAATTTTGTAACAGTGTCAAATAAACAACGCGATAAAATCCGTATATAGTAGTTTAATTTCAATGAATAACATTCGCGTAAACAGAAGACAATATTATGAAATAAAACTTCCAAATCTCGCCGCGCCAGTATGGGTACGGCTATACGGTTGATTGTTGTTTAACGCGCGAAACGGCCATCCGCTGCATTTATAAAAAGGCGGGGGCGCTCACGCGCCGACTTCACTCACATTTTCTTTGTTTGGTTGAACGCGGTAATCTAAGGAACTACGGGTAAAAATTAGAAAAATATTTCAGTGTTGGATAGCCCATTTATAGAGGAAGGCTATAGGCTATATAACATCAAGCTACGACCAATAGGAGCGGAGCATAAATGAAAAATATTGCAAAAACTAGGAAAATTCTCTTATGTGAAGCAGACGAAGTTGCGCGGGTCAGCTAGTAATAAATGTAAGAAAGAATGTCACGACCGAACTGACTTACTTTTTAAAAGTTCAGTTTATTTTATAACAACAAATATTCTAAAATCAAACGATATTGTATTCTGAACTTACAAATTTTATCCAATTTGTATGGGAGATAACACAAAATAGTGGGCAAGCCGATACTAAATAAAGTTCGAGACTTAATCTTGGCTAGAGATTACGGGGAAGCAAGAACTAGTACGTAGCAGTACATGGCCTGTCCATTCCTGTACTTAACAAGTTCGACCTTACCCACCCAAGAGCAGTTTTATACAGCTTGAGAACAAAATGAGCTAGAAGCTCCACTATAACTTTTAAATTTGATGAACAGCAAGTTTAATACTTTAATATTGTGAGAATATTTTTCTCTCGATGTACTTTACTCAGTTGATGCAACTCTTTTCTGACTTACCGTGCTGAATTTTTGTTTTACAAGTTTTACTGACTGCTATAAAAGCATGGGGTAATAATTTTAATTTAGTGTTTGCGCCTATTATTAGAACATTCTATGATAGACATAGCCTGTTTGTGTTAAACACATATACTGCACAAACTTGTAATAAAATTGATAAAAAGCAAGAAAGGCAATGAATCATCCAGTGGTGTCAATTAATTAACTGTAAAGTATCTGGCTTCGATACTTAGTTCAAGGAAAATATTATTGTCGGCCTCGATGACGTAGTGATTAGTGTAACCGACTGCCACACCTGAGGTCGCGGCTTCGATTCCCGCACAAGTCAAACATTTGTGTGCATGAACATGGATGTTTGTCTTGGCCTGGGTGTTTCTATGTATAATAATTATGTATGTTTATCTATTGTCTAGTACCCATAGTACAAGCTCTGCTTAGTTGGGGCTAGATGGTATTCTGTGTATGTGGTAGAATATTATTATTATTATGTTTCTCTGATCACAGGTATTTTCTAACATATTATATTAGAAAATATCTGGCCGTTTGGGAGGCTTACACGGAGACATGGGTCCAACGTGAAGAAGCCCTTCGAGAGTTTTAATCAAATGTGGGATGGAACACCTACAGCGGCACTAGCCGCAGCAGGCGTAGGACTATTGCTACGTATGGACTCTAATATATGGGCTATGTGTATGGGTGTTTGATGGACTGGTATATCGGTAACTATGTATGATAAAACGGCGTCTACCCTGAATACTCTAATAGCATCAATCGAATGGACAGATTATTATTATTATTATTAGATTTCACTGTCAGCAAATTTGGCTCTAGTTTACGTCGTTAAATTATATTAGAGGTATGTTCAATTCAGAGTCTACTCTATATATGTACGACAAACGAGTGTACGTCAAGATTAATGGATGCTGCGGCTAGTATGCGCACGCGACGCGATGGTACCGGACTCAGGCGACTTTCCAATGAAAGCGACAAGCATCACTGAACGCGGCCTTTAAGAAATTTATCCGTACGTCTGAGTTTATATGCCTAGTTATCAGATGGAACTTATCTTATCTTATAGCTCTTATACTTTTACTTATTTTTTGGCTCCACGGATGGCGTAGTGGTTGAAGTGGTCGCCTCGCCGCTGCCATCGCCCCGAGTGTTGTGGGTTCGATCCCCACACGGGACAAAAAAACGGGTTGCACTCCGCGAGTGCCGGCAGAAGTAAAAACTTGAATATTAACGTTGTGCAATTTTGATATTTTGGAATGGTTAGAGAATAATTTTGCACGAATTGCTTTAATTATCAGTATGAAAGTACTATCATTTATGTGGTAAAATACAATATTCATTTATTGCGCTATCGTACACAAACATGACAATTCTCCCTCCGTCTTACGAATTCTCGATCAGGTCACGTGTCCTGACGCGAGTTTAACATTTTCTACCCATCACAAATAAGTGCACAACTCCGCTAAAGAAGCTTTCACTTCAAAAATTGTGTGATCTACATCATCATTATCATCATCATCAGGCTATAATAGTCCACTGCTGGACATAGCCCTCCCCCAAAGAGCGCCATAGCGCCCTGTCTTCAGCTTGCCGCATCCAGCATCTGCCTGCAGTCTTTCGCAGATCGTCATCCCACCTGGTCGGAGGGCGTGCTACACTACGTTGATCCACATGGTTGTTCCGAGTCTCGGTGTTCTTTGTGTCCGTTGTTTGAATGTTTGTAAAGTCCCCCGCGAGCGCGACACAGGAACTATTCACACTGCGGGAGGTGTCTCTTTTTATAATACTCTGTATTCTGCTTATCCGATACTAGTAAAGCATTTAATTAACTGTTTCTATTTCATCCCACATAACGCACCGGCTTTTCTTTTTCATCACCTAACAACGAGCGCAAGAACAAATTAGAAATACAATTTTTATAATAAAGCTGACTCCACCAACATGTGGGATACATAGCTAGGAAGAGAGAGAGAGAGAATACAGTCGACCAATCTGACGATCATTCTAAAGCGTATCCAAAATCCTTACTAATAAATAATAATAAGAAATTTATTTGCCAAAAACATATACAGACGTTTCTTTAAACAATAGACCACAGTGTATAAAAATTACCAAAACATAATTTGTTGATTAAGGAAAAATTGCTCATGAACTCCACACTAGGTCAGACCTGTCTTGTGGAGTCCTTGTGTGGTTCCAGTACTGAGTTAGAAAAGTTGATATTAAAAATGTTTTGAGTTTGTTTATTTGTTTGTGTGTTTCATAATGATCGGTCATCATGAAATTCTGCATACACGTTGTAAGTGAAACAGAAAAGGACAAGAAATTACATGTGCTCGGTGTAGAAATGTATTGTTAAAATTTACATAAACGCTAGTGAAGTCGCGAGCATAATCTAGTTCAAAATATATCATAAATAACGTAATCACACGTTCAAGTGGATGGCTTTAGCAATGCTATTATGTTACGTCAGTCAAATAGAATCAAACTTTTTCAAGCAATAAGTTATTCAAATATCTGAGCATAAGTTATTCATAGCACATTAGATCCTGTCATGGAATTGTCGGCTCTCACCACATTAATATTCAAGTTATAAAAGTGTTGTGTAAAAGTGCACCACGTTTACAAATGCTTATCACAAAAATACTTTTATTAATAACACTGTTTCGATGGTGCAGCGTTAGTATGCGACTGTTGTGCATCACGTCTCGGATTCGATTCACGAGTCAAGCAAAGTGACATTAGGTTTTTCTGCCAAGAAATGCAATGTTTGCAATTGCATTCGGTTAAACTCGCTTCACGGAACGCACAAATTGCGAAAAGTAGTTTTTTTTTTATTTTATTGCATAGGGGGCAAATGAGCAGATGGATCGCCTGATGGTAAGCGATTACCGCCGCCCATGGACACCCGCAACCCCAAAGGAGTTACAAGTGCGTTGCCAGCCCTTTAAAAAGGAATGCAGGAGGGAAAGGACAAAGGAAAGGATAGGAAAAGGATCGGGGTAACTGGGCCTCCGGCTCTCTCACTCACCGATACGAAACGCAACAGTACGGGTATCGTTACTTCACGCCGGTATTCTGTGAGAGGGTAGTACTACTCCGGTCGATCCGGCCCATTAATGCTGAAACCAGCGAGGATCTACTACCTACAAGCCTGCTATACATCTCTGCCTTATCCTAGGAGGATGTAGGCATGAGAGCATTTATGAGTTACTAGATACAGGCATTACAGTAATAATCTTCTATCGGATTTTCTATAGTTACTGCGTTCCATTCAATGGGTTACAGATCTGATGGCTGACATACCTAACATTCAATGACATCTTTCAAAACGGCAACCATGTGGTTGACTTTTTCATTATCACCAAGATACTACGTTATCCGCCAACGATTATCCCTTGTGAACAAAGTGTTCATCAAGATAATCAATACCAATAATGACACTTTTGAATTACCTGAAACGATGCAGTGGCCCTCTCAAATCTATTTATCGATAGTAGTTTTAATTTCTTCGTTAAACATATACTTACTGTAATACTTTATCAGCTTGAATCTATTGGAGAGCACATACCTTAACGATGTAATGCGCAATCGTGATTACGAGTATGTGCAACATGCACACGATCAGGATTAAATTACTGCAATTTGCTCTTTAAATGGCAATTCCTGAACAACGATGACGGAATTGTAACAGTAATAAAGTAATAACAACAAACTGCTTATAAACCATCCCATTTCTGGACACGGACTCCATCTCAGTATCAGGACTAGGCTATGGTCCATCACACTGGCAAAATGCGAGTCAGCAGACTCAAAACATTATAAAGAACTTACAGACATGTTTTGACATAGACTCTCTATTTCTCTATCTCTCTCTGTCTTTGTCTCTCTCTCTCTCTCTCTCTCTCTCTTTTTCTCATATTTTTATTTCTCTCGATGTTTTTCTTTGCCGATAAAGCAAGCAATAATTAAAAATTTAAGACTACATTAGCACCGTGGGTAGCTCGAAAACTAGGTGGGAGTGCAACGGTCTATTGCAAGTTTATCGCTACAATCATTATAAAAGTTGGAATCTTATTCTTTTTCCACGTTTAATTCAAGTATATATAGGTAAAAGTGTATACATCAAACGCATTGTTCAATGTACCTGCTAACTGCAAACAATTTTAAAGTTTATTACATTTCACGATATCTACGTGTTTATATGACGATATCATTCGTAGTTGCACTTTACTTGACGCCATACGATCTGCATTGCTGAATATTGAGGCATTCCTAAAGATGCTCTGCGATAAAGTTTGCAGACTCAAAGGATTTAACGATGAATAAAAATAGCGACACCTGCGTCGCTGGCGACTGAATACTGTTCTGAACATGCGGCAATTATTTACGTAGATATAAGCGATTTAACGATAGAACTATCCATTAATGAGCAGTCTATAAACGCTTTGAAAATGCGATTGTTAGTCAAGTTTTTAAGTACAAACTGTTATCAAATTACGTAACATGATAGTCTTATCTTCAAAGCACCGTTAAATTATATGGACCATAACAAACATCCAGGCCGAGACTAGAAGTTATTATCTAGAATCGTTAAAGCGAACAAAGTTAAGTTGAATCTTAGTTGCGACCGTCCGATGTCCGGTCGGACAGGCCGACAAGCCCAAGCACGGTAATTATAGACCGGCTCTTTGGCACGTCACGGCGGTCTTATACTAGAACTAAACGAACTAGATTTAACCTAGATGTATTTCTAAGCTTTTATTTAGATCAAGTATTATGTTGCACAAAGGATTCGTCGTGAAAAAGAAACGACTCACAGACTGCATTTGGTGTCACGAATGTAAAACATTTCTCTTTCAATTAAACCTTTTGACTTTGTGATATGATGTGCTTTGTTATGACAATTTTTATTATAACGAGATTCATTTGAACATAAGGTCTACAGAAAATTTGTTTATTGTAGCTATGTGTTGGTGGGCTGCCACGGTTCCAACGGTCACCTATACATATCAAACAGTTTATAAATTACTAGCTTTTGTCTGCGGCTTCGCTCGCGTTAATTTAGAATTTGAAAATTAATTCGGGTTGTACTCTGCTTGTAATAATATAATTCAATCATGATTCGAAAGACACGTGGCGCCGTCTATTATCATAAGAACGTTATTGTTGTTTTCCTTGGGAACAGTAATTTTTTTCGGGATGAAAGGTAGCCTACGTCCATTCCTGTACACGTGACAACGTATATGCAAAATTACAGGATGATCGGTTCAGTGGTTTAGGCGTGAAAAGGTAACAAACAAACAAACTCATTTTTGCTTTTATAATATTATAGTTAGGATTATGATTTTACTGTCTGAGAAATGTAAGTGAAGGATCAATGCAGAATTAAAGCGTAAGTTTCAAATTTAAACGGCGATGGCAACAAAATGCAAGTTCGGCACGTCGCGAGTCTTGTAGTGCGTCGGCAGACTTAATCAGCCGTTCTCAAAGTGCACTCGACGCCCGTACGAGCTCTTAGCTGAATGTTTCTGCCTCGTAACCAAGTTGATTAAAACTGGCAAGCGGGACGTAGCAAACTGGCCACTTATTTCAACAAACCACCCCTTTTAGCAGCTGCAACACGTCTATTAAGTTTCGTATAAGCAATGTTTGAAGCGTTTAATATTTTTTCTCCCTCAAATGTTTATTCTTTTTCTGGTTGTTTTTATTTGCGTGTTTTCCTTTAAGCTCGAAGCGCTTGAGGGAAAATTCTAGTGTATAACGTTTTTTACTGCGCTCGCCACATTGCTGTATAAGCAATGTTCAAGTAATTAAACGTGTGATAACGCAATTTACCAATAATAATAGAATTATTTAAAGTTAGATACATCTTTGCAGATCGTTCTGTTTGTAAATAGGTCACGCGACGAATTTACGAATACAGTTAAATGCATCATAAACAATAATGTACTATAACCGCTTTTTAATGACCCATATTAAAACATTAGTATACTTTATAAGCTTGAGTATCTAAAATAAAAGAATATTAAAATATATTGATAATAAATTTAACAGTTATTGACTAACATCAAGCTGTTTATAGAATTATTATTTTTAATTTGAATGTACAAGAGCTGAATTTCAATTTCAATGTATGTTAACAAGACATGAAAATAAAAAGCGATGCGTTATGTATATGTTTATGAAAGCTGAAATAATTGCGTTTAACTTGCACAGATGCGGTAGCAATCTATCATTATTAATATAACATTTATTGACATGGTTATAACTGCTATGAACATAAAATATATATCCTATCAATCATGACTTACTTTCTCTTTTTTATGTTAACTCTATAATAAATGTTGATAGGCATATGTTTTTAAATATAATAGCAAAAAACTAAATGTATTTAACTTATTAAATGTCAATTGATAATTAATCATTTACATTATACGAAATATGTATGCAATATATTTAAATAATGTTTTTATTTAAATACATTTATACAATTATTTAACGTTATAGTAGGCAGTATTGAATGCCTGTCATTAAGGTGCCTACTTAATTCAGTATCGATGACATGATGTCCATATTGAACAGAAAGATGTAAATAGCTTACGCATTGATAAAATATACATTGTAATAAAATATAATATAAATAATAATATCAGCCCTATATTAAATTGTCTCACTGCTGTGCACGGGCCTCTTCTCAATGTGAACGGTTAGGCCATAGTTCACTTCGCTAGCCCTTTGCGGGTTGGCAGACTTTACATATCTACGAGGACATTGCAGAGAACTCTAAGATATGCAGGTTTCCTCACGATGTTTTCCTTAACTTCGAAAAGTCAGATAAACGCGCCTTGGGATCGCACTTTAGACGTAGCAGTCCACCGGTCTCCCACTAGGCAAAGCTTTACCAAATAATAAATTATATTTTTGCTTTGATTGCAGGTACGTACGATCAGCAAGCTCCTTACTGCGAATTATGGGTAACGGTTGTTATTTCCACTTAAGAGGATCACAATGTTTTTTTATTTGTACGTCACGTTTCACTGAATAACAAGTAAATTATGACAAGAGTTAAAAATATTTTGATAATATTAGATCAATCGCTCTGAATAAAGATCAGTTGTCTAGATTCTGAAAGGAGCAAATAATAAAAAACTTCGATAAGATAACAAAGGAACAAAGGTTGGAATTTCTCTACTTTTAACATTTTCTTTGATATCGTATGCTTGCGTAGTAGTAGGGCTTAGTGTGTGTGGGTTCGATACCCACACGACACAAAAATTTATATGTTTAACAGAGCGATGTTCCTAATCTGAATTATTTATATCAGTTATTTAAATGTTCCAAAAGTCCTCTACGACACAGCTACTTGCCATAGCTCTATCTGTTTTTAGATTTCATATTATACACTATAATATAAGTATATGACACTTCTGTAGAACCAGGCATATCGCTGGTCCAATATTACAAGGTCCTATGTTAATTTTTTTTTTAAATGAGTCATGAATATGGCATGGTTCTATATGTAATTCCTTTTTGTTAAGACTAATATAGTAATAGATGGAAGCACTTACCACCGCACAATATTAAATCGCAAATAGTTTTAAGTTACTTTTAAGTTATTTTTACTGATATGCAAATTTTAAACCTCATTTCCCCAAAGTTAAAAAAAATAACATAGAATGATCCTTGTAATAGTGAGCCAGCATTATATAAATGTAAAAATATTGCTAATACTAGCTTTTGCCCGCGGCTTCGCTCGCGTTAATTTAGAATTTGACAATCAATTCGGGTTGTACTCTGCTTGTAATAATATAATTCAATCATGATTCGAAAGAAACGTGGCGCCATCTATTATCATACGAACGTTATTATTGTTTTCCTCGGGAACAGTATTTTTTTTTCGGAATTAAAGGTAGCCTATGTCCGTTTCTGTACACCTGACAACGTATATGCAAAATTTCAGCATGATCGGTTCAGTGGTTTATGCGTGAAAAGGTAACAAACAAACAAACTCATTTTCGCTTTTATAATATTAGTTAGGATTATGTCAACAAATGTCGTATACGCCATACCATGACCTACATATTCAGTGCATATACAAATATATTGTAAATTTAATGTGTGTGTCATTTATAAACACCATACTTACTGTTTTTTATGTTGATTAGCTGTATTGCCATCAGCAATAATATACGTATTTACGTTTTAAGTGCAGCAATTGTGAAGTCATTCCAGTCAATGACTCGTAATAAAGGACAAGACACATTAGAATACACGATAATAAAATGTATTAAATATGTTAAATAAAAGATTATATAACAATGAAAAATATTTTATTATTTTATGATAAAGAAATAATTGTATGGTTACAGCTATAACTTTTGTTTTACGGTTTTGCCTAATAAGGCTTTAATATATTCGCATAGTAAAAGAGTACCTATTACAGACATTAATTTAGTTGCTTTTTATTACATAAAAAGTCTCACGCTTTAATCTCTGAAGCAGAAGGTGCATCAAGCTCACTTATCGCCAGCAATATATATTTACTAGCTTTTGCCCGCGGCTTCGCTCGCGTTAATTAAGAATTTGACAATCAATTCAGATTGTACTCTGCGTGTAATAATATAATTCAATCATGATTCGAAAGACATGTGGCGCCATCTATTATCATAAGAACGTTATTATTGTTTTCCTCAGGAACAGTAATTTTTTCGGGATGAAAGGTAGCCTATGTCCGTTTCTGTACACCTGACAACGTATATGCAAAATTTCAGGATGATCGGTTCAGTGGTTTAGGCGTGAAAAGGTAACAAACAAACTCATTTTCGCTTTTATAATATTAGTTAGGATAGGACTAGTCCTATCCTAACTAATATTATAAAAGCGTATCCTAACTAATATTATAATATTATAAAAAATATATAATCCTATCCTAATCCTAGGATTAGGATAGGATTATATATTTTTTGTAACCATGTTATAGCTAGTAAATAAAGCATAGAGGTAGTGTCTCTTGAAAAAAAATCCTTAGTGAAATATTATGTATATAAGTATAGTACATTTTTATTAAAAATAAAGATGTTACTTTATTTTAATAAAAAAGTATGTAAATCTATCGTAATATACCGTGCGAAATTGGTTAGTAATAGAACGCCGTGGTAAACTCAGGTTTAAATCTTGTTTAGTATTTATTTTTATAATTGAACACTGCTTTCGATAAATGCTATAAAATAATAATAATGTTAACTGCGTTATTGAGCCATAAGTTTGAGTTCATGTATTTGGAAATTTATGCTCATTTAGCTATCAGCTATATTTTAGGTACCGCATAATAATGTAGTACTTAAAATATAGCTGATAGCTAAATGTTCATTCTATTCTAACACATATCCTTTGAGGATATATGGGTGTGAAGCTATTTATAAAATGCGTCATACTTTTGGCAAAAATTGGTTGCTAATAGTTTTAAAATGATCAGCGACGTACCATTCTTCGCAGTCCAAAAGATGTTATTAATTTTTATAAGTCAATTCATTTCTCGTAGATGTTTATTTCTCTCAGTAAGAATACATTTTCGATGATACAATAATTTCAACTGGGTTGTACAAAATCTTACTAATTAGATAAACTATCATCTTTAGTTGATTATGTTTTTAAGCAATAAAGTAATATATTGCTTAAAATATAATCAATTATTCCTTGTCGAAGGACATATTATGTAATTATAACAAGTACTTTCCGGTTTCCAATTACAAATTACTTGCAATTAAATTAATTAACTATAACCGACATTGCACAAAATTAAATAAGTAATAAAATATAAACTTTAAGTTTACCCATACTAAGAAAACTCGATAATCTCCCAGCCTACAAACCAGTCTTATCATCCTATAGCTGTTAAACAGACATAAACGTTACTAAGCGATCTGTCAAGGAATTTTCCTCAGCGTTATACAATAATGGCGATGGTCATTACTCAGTGGGTCTGATGCAAATGACGGCAATGACACTTGCGTAATCATGGTACTTATAGTTGCATAGTAAAACGAATCGATCTAGATCGCTCGCTCTAGTGGAAAAGAGTTCAACGCACGCGACCGCCGGCCGCGCCGCTGCGCGCACGCATCGTGCGTCACAATTAGCTTTCGTGTCGACATTCCTGGTCAATACATATTATTGACAAGTGTTATTCATAGTTATATTATATTTTGTAATAACTTAATGTTATTCCTGTCGCGGTGGCAGAGCAGTTGTGATATGCGACTGCTAAGCATGAGGTCTGGGGTTCAATTCCCGGATCTAGCAACAAATTCTCAGTGATAGCATGGAGTCTGGAACTGTGTCTAAAGACGGCAATAGACTTGCATTGACTCTATTAGTCTTGCCCATGCTCTAAACTCATATTTAGCGACATTTGGGTGCAATACATATCTGCCTATGTAAGTATGTATGCATAATAAAATACAAATTGAATATAAAATAAACCGACGATGATATTTAAAGCGGAAACCACAGGCATATAGTAACTAGACGCTTCTAGAATGACACCAAGTGCAAATATAAAAATCCTTGACTTTGAAACAACAAATTACATTCACGTACATACATACCTACTCACAGACGTTCACGATACATTTGTATGACTAGACATAGTTCGCGGAGTCTGGCCGCGGAGCATATGTGACATAACCGGAACTGTAGACAATCTAGTAATCTCGTAACGTGGACTCGTCAGTAAAGTTGATGTTAGATAAATAGTGTCACTCACAGCTCTCTCCGATTAGTCCAGCCTGCGCAAGCGCAACTAGTTCGCTTTCTTCCGCACTTGTATGACCACAACTGTCACACCTGTATGTAGAAAAACAACATGTACGAATATGGAATAAACTTTAATATAACTTGGCTGTTGGTCAGAAATAGGATCAAAACAATATAATAATAATAATAATAATATATATATAATAATATAATATTCTACCACATACACACAAGACCATCTAGCCCAAACTAAGCAGAGCTTGTACTATGTGTACTAGACAATGGATAAACATACATACATACTTTTTTTTTAAATACATACATATTATACATAGAAACACCCAGACCAAGACAAACACTCATGTTCATGCACACAAATGTTTGACTTGTGCGGGAATCGAACCCGCGACCTCAGGCGTGGCAGTCGGTTACACTAACCACTACGCTATCGAGGCCGACCAATAATATTAACTTTGCGGCCAACGCTCGGGCTTTGGGTCCAGACACAAGAAATCATCGTGACTGGAGTCCAGCTAACTAACTCATTAAGCTAACACTTACCAACACCCAATATCTGTAACGCTAATCAATGACGATTCAAAATGAAACTCAGGTCAAGTAAATATACTGCTAGTTTGCACGTCTATTGAAAGATCTTTGTGATCATCTGCTTTTTAAAGATTGGGTGTTAGTTTTTGTTTATTGACAATGAAAGCACCTTCTCAGGCTCTCAAAGTAGAGACCTCAACATCGCCTCGGCTGCTATGAGGGCGGTGTGGAGGCCATTGCTCTTAGACCACACGACTGCTTACCATCAGGTGGAGTGTGGTCATTTTGACAAGCAAAATAAAAAAAAAAAGAAAGCCTTGTTAATCTGAGATCCTGGATAGTACACATACAGACTCACACACTCTTGTCTGTTCTTAGATGGAAGGGACAGGGACTACGAATTGCCACTTGCTACGATTCAGTATACCTCATGCTTATATACTTACATTATATTCTTCATGTACGTTCGTCGGTTTAGAGTGCCCTTCATATAAATAAACAGCACTTTAAGATCTTATATTAGTATATATCGTGCAATAAAAATTTTAATTTGACCGCCATCGTCAATGAAGTGTTTATTAGAAATATTTATGTAACATTGAATTTTTATACATTTTAAAATAAGGTTAATAAGTTCAACTGACCTATGTCAGTAATATTTTAAATCTTATGTCTATACATAAGATATAAAATATGATAATAGACCTTAGAACTCATCTCATTTTCATTTAAAGTAAATAATGACAAAAGAGCAGCGATAGCTCAGTGGGGAGACCAACAGACTGCAATGCAGAGGGTCTCGGGTTCGAACCCACGTCGCGCACCTCTGACTTTCGAAAGTTATATGACTTTTCGAAATTATGTGCATATTGATTGACAATTATCGCCTGCTACGTGCCTCGGAAAGCACGTTAAGCCGTTGGGCCCGGCTGCCATGAACATCTATGGCAGTCGTTATAGGGAGAGTGTCGACACAAAAGATCCCACTGGGTCGAAGTGTCGCCGGTCTGCACTGACTGGCCCCCACATAAGATAAGATAACACATAAGATAAGATAAATAATGACAATCTTTAATTAATTTTGACACGGTTTTCCAATGGTTGAGACAATTATGACCCCCAATGTCTATAATATACCTATTTCTTTATTTATTCTAATTATGAAGTCGTATGAATTTGTTTGACCTTAAAAAAAGTTTATTTGTAAACAATTAGTAACACTATTTAATTTTTAGCATCGAAAAATATCTGGGAAATACATGAATTTGACGTTGCAATACCTTACCTATTTTTTAACAAACCTTTTTCAATATAGTAAATGGATGAGGCCGCGAGTGATGGCCCGTCTTTTATTTGTAAAAAACATTTTAGTCCTTAATTTTTTACCAACTGAAAATAACTCATATTTTTCAGTAACTAGTTTATGTGTATGCTGAATTACAATTGCAATATTATCATATCAATATTCTATAGCGTAGATTCACATATCAGATCCTGTTTACACGTAGACTGCAAACTTCATAATCAAATGTTCATTAACAATTAAACGGTACTAAAGTAAAATGTGGAAAGTTACTCTGTTAAAAAGAGAAAAAATTATAAAAGGTTTAGGTATACAGCTATTTAGAGCCTGACACAAACAGTACACAACTCATAGCATCACGTCGCTTTATTCTTGAAAAGATAGTGCGTTGTAAGAAGAAAATAGTCCTACCATCGTTAAGCAGATACATTGCCAGACTCCGCGCGACTATCTAGGAATATCTTAGAAACAAATACAATAACGTACTTTGCTTAACCGTGTCATCAAACACAAAATCTACAAATAACGATCAGTAGTACACGTTAGCCTATAGCTCAGTGGGGAGACCAACAGACTGCAATGCAGAGGGTCTCGTTTTCGAACCTACGTCGCGCACCTCTAACTTTCAGAAGTTATATGGCTTTTCGAAATTATGTGCGTATTGATTGACAATTATCGCCTGCTCCGTGCCTCGGAGAGCACGTTAAGCCGTCGGTCCCGGCTGCCATGAACATCTATGGCAGTCGTTATTGGGAAGTCAGTACCCTCTAATATCGTGACACTGGTCTAGCCTTAGCCTTCTGGTTGCGGCGGTCAGGTAGCAACCGCTCCGGGTAAAAACTGATATACAGTCAAATCTGGTTAGACTAGAAAGCCAGCCCCAAGTGACTTGGGAATAATAAAGACTAGGGAGAAGAAGAGTACACGTTAGCCTAAACTTTATCACCGAACTAACAAACGGTTTTCACGCCTTAGCAGGTATAATTTCGTTCAAAATTAAGACCTTAAATAATTATTTGTCTGCAGTATAGTTCGTGCGAACTGTAATATCCTATAGGCTTTTGTTTAATGTATGTACTTACTACTGATATGATAATTACATGTTTAAAGATACTAATTAACAACGTTAAAAATACGGAACTTAACTAAACGCCACATAGAACTGGTTGCTAAATATTTGTGAAACAAAAACTGTGGTCGACGCGTGAGCTCATGTCACGAGCTAAAACTACATTAGCCAACGCTTATTTATGTGACGTGACACCGCTTCCTCTTTATCAACATTCATATAATTTATTACATTTATCCGTGAGTACAAAGAAAAGGTAGAACTATTAATTGTGTTGTTAAATATTATTCTCCGACATTCAATGCAATCTGGTGCGTTCAGAACAGGGGCGCTTCCTTATGTTGAATGATCACAAACACTAATTAAAACAGCAACATTCCTTTCTGCATTCCGGGTTTTAAGGTTTACTTTGTTCTTAGATTTAGTAATAACTCGATGTTCAATACCATCCTCAACAATTATTAGAAGCCTATCGCGATTAAGGCAGAGCTTCAAGATTTTTTGCTCAAATGTAATTGTACTTTTGCAAGCTACCAACACAATCCAGTGTTGCGGGACGTCAGACGGCTTACAACCATTACACTAACGAGGCGACCAAAATTCACTTCCAAATCCATTAATTTTCGAAACGTTTATCTTTAAACAAACTTACAAAGAACCAGGCATATTAATTATGGACTTTTATAAATATATTCTTATAGCAGCTCGGAGAAAAACTTCAAAGCCATTTGTTTACAAATGAACATTAAAACAAACTTTTCTTTTTCTCTTCTTTCTAAAGAAGCGGTTGCAAAAATTTAGAGTCACGCACAAAAACAATTTATCATAGTGATTGTTGTCGGCATCTGGGTGCGGGAATAAATCGCAGAGTTTTAACATTAACGCGTCGCGGTCCTCGGCCCAGTGGCGCTACGCGCCGGCCGGCCGGCCCTAACGGCCAGGTAATAATTCCAATCTGCACGATCCGCACAACTTCAAAACGGCGAAACTTTAACACATTATCTTTTAATTTGGACACCGACCGACAGACAAATAAGATGTTGCCGAAAGGAATTTCATTGAAACAGTTGAAACTTTGGTCGAGACAGAATAATTGACGCGAAAGATTGCCGCCCTACATAGCACTTTCTAAAGCAATGAGATACGAATTTCTCATTAAAATTTTCAGAGTGGAAGTCGGATTCCCGGTGCTTCATTCAATTCCGCCTTTTGAAACCAAATCACAAGTTTTAACGAATTACTTTGACAATAAAGTATCGGATATAATAGTGGGGTCAAATAATAATTAAAAGACCCAAGCATTGATGAACGTGTACGAATGCCATAATACACAAAAGAAAGGATTGTGCTACCTATACCGTCATTGTATGCCTGCTCGTGTGTCTATAATCAAGCGTGTCATAAGCGGTTAAATTAAAAAAATTAACCACTTATGACACACTTAATTCTCATTAGACTTTTTAAAACAGTCTGTACAATGTATTTATAAAAGTAATTTACAGAAAACGGTATTATATGAAATTTTATTACTAAAAAGCAACCTTTCTTCGAAGTTTACACCCGACTCACTCGTAATGCCTGTTCAGATACATACGAGTCCACTGTCTGAATCGTTCTTAGAAGAAACTATAAAATGTTATCTTTCATCTGTTGCTGATTACATTTGTTTCCATGTTTGTGGTTACGGCTTGATTTCATCCTTATTTGAGAATACGTAGACTATTGTTACAAGTTCCTCCGATATTATGAACTTTGTTCATAATCCGTATGATAATCCTATTAACGTACCTAACAGTTTCCTCTTTACTTCTAACTTTATTTAAGTGCATCACCGACGGGTCAATCTAACGATGTTTTAGTGTAGTATATAAATAATTCACAGTAATGTTGATATACACGAGCTGTGACACATGAATCGAAGCACGTTCATGCGATTGTAGGGTGTGAAGCCGCGACGAGTTGGTTTGTTCCCGAGGCGGCGTCAGGTGAATCTTTTCGTTTTCATCTCGTCTTGTATTATGCTAATCAGCCCTCACTTTGCGAATAGAATGAAATTTAATTTCTCCACAAAGTCCGCCCGTTTAGAAGTTTCTTTTTCTCGACTTATTCAAATAGGCACTCAGTGATTAATTTTTGGAACTCATCCTCAGTTTCATTGAATGAAACAAGTTTAATTAACAAGTTCACCGTCAGAACTTTGCGTAAGTATTATATCTGTTAGAGTTTTGCTATATTTCAAGTATCCAAGTAGCTCTCATTTACAAATATTTAATAGAATATAAAAGCAGAGTATAGAAATTTCTCATTAAATAAGTTTCTGGAATGATTATTCAAAAAGTAAAATCCCAGTGTTTTAATAATTAAAGCTCGTTGTTTATTACCGCTCCGGTACCAGTCGATTTATATTAGTGTTGAATTTAAAGTTTTCTTGTGCAATTGTGTGTTAATAGATCACTAGTTATATAAAAACATACTTGATACGTATTTATAAGTAAATAACTTATTTAAATTAGCTTTGCCAATCTCAGTCATGAGACTATTTTACCACCTTCAATGCACGACGCGTGCAATTTTCCTTGATTGATTGATAGATAAACATTAAAAATAGACCAACAGAAATAATTTACTATTACACTATGCAATATTACGTGCCAAGAAAATAACAGCAAAAACTAAGTGATTTATAATACTTAGCAAATTAGCTTCATTGTAAACCTATTATCTATTACTAATGCATTTTCTATTATTGCTCGGTAAAGTTAGATTGTGACGATGAAGGTTTTGTTTTTCCCTTCTTATTTATGCCTTAGTTTTACATTATCAATATGTTCAATATGTAGTGGTTGAAAGATGAAGTGGAGACGGCCTTAATGTAATTTTAAAGCATTGGCCTTGATTTTCAAACATTAGCAAATTAACTGATATGGTCAGAGTCGTGAAATTCATAATTGTCAGCACTTATCGTCGCTTCGTCGACACAATTATTACAATATATTTATTTTATATTGTTGGTTTTTTAAGAAGTCTTCTAATTTCATCTTTGGTGGAAACTTCAGAATTACCAATGCATGTTTCCTTCACATAAAAGTTTCACGCGATTAAAAATATTGACTCAAGATTTAGAATTGAAAATAATATTGACCGTAATGCAAGAAAGATAATTTATTTATTTGGTACACCCAAAGACACAATTTCAGCATAGACAAATAAAGACAAAGTAAAGGAGTTTGAGTAAATTACTAGTTAAGAAACCACTCACAACCTATCTGTGGCTCACCCAAATTAAATTTTAATTATTTGTGGGTACATAAACCGTCATAAATCAAAATTATATATTACTCGAACTTTAGCTACAAATACGAGATTAGAACAGTTTAAATCGCTTAGCCCGGTTTTGAGCAACCACTGTACGTCGAGAACATAAACAAACAACTTAATACTACTTTTATGCTTGCTTCACCTACAGTCAGTTCAGTAACTTCGTCTGACGAAAATCTGTAACTTTCTCGACCAAAGTAGGCAGAAGAGCCTACAGTATCCTCAATAGGACTGGTTTCCGGGGAATGTCGTCACACGCGACAGGGTCAGCCACCACTCTCTCCGCGACCTCTGACTTCAACATAACTCCTGAGCATCTGCTTATATAACCATTACGTATTGATACATAGCAATGATAAGAATCCGGAAAATATCATTTTAGTATCACAAAAATTAACAATGGATTATCTTTCTTACAATTAAGATTGTATTATTTAATCGAATGGAAGAGAAAGTCTTGTACTTAAGTGAAGCTATTTCATAGGCTAAAATAACACCTTTCCATCGTGGTCAAATTAATCAGACGATTCAGTTGACCACCACGTTGGAAAGGTATTATTTTCTTTTAGAAACGCACGTTGTAGTTATTCTTCTCCCTAGCCTTTATTATTCCCAAGTCACTTGGGGTCGGCTTTCTAATCTAACCGGATTTGACTGGATATCAGTTTTTACACGGAGCGGCTGCCACCTGACCTCCGCAACCCGAAGGCTAACGATATCCTAAGGCTAGACCAGTGTCACGATATTAGAGGGCACTGACTTCCCAATAACGACTGCCATAGATGTTCATGGCAGCCGGGACCGACGGCTTAACGTGCTCTCCGAGGCACGGAGCAGGCGATAATTGTCAATCAATACGCACATAATTTCGAAAAGTCATATAACTTCCGAAAGTCAGAGGTGCGCGACGTGGGTTTGAACCCGAGACCCTCTGCATTGCAGTCTGTTGGTCTCCCCACTAAGCTATCGCTGCTCGCTGCACAGTTGTTGCTCGGTGCATATTACGTATTATAGTGTTGAAATGGTATATTATATTTTTGTTTTAGTTCGAAACGGGAAAATTATTGTGATAGTTGTATCGACTCTAGGGGTTCTTTGTGTGTATTTGTAAAGTCTTCCGTGATACAGAAATTATTCCTAATAAAGACAACTGCCGCAGTTGTCTTTTTTAAGAAAAAATAAGAAAGAGTTGTTCCAAGAATGGGTGTTTCATGTGTACGTTGTAGTAATGTTTGAAAAGTCCTCCCGTGACTTAGGAGTTAATTCCAAGCGCAGGAGATATCTTAAAAAAACTATTATTGAGCGCCATGTGATTGATAGAACACTTTTTGATGACCGACCAGGTCGAGAGGTTCTTTGCTTTTTTTTTTTTTTTTTAAATAATGAAACAATATATCCCATATATATTTCATATTTACATTGCTTCATTAAAGAGTAACTTGCGCACTACGGCTATCCTTGTATAGCGAGCAAAATTTAAACATTGAAATAGCTGACCCACACAACACCCAAAATCAAACAGAAATAGTATGTGTCTTCACAAATCAATTTAATAATAGTATTCTTATACCCTCGCTTGATTCTTACTGTTAATCCATTAAACCGTATAATACATACATAGATTCACGCCTGTTTCCCACAGGCGTAGGCAGAGACTACAGATTTCCATTTGCTACGATCCTGACACACTTCTCTGGCTTCATTCACTTTCATCACATTCCTCATACACGCCCGTCGGTCCAAGGTGCTCTTAACCTGGCCTTTGTCCAGAACGCCTCCGATCTGATCAAGAAACGTTCGCCTAGGTTTTCCTCTTGCGACTGTTCCATTAACACTAGCCTTATAAACTTTCTTAGTCAGTCTTACCTCGTCCATTCTTTCTACATGTCCAAACCAGCTTTACATACCCGTGGTAAACCGTATAAATAAGTATAGAAAACAGCAATCACAGAGGCATAATAAAACACACAACACTTGCAGGATAAATAAAACATACTCATTCAACTAGACTGTAAATCTTGTAAAGACATATATTCCGTTTAAGTTTTGAGTGATGCCTTTAACATAACGAGCATAATAAGCAACTTAATACATACTGAAGCTGACAAGTTATTCGCTATTGTTTTTCGGAGGTTAAGTTACATAACCTCTGACACAAAAGCACCTATTCCACTGAAATACGACATAACTCAATCTTGTTGTCCTTGTCATATTTAGCTAATAGTTAAAGCAACAATAACCCACACGTGCTTTTGAAACTGAGTGGTAATCCTAACTAATATTATAAATGTGATTGTGATTTGTTTGTTACGCTTTCACGTTATATTGTGTTCTGTTTACGCGAATGTTATTCATTGAAATTAAACTACTATATACGGATTTTATCGCGTTGTTTATTTGACACTTTATTGCAAAATGTTGAAAACTGTTATACTACTATTACTATAAAACTTTACTAATTTTTAAGCTAATTAAATTATTGAAACTATTAAAATTATTTATACTATTACTATACTATTATACTATTTATATTTATGTTTACACTTTGTAATAAAGTGTCAAATAAACAACACGATAAAATCCGTATATAGTAGTTTAATTTCAACGCTTTCACGTCTTAAGTTAAAAGAAAATATTATAAAAGATGTTTTTTGTTACGATGTCTTAAATATGTATAGTCATCCTGTGCACAACAAGAAACTTAACTTATGGCAAAAGAAAGTGTTTGTCTTGAGCGCATATCCGATAATATTTGTCATGCAATTTTTTATTGGAGGCGTAGCCATCGCTGTGTCGCGGCCTAAATGGTCAGAACCGGCTGATATTCATTGATTTATCGTTGTTTACCGTAATTTAACCCAGAACATAGTTGTGTTTCATTTGCAATAATAGTATGAGTAGAACTTACTAACAACTCTTTCTCTCTTCCTGGCTATTTAGCCCACATTTGTAATCTATGTTAATTACTGTAATTAGTTTATTTAACCGTTGTAATTAACAATAAATAAATAAATAAATGGTGGTGGGATCAGCCTTCTTCTTTTTCTTCTTCCACTTTGCCCTGTCCTTGACGTCGTTTTCAGAGCATTGTATGCTTTCATGTCTTTGCGTAGCACATCTGTCCACGTGGTGTTGGGTCTTCTTCTAGTTCTTGTTCCGGAGACAGGTAGTTCCAGTATCTGATTGCCAACATAATCTGGTCTTATGATAGTCTTATAGATATGTCCTTTAATTAGAACTTACTAACAACGAAGCTGAAAAATATTTAGTGCCAAAAGCCTAAACATAAAAAGTCATGATGGCACTGCGTGTATCTTTGTTCACATGTCGTAAACGCAGATCAACTTGGAGTTATAGTGAGTTCACACTCATACAATAATGGACAGTTTTGAGCTCGAGCTCATAACTAGAAATTCTTACATTTAAAGGTGCTAAGCTGCTGTCAACTAATTGGATCAGTTGACAGCAGCTCAGCACCTTTGGTAAAAACTAATATTATGAATGCTAATGTGGTTTGTTTGTTTATTTATTTGTTACGCTTTCACGCCTTACTTACTTGACCGATCATTATGAAATTTCTCATACAGGTTGTCAGGGGTACAGAAAAAGACATAGGGAAAGGTATCCTATGTCTCTGTCTGTCTCTCCAGAAATAAAGGTACTGTTCGATAATAGAATATCATTTCCTTTAATCTTAGCGCGAACGAAGCCTCGGGCAATATCTAATATTACATATTGAGTTATTGGGACCTATGTCGTTTGTGCTGAGTATTTGGATTGGTAAATTAATTAATTATAATTTTATGTGAATAGCCCTCTTACAAAGAAAAAGAAGACCTTTAAATTGATACAAACTATTTCTAACATTTTATAAAGATTGTATACTTTTTGGATAGATCTACATGTATTTTGATAATTTATTGATTGAACCGCTGGCTGTATAAAATATTAGCATTATATTTATAGCAATTTGCCATGAGATACAATAATTGTGTGTCTGACGTTTCATTGAATACGAGAAAATAATAATCTAAGTGAATTGCTAGAAATGAGTCTTTATTTAAAAGTTCTGTTGTAAGTATTATTGAATTCTTTCAGAACATTTAAGTAACATTCATTTACTATTTATAGCAATGTTTTCGAACGTAGCTTTCAAATCTTTCAATAATGTTTTTTGAAAGTTGCTTCTAGGTACAATAAAAACGAAATACGTAATTCAAACGCGCCTTTGTTATTTTTATAGTACTATTATAATTATGTATGAGTATTACAAAATAAATTCATTTGTATAGTTACAGTAAAGCTTTTATTACATTTCATTATTTTTTAATTCTACTAATAACTGTAAACATTTTTGATATTTAAATGTTTGCTTTTTTTTATACGAAAAATGTGGCAAACGATCATACGGCCCACTTGATGGTAAGTGGTCACCGTAGCCTATGGACGCCTGCAACACCAGAGGCATCACTTGCGCGTTGCCGACCCGTTAGGAAAGGAAATGAATCACACGTAAACCATTAAACGGGTTTAGATGAAACTCAGAGATAGACAATGTCAACTCATAGATTAAGGACTTTTCTTCTAATATGCGTTCTCGCGAGATTCACGCAGCCACCCGGACCTAAACACAAAACAATCAAAACTGACACACGGCTGACCTTGATTTAAAAGTCACAATGTTTCGTGAAATATGATAATATGGTACCAATAATTAATCCATAGTTAATTAGGCATATTTATTTAAATATACTATATAATTTCACCAATATTAAATAATAATAATATATAGGTATGTTAAATTATTTACTTCTGTAAATAAAAGCTATTTCTAGACGTCCATTATGAAGTCAGTGTAATCGCTTTGTTTGTTTTAACTGGCAAATTTACAAAGAAATATTTTTATCAGGCTACCCTCAAAGAACTCAAGGCAATCTGTCAACAGTGTCAACTGTCGAAAAAATACTATTTTGAATGTTAAAATATTGTTCTTAAAAAAATAGATCAGAAAGAAGACTCAGAATTTAAAAAGTTTGTTCTAAAAATGCTCTTAAAGATTTAAAACAAAATATGATGGATAGCTACTTTACGTGATACTCTAATGCTGATCCTCACACCTAATTTGATTATACAAGTAACAATTAGGTAAGCATTATTTGTGACGTATACAGCGAATGATAGGAAATTGTCTCACCATTTGTAAACAACAAATGGTTATTGAGTAAACAGTATTATCTCAATATTGATTATACATAATATATAATAGTTACGTATCATAGCTTCGTTTATCGTATAAGTCACAGAGCCCCTCCGGCCCTGTCAGCTAAATCTTAACATTAACTTTCCCTTGAAACGTGATATATGGTTACATACGAAGATAATTTCTATAAGGTGACTATGTTAATAACGTATTTAAATGGAGCGAATACATTTAGAACGACATTATCTTGGTTTATAATCGCTCTGTTTGTGCCGCTAAACCAAATGCTCGGTACAATTACATAATTTGTCATCTGCAGTGTTCTAATTATATTAATAGAGTATTTACAAGCTTACATTATATCGGATATTATTTTAAGACGACTACGATATTTTTTTTTGGTTTTAATCATTGTCGCTGTCAATGTCGTTTAACGAGAACGTCAAAAGACATTGGTTATATAAAGTAATTGCAAAAAGTATTTTATTTGTAATACTGTAACGTTAACATAATATTGTCTTCTGTTTACGCGAATGTTATTCATTGAAATTAAACTACTATATACGGATTTTATCACGTTGTTTATTTGAAACTTTATTACAAAACTTAGAAACTGTTACACTACTATTAATATTAAACTTTACAAATTTTTAAGCTAATTCAATTATTGAAACTATTAAAACTATTTATACTATTACTATACTAATAAACTATTTATATTTATGTTTACACTTTCCCCGACATTTCGGTTGCTTTTCAGCAGTCACGGGGTTATTATTATTATTATTTTTATCTAGTCTATAAGATGATATGATTGGCTTATTTAAGGTATAATATTTTTGTTACAGATTTACAAAGGTGCACTCAAACCACACGCGCGCGGCGTTTTTGGTAAGTAATCAACTAAACATGAATATGATTAAATATTGTTGTACTTTAAAATTGTTTAGATGCTAATTCAGCCATTTCGAATGTACAGATACAGTTGCATAAGGTAGCTCAATAACATGAATGTGAGAATTTTTATTGAATTAAGCATAAACAATTAATAGGATGACCTGACTTCTTCGTTTGGCCCATGGCAACTTTCGGTTACGCTTATAGATAAACTCATGGTTTCCATTTTTGGATCAGGCAATATATTATTATACTAATTACACATAAGGGAATGCTCAGTAGCAACACAAAGTCTGGCAATATAATGTAAGAACTACCTACGTGAGGTCTAAACATAGCTGACATAATGTGAACATAATACAAGTCTCCCTTTTTACTACAAAAACAGCAAATCGTAGTCTATAAATAAAGCTCTATTAACAACTGGGCACTATTTTCTTAAGAGTGCGCCTGCGCGAAATGTGCCAAAACAGGCGGTCACAGTTAAGTAAATAAAATCAACACTTTTTGTTTAATACAAATATAAAATATACATTTACTATAACAATGAATGTGTTTACAATTACTCCGTGTAAAAAACTTAAAATAATTAATATTTTCGCCAACAAAATTACGTAAATTTGCACAAATAATGCAAAAACGTTAGCTTGTCTTACGTGATTATTAGATTATAACAGTAGAAATATATCCCATTTTACAGCTTAAACGAAACATAAATAGTTATATTACAATTTGTCCGTCACAAATATTTAAGTTATTGGTTGTCAATAAAGATACATATTTATCAAAAAAGCACTTCAACTTCACTTCCTCCATACAATTTTACTATGGCGGCCGCGCGCCGATTTGAATATCGAGCTCTGTCATTCAGTCCAACTGCGTCTTACGCTCGGCGCAGTCTTAACAACTGGGCACCGTTTTCTTAAGCACCCTGCAAACCATAGTTACTGTAAAAACACAACACAAGTTCGTACTTTCCTACACAGGCTCTCCTTCCCTTTTCCCACTCCTCTCCCTCCCATAAAACTACCCGATAGGCATAAAATAATATAACATGTAAGCACGATAGTTTAATATGTTAACTAAGTAAAACGATCACGAGCAAGTTCATCCAGTTCTCAAAGCATACTGGTCAGTAGAACAACAATGATCGCTGCACGTAATTAATGGAGCCGAGGTAGGTGTTCGGGATAGAACTAGCGTGTCTTATTTAATTTGGCACGAGCTACATCGGAACTATCGACCCTCCGGCGCCGGCGGCCGCCGGAAATCAAACTAATCGATTTTCATTTCGCCGACAGGAAATTAAATCCTTTGAGAGTCGTTCCCGATAACGGATTTCAGCTAAGCACGACACGTGTTCAACCATTTCAACGTGGATTTTTTTAATAAGCCGTCGCACCGCCTTTATTACTTCTCTCGCCGAATCGAGTTTTGAAATGTATTCAGTTAATGTAAGCGGCAACCGTCGTGAACTCCATTTTTCGTTTTATAAAGCAATTGTAATAAATATTTATTTGGTAAATGACTTCATTTAAAAAACAATTACGACTTTGCAAGTAAATGAACTGTGTACCTAATACGGGTGTGAACAGACTTTGTACGTACGGGTTTTCATAGGTCTCGATTACGATGATCATCGCTGTTTAAGCACAGACTAGAGTAATACTCTTAAAAAACCAATAGAGTTAAACATACGTATTGCACGCATATTTCGCTATATTTTTAGATCATACGTAATAGGGAACAAGGCTCTAACTGACTAGCGAAAATCCTTAAAACACATTATCCATCCCGAAAATCCAATTTGTGACTTATAAGTCCAAGCGAAAATAATGAGTATAATTAACCTTTTAAGCGCTTAGCTAAATATCGATTGCCGTGCCCCTAGCGCCCGGCTACAAATCGATAAAATAATACCTACGATAATAAGGGAGGTAATAGGACGACAATAGAACAAAAATATCATGCATGTTCTCTGTCGCAGAAATACGACACGGGTGGTAGGGGCACGGAAATATGTGTCGCATAAATGCGACACAAGCGGTAAAAAAGTTAAAGCCAAAAAACGATTAAATTATTACCCGTTTCTTGGTTCTATCTCTATTTTCAAATAGAGCAAATGTAAAATTAAAATAATATTGGTTTAAACAATATGCTAAACTACGAAATACGTACACATAGTTGCATTAATACAATATAATAAATAGGGCGTGAATCAGCTGCCTATGGCTTGACTCTGATGTGTCGTAAAAAATCTCGCCTTGTGGTGTAAAGTTATTAGTCCGTAACTAGACTACATAAATAACAACTTAGAGACTAACTAGACATTGACAGGTAGAGTTGCGTGTCTAAACCAATTACTTTTTGAATCGTTACAAGTTGCAGTATTTCTTTCCTTTTAATCTGCAGTTTCAATAAATTTTTAATAAAAATATAATTCAATTTTATACTAATCTTCACGAATAAACTTTAACCTACTTCACACTTAATACGTTCTGCGTGTTACGAAAACTTCAGCACAAAATCTTGAAACGAATTTTGTTTTATTTAATAGCAACTTGTAATGGAAAATACACATAATATCATACATTGCATTCGTCAGCACATGTAATGATCTTTTTATTTTTTGATAAAACATGCTTATGTTTTTATAAAGTAAAACATGTATTTTTCTTTTCTTTATAGAGAAGCTATTTAGGTTATTTTCATTTTAAGATTGTGGGTAAATAATTATGGGTAAGCCGTAATTCTATTTTATATAATTTGATATGGTCCATCGTATTTGCCTTTCTCGGGTCTACCGAAATTTATCAAATCCTACCTGAGTAGGACTTATAAACGTAACCATACACAAAATTTCGAAATTCTCAAATATTGTGTTTTCCAAAAATTATAAAATTTAATACAATTAACACAAATAAGTATGGCTATGAATCACCTAGTAAATGTTATAAATGGTTTGCAATAAATGGTTTCATTACTGAGAGACGATAATAATAAGTTGTCTACACAATTAATACGATACTCAATACAATTTAGTTGCAGTAATAACGTTCGAACAAACGCTTAGATAGAATGAGGTTATTGAAATTGATTCGTCCACTGCTAACCATTATATTAGAACTGCTGACCAAAGTTTACTAGTTTTGGATCCTATACTGCTACATACAATGACACCATGAAATATGGATATCACCGAAATGGCATCGGGATATCAAGACGCATCTATTGACAAAACTTATTTAAAACATTCGGAGATTCTACAGCTGTTGCTGCTATGAACACTATGATTAATTTAAATATCATTAATTATATATCGAGATTAGACTACATATGTATGTATATTATAATTTGCATTTAAAGTTTTTTTGCCATCATTACATTATGGTTTATGTTTTTGTCAATTTAAGACAAATCATAGTGAACTAAAAACAAGCTCCTATACCTAAAAGAGAAAAATAAAATTGTGGCAGTCTTTGGGGAGTGCCGATAGAAGTGAAAACTTTAATCCTTGATCATAAACACATTCACACATTCTTTATAAACCAAATTATAAACCAAAAATAATTCAGAAATGGAAAGCGTTCAGTGACGATGACGCGAGTTGATTGATGATTTTTGTTCACCCAAGAAGTGCTCAACGCGCCAAAAGAAGTTCTCCTACTTCAAAAAAAAATAAAAAAGGGGCGGGTCGGATACTAGTTCCTGTTACTCTCTTATTATTAAGGGGGTCAAAATTCCTTATTTTTTGATTCTATTAATTTTCGATGACGTGAGTTCCATGATTTTTGTTCACCCAAGGAGTGCTCAACGCGCCTAAAGAAGTTTTTACTTCAATAAGTATACGAACTGGCCATTCAAAAATTATTCATGAAAACCAAAACGTTACCAATTATCTTTATAGTAAGTATACAAAGCGATTACTTAATTTTTAACCCTCGATCATAACATTGAATTGATTTAATAAAAGAATACTTGCCCAACAACTATCAGCCAAGAACAATACTCGAAAAGAATATTATGTCATAATTTCCTTGTTACTGGCAAGCAGCTTGTTACTTGACCGACGTCTAATAATAACCGCCCCCGTGCGACATAGTATTGTTTATAAAGATAATCCGATCTGAGAAAGTGCTATGACATATACATAAGGAGCACTTCGATTTGTCCGCGAACGCAAGGCGGCCTCCCTAGGGAAATTAAGGAACGAGATATTGCTAGTGACCACGTCTCTACATTGGCTCAGTACCTATGTGGGCGACAGGCTGCGTTTATTTCAATTATAGTTCTGAATTATTTGTCATGGGATACAGAATGCTTTTTATATCTATTTATTGTACAGCTTTCGGTGAACGCTTTGGGAAATATGGCGTTCATGTCAAAACTCGTCACGAAAAGCGTAATAAGGTTTTAAGGATTGCTAACTCATTATTCATTTAATTAATATACAATACAAGATGTGCCTTATAGAATACAAGAACAGCCTGTAATGTCACAATGTAAATAAAAAATTGCTGACTAATTACTTTTTTATAAATTGCTATTTCTTTTTTATAAATAAGCATTAGAGCAGAATAAATTCTGTAGAAATGAGAGCGTTGAGAAGTATATGTGGTGTGACTCTTAAAGATAGAATAAAGAATAGTGTGATTAGAGAGAGATGCGACATGAAAGTGGATATAGTGACGAGAATAGAAAAGGGTATGTTAAGCTGGTTAGGACATGTAGAAAGAATGGACGAGGAAAGACTGACTAAGAAACTTTATAAGGCTAGTGTGAATGGAACAGTCGCAAGAGGTAAAACCTAGGCGAACGTTTCTCGATCAGATCGGAGGCGTTCTGGACAAAGGCCAGGTAAAGAGCTCCTTGAACCGACATGCGTGTATGAGGAATGTGATGAAAGTGAATGAAGCCAGAGAAGTGTGTCAGGATCGTAGCAAATGGAAATCCGTAGTATCTGCCTACCCCTCTGGGAAACAGGCGTGAATCTATGTATGTATGTATGCTAAAAATAATATTTTTTGGGTAACCTTCGATAAAGAATAAGGCTTCATGATCATCTTTGATGCTATTTACCACATTAGCAGACCAGCTACCAACAGATGGAAGAGCGATCTTATTCGGTACATAAATACCAACTCTCGGATACCTTAAACCAGTCCGAGTATTTTTAAATGTTTGTTTTTTGGGAACATCTTAACGATTTAGAGATTCTTCGAACTGCGAGAATTATCGTTTAAATGCAGAACCACAAAGCATGTTCGAATGTTTCATATGTCGAAGAACAGACGATTATGTTCTGAGGAAGCTTCTCTCTATGGCTATGGAAAGGAGAGGAACACCTGGATGATAAAGGTCCAAAAGGTCATAAGTGAGATGGGTCTTACGGGAGATGACGCACAAGATCGTACCGAATGGCGTCGAATGATTAGGAAAGGCGACATTGTGTAATAGAATGGTTCGAGTGTGAATTAAATATACATATTTCTTACTAAAATAAACTTATTAACCTATTGAGTCGCAGCAGCACACCGGTGGCCAGACAATATTTTTTTTATTATGTCTGGTATTCTAAGACTTGACAGGCTACATATTTTAAATCCCAGAAGTATGAAATACGATTTAACTAAAAAATAATAAAAGATAATGTGACATGCGTCTGGTATTATTGTATATGTTGAATTATCCTGTACAATACTTTCCTAATTTTTACACCAAACAAAACAAAACATGTAAATGACATTACATTAATATAAAATGGTAACGTTATTATCAAAAGGATTTGAAATATTTAATTACGGTCTGTTTTGTTAATCCATTAAAAGCAGTCCCACGTCGGACGCAAGCTCAGTAAGGTAAAACATTTTATAATTTTGTACAAAAAGGTTTTATGTTATTGTTGAATAAATATTTGTGCAACTACTTGGTACGGCAAAGGACGAATTACTGGGATATCTATATTAATTAAATATGTTTTTGATGGTTAAACCATTAACCGTTTAGAGGCAAATTAAATATTATTTTACTGAAACTAGTTCTGCCCGTGGCTACACTCGCATGAACCCTATAAGAATAAATACCTTCAATCTTCACTAATCTTATAATTGTTCTCTTTCTCTGTATGCTCTCTCCCTCCCTATCTTTCTTACAATTCGATACAGAAAGATGTAGTTATATGTTAGAGTTGAGAGTGTAAGGACCGCTGATGGAATCGAAAAGATAATAATAGGTGCCATCATTATAAGCCAAAAGGATTATAATTAGTTAAAAATGTCCTATAACATTTTGGTAAAGACTATTCTTTGCCAAACTTATCCTGAAGTGTAAAATATTCTAGTCAATGCATAGAACGCAAATGCATTTTGAATATATGTAGGTATAATGAAAGTAAATTTGCTTCGTTACGTATTGTAAATTCAACGTTGTGTATTCAGTTGAAATAATTTTCAAGTAATTATCTGCAACTTAAAACTGCTTTGTCGAATATAATATCACCGTACCCGAGTTACTTAATATTCGTTGTCCATTCTGTCTCTTTCACCCCTCGTTGAAACGTAAATGCGTTCCATGGGCCGGCTCGACTGGGGAAGGACTACCCTTTCACAGAATATCGACGTGACATAGCAGTATTCCCACTGTTGTGCTTCGTTCGGTGAGTGAGAGTGCCGGAGATCCAATCACCCTCTTTCCCTCTGTCCGCTCCTTCTCCTTCCCACTTCCTTTTCTAAAGGGTCGGCAACGCGCAAGTGATGCCTCTGGTGTTGCAGGCGTCCATAGGCTACAGTGACCACTTACCATCAAGTGGGCCGTATGCTTGTTTGCCACCTTAGACGTATAAAAAAAACAAAAATGGCGTATAAGTGGCTGCACGTTTGGCGTAGTGATCGCTAAGCCACATCGCGAAGTGTTGTGGGTTCGAATGCCACACGGGACAAACATTTGTGTGATACATAAATGGTTGTTCCGAATCTGATTGTCTGTGTGTCCATTGTTTGAATGTAAAGCTCCCGCGAGACAAGATTTATTCTTAGTGCGGGAATTGTTAAGTTACTTTACTTACTTACTTTTTTTTATTACAATTACAATAGTTACCTTGTCAAATAATTTGCTGAAACGAACGGTTCGATTTTCAAGTCGGGCAAAGAATTTTGAAGTGAAAACTTCACTTCAAAATTCTTTGCCCGACTAACTACTTCTTTAGCGGCGTTGTGCACTTTGTTTGTGATGGGTAAAAAATGTTAAACTCGCGTCAGGATACGTGACCTGATCCAACATTCGTAAGATGGAAGGAGAATTGTCATGTTTGTGTACGGTAGCGCAATAAATGAATATTGTATTTTATCCCATAAATGGTACTTAGTACTTTTATACTGATAATTAAAGCAATTCGTGCAAAATTATTCCCTAACCATTCCAAAATATCAAAAATGCACAACGTAACGTAAAAAAACAACGGGTTGCACTCCCGGAGTGCAACCCGTTGTTTTTTTTTATTAAATAAGATTACCAACATCTGTAGTTGACGACTGTGCTGATAGACAGCAATAGGTTCGCTACTTACTACATGCATCTTAAAACCATACGTAACGAAATGAGGCTTAATATTCCTGCGTATGTACCATGAGTACATCACTTAGCATATACTCATTCTAAATGTAAAGTTATTGCAGATTGAAAATACAAAAATATTCTCCCAAGAGCACGTATGATATAATCATGTTTAAATGTATGCATATTTCATAAATGATCTGTGTAATGCGTTTGCATATTATTTACAATGTCGTGTTATCGGTTATACTGGTGCCATACATAACAAAATGAAATGTTACGGTGGTACAACTTCATTCGTTTATCATTTTTATGGCACCATCGCCGCACGGGAAGGAACTACGCGATGTCTAAAAAGTTTTAGTGCTTCATTTTGTGTCCCCCGTTATGAACACATCACTCGTCTAAATTATTACAAATAGATTCTGATATTACATTATAACTATTTCTTGTTAGCATATCAGACGCACAAGTTAACGCGCTATGCAAATGCGTGCAAAAGACACAACGCTTTCCCAAACGTATGCTTTATTAAGGCTTATGTTTAACTTATCAACGGATATAGTAAAATATGATAGTCAAAAATAGTAAATGATCACCAAATTGCACAGCAAAATATATTTAAAAAAATAAAAATAAGTCGACGGAGCCCCGTAAAGCGGGGCTCCTATTTTTGGGTGGGTTAACAACCTAACCCTTCCGAGACGAAATGCAGTGATTTGAGACGTATAGGTGCTCGTTATGATATATTTTAGTAAGCATATTTTGCTGCGCAATTAGTATTTTTGGTGGTCATTATGTTTAATCCCCTTTAATAACATATATTTTGGCTTTAATTTATGTACGTATTTAAGTTACGTTTGAATAAAAGACATAAAGCTTTTCAGATGTTGGACAACATAAAAAAGTAATAAAACATTGGATTAAGATTTTGTTTAAGTCTGTTTTTATTTTTATAAGAACTGTGAAGAACAGACAGATAATTATCTAGTAGTAATTTTTATAAGAACTGTGAAGAACAGACGGATAATTATCTAGTAGTAATTTATCTTAATAAATAATTTTCCGAGTAGTAGAGCCTCACTGATTTCAGCATGAATGAGCCGGTTCAACCGGGGAAGGAGTACCCTCTCACAGAATATCGACGTGAAATAACAGTATTCCTACTTTTGTGTTTCGTTCGGTGAGTGAGAGTGCCGGAGGCCCAATCACCCATCCCCCATCCCGATCCTTCTCCTTCCCACTTCCTTTCCTAAAGGGTAGGCAACGCGCAAGTGATGCCTCTGGTGTCGCAGACGTCCATAGGCTACGGTGACCACTTACCATCAGGTGGGCCGTATGCTTGTTTGCCACATAAGTTGTATAAAAATAAAAACAATATTCAATTATGCAATAAGTAGCTATTAAGTACCTATATTTTACCAAAAGAAAGACGTACGTAGTAAGCCTTGTTATTAATTTTTCATAGTTATTATATTATTTAAACTTTATGATTACATATATACCGTTGTACTTTATATCTTAATTACATTTGAAAAAGGCTGTATAGTTGTTAAAATACGAACAAACTACAGCAACTAAATTCACAACCGTTCGCGTAAACTTGTTACTTATTCTATGAGGCCAATAATTTCATCAAGAGCCTACACCAGTACTCGCATAGGCCTCTCCAACTGCATGCAAATGAGCATGGCTACTCTCATCTAGCCCAAACAAAGATCGCCGGGCCACCGTCCGAGAGCATACTAATCTACGTTTGCCAATCCCGGTCCGCTCAAGAACATGTTTTCGCCATCAGCAACTGGTTCAATGACTCTATAAGACATATAATTAAATAAACAATTTATGTTAACATAAAGTGTATTTATATAAGCACCCAAACATTAACCACCTGTTGTGGTTGTCATAATGCAATAAGGTATTGTAAACAATTTATACAGCGCGTAGCAGAAAGGTCCATCGGTTCGTGCGCACGACAAATAGTCGTGTCGGGAACAAAAAGTATTTAAATTTAGTTTTTAAAACCTGTTTGATATCGTCGGTAACCGTTGAGTATGGAGAGCACCGAACCGATTGTGTGGGCGCCAGTGAGATCTACGCAGAGCGGGGCGAGGAATCTACGTACCCGAGACTCCCAATAACGAATTTAAATTAGTTTCGTCCCTATCATCACACACCCAATAATTTTCTGCCAATGCTGGACATTCTAGACTCAACATGTTTTTACTTTTTTTTTGTATTTCATGTATATTCCTTTTTTAATAAATATCAGTTAGATAAATATCTTTTAGTACGAAAATCTTTATTTCTGTGTGATTGCTGTTGTTTACCCTTTCGTAGATTCACGAATAGGCTTAAAATACAAATAACATATGTATATATCTAATATTATGACTATCCTCCGAGCAGCGATAGCTCAGTGGGGAGACTAATAGACTGCAATGCAGAGGGTCTCGGGTTCGAACCCACGTCGCGCACATCTGACTTTCGGAAGTTATATGACTTTTTGAAATTATGTGCGTATTGATTGACAATTATCGCCTGCTCCATACCTCGGAGAGCACGTTAAGCCGTCGGCTGCCATGAACATCTATGGCAGTCGTTATTGGGAGAGTGTCGACACAAAAGATCCCACTGGGTCGAAATGTCGCCGGTCTTCACTGACTGGCCCCCAGATAAGATAAGATAATATTATGACTGCACGGATCGTGTAGTGGTGTAAGCGATCGCTTCGCCACTGCCGCCGCGTCGAGTATTGTGGGTTCGAATCCTATACGGGACAAAAAATTGTTTGATCCACAAATGGTTGTTCTGAGACTGGGTGTTCTTTGTGAGAGCGGCGAGGAAACTAACTTTGATTTACAGAAAACTGCAGCTAAACATCCACTTGTGTGTGGAGGGTTTTCGGGTAAGTGTCTTTATTAAATTGTCAGCGAAGGACCACTGATCTTAATCCCTAGCTTCAGCAATAATTTATTGATGAACCAATGTTTTGTTTATAGACGGTGTAATTATTAATTGGCTACCTTAGTATAAAAAATAAAATACACGTTTGCCTCTTTGGTAATATTAAATATTTTCACCGGATATACTTACAGGAGAAATTGGATTTACTTATAAAATTTTATTGGAATTACTAAGAACCGAAACGGGGAAACACTACGAAAATTGCATATTCATCATATTTTGAGGTCGATTCATAAATTTATGTTGTTCACCAAATTCGTAGAACTGCTATCAAACGCAAGTCCACAAGGGTTGAATGAGGAAAATGTTTTTATACGCAGGTACACACGACAGAACAAAAATGATTTATTATGTTTGAACATCCCGTGTAAACACACTTAACGGCAAGTCGACGTTTTAAACATTCCATAGTACATGAGTGTACTTAATATATCGTTTTTATTCCATTCTTGTAAATAAGTAGATTAAAATCCATTATTTACAACAAAGTTTGTGTAATAAAATGCCATAAAGTCACTTTAAAATTTAATTTGAATTTCGTATAAAATTTGCATAATATTTTACAATCAATTAATAAATGTGTGTATGAGATTAAACTTTATTCAATTTAATTTGAGATGTCAATGAATATTAAAATACTAAAATAAGAACTGCTTTGCGCCAATCCAAAAATATATTTTTTAATATTTAATGTTCACTGAACCAGCAGAGTTAGGGCCTAAGGTGGACCCACAACCTGGTAAGGGTCGTGGGAGGCAGTTGGATGTGGCTGGCCCAAGATCTGTCTATGTGGAAAACCTTGGAGAGGCCTATGTCCAGCAGGTGACGTCTTTCGGCTCAGAAAAGTTGATTCATTGAACATTTCAGTGTCCAGTTGGCTGACTGCTAATGTCAATCACTTAATATTAAGCGGTAACAGCCTCTTATATTTTCAGCGGTCATGAGATACAAGTCTTAATGCTTGTGTCGGCCAAAGGAATATTAGGTTATTCTATGTCAGTAGCAATAATTATGTGCCCGGCAAACCGCAGTAGGTTTACATTACAAAAAACCTAAGCATGTAGCTTGTGAAATATGTCTGTCACTGTACCCCTTCAGGAATATTCAGGCAATAAGCCTATGCTCTAAATATGTATAGCACCTTGTCACATAAGTTTGAGATAGAGTCCAAATATTGAATCTCATAATCTACTACGTATGACAGCAACTTTATTGACACAAATATTTTCATTATTTATTTTAAAACAAATTAAACTAATATATATTTACAAACGTATTAACAAAGGTAACATAATTACAAAAACACAAATATTTATACTACTAAATATTTACAGAAAAGGTTTAGGCATCGTAGAATTCTTCAGCATCGCTGTCAACTGGTAACGTGCCCAGAAGACTGGCAGCATTGCCACGTTGAATGGCAATGCTGATTCTTTGGGCCAAAAAAAGACCAGCCTTCTGATCACGCGAAACGTCGATCAGGCATTTTGCGATCTACGTATTAGTTATTAATATAATTGATAATTTATAAGTTACTACCTATCTCTCTCAAACAGTACTTTATTCCTAGATAAATTATAGTAAGGAGCGTAGTACCTTACCCTCCTTTTCTGTACCCCTGACAGCATGTATACAATACTTTATGACGTTCGGTAGGTTAGTTAAAGCGAGCAAGTGTAACAAACAAACTTACATTCGCATTTAAAGTCATACGGGTATTGTTAATATTCTAACTAACACTTCTGTGTGAATCTGGTCTGTCTATATGCCAAGTTTCATTCGTTCAACGGTTTTCACGTCTTTGCATTACATTAGACAAGTGTGTCAGGATCGTAGCAAATGTAAATCCGTAGTCTCTGCCTACCCCTCTGGGAAACAGGCGTGAATCTATGTATGTATACATTACAAACAGCCAAACCCCTTCCCAAAATATTACTAGAATGAAGGCAAACATGGCAAATAATGTAATTAACTGTTATCCTCATGAAACTTGCCCTTTAAATAAGAAAGAGTAATAAAACAGGAAAATATTTTTTAAATATTAAAGCTTTGGCAAAGTAAAGATATTCGTGTACAAAGTTGCTGTCTGCCTTGAACGAACGAAGGCTCAAATGTTCCCGCAGGCGATATATAATACATTTTTAAAGGTTCCACCGTAATGTTGTACACCATTACTGCAAACTTTGCTAAATATACAGTCAGTTTCACGGCTTAAAAACCTCTTTGCATCACATCGTTATAATAGTTGAACTTTTATGGTCGACCTCGGAAGTTTTTTGACAAAGTTGGTACTTCAAGCAGATGCTTATGATTGCTTTAGTGTCCGCGGCGTTTTTGTGGCTGCAATATCTCAGTATTATACAATATTTATATTATTTAGTTGTATAAAATTATACTTAGAATATTCTAACTAATAGTATAAACGCGAGTGTGAGTTTGTTTTTTATGCTTTACTACACCTTCACTACTTGGCCGATCATCATCATGAAATTTCGCTTACATCTTATCAGAGTACAGAAAAGATCATAGGGTACCTGTTATTCGGGCAAAAGTTGGGGCAGTCTTTGGGGACTGCCGATAGAAGTGAAAACTTTAACCCTTGATCATAAACACTTCTTTATAAACCAAAAAAAAATCAAAAATGAAAAGCGCTCGGTGACGATGACGCGAGTTTCATGATTTTTGTTCACCCAAGAAGTGCTCAACGCGCCTAAAGAAGTTTTCACTTCAAAAATCTCTATTCCCGAGGGATAGAAAATTTACTTAACCTACATTTACTCGAACGGACCCACGAGCAAAATCTAGTTTTTACATTTTACGAAACAAATGCTAATTACCCCCTTGATCCCGCATCATATGATACCTTGAGATGTACATCGTGAGGTGCCGGGTGCCATTCCTGGTTCCAACAAAGTGTTATTAGGTTTCTCTTTCAAGCTATTTTCAGTAGCAGCACGGAGTCTGTAAATGTGGTAGATGGTAAAACGGTCGCCTTCCATTCGTGAAACCCAAAATACATATCTCCAAGCTATGTAAAATTAATTATAATGGCACTTCGTCACGAATATACCAAAAAATACTGACAATTTATATTTAGAATCGTGACGTTGTCTTTAAATGTGGCAATAAAAATGACACAACAAGAATAAGTACATAGATCTACACATAGATAATCGTTTAAATTAACAAATAATACATAATTGATAAATTACAATACTCTTGGTTGGTCAACAAAAACCAATGATATTGAAATAAGGGAAACAAACATTACATAAACGCCGTAAGTGATGAAACTACCAATTATTCAGATTCATGTGCAACTCACCGACAATATAGCGTTGCTGGCAAGTGGACTGTGACCAAATAAAGAATGCTTTGAAACGTAGAAGAGTTAAGCCAGCGCCGGACATTTGACTAAATAAGAAATATAATATTTTCTACTATATGATCATAGTTTAAAAAAGGAAGGATCTTTTAAGCATAATGCATATTGCGCCTTAACAAAATATAAACCATACATAAAAAAGAAAGAGAAGAATAGATATTGTTGCTAAAAACAATTGGGGCAGTCTTTGGAGACTGTCGATAGAAGTGAAAACTTTAATCCTTGATCATAAACACTTCTTTATAAACTAAAAAAGGGCTGGTCGGATTCCTGATACTCTCTTCGGGTTAATTTAGGGGGTAAAAATTTCGTTATTTTTTGCGTAGAACGCACCATTTCTGAGATATTGTTAATATTCTAAAATAATTCAAAAATGGAAAGCATGGAAGCGTGTCGATGACGAAGCGTGACGATGACGCGAGTTCTATGATTTTTGTTCACCCAAGAAGTGCTCAACGCGCCTAAAGAAGTTTTCACTTCAATAATAAAAGGTAAAAACAATAATTATAACGTCGTAATATTCTACTTTATCACAAAATATTTTTAAACTATCATTTTCATGTTTCTTGTTTAGAGACGTGAAACAAAGTTTCACTCGTGTGCGTATGTCTGATGCAGACTTTATAACTTGCGGTATGAACAGAACTAAGTAGATAAATTCTTTTCAACCGTACGCGATGACCACACACGGTGAGGTTAAATACTTCAAATTAATGTCTATAATATCATTGGAATTACCTTTTAACATTCAATTATTTTTACACCTTGTCTTTTATAAGAATAAATTAGATAAAATTTATGTAAAATCTTTATATAACTTGTAATACTAACAACTACAATCCTACCTAATATTAAAAATGCGAATGTGAGTATGTTTGTTTGTTACGCTTTCACGCCTTAACTTCTTGACCGATCATCATGCAATTTCGAACATTGGTTGTCAGGGGTATAGAAAAGGACATAGGGTACCTTTCATCCAGAAAAAAAGCTGTTCCCGGGCAAGTAAAGCAGTTTATTTTGTTACTACCTTTTTGTTACCCGTTAAGTTAAATAATAATAAGTTAGCGATATTGTTACTTTTAACACTTAAACATAGTACTGTCATTAGCACGCATATTACCTCGCATAATTACTTTTAACATTCTTTGTCATAATGTGTAACTTTAAAATAAAGAATATTTACATAACAGTGTAATAGCGAGTGTTACTTTCAATAGGAAAAATACATATTTATAAACGCTTGTGTTAGAAAGTGGTGCTCATTATATACGTAATCACTAGTATGACAAAGTTTCAAGTAGATGTCAACGTCGCGCGTCGTCCGTCTACGAATGGACATCAACGAGCACTTTCTCCTTATATGTCAGTTGACATTCAAACAGCCCAGCATTCGTCACAATAATTACGTCGTTTGTTTTGATATAATCGCGCTAATGTACCGAAAGAAAGAAAGAAAGTTTTGATATGTGCTAAGCATTCATTCAGTTGACATCAAAGTTCCTGTAACACATATAATATGAGTGATTGAGCCTAAAATATCATCTATACTAATATTATAAAGCTGAAGAGTTTGTTTGTTTGAACGCGCTAATCTCAGGAACTAGTGGTTCGATTTGAAAAATTATTTTAGTGTTGGATAGCCTATTTATAGGCTATATAATATCACGCTACGACCCACGGGGGCGGCGCAGTAGCGATAAACGCGGGTGAAACCGCGGGAACATCTAATATAATATATTAAAATGATTTTATGCCATTACGAATGGCTTAGGCACGGTTCTATATAAAAAAAACGAGTAATTTAACTATGAATAGTATAATTTTGAAATATAATAGTTATCATAGAGATAGAATGTGTGTCAAAAATTAACTATCCGTGGGTATAACGACTCGTTTCGGTCATAAATGTGTTACTATGACCTAAACACTATAAAATAATAACCCAAGAAACCTATTACTTTTAATTAATAGAAAAATATGAGAAGATATATTTTACCAATTGAATTACCTACAAAATACTTAGATACTGTTGATAAAAAATATTTGTATTTTGGTTAAACTAGACCGTGACCCCAATATCTGTCAATAGCCGTAATGCCAAATATAATTGAAAAACAATTGTGTCTGGCCTCCGGCGGGCCGCTGCAGCTCAAAACATTCTTAGAATATAATATAATAGAATTACATCCTTACTAATATTATAAATGTGAATGTGAGTTTGTTTGTTACGCTTTCACGTCTTAACTACTCGACCGATCATCATGAAATTTCGCATAGGTACACAAAGGACATACAGTGCCTTTCATCCAGAAAACACTTCTGTTCCCGAGGAAAAGAAATTTATTGACAAGTCCTACATAAAAGTGAGCGGAGCCGCGGGCACATCTAGTCTAAAAAAGATATTCTTTATGGTAAATAAAATACTTATAAAACCGCCTACTTAATCTATCACCGCGTTTGACCTACAAACGCTTAACTATGTAGGCATTTAAAAAGTAAAAGTGTCACTTACGAAACTAAGTCAGTTTGCGTAGAATGAGAACATTTTTGTTACACAAAACAGTGTAATATAGTAAAACATAGGTAATGTTAGAACTAGCTGTGAATGGTCATATATAATATTGAGAAACTTTTCATAGAATAATGCTAGAGAAAAATATGCTATTTTAAAGGATTGTCACGACGACGTTGAGTAAGCAATTTTGCTTTGTTACATTACGACTAACGCAATCTTTTTTTATTTTTTTTTATAATAACAATATAATTTTTTTTTCTCTCATATCACAATTAAACACAAAAGTACAAAGTTGTCAATAAAAGGTATTGGGAGACTGGTTTCCAAGCAAGGTAAAAACCTGTGTTATGGAAAACCAGGCTTCCATTCCACGGAAAAGTCGTACTCTAAAAACAGTGAAAATTGTATTCAACAGTAGACATAGACATAAAAAGAAAAATATATAAACAGAAAATATAATAAAATATAATTATATATATAAGTGGCTCAACTTTAGAACTAAAGTGGCAGTCATCACATTATATTGACGTTGACTGCACGGATGGCGTTGTGGTTTAAGTGTTCGCCTCACCACTGCCATTGAACCGACTGTTGTAAGTTCGAATCCCACACAGGACAAAAAATTGTGTGATTCACAAAAGTTTCTTCCAAGTCTGGGTATTTTTTGTGTCCGTTGTTTAAATGTATGTAAAGTTCCTCGCGACATAGGATTTTTTCCTAATGCAGAAGTTAAAGAAAAGAAAATACAACGAATATAAGGGAAATCAAAAAGCCTGTTGTGAAATCATTTCCTTCTGGATGACAGCCTTTTTTTAATGACAAAGCCCGCCGCTGCTGATTATTTAGTGGCAGAGCAAATAAGCCTGTTTGCTCAAAATAACCATCATAATATAGTTGTTTAAACACAGTACCAACAATACGCAGACCTTTAGCGGTCAAAGATTAAGGTCTGCATTTTATTGCTACCGTTGTTGTATATTCTTTTTTTATTGCCATTGGTGGCAGAAGAGCAAGTGGCCCACCTGATGAAAAGTGGTAACGGCTGCTCATGGACTTCAGCAATGTCAGGACATAGCAAAGCCGCTGCCTACCGTTAAAGAAGAACTCTTTTTAAACCTCGTTTGAAGAATGACATATCATAGCGCTCGGGAAACACCGAAGGAGGCAGTTCATTCCAGAACTTGCACGTACGTGGGAGAAATGATCGCTATAAGCGTACGGTCTTGGATTTGAACGCTTCCAGGTGATATGGATGAACCCTGCTTCTTCGTTGAGTGGTACGGTGATATAAATATATCAAACAAGACCAGATATAAAAGAGGCTTTGACGCGTATAAGCCTGAGCCCAGTTCGACCCCGCGTGTCATCTATCTAATTCATTATTTACTGTGAAGATATAGATAGCATCAGTGCAATAACCTTGGTCGTCATCCATGTGGCGTCGTCCATGTGAGCACCGTACCACCAAAATATCGTCATTACCCTATTTTGAACTTACTGAACGTTCATATATGGACTTATTTGCTTCTGCTCTGATGACCTCAAAATAATCCTTAAGCATTAACCAAGAAAATTCAGATTCAACGATGATTGCGGGTCAATGTTTTACCTCGTCTAATTGACCGCTTTTATCTTATCCCTGTACCATTTCCAGAGAAATCATTAACTATAAAGACGTGCCTGCGCATGAATTCTTCAGTCAATATCCAATTATTGTTACTATTGAGTGTCTTCTCGATAAAATCCCTTAATGCTGTTTGGCATGGCAATCAATATTTAATATTACAATAAAATTTGTTGCAATTCAGCTCTGTTTATAATTTGATTATTAAATGTTTCACCGCTGAGCACTACTACATAGGTACCCTACACAGTGTGGATTGGGGAAATGAAAACCATAGACTATTGAACACAAATGTTACTAGTAATTTTGAAATTGAAATAAATGTTCTGCCTCAGTGTTTTCCTTTTACAGCCTGGATCGCAATGTTAGTTAGCTCCACTGATTCACAAAACACTATTGGACTTCTCTACCTATCGGTAAATCATAACATTAAATAAAAAGGAATCCATTGTGTTGACGTCAATATGTGAAAGATAATAATAATAACATTTAGAGAATGTCTTATTCATCGTGTCATAGGCAGTTGGTATTTTTATAAACAATATAGTTAACCGCAGGCTGTCCATTCAATTATTATGCAGAACACGACTCGCTGGTATGAATGGCAAATGTTGGGTACAAATGATGTGAAACCACTGTTTCAACATGTTAAATACTCATTTACAAAAGGACACAGTTTACCGGGTAACTTACAAACATTTAGTAAAATTAAACTATTGTATACATTTTCTTTTTTTATTAAAGAATAGACAGCTCCCTTGCTAAGACTAATACCTGTGTCGCGGGGAACTTTACAAAGATTCAAACATTGGACACAAATAACATCCAGACTCGGAAAAACCATTTGTGGATTACACAAAGTTTTGTCCCGTGTGGATGCAGCGCAAGGGCTAACCCCGCCGAACCCTATTATTACACCTATTGTTACACGATGGTACCCAAGTTATATATTATGCCTCATAACTTTATGCCAATCAAAATTAGGGCAAAAAGCACTAGCCTAAATGATATTTATGCTTACTATAATAGTATGCCAAAAAACAATTATGTCATCAAAGTATTATTATGACAAAAACAAGTCTAACTCGTTATGCCAAATTAAATTAGACAAAAAAAATTGTCGAAGCAAAGAGTTCCACCTGATGTCATTTAACAAGAAACAAAATATTCTTAACCAATAAATACACACATAAATATATTATGAACAGTCATTTCCATGCGCGTTTGAGTTTACTGTTGTCCCTAACAGCGAAGAACTAGCCATATTCTTCAATATAAACCCACATACAATACATATAAAAAGCTGTCTTTAAGATTTATTTTTATAAAAACGCTATCATATGTATACTCATATTATAAAGCTGAAGAGTTTATTTGTTTGTTTGTTCGTTTGTTCTTTTGTTTGTTTGTTATTTTGTTCGTTTGTTTGTTTGTTTGTTTAAACGCGCTAATCTCAGAAACTACTAGCTCGATTTGAAAAAATATTTTAGTGTTGGATAGCCTATTTATCGAGGAAGGCTATAGGCTATATAACATCACGCTACGACCCACGGGGGCGGCGCAGTAACGATAAACGCGGGTGAAACCGCGGGAACATCTAGTATATATTATAAAGATGAAGTTTGTTTGTTTGGTTGAACGCGCTAATCTCAGGAACTACTGGTTCGAATTGAAAAATTATTTTAGTGTTGTATAACCCATTAATCGAGGAAGGCTATAGGCTATATGACATTACGTTACGATAGGAGCGGAGCAGCAATGAAAAATGTTGTAAATACGGGGAAATCTCATATATGAAGCAGACGAAGTTGCGCGTGTCAGCTAGTTTACTAATAATATTCTTTTGAAATGTTTTCGCTAAAATTATGTATGCTTTCTATACGTTTGTCTACACCACAATCACTACATCATATACACAGAAAATAAATCCAAACTAGAGTTGAAAATGCCGAAAATAACAATTTGTTTCTTTTTCACGAAAAAAACAAATCGCATGTTACATAGAAAAATTAACAGAAAGAATCCTTTGGAAAGAAACAGGATTTTCGAATGTTTGATCACTTGATGTTTTGAAAAGTTGAAAAACACAAGTTTTTTTTCATTCTACCCTACATTTTATCGGTACGTAGGTATTATTATGGAAAGAGTTAAAGCATAGAATATCCTAAGTTAAATCCCGTACTTATAGTAAGTACGAATTTAAAAAAAAAACATGAAAAGTTTCCCGTTTCTTTCAATATTTTCGGTTTTATTGGAAAAAACATGAAATATATACTGGCAAATTTTCTTGAAACTTTCGAATGAAACATTGAAAAAAAACAACGGAATTGGAAAGAAAAGGGATTTTTTCCTGCATTTTCAACGCTAAATCCAAACTAAATTTCGTCAGCAGATAAATTGCCATTAAAATTGCCTTTTTTATAACAAAATCAACATTCTGGAACAAAAAATGAAAAAGTTAACCTTCACGGAATCTAGTAATGGCGCTGATTGCACTTTTTAGTCTATTTAACAACATAATAACAGTGCTTATGCACAGGAAGGGGAAGTGGCGAGATACTGAGATATTGTTCAAGGCGGCAGATAATAGTGATCTCATTAAAGGATTTATTGGCCGTGTAAACTTTATTTGTTCTTTCAAATGCAAAATGCAATAACAATGCACGATTTAACAGTTTCAAAGAAGTTTTGTTGTGTTGTAAATATATCTGCATAACTACCTGAGTTAATTGAAATTAAACTACTACTTATATACGGATTTTATCACGTTGTTTATTTGATTAAATTATGTTCGGGTACTTTGAAATAAATACACTGGAACATTGATACAACTACCATCTTAGTCTCCCCGTGACCATGGCTGCTGAAAAGCAACCGAAATGTCTGGTTTTAATAGTTTCAATAATTTAATTAGCTTCAAAATTAGTAAAGTTTAATAGTAATAGTAGTGTAACAGTTTCTAGATTATGTAATAAAGTGTCAAATAAACAACGCGATAAAATCCGTATATACATAGTAGTTTAATTTCAATTAATAACATTCGTGTAAACAGAAGACAATTATACCTGAATTAACTATCCTATATGAAATACATCGCCGAATTTGATATTATAGTCTTTAGGTATCCAGTATATAATCCTACCTTAATATTTAATCCTAATCCTAACTCCTAACTAATATTATAAAAGCAAAAATGATTTGTTTGTTTGTTACCTTTTCACGCCTAAACCACTGAACCGATCATCCTAAAATTTTGCACATACGTTGTCAGGTGTACAGAAATAGACATAGGCTACCTTTCATCCCGAAAAAAGTTACTATTCCCAAGGAAAACAACAATAACGTTCTTATAATAATAGATGGCGCCACGTTTTTCGAATCATGATTGAATTATATTATTACAAGCAGAGTACGACCCGAATTGATTGTCAAATTCTAAATTAACGCGAGCGAAGCCGCGGGCAAAAGCTAGTTTAATTATAAATGCGAATGTGAGTTTGTTTATTTGTTACGCTGTCACGCCTTCTTTTCCCATCCAATCATCATGAAATTGCGTATAAACATTGTCGGCAGTACAGAAAAGGATATAAGGTACCTTTCATCCAGAAAAAAAGCATTATTAACCTAACCTCCATTTACGCGAGCAAAACCTCGGACAAAATCGAGTTTTGTTTTTAATTGGTATGTAATGGTTTGCCACGCTTTTGTTTTGAATGGTGTCATAGCCTTTTTGGCAAAACTGGCGAACGAAATCAGTTAACATTTTTATTGCACAGCAAACAAGGTAGGCACCATTATAATTTATTTTATAATTTTATAATATATAGATGTTTCCACGGTTTCACCCGCGTTTATCGTTACTGCGCCGCTCCTGTGGGTCGTAGCGTGATGTTATATAACCTATAGCCTTCTTCGATAAATAGGCTATCCAACACTAAAAGAATTATCAAATCGAACCAATAGTTCCTGAGATTAGCGCGTCCAAACAAACAAACTCTTCAGCTTTATAATTGTATAATATTAGTATAGAATAGCATAAATATTAAAAGAATATAATTATATATTATGATAACTACGATGATGAAAATATATCACAGTAAAACAGGCATTGGACTTGCGATCATAAGGTCGAAAGTTCGAACTCCAACCTTTACCCCCGACCTCTCCAGTAACACAAACATTTTAGCTTCACAATAACAATACTAATAATTTGCAACCCAAATTGCTAGTAATATTATAAAACAAATACATCGTTGCAAATTCAACATACAAACTTTTATTTGAATTCTGTGAACAGGGCTAATCCTAACTCCTAACTTTATATGTATATAAAACTCTTTTGTTACTGAGCTACTGACAGACAACGCACAGCCGAAACTTCTGAACGCAAGAAGCTGAAATTTGGCATTTATGTTCCTTGGGTACTGTAGGGGTGCACTAAGAAGGGATTTCCCGAAATTCCCACGGGATTGGGAAGAAATGGATAAATAAAAAAGCATGTGCGGGCGTAGCTGCGGGCATCCTCTAGTAATATTATAAAACCGAAAATGAGTTTGTTTCTTTGTTTTTTGTTACCTTTTCACGCCTAAACCACTGAACCGATCATCCTGAAATTTTGCATAAACGGTGTCAGGAGTAAGTAACCGACATAGGCTACCTTCCATCCTGAAAAAAATACTGTTCCCGAGGAAAACGATAATAACGTTCTTATGATAATAGATGGCGCCACGTGTCTTGCGAATCATGATTGAATTATATTATTACAAGCAGATTACAACCCGAATTGATTGTCAAATTCTAAATTAACGCGAGCGAAGCCGCGGGCAAAAGCTAGTAATATTATAATACATAGTTGCAAATTCAACATACTAACTTTTATTTGAATTCTGTGAACGGGGCTAATTGTTATATAACCTTTATACTGTTGCAATGTTTTAATTGTTTTTAAATTTGAAGACTAGATACTTGTAGTATGTATATTTTATTAGATAATAGTATGTTATGTGGACCAAGGCCAGGTTAAGAGCTCCTTGAACCGACGGGCATGTATGAGGAATGTGATGTAAGTGAATGAAGCCAGAGAAGTGTGTCAGGATCGTAGCAAATAGAAAGCCGTTGTCTCTGCCTACCCCTCTGGGAAACAGGCGTGAATCTATGTATGTATGTATGTATGTGAGTCCGTAATAACACAATCAAACATTAATACTTACGTCTTTGTTATAGAATAATCATATCTTTAATATTATAAATGCGAAGTTTCTGTTTGTTTGTTACGCTTTCGAGCCTTAACTACTTGACTGATCATCATGTAATTTCGCATACACCTTGTCAGGGGAACATAAAATGACGTGGGGTTCTTTTCATCCAGAAAAATCTACTGATATTAATCTAACGTATCCTATATTTACACATGCGAAACCGCGGTAAAAATGTAGTTCATTATACTAGTAATTCAATAAAATATTACATTTATTTTTATAGGGATTTTCTCGCTTGGACTATTTCGGTTTTAACCCATCGTCGTTTATCGTTTAATTCAAGACGGTTTCGTCAATAATTTCTCAAGGCACGCGCCGCACGTATTAATTCACGCTTCCGTGACTACCTCAATTACCATTAAAAACTCTAATGGTTGCAAAAGATAAAAAATATCGAAAGTCAATGCCAACAGATAGAAATTTGGAACCACACTCTAATAATTCTAGACAATAGATATTTCGTAAATATGTAAACTAAACCGAATCGGTTGCAATCGACATTCGTCACGTACATGTAAAACAATTATGCCTCACAATAGTTGCGTGCTTGTGACAAACGCGAAATTGGTTAAATCAAAATGTATTGCAGTGTGAATATAATTACAGTAACGATTTTATATCGATTGGATACAATGACTTGATATATGTCACTATATAGCCTGATATGGCCTTACACAATAATAATAATATCAGCCCTGTATTAAACTGGCACACTGCTGTGCACGGGCCTCTCTCAGTGTGAGAAGGGTTAGGCCATAGACATAGTCTACTGCACTGGCCCAGTACGGGTTGACAGACTTTACATATCTTCGAGAACATTTTGGTGAACGCTCAGACATGCAGATTTTCTCACGGTGGTTTCCATCATACATGGAACTATAGCTGATATGACCTTACAAAATAAAAGAAACAAAAACAGTTCCATTATAAGAGGCAATACGCTCCCAGCAATAATAGCGTATTGGTTCTCCAAAACAAATATAAGTGAGCTCGTCTAAAATGAGCGAACATTATATAAATACATACTAATCATCTATCAATTGGCGAATTTATGAAGGCTCTTAACGACCATTCAATTTCCTTTTCAGCTTGAATGTACTCGGGAAGCGAGAGCATTTCCTTTCGACGCCAAGTCCCAATCAGGGGTTCAATATATACGTGCCTGTATATTACAACAATTGACGTAAATATTAAGGATACTTCATTGGTAATCGGACTTCCGGTTTCTTTGCGTCGGAGTTTTTCACCCAAGTAAATATAATGACAGCCAATTTTGGTTATGATGTCACTGAAATTGTGTTTATTTTGTTGTTACCTGGCACTTTGCTGTCTTAACACGCAAGCAAGCAATATAAAACTGACTTGAACTATAGATACATTACGGAGCTCATATAGCAATATTGGAACTAACTCAGTACGTTTAGTAATTTTATATTTATAACATTCATATATAACAAAATCATCAGTGTAATCTTTGTTTGCTAAACAAAACAATATAAGTTTTCTTTTATACAACTAAGGTGGCAAACAAGCATACGGCTCACCTGATGGTAAGTGGTCACCGTAGCCTATGGACGCCTGCAACACCAGAGGCATCACTTGCGCGTTGCCGACCCTTTAGGAAAAGAAATGGGAAGGAGAAGGAGCGGGATGGGGGAAAGGGGGTAATTGGACCTCCGGCACTCTCTCTCGCCGAACGAAACACAACAGTAGGAATACTGCTATTTCACGTCGATATTCTGTGAGAGAGTAGTTCTTCCCCGGTCGAGCCAGCCCACTCATGTTGACATCAGCGAAGCTCTACTACTCTCAAACATCAGCGAGGCTCTATTCTTATTTCTTATTTTTTTATTCTTCCGAAAGGTCGGCCTGATGGTCAGGGGCTGATATATGCGCATATGGGCGCTTGTTACATCTTATCACTAACGTATGAAATAAAATCTTCAAAAAAGGACTTTTTGAGCTACCAACGGATGAAGTAAAGATCACTTGGACTGATAACACATGATCATCTCATGGTCTCTGTAACCCTACTCACGTCATAACCCAACACACGATTGTTAATCTGCAATCTTCTTCTTCTAAGTGAAATCATAGGTTTCGATAATGATAATTATCGTTGTGGTCTCTATGTAATAATAACTTTTAAACTTTTGCGTTGAATGAGAGAGATATATATATATATGTGTAAACATTATGCATGATCGCGTCAATGCCCGTTACATCTATTCTATACAAATAAATAAAATTGAAGTGTCTGTTTATAATGTCAAAATAACAGCTTTTTATCTAATTCATATGAAAGTATATAAGATACTTATATGAAAACATCTATTTTTTTAATTTTTGTCTCTCTTTCTTTGACGGGACTTTCACTGGCAAATCTACGCGGACGAAGTCGCTGGTAACAGCTAGTATTATATATATATCTCTATGTAATATTAACAAAAGCAAAATAATTTGCTGCCAAAATAATATTCGACTGATGAGAGTGATTTTACTCATATCTGTTGCAGTGATAAGTCATATTTCTATAAGCAATATTACAATATTTTGGATTATATTGGCTGTACCGTCATCATAGGCTGTTAAAAAGATGTGTAATATGTTAGCAGTACTTAATTTGTTTTTTTTTTAACGTGTACCTGTTAGTTTGTCTTATTGAATAGCATTTATGTTAAAATGGTTTAACTTGTGTTAAAAGGTATGATGGGGTGTTAATATGTCTGGTTTAAACAGAAACCCCGAAATAAATAATACATGGAGAAAAATTTATATTTTGGATATATTATATAAATTATATTCGTATAAGTTTTAATATAAAATGGGATTTGATTTTTTCTAGATGTTATGATACTCTTAGTAACGTAGATTTGCAAAATCTTCATTTTTTAAATCTACTCTTATTGTAAAAGATATCACCGTATTCAACACATTAATGTTCTAGTAATTTGAAGAATAATTAACATCGTATTTGACAATAGGTATAAAAATGTTAAAAGACTGAAGCAAACCAGAATCTTACAATGATAACTTCAATACCTCATAAAGGTTAAAATGTGGAGCAGATATTTTAGTACAGTTGAATCTATTTGTCCAACTTTGTAAGGGGTGAAGCCGGGTTTAAAGCCTGCTTACTGAAGGCTAGCTCGTTAAGTCTCGCTTTGTAGCAGTCGCCTCAACAGTAGCACACAGTAGTCCGAAACACGCTCTAGTATTCCAACGTCTCTTACATCCGTTTGTATATAGCCTCGAGCTTTCCTAAACTTTTAATGAATTATTCAAATTTGAGATAATTGAAACTGGATAATAACAATTGCAATAATAGCATGTATAATTAAATATTTCAACGTTCAAAATATTAGCCATATAACCAATTATGACTTTGTATCAAAATGGCACAAAAATGATCTTTTTTTTCGCGTAATACGAAGTTTAATCCTTCATTTAAAAAGGAAGCTGATTCACTCTCACCTTAAACAGATTGACGATTTTATATAATACTAGCTTTTGCCCGCGGCTTCGCTCGCGTTAATTTAGAATTTGACAATCAAATCGGGTCGTACTCTGCTTGTAATAATATAATTCAATCATGATTCAAAAGACACGTGGCGCCATCTATTATCATAAGAATGTTATTATTGTTTTCCTCGGAAACAGTAATTTTTTCGGGATGAAAGGTAGCCTATGTCCGTTTCTGTACACCTGACAACGTATATGCAAAATTTCAGGATGATCGGTTCAGTGGTTTAGGCGTGAAAAGGTAACAAACAAACAAACTCATTTTCGCTTTTATAATATTAGTTAGGGTTTACTAAGAGATATGTAATATAATTAATTTGTTAAATGCAGGTCGGAACACATCGCGGCTCGAGTGACTGCGTGCATTTGATAACGCCGGGACGTACCGGGAGCGACGCCCGAGATTGCCGGCGGCCCCGAGGTGAGCATCTCTTTATTAATGCAAGAGTTTCCCGACGCCGGCGACCTAACAAACTTTAAGAAACTATTTCTACTCTTTAGACGAGTCTCGTATCCTTTCATTTTGTCCACGTTAAACAAGTAACAGTTTATTGCTAGATGAGAAATTTTGCCGGAGGAGAAATACCTTTTTCAACCAAACTAGACAATTTTCAAGTCGTCCGTTCGAAGAGAATTACTCGTTGCGCGTTGAAAGCCCGTCCGTCCGGCAATATAAACTCAAATACTGTCATTAACGAAATACGCTTTTCCTCTCTATGAATACATTACAAGAGCTTTCATGCATTGTATAATGGACTTAAACGGTTTAGATAAGACGAATTTGAATAATAGAGTTGTTTATGTTCATCATTAGTTAACACTGTGCAGGTATGTAAATGTGCAGCGTTATACCTGCTGAGTGATGTGTTATGATAAGTCCGGCGCTAAAGCCTCCCGCAGCACAAAACAATGGGTTCCTTCCTGAAGCAGCGAGAAAGTGAATGTTCATGTTGGGTTCCCCTCACTAGATAAATAACATAATCTCCTCGGCACATCGCCGCATCATACGCACATACGATGCTAACGGAACACTGTACAAACTTTCTTTATTAGTTACCGGCACTACTTATTGATGGCCTTTTTGTGTGATAATGAGCTAGAATAAATCGTAAAAAGTACAGTATAAACCATGCTGTAAGCTGAATTCAATGTAAATATATGAAATAGAAATGAAAAGTATAAAAAGTCTTGGAACTAGAATCGCTATCCGTGTTTTCAAAACAAGATTGTGAAATGGTTGTTGTTTTACTTAAGAAAACAAAACTGTTTTTCTTAATAAAACAATCCGATTTCTCTAGTACAATTAGAAACAGCTATTTGACTGCAGTTTTTATGTTGTTTGTATTGCACTAAGAAAAATTGTAACTAGGTAATAAAAATGATCAGCAGTTTCAATTTATCAAATACTAGAGGATGGCTGCAGCTTCGCCCGCGCATGTTTTTTTATTTATCCATTTCTTCCCAATCCCGTGGGAATTTCGGGCAATCCCTTCTTAGTGCACCCCTACAGTATCCAAGGAACATACATGTCAAATTTCAGCTTCTTGCGCCCAATAGTTTCGGCTGTGTGTTGTCTGTCAGTCACTCAGTAACGGAAGAGTTTTATATATTATATAGATTAATCGCAATTTATTATAATCACACCGAATTCGGAAGTGGTGCATATATTATACAAAAAGGAAATTTAAAAAGCTACAAGCAATGTAATATTCTATCCTATCGCATACACACAACACCATCTAGCCCAAACTAAGCAGAGCTTGTACTATGGGTACTAAACAATGGATAAACATACATATATACTTTTTTTTGTAAATACATACATATTATACATAGAAACACCCAGACTAATACAAACATCCATGTTCATGCACACAAATGTTTGACTTGTGCGGGAATCGAACCCGCGACGTCAGGCGTTGCAGTCGGTTACACTAACTACTACGCCATCAAGTCGTCAATGTTTCTATTATGTTGCACAACAGACCAGTGAGGTTGTCAAATACAAGCGAGAACTTTACGAAATTTGTCGTGATCGCAAACCACAACTTTCTGCGTCAGGCAATTTTATTATTTATATGTCTCCACTTACTGGCTGATATTTCTAATGCTTATGACACAGCATACGTGACGATGACGGGTGCGATATGGCACCGCACTCGGTGTGCATGCGGCTTTTACGTTACAAGCGTAATTTAGAAAGTTTATATTTGTTGTTAAAGTCTCAATCATAACTTAGCAATGCGAACATAATAACTCAGCCTAGATTAAAATAAACCGCCGCCGAATAACTCGTGAACTAATTTATGTGGCCAATTATGTGGTTTGTTCCGCATTCGCCCCTACATTACGTCCCACATTCCAAAATGTTCCTCATTCGCCCCTCTTTTTTAATTATTGCTTTTTCGTCCTACATTATTGAGCATATGGTTAGCAAAACAAAACATATTTAAAATTTATTTTAAGTCTTCAATGTCGAGCTCATGATGTCATGTATTCATAAGCCAAAGTTTCGCCGAGAGATCAAGGAGGTATTATAAAATATTTTTCGGGTAACGGTACATCAAAATCTGCTATACAAAAAAAGGGTCAAAAAAGGAACATAATTTGGGACGAAATAGGAATTACGCTAAGAAATTAACATTTATCAAAATTTCGGGGCATATGAGGAACAATTTTTGGGCGAAAGCGTACGTTTACATTCGGGACGAAACATGAGGGTCGAATGCGGAATAAACCAATTATGTTTATACTTTTACATAAGATATGTAGTCAAATAACAGTATACAAATGCCTACTTACGTTAACGGCGCAACGTTGTTAAATTTAACTATTATGGGTACCTCTCAGTAATAAAGTTGGGTTGGTAGCTTATGAACTTAAACTTACTTTATTATTTTCCTCACTATCAATTTTTGCACCTTTATAGCGATTACAGTAAATTTCTGCCGGGAAACTCAAACCTGTTCACAATAAACTTGCCTTATACCAACATTGCGGTGAGTTTGGATCGTAATCGGTTTGTTTAAAAATTGCGCTCTACACTTCTTGTTCGATACGTAGTACCGTTAAACAAGCTTTAACAAAAATGTTAATGTATCTTGTAATACTTACTTTTTATTTTGACCATGATTTCGTGGTAAGTCTATCTGGTATTGAATGAGGCCGTGGACACTCGGTCAGCCTGTCACAAACTGGTTTTGTTCATTATCAAAAGTCAATAACTTTCCGATGCATTCCGAGTCATGGCCAAATGTATGATCGATAAACGTAATAAGAAAGCGCCATATTGTCAAGATAGATAAAAATATTTGTTTGTTGTGGTTATATTTAGAAATAATACAATAATGACACTAAATTTAATACTTTCTTTCAATATTTACGCAAAACGCTTTCACTTATAACATTTATGTATAAGACCCTTGACACAATATTGCCAAATTTCTCCTTTGCAAAAATACCAGGGCTCAACCTTTATCAAATGATTTAATAAAGTGTTCCGAGCAGAAATTCCATTACTTAAATCTTGGACAAATTACTAAAATACGTTCGCGTTTATTTTGTGCGATAACTCATTTGTGCAATTAACAAGATAAAACCCATTTTAGGAGCTTACCGCGCACCGAAATCTAAGTAGTCTAGTTCTATAAGTTGCAGTCAAACGAAGTGAGGGGCTTGGTCGGAATGTTTTGTATTATATGTGTGCGCTCAGACCAGGCCGAACGTAAAATACTACCCTGTTGACTACAAGAATACTACTAAGCCAGTCTTATATTAATACAGCCAGATACTACTGACGTATCTAGTATAACTAGCGGTCGCCTAGTGCTCGAAATTCGACCAAAGTTTGCCTTTAGGTATTACTGATTATATATTGATAGATATGTGTAACCATAGTTACGCGCTTCGACTGCGTGTGTCAAATGCATGGTTGTGTGCGTGTAGTGTTTTCATTAATTTAATGTATTTCTAACGCATATCCTTACTAATATTATAAATTCGAAAGTAACTCTGTCTGTCTATCTGTCTGTCTGTCTGTCTGTCTGTTACCTTTTCACGGCTAAACCACTCAACCGATTTAGATGAAATTTGGATAGATATAGTTTAAAACCTGGGAAAGGATATAGGCTACTTTTTATTGATGTAAGTACCACGCGGGCGGAGCCGCGCGCAAAAGCTAGTTTTATATAAATATTAGGATTCGCCCCTCCTTCTCCATATAAACTTTAACTGTGCCAAATTTCATACTCCTCCGTCCCCGCAATTTTCGTAAAAAGGGGTAAAAAGTTTTCGCTTCACGTATTAATATATAGATATGTAGCGATAGCTCAGTGGGAAGACCAACAGACTGCAATGCAGAGGATCTCGGGTTCGCACCCACGTCGCGCACCTCTGACTTTCGGACGTTATATGACTTTTCGAAATTATGTGCGTATTGATTGACAATTACTGCTCCGTGCCTCGGAGAGCAAGTTAAGCCGTCGCGCGTCAGTCCCGGCCATGAACATCTATGGCAGTCGTTATTGGGAAGTCAGTGCCCTCTAATATCCTGACACTGGTTTAGCCTTAGGGTATCGTTGCGGAGGTCAGATGGCAGCCGCTCCGTGTAAAAACTGATATCCAGGCAAATTCGGTTAGACTAGAAAGCCGACCCCAAGTGACTTGGTAATAATAAAGGCTAGGGAGAAGACTACTGACGTATCTAGCTGTGTAATATAAATATAACAACTACACACGCTGAATCTACCGTCAAATAACGATACTAATTACGTTACAATTAAATTAAAATTACACTACAAACGAATGTTTAATTTGACGATCCAGAGTAAATGTAATGAGGTAACTTTCATTTCTTGTTAATGTATGCGTGATTTAAGTACTATGATTACATTGAAACTTTGTAGCGAGTACGATTACTGGGTCGAGTAATTTGTCTTGATTGTCTTTAAAATTAGGACTTGTAAGTTCACTTGTACCTTTCCGTTACGTATTCAATTACCAAGTGTTTATGTTTATCAAAATAATAATTTATTCTTGTTTTGCTACTTCGCATTGAACATGAGTAAGACTATCGCGATATCCAAGGTCTTCTTGCATAATTGCACTTATGAGTAATTCTTATTTCTTTGTAAATTAGAATAGTTTACATGACGTATGATTTATTTGACATGGTATATAGAGTGCATATAAGTAGAAAACCGTTTAAATAATTATGTGTTATTTACAACAGTTAGATTTACGTGTGTAATAAATACTAACTTAACAAGTTTATTTATTACTAGCTGTTACCTGCGACTTCGTCCGCGTAGATTTTAACTAAAATGTGTTTGTCTCCGCGGAAACCTATTTTTTTTTTCTAAAATCAAAGTAGCCTAAGTTACTCCTTATAACATCAGCTATCTGCCAGTGAAAGTTCCGTCAAAATCGGTTGAGCCGTTTCGGAGATTAGCCGGAACAAACAAACAGACAGACAGACAAAATTTTTTTAAATAGATGCTTTCGTATAGGCATCTTATATACTTTTATATACATTAGATAAAAAGCTGTTATTTTGACATTACAAACAGACACTTCAATTTTATTTATTTGTATAGATGTATAGATAATGTAATGAATAATGAGACAGACAAATTACGGCTGTTGAGTCTGAACTCTAAATATAGCCTAGATCTTTGTTCTTAATATTGTCTTCTGTTTACGCGAATGTTACTCATTGAAGTTAAACTACTATATACGGATTTTATCGCGTTGTTTATTTGACACTTTATTACAAAATTTTGAAACTGTTACACTACTATTACTATTACTACTACGTCGGTAAAACTGTAAACATAAATATTAATAGTTTTAATAGTTTAAATAATGTAATTAGCTTAAAAATTAGTAAAGTTTAATAGTAATAGTAATGCAACAGTTTCAAAATTATGTAATATAGTGTCAAATAAACAACGCGATAAAATCCGTATATAGTAGTTTAATTTTAATATTTGTTCTTTTTAAATTGTGATCTTATATCAGACGACAATCAGGGTGTGCTTCATACACCTTTTTATTTTAATATATAATTTTCTTATAATCTGCATACGAATCTGCTACTGACCTATCGGGCTTGAATGTCGAAAGGTTAAGAATTACACACAAAACACAGTGCATATAAACATCGAGTCATGTCTTATTCAGATGTACATAATACACTGTCAAAAGAGAAAAACCACAGCAGACTTTAATTTTTTTTTTTAATTATCATTATATACATACTTTCTCTAAAATTAGCGAGCACATGTTATTACCCGCACTAAATGTTGATTAGAAAAAAATACGTCTACGTATAGTATACTTTTGAGAATTTTGGGAAGGACTGTTTCACGAAATCTTTGTCTTTTGGGTTGTTGACCTGAGTTTTAGGGCCGCAGACGTTCTTAAGTACAATGATCCCAAGACATACTCGCACATTGCTCGTGTTTATCACGTCCAGTACCCACGGCTTTACCTTTGTACGAAGTAAATAAAGAGGACCTAAACCGCTTCTTCTAATCTTTGCGATACTACTAAAATACTGATAGGTAACCTTGCACAAGTTAAGACTGAATAGTTGCAAGTCACCTAATTATGATTTCTGCAATTTATAAATTATATTTTTATACTTCAGACTATTAAAATTAAACTACTATATACGAATTTTTTCGCGTTGTTTATTTGACACTTTATTACAAAGTTTAGAAACTGTTACACTACTATTATTATTAAACTTTACTAATTTTAAGCTAATATTATTGAAATTATTATAATTTCAATAATATTAGCTTAAAAAATAGTAAAGTTAAAACAACGCGAAAAAATCCGTATATAGTAGTTTAATTTCAATGAATAACATTCGCGTAAACAGAAGACAATATTATATACTTCAGACTATCCTATAAAATGCTATAAAATCAATGACTCATATGGTCTAATGAACGGTTTGTACTTGATATTAATGCACTTGGCACGCGGATTTGTGAGCATTATGATATAGCATTCACACAATTACTTAGATAATCAGCACGATTCCCTTTCAATGAATATTATCTCATGTAGCATTCATAAGTACTGTCTATACTTACCTAATGACTGAATTATTCACTACTTCGTTGGAATTCTTATATTATTCTTCTTACCTAGAATATATGTATATGTACGTGTTGCTATAGTTAAAAAGGCCATATTATCTAGTGCATGACTAGATAAACTCCCGGAAACACTGCAACTTTGCTTATAATAATATTGAATTCTAGACCTTCTCGCGATTTCACCCGCGTTTATCGTTACTGCGCCGCCCCCGTGGGTCGTAGCGTGATGTTATAGCCTATAGCCTTCCTCGATAAATAGGCTATCCAACACTAAAATATTTTTTTAAATCGAACCAGTAGTTCCTGAAATTAGTGCGTTCAAACAAACAAACAAACTCTTCGGCTTTATAATATTAGTATAGATTAGTTTTAGTATAAAATTGAACCGGGATTCGAACCCGAGATAATAAAATATCTCTAATATATAATATCCTGTAAAAGTAATTTAAAATTAAAATGAAACCTTTCTAGATTCAGATTCGTTTATTTGCCAGAATGTAGCACATACAACAGATATCAATAATTACAATAATGGTTCTGTACATTCTACCATAACAATGTTGTGCAAAAAGGTCTTATTATATAATTTTATAATTTACAGTCTATTCTAGGAGAATTATATTATTATTGGAGTTGTTTTATTATATAAATACAAATTATGAAATCAAAATTATTAAGATAGAAAAATGTTGATAATAATTAAATTATGTCATCTTTGTACATTATTATACATTAAATATTTATTATTATCTATTATATAATTATATTGTATATTTAAATGTCATATAATCATTAATGTTATAAAAACAATTGTCTAGAACCCATTTAGTCAATTTGGTCTTAAACATTGTCAAGGGTAGATCTTTAAACACCGGCTTTCGTCTATAATGCACAGTAACTTAATATCTACTCAACCGCACAAATAAATAAACATAAATTCAGTTTACGAGAGCGAAACTCTCTGTAATCTGATGCAATCAAAGTTAGTAAGTCGAATGGTAAAGTAACACCCCCGACTTAGACAAAACAGTTCCTTGATTAATCCCGTAAACAGACGTATTTACACACGGTGCACACGAAATACCCGTTTTCATAAAGCGCTGTACACACGGAATCAACATGTATTTTTTACAAAATGGAATCCTAACTTCCTAACTAATATTATAAAAGCGAAAATGAGATTGTTTGTTTGTTTGTTTGTTACATTTTCACGCCTAAACCACTGAACCAATCATTCTGAAATTTTGTATATACTTTCTCAGGTGTAGAGAAACGGACATAGGCTACTTATCATCCCGAAAAAAATTACTGTTCCCGAGGAAAACAACAATAACGTTCTTATGATAATAGATGGCGCCACGTGTCTTTCGAATCATGATTGAATTATATTATTACAAGCAGAGTACAACCCGAATTGATTGTCAAATTCTAAATTAACGCGAGCGAAGCCGCGGGCAAAAGCTAGTTAACCTATAAAAATAAGTAGGTCATCAGTCATATATTAATATAACACATACAGATACAATGACACCAAACTGATTATTGAAATTAAACTATTATGTATATACGGATTTTATCGCGTTGTTTATTTGACACTTTATTACATAATTTAGAAACTATTACACTACTATTACTATTAAACTTTACTCATATTTAAGCTAATTAAATCATTTAAACTATTAAAACTATTTATTTATACACTTTTCCCGACGTTTCGGTTGCTTTTCAGCAGCCATGGTCAAATAGTCAAACCCAAAAAGAAGCATACCACAGCTAGACTTCATGATACTTTGAGCTCATTCTTAAATAGAAACACCAATGATTAAATTATGTTCGTGTACTTTGAAATAACTACACTGGAACATTGAGACAACTACCATCTTAGTCTCCCGTTACCATGGCTGCTGAAAAGCTACCAAACATCGATGAAAGTGTAAACATAAATATATATATATATATATATATATATATATATGTGTAGTTTAATAGTTTAAAAAATTTAATTAGCTTAAAAATTAATAACGTTTAATAGTAATAGTAGTGTAATAGTTTCTAAATTATGTAATAAAGTGTCAAATAAACAACGCGATAATATCCGTATAATATAGTAGTTTAAATACAATGAATAACATTCGCATAAACAGAAGACAATATTATACCAAACTGATTAGTCTTAATGCGAATGTGAGTTTGTTATGCTTTCACACTTTAATTTCTCGACCGATCATCACGAAATTTCACATACACCTTGTCAGGGGTACAGAAAAGGAAATAGGGTACCTATTTTCCAGAAAAACGTACTGTTGCCGAGGAATAAAAATTGAATGACAAAATCAACGCGAGTGGAGGCTCGGGCAAATTCTAGTAATAGATAAAATGACCACAATGAATTGTCGCATATTATGTATATCATAGGTTTATCAATCTAATAATGGTTGGCGCTTTTGAAAGAACAGAGTCCCGTAAGTAATATCTTTCTAAAATAGGTCTATCTAGTTATATAGTACGTAGATAGGCATTAGCTGGCTTATCATCATCATCATCTCAGCCGAAAGACGTCCACTGCTGAACATAGGCCTCCCCCAACGTTTTCCACACAGACTAAGACTTTTAGCTGGCTTATAATTAACCAAAAAAGCAAATTCAATAGGAATGTAATACTCCACATTTGTTGCGTGGTCTCATAGCGTGGCCTGTGTGCCGAAGAACGTAGGTTAGTCGTCGGACTTCAACGGATTATACTGTAGGCCAGAGGTTACCAACAACGTTTTAGTTCTTTACTATCGAAAGCAAATAAATTTTCTCGTGGACCCCCGCTTACGAATTGTAGACTCCCATTTTTTGTCACGCCAACATATACCCCCGTCGAGTCTCCCGTGGACCGCTGGGGTCCACCTGGACCACTTTGGGAACTAATGCTGTAGGCGAAGCGAATTAGTGGGGGGCACACTACGTCTACCATAAAACACAGAGCTGCCTTCTGATGTTCTCAAGCATTGTCCATTACACGTTACAATAAGAAAGACAAACTGTACCTATTTTTGGATAAATAAAGATTATTAGTATAAATAATACAATATCTAAGTTAAACAGCAGCTAAAAAATAAATGTGCTTTACTTTGAATCCCTTTTCATAGCCGTTCTCGTGTGACATAAGCCTAATTGTTTCTAATTACAGCAACCCACGACAGGAATCGTATTTTGTTCTTATCTGTGATTTTTCTGCCAGAAAAATTGCTTTTACTTCACAAAAAAATATTAGTCAAAGCAATTCTTTTTGATCTTACTGCTCCTGTCGTAATTAACTAAAGATTGTCTGAATCTGGTCTGGTAAATTAAAATACTGCATTCTCAATAAATATATTAGTGTGTTTTTAAGAGTAGTAGAGCCTCGCTGATTTCAGCATGAATGGGCCGACGTGAAATAGCAGTATTCCTACTGTTATGTTTCGTTCGGTGAGTGAGAGTGCCGGAGGCCCAATCACCCATCCCGCTCCTTTCCTTTCCTAAAGGGTCGGCAACGCGCAAGTGATGCCCCTGGTGTCGCAGGCTTTCATAGGCTACAGTGACCAGTTACCATCAGGCGGGCCGTATGCTTGTTTGCCACCATAGTTGTATAAAAAAAACTAATCTAAATTAGAATGCAGTTGTAGACTGAGCCTTATCTCTATGAGTTCGAGCACCGCGAGACGCGTTGTGCTTGCAGCGAAGCTAGGTATCACAGCGCTCGACGACTACAGCGGAAACATACAACAAATACTTTAATTCGCTCCCGTACTTCCAAGTACACAGAATAACTGGAAGTGACGTCATTCACAGTTCTATTTTTACGTCTATACTCTGTCTATCGTCTCCATATAAAGTACCCGAGTACATTTTCTTTTTTTATACAACTAAGGTGGCAAACAAGCATATGGCCCTGATGGTAAGTGGTCACCGTAGCCTATAGACGCCTGCAACATCCGAGGCATCACTTGTGTGTTGCCGACCCTTTAGGAAAGGAAGTGGGAAGCAGAAGGAGCGATAAGGGGAAGAAGGTGATTGGGCCTCCGGCACTCTCACTCACCGAACGAAACACAACAGTAGGAATACTGGTATTTCACGTCGATATTCTGTGAGAGGGTAGTCCTTCCCCGGTCGAGCCGGCCCATTCATGCTGAAATCAGCGAGGTTCTACTACTCAATAAATATATAGGATTCGGAGAAAGAACTATGCCACTCCCACCATAAAGCAGGGAGCACTTGTATTATTTTTAATCTCACACTTATATATAAGATTAGGAGGTAAATTGCCAGCTATTTTTAGGTCGCCAAACAAAGAGCTAACCTAATTTCCTTTTACCAAACATATTGCCAGATACGTGCTGCTTCTAAAAATTTTCTATCATAAAATCCTATTACTCATTATCCGATCCGGACATCGTCTTTATGAATTACGGACTAATGAGACAGTTCTATTTAAGGATAAATATTCTTAGAAGCTTGTCAGCTGTTACCAATATCAATTTATACATCTCAAAATGTATTGTTGTCGCATTAGGAGACCAGCTACTAAACCCGGCGATCTTCTAAACGTAGTTGGGCTAAACATGAAATAAAATTAGGTTAGAGGCTGTTCCATATTCTTTAGTCACACGTACCGATGTGAGCAAAGCGTAGACTAAATCGTGTAATGCGTTTGTTAAACAAAGCTTCGCGTTAGTTGTAGTGTTAATTAATGTCCTACGTTTCATTCCTCCGCTGTTATTATTATAATAAAAAGTAAAAATGTTAACAAGATATTTTATACTGCATTTATATGCACTAGATGTTCCCGCGGTTTCACCCGCGTTTATCATTACTGCGCCGCCCCCGTGAGTCGTAGAGTGATGTTATATAGCCTATTGCCTTCCTCGATAAATAGGCTATCCATAAAATAATTTTTCAAATCGAACCAGTAGTTCCTGAGATTAGTGCGTTCAAATAAACACACAAACTCTTCAGCTTTATAATATTAGTATAGATTTATAAGTCTAAATAAAAAATAAAATAAATATATAATTCAGTGTACAGAATATTAAAAATTTTAATAAAGGGACTCATATTTATCATGGTTATATACTTACTTGAACATATGATGTGTGTTTTAAATTATTTATATTTGAAAGAACAACTATTCACATTAAAATAACTAACTAGCAAAAACATTATTTGTAGCATAATAATATCTTATTTATAAACTAAACCTAACCTTCAAACGAAACTTCTAATCTATTCAAAACCAAATATTTAGTTTTAGATTAGACTTTCAACATATTATTATTAACCTTTACAGATTTATAAGTTGTTCTTTTTATTAGATGCGAGTTAGAATTCTGAATAGTGCCAAAATTTGTGTATTTGATACTTAATTCAGCAAATTATCTGCGAGGCATCTGCGAAAAAGACTTGACAGACAGACTGACAGATTAACGGACAACAATGTGAAGACCACTTTGTTGTCTGTCTGTCAGGAGCAAAAGGGTTTGCCTTTACACGTACATGACTGTATTTATATTTTTGTACTTCCAGCTATCACTGTGCATGACAAGAAGGGTATAGCGAATACCTTTGTTCTCTACAACACAATTTATTTATTAACATAAGTTTAGTATACCAATGACAGCGCACGAATAATTGACATGATATCATAATACGTACATCGTAATCCTAACTAATATTATAAATGCGAAAATGAGTTTGTTTGTTTGTTACGCTTTCACGCCTTAACTACTCAACCGATCAACATGAAATTTTGCATACACGTTGTCAGGGGTACAGAATAGGACATAGGGTACCTTTCATCCAGAAAAAATAACTGTTGCAAACCTAACCTAACCTAACCTACATATACGCGAGCGAAGCCGCGGGTGAAAACTAGTATTATATAAGCCCGCCTGTTTTTCCGAGCGGTACGCAAATAGTAATGGTATTTCACTTGTTACGATTCTGACATACCTCTCGATTTATTTATTTTCATTATATTTTTTATGCACGCTCCACGGCTTAGGGTACACTTAACCTAACCTTTGTTTAAAATGTCCGATGTGATCAGTCAACGTTCGCTGAGTTCTTACCCTTTCGGCCGACGTATTCGCATTTGCCTTATATACTTTCTCAATATTTTTTCCTTTAATTTATTTACATAACCAAACCATCTTAGCACTGGTTTTTATAATCTTGTCACTATATCTTTTTTATACTACTAAAGTGGCAAACAAGCATGCGACCCACCTGTTGATAGAAAAGTGGTCACCGTAGCCGATGGACGCCTGCGACACCAGAGGCATAACTTACGCGTTGCCTTGTAAAAACCTTTTAACGCCCTTTTTGAAGAACCTCATACTGTAGTCTTGTGGGAAAAATCTTCTTTTACATCACAACGCTTGAGTGATAGAGTGATGAACTTTATTACTCATTCTTTGTTTTAAACACACCTAGTTCTCATTGCTAAGTTCTAATGCTCTTATTCTACTTCTATGTATTTTCCAACACTTACCAAATCCACGAAAGCGCACGATACCTTTTGACCTTCGACTGAAAATTTCTCAGCTATGCATCATAAGTAAATCGCTTGATCCCCACAACCCATACTCTTTTGAAGCTTGCCTATGCATCCCATATTATTTAGCTAGTTTCAATAAGATGTCTGCAAATAACGTGATGTATTTTTAAGAAAACTCTTACATTTGAAATTCCTAAATGTTCTTTTACAGTTGAGGCAAGTTTATAAAATTATTAATTATTTTCCAATGTAAATCCTTAAATTTAAAAGAGGCGATAGTTAGACGCCATAATTAGACTGTCAGAACACCAACGCAAAATTCGTCGCGTATTTGAGGTCAGACCTTCAACGTCTGTACAAATAGGCTGAATAGATAAATCTCTTTATGTTGTAATATCAAATTGAAATGTTATGACTAAAGCTTATAAATTATCGTGAAGCCTGGCACTTTCTTTGTTTAATAGAAACAACAGAAACAACGGTTTTCGGGCCATGTTACTTTATAATTGGCTATCATGTAGATGCCCCTTGCTCTTGTATGTTTCTTAGTATAATTACTGAAATTTTAGTTGTTAGCTTATGTGGTTATGTATTCTGTGACCCTTGTTCGTATGGGTACATGTCAGCGATGATATTATAAGCTTAAAACGTTGAGGTATTAGATTTTATACACATGAGTATTATAAATTCAAAACTCTGTCTGTTACGTTTCATGCCTAAACCACTAAATTAATATTATAAAAATAGGTTAGAGAAAATTTGAGGGGAAGGATCTATTAAAATTTGTTACATAGTAAGCAAAGTCGGCTAATAAATTAATGCCTAATATTTCCTTATAGGTTGTCTCCACTTTCAAGGAGATGATTACACTTTCGAAAATACGGGATTAATATTTTACTTGTATGGCCTGTTATCTTATAAGTGGCGATAGATTTGTAATCTCACATAAACTTCGCCACCGATCGCTTGACCCAGCAGTCGGTGCGCTTTAACAAATTATAATTACTTACTTGTTATTAGAGAACGATTTTTATTTTAGAAGCATATTCTCCTTTATAATAAAAACGGCAATATATCAAGCTCCCAGCTTGGTTTGATTATAGAGTAAGCTCTAAAGTAAAACAACAAATAATAAAAAGTGGCTAAGTGTGGGCTGGGCTCACGCCATTGTGTGGTTGTATGGCAGCCTCGGTGCGCGAGACTGACTTGACTGACTTTTCCTAATTACTTCTTTCTTTAAGCTTTTATAGAAGAAGATTTTTCATTGCTATAAGAGCTAAGTAACATACGTATACTTGACAATCATTGCAACTAGTACAGATAAAAAATCTAAATAAAGTTATAAATACTATTTGCGGCTCGCCTTTTTTTGTCGATGTCCTGTAGGTCTTCCATTAAACAGTCTATCCGAAACGACATATCAAGAACGATGAAAAGCTTACAAAGATGTTTATTCGGGTTTTTCTTTTAAAAATAGCATAACTTCATTGTTAGGACTACTGTATGAAAGTGAGGACACCGTACCGAAAATCAGGGCAATTTTCAGACCAAGTGTGTTTTAAGGTACGGACAGACGGCCCTAAACTTCAGCATTTACGTTTCAAGGACTGTAGGTACTGATCTGTCACAATCAGTCACATTTGGCAAAGCGACCGTTGTCTCGATACGTCACTTAGTATTTGACTTATTCAGGGTTAATATTATTTAACATATTGATACCGGTCATAAATGGTCGAACAATACATTTTCTATTGTGTCTGCTATATGACATTTAATATGTTAAGAATAATAAATCTTAAGTGTTGTTTACTTCGTTAATCTGTCTAAATCTGTGAATTGTTTTAGCATATATGTGTCAAAAACGTGCAAGGTTATAATGTAAACACAACATGCATTATGTTTTTATGACTTCCTGACTTACAACTTAAACTTAGACGTTTATATCTTGCGGAAAAGAACAAAACCCGATTTCTGTTAGGGTAATTGTTGTGTCGAACACAAGTCAAGCGATTTGATTGGTTGCTGCTAGTTCACTCAGTCAAACCCAGCAATTGACACGCGTTTCACCGTCTGCTAACAAATGCTTATAATGATATGCGATAATAATGCGGAGATATCTACTACAGGCATTATTTGCTTAAAAGAAGATGCCGAACACAACCTTCTGTAAGCGATTTATTTGACGCAATAAAATTTATTTATTTATGTGCTTCTTAGAAACTAGGCGTAAACTAATACTTCACCTTTATAAAGTTAAATAATGCAATAAATATAATGCTAGTATAATTTACATGATTATCCAAAAAAAAAAACCTAAATGTCACTATCTTCTTTTTACGTAGAACAATCAGTACATACGTAGTCTCATTTCCATATTCTTCAAGTAATTACCCGACACAGTTTCAAACTTCGCGCTTCTGCTGAGAATTTTAATAGTTAATCTACTAACACTGTATTCAATCTATGGATCCAGCCCCAGACTTCAAGGTAGTCCTCCTTAAGACTGCGCCGAGCGAAATGTGCCAAAACACGCGGTCACAGTTAAGTCAATAAAATAAACACTTTTTGTTTAATACAAATATAAAATATACATTTACCATAACAATGAATGTGTTTACAATTACTCCGGGTAAAAAACTTAAAATAATTAATATTTTCACCTACAAAATTACGTAAATTTGCACGAAAAATGCAAAAACGTAAGCTCGTGTAACGTGATTTTTAGATTATAACAGTAGAAATCTATCCTATTTTACAGTTTAAACGAAACATAAATAGTTATATTACAATTTGTCCGTCCCAAATATTTAAGTTATTGGTTGACAATAAAGATACATATTTATCAAAAAGCACTTCAAGTCCTCCATACAATTTTAATATGGCGGCGCGCGCCGATTTCAGATCGGTGCGCGCCGCCATACGCCGCACGAGCTCTGTCATTATGTCTTGCGCTCGGCGCAGTCTTAAGATACGATGCAAAGTAATAATTCATGGTAACTGTATGTACATTCACTCATTGCCATCCATTTTTAATAATAAAATAAAGTTCTTTCGGCAACGCTACGATATTTTTTAGGACTGCTTTTACCGAAACTCTTGTGATAATTGTATACAGGTTTATGTATTACATTTGTTTGTTCACAATTTATAAACCAAATGATATACGCCACACAAATACTCGTACGTCTGCCAATAAATGTCCCTTATACGTCAGTAACTGGCAAATATTGAAGTGATCTATTGTTATCTAAACCTATTTTGTTTGGTACAGGAATTGAGTAATAAATTCTCTTTCGTTTCGCTTGTCTTTTGTATAGATACGTTACCTATTGTATAGATACATAAATCACTTTGATACCTAACAAGAGTTTTTGTCTGATTTCAGTACGAAAATACGTTTTCAAGGAAATAGACATTTGTAATTTAATTAGTACAAAACGTCGGAAACGAGGTTTTTAATACGAAAAATATCAAATCACCAGATTTTTCTCAAGTCCATTTTTTTGCAAGTATACGTGAGAATTTGCAGTGACTGTACATTAATTGTTAAAGTATACGACTAACCGAAATCACGTTAAATTAATTAAAGACCTTACCCTTACTAAAATAAGATTCAATATTAAGTATCTTGATGCTTGTTAGATCATATATCTAGATGACTCGGTTGTTTAGAATTACATTAAAACCATTGTCATTCATTGTAAGCCAATTCGTAGTAATGCCGAAGAAGTGCATGTTTGAAACGGACCTTAAAATAAGTGAGTGGAAATAATCATGACGCACGATTCTCAAATACAAATAGAATATATTGATTCTATTATGTAATTTGGCACACTGTTTACTGACAATGAGCTGAGAACTCTTGCAAAAAAGTATGAATGACCTTTATAAAGTATGAATGACCTTTATAAAATGACTGCGTCGGTAGTGCAGCGGTATTGAATACGACGAAATGCATAAGGTTTCGGTTATCTTTCCCTGTACCTAAGTGATTTTGAACTTACTGTTGGAGAATTCTCAGTGGACGCGTATTATAGCACACGCGTATAGTTCTAGACTCCATATCTAGAACTATTCGCGGTAGATGCCAATAGGCTGGTCCGTGTTATAGAGAACCTAAAACCTTAGATATTTATAGCTTGAGACTATTTATGTATCCACATATTAAAGAGAGGTTATGTGGGGACGGACAAATAAGACAGCCGCAGAAAAATTAATAATAATATTCTACCAGATACACACAACACCATCTAATCCAAACTAAGCAGAGCTTGTACTATGAATACCAGACAATGGATAAATATACATATATCCTTTTTTTTGTAAATACATAAATATTATACATAGGAACACCCAGAACAAGACAAACATCCATGTTCATGCACACAAATGTTTGACTTGTGCGGGAATCGAACCCGCGACCTCATGCGTGACAGTCGGTTACACTAACCTCTACGCCATCAAGGCCGACAAACAAATGCACTTATACTATAAAATAAAACGTCATTATTATTTTTTTAAAGACATCTCCAGCTCTAGGAATGATTCCTGTATCGCGACACAAAAACATCCAGAGTCGGAACAACCATTATTGGATCACACAAATTTTTGCCCCGTGTGGGATTCGAACCTACACCACTCGGCGTCGTGGCAGTCGTGACGCGACCACTTAATCCACTACGCCATCCGTGCCATTATTTATTAATTACTTAGTTCATGATTAGCAAAGACTGGCTTATCGCTTACAGCGCTGTGAAAACTTAGGTATTTCCCTGAGGAAGGCTAAAATTCGTCGTTCAATAAAAGGATCCAGCTCTGTTGAGAAAATCTACATCACATATCACTATGCCTCTTGTATATTCCACATTAACTTATTACCGCTATTTCATTTTTTCATTGAAATCTTATTTTCATGATTAAATCATTATAATATAATATAACCGTGTATTAAATTGTCCCACTATTGGGCACGGGCCTCTTCTCAGAAGGATTAGGCCATATACCACCACGCTGGCTCACTGAGAGTTAGCAGACTTGACATATCTTAGACAACATTTAGGAGAACTTTCAGACAATATGTTTCCTCAAGATGTTTTCCTTCACCGTTTAAGCAAACGATAATTAACTATTTAATATCCACATAACTTCGAAAAGTCAGAAAAACGCGCCTTGGAATCGAACGCGATAACTTTGCGTGGCAGTCAAACGGTCACCCACTAGGACCATTTTTGGATCATTGAATATTATTCTACTCTCTCTCTGCCTACCCGTCTGGGAAACAGGCGTGAATGTATGTATGTATGAATATTATTCTGAATGACAACCGTTAGACGACTACTAGGTCGCAGTATTCTTAATAACTAAATAGTTAGCTTTCTAATTTTAAGTCCTGTACAGGGATCGAACCAGCAACACTAAGCGCATTGATACTGGAAAGCCTGGGCATCTCACATATCGTGTATAAAAAATTCTGATAGCAAATTACATTATTATAATGAAACTTTAATCAGATATTATTAAAAATTCCACTGAAACAATGAACTCATCGGTATTAAAGGAATCTTTATACAATTGCACAGTATTTTACAGTTTTCCAGGTAAAATACTGTGCAGGATAATATCGTGTATCATTATGGTAATAATTAAAGTAATATTGAAAATAAAACGGCTGTATACCATTTTACCTTTTAATTTTATAATTGTGGTATGAGGTAATAAAATAATTGGATTACTTTATCGTATTGTTATGTTCATGATTATAATGTAACTAGCTGACACGTCAAACATTGTTCTGCATTTTGCAGCAGGTTCCACACAAGGTTTCACCCAGGCTGTTTGTTACGGAATAGCGTATAATAAATCGTTGAACGAATTTTAATGCAACTTAGCACACACATAGCCCACGTTCTGGAAAATCATACTATAATATTTCTTACTCCGGTATGGGGTCTCGTAGGATTCTTGCGGACGAAGCCGCGAAAAGTGGTGTGCCTTAAATAAATAAATACGATTTTTTTTGTATAGTAGAACCTCGCTAATTTCAGCATGAATGCCGTCTCAACCGGGGAAGGACTACCCTCTCAGAGCATATCGAGGTGATATTTATTCCTACTATTGTGTTTCATTCGGTGAGTGAGAGTGGCGGAGGCCCAATCACCCTCTTTCCCCCTTCCCGCTCCTTCTCCCTCCCACTTCCTTTTTCTCTTCTTCCTTTCCTAAAGGGTCGGCAACGCGCAAGTGATGCCTCTGGTGTTGCAGGCGTCCATTAACTACAGTGACCAATTACAATCAGGTATGCTTGTTTGCCAACTCAGTAGTATAAAAAAGAAAATAAAATTAGGGCAGTCTTTGGGAACTGCCGATAGAAGTGAAAACTTCAATCCTTGATCATAAACACTTCTTTATAAACCAAAAAAAAAAACTCTACTCTTAGGCGTCATTAAGGGGGTCCAAATTTCGTAATTTTTTGCGTAGGACGCATTTCTGAGATATTGTTAATATTCTAAAAAATAATAATAATCCGTGGAAGCGTGACGATGACGCGAGTTCCATGATTCTTGTTCACCCAAGAAGTGCTCAACGCGCCTAACGAAGTTTTCACTTCAAAAACAGAAGCTAGTCTTATATAATATACCGCATATGAACTGAATATTTGTGACCGGATAAGTCTAAATATTATAAGCATACATTACGCTCGTTGCATTATTGGCGTATCGTTATTAACCTTCTGTAAGTAACCGTAATTAATATCTACATTTAATTATTACCGAACAATGAGGAAACACATTTCCTCTGAGCATAATTTGTAACATGTCAGAATACACAAAGAAGCTGTCAAGCAGTCGAAACATTCAATTATACGTTTATATATTTTGTGTGCTCGACGTTAGACAAAAATAGGTCGTTTATCTTGTCCTGGTTTCAAGGTGAAGTAAGATTTCCGTAACGAAGTGTATAATTTATTATGTCATATTGTGCGGTTTACATTGCGGGTTTGTGCCCTTCGCACTTTCAGTTGTCTGTCACGGCTTCAGTGACACAAGCGTGGACGTAACTTATGACTCGAAATGCATACGATCACGACTACTCTTAGCATTCGCTACGACCGAAGCACAAGTCATGAAAGACAAACTGATGACATCGATATCGTCCATATTTCTTTTGACACACCTTTTTTTTTATTCTTCTAAGTTGGCAAACAAGCATACGGCCCACCTGATGGTAAGTGGTCACCGTAGCCTATGGACGCCTGCAACACCAGAGGCATCACCTGCGCGTTGCCGACCCTTTAGGAATGGAAGTGGGAAGGAGATGGAGCGGGAAGGGGGAAAAGGGATGCTTGGGCCTCCGGCACTCTCAGTCACCGAACGAAACACAACAGTAGGAATACTGGTATTTTACGTCGATATTCTGTGAGCGGGTAGTCCTTCCCACTCGAGCCGGCCCATTCATGCTGAAATCAGCGAGGCTCTAACACCAAATTTAAGATTTCGTCAATTGTATTACCTTATATTTTGACATTTCTTTGCTTTGAAATAGATTATTGCGAAAGAGCCTAACTATAAATATCATTATTAACGTTATATTATGTGCCTCTGTATATCATATATCAAATTTAATATATTGAGAAATAGCAAATACACTACAATAAAAATATTTCAACAAATTTAAAAGCGCATTCTTGCCTGACAAAGGCTGATTTTATGCCTATTAAATAACCTAACTAAATTCTTGTTATAATTAGTTTAATTACAAAAGCCTCGTACATAATACAGTAAATTCAAAATTAATATCACGCAATGAAGGTCAGAATGTAAATAATGAAAAATAGAATCGCTACCTCTCACATTTGGACCCCGCGCGGTCATACCAGCGACTCACGATTAGGGTCAAGCTTCAAGGTCTAACGTTACATAATTCTTCAAACATTTTGCCTCTATAATAATCGATACTATATCTACACTTGACTGAATTGTTTGCCGACACTTCTTGATCGATTGACCGGCGCAACAATAAAAGAATCGACAAAATAAACAACTTCACCCGCTCCGCTACCGAAACGAATAAGTCGTTCAGCTGTTTATTTACTTTTTACATTCAAGTTTCAACAATAGACATCGAAATGTAAAAATAAAATTCATAACGTAATTCATTTTGAATTTTATTTAATCCAATGTCATTCGTTAAAATATTTTGCCAATAATTTTGTAGAGTCAACAAATAGTAGTAATAATTCTCCGTGATCTTCTTGAACACCTAGACATTTGCAGAGTGTTTAAGAAACGTCTCTCACATTGTTAACAGCTGAAGTTAATGCAATGATAAGTTTAATGAATTATCACTTTAATATCACTTACAATTTCAGTCCCAGATCTATACTAATATTATAAAGTTTATATATAATACGAGTATGTAACGGGTATTAACGCGATCATGTATAATATTTACCTTTTACCGGTCGTGGTCATAAGCTGACTCTGAGTCAGCTTATGACCACGGCCGGTGTAACCTGGTCGAAATGTCAAGCCTATAAAAGTTACACCGGTCGTGGTCATAAGCTGACTCTGAGTCAGCTTATGACCACGGCCGGTGTAACCTGGTCGAAATGTCAAGCCTATAAAAGTTACACCGGTCGTGGTCATAAGCTGACTCTGAGTCAGCTTATGACCACGGCCGGTGTAACCTGGTCGAAATGTCAAGCCTATAAAAGGTAAACATTATGCATGATCGCGTTAATACCCGTTACATATTATATATATACCATGCAACGCGAAAGTTTAAAAGTTACTATTATAAAGTTTGTTTGTTTGAACGCGCTAATCTCAGGAACTACTGGTTCGAATTAAAAAATTCTTTTTTTAGTGTTTGATAGCCCATTATCGAGGAAGGCTATAGGCTATATAACATCACGTTACGACTAAGAGGAGCGGAGCAGTAACGAAAAATGTTGCATTAACGGGCAAAATTCTCTTATGTGAAGCAGACGAAGTTGCGCGGCTCAGCTAATCCTATCCTAACTAATATTATAAAAGCGAAAATGAGTTTCTTTGTTTGTTTGTTTGTTACCTTTTCACGCCTAAACCACTGAACCGATCATTCTGAAATTTTGCATATACATTGTCAGGTGTACAGAAACGGACATAGGCTACCTTTCATCCCGAAAAAAATTACTGTTCCCGAGGAAAACAACAATAACGTTCTTATGATAATAGATGGCGCTACGTGTCTTTCGAATCATTATTGAATTATATTATTACAAGCAGAGTACAACCCGAATTGATTGTCAAATTCTAAATTAACGCGAGCGAAGCCGCGAGCAAAAGCTAGTCTTATATAATTTCGTAAAGATTTCCCTACATATTCTTTATGAACTGATCCCTAACTGTTCGCATTGCCTCATCCACAAACAAATATTAGAAAATGTAATTTCAGAATAAAGAATAAGTACCTACTTATTTGACTATTCCACTATAATAAAGTAATACCATTCACTATTCTTACCATCTACGCGTTAACCTTCAAACTGCTATTCAATTCCATAAATAGTTTGAAAACTCTTTAAAGGTAACTTGCATAAATTTTCACAATAGGATCGTGACTCAAGCTCTCGACTAACTACCAGAAATATCGACTATTTCTAAAGACTAAATTGTCGCCATCAAAGTACAGATCTATCATGAAATGTATTGAGTAACTCTATCATCGCTTATGAATAATATTTAATATAAATAAATTCTTACTATTTTATCTACTAATCGTCAAAATAAGTCACATATATGGAAGAAACTCACGGTACTATAATATATTCTATATTATATTTTATCACATACACACAACACCATCTAGCCCAAACTAAGCAGAACTTGTACTATGGGTACTAGACAATGAATAAACATACATATATACATAGAAACACCCAGACCCAGACTAATATCCATATTCATGCACACAAATGTTTGACTTGTGCGGGAATCGAATCCGCGACCTCAGGCGTGGCAGTCGGTTACACTGACCACTACGCCAACGAGGCCGACATAATATTTTAACATAATAAATTACATGTCCTTTAAGGATGTAATAAGCAATGAATACGCGCTTTTCATAATACAGTTGAGTATGGCAAAAGAAGCATGAGAGCAGAATAAATGCTGTAGAAATGAGAGCGTTGAGAAGCATATGTGGTGTGACTCTGAAAGATAGAATAAGGAATAGTGTGATTAGAGAGAGATGCGGCTTGAAAGTGGATATAGTGACAAGAATAGAAAAGGGTATGTTAAGCTGGTTTGGACATGTAGAAAGAATGCACGAGGAAAGACTGACTAAGAAAGTTTATAAGGCTAGTGTGAATGGAACAGTCGCAAGAGGAAAACCTAGGCGAACATTTCTCGATCAGATCGGAGGCGTTCTGGACAAAAGCCAGGTTAAGAGCTCCTTGAACCGACGGGCGTGTATGAGGCATGTGATGAAAGTGAATGAAGCCAGAGAAGTGTGTCAGGATCGTAGCAAATGGAAATCCGTAGTCTGCCTACCCCTCTGGGAAACAGGCATGAATATATGTATGTATGTATAATACAGTAAGTATACCATTATAATTGATATATTATTTGTATTTAATACTGAACAAAACAAATACGTCCATCGATAATTGCAGGCATTTAATTAAATTCATATTTGAAATATCTGCTGCGCTGATAAATCCAATATCCAATTGATTTGAATTGTTCGGATAACAATCGCAAATTGCATTGATGTTCATCAACACACAAAGCCGCAGGAGGCGGTTTGTATGTAAACGCCTTCAGTAAATATCATAATATAATATCGCCTTGATATTTACTCTAGCTTTGTACTCTTCATAACCTTTTAGTATACACATTGAACAAAAGAATATCAGTAACGGTTATTTCAAAACAATAAGGACGTTCAGCGGCGTAGCTACAAACAACCTTACAAGAAGTAGGCTTTATTTGTAAACTGTTATTTAAGGTTACCGATCACTTACCAAAATGTATTTAAATCTATATATTAATACGTGACGCAAAAACTTTGTACCCATTTTTACGAAAATTGCGCGGATGGAGGTGTATGAAATTAGGCACAGTTAAAGTTTATATGGAGAAGGAGGGGCGAATCCGAACATTTTTATAAAATATGCATTAGAAATACATTAATTTAATGAAAAAGCACTACACGCACACAACCATGCATTTGACACACGCAGTCGAAGCGCGTAACTATGGTTACATATATCAATACATAATGACATATATCAGCAATATCACAGTAAATATATAAGCTAAAGCTGTTCGTAGTTCCCATACTGCTTTAGCTTATATATTTACTGTGGCAATATCTTGCAGGCAAACTTTGACCGAATATCGAGCATTAGGCGACCGCTAGTATAAAGTATTAGTTGAGTAAACGTAATAATGTCTTAACAGTTGATAGCGTTGTCTTATAATCTCATCGTGATATTCGACCAAATGTATACCTGTACAAAATATTTGTACCACAAAATCGGTTTAAGTGGATCAATATCAATATTGATCTATGCATGTACCTTTTATTTGGAAATAAACAACGGGTTGCACTCCGGAAGTGCCGGCAGAAGTGAAAACTTGAATATTAACGTTGTGCATTTTTGATATTTTGGAATGGTTAGGGAATAATTTTGCACGAATTGCTTTAATTTTCAGTATAAAAGTACTATCATTTATGTGGTAAAATACAATATTCATTTATTGCGCTATCGTACACAAACATGACAATTCTCCCTCCGTCTTACGAATTTTCGATCAGGTCACGTGTCCTGACGCGAGTTTAACAGTTTTTACCCATCACAAAAAGTGCACAGCGCCGCTAAAGAAGTTTTCACTTCAAAAAGTAATATAGCATCACGATTGTAAATATGGTAGGGTATTTATGTATCACCACATATAACTTGTTACTATACGTATGTCCCCCACAGTGACAGGTAATGGAAGGCGAGTCATTAGCTACCGAGTACAATAACAGTTTCCAAGTCGCCAATCTCCATGACAGTGATTCTCGAATCAAGTAAGATTCGAGAATCAAAGATAAAACGATCTACCGTTGTATAAGTTCTCACATATGTCACTATATAAAATAAAAGATATATGTTTTTAATAAAGAAACAATAAAGGCAACAATTTATATAATAATACAAATAGCTCTCTTTCTATTGCAGCGGAGGATTATCTATACTAATATTATAAAGATAAGATAAGATAAGCTTTATTTGATAAAGCTGAAGAGTTTGTTTGTGCGTTTGTTTTAACGCGCTAATCTCAGGAACTACTGGTTCGATTTAAAAATTATTTTAGTGTTGAATAGCCTATTTAGCGAGGAAGGCAATAGGCTATATAACATCACGCTACGACCCACGAAGGCGGCGCAGTAACGATAAACGCGGGTGAAACCGCGGGAACATCTAGTTTAGTTATAAAATACCGCCTCGCCGTAGCAATAGATCTCTGGCCAAATGAACAACACCTCTAAAATTAAATTCCCAATAAGGACAAGATATTTGCATAGCATCATGCTGTTTATTATATAAACAAACTATAATAATAACAGGACACCGATCAATTACATGTTAGTGGACAGTTCGAGTTCATTGCCAACAAATGACCCTTAACGCGACTGTATTTAGGTCAAATATTTATACATAATCACGATCTCTGATAACAAATACAATGTACATTAGCAAATGACCTGTCACAGGGACACAATTGATTTGTGATTTTCATTTAGGCTGGTAGCACACCTTTGATAAGAACACAAGCGGCAAAACAGCTATTGTTATGAGCGTGACCTGACAGTTTTTACGTGTAGAATTTTCTAGAAGCAGTGTTAGAACATAATAGAGCATAGTCTACCCCTACTCTTTAATTAAAAGGTTGAAATGTATATATTACTAGCTTTTGCCCGCGGCTTCGCTCGCGTTAATTTAGAATTTGACAATCAATTCGGGTTGTACTCTGCTTGTAATAATATAATTCAATCATGATTCGAAAGACACGTGGCGCCATCTATTATCATAAGAACTTTATTGTTGTTTTCCTCGGGAACAATAATTTTATTCGGGATGAATGATTTCAGGATGATCGGTTCAGTGGTTTAGGCGTGAAAAGGTAACAAACAAACAAACTCATTTTCGCTTTTATAATATTATATATAGTTAGGATTGGATTATAAACGTCGTTGTGTTTCGATTTTGGGTAACATACTCTAAGATTTAAATTGTAATGTCCTAGATTGTAATCGTGCTAAAAAAGACAGTTCTTCGAAATTACAATTTATTAATTGCAGGCGAGGGATATAGCGAGATATTTTTCTCTCTTTCTTATACCCAAATGTAAAAGATTAATAGCACTCATTTGCCAATCAATTAGGCAATTGTATTCACAAAAATATTTCTAATGAATGCTTGTTGCTGTTACGTTCATAAATGAATACAGGCAACTACCCTTTATTTATGTATCTCGTGTACGATATTCGCCGTGTCAACCGCCAACTTTCTCGTGACAATATCGATAATTAAATAAATATAAAAAAAAATAATGATCACTAAAAAAATGCATATTGAAAACAGATATAACAAACGGTAAGATAAAAACATATATGACTTAATAGTATCTATAACTGTAAATTTAGAATAATATCCTTCAAGAAAATCCAATAACACATAAGTGTCAACTTATGTCATGTTCAAACATGCCTTGGTCATGTACGAAGACCTTAGAAGTATACTAGATAAATCTTTTTTATTTTTATTTAAGTACAATACAGTGGTAATTCAGTAACATTATACATAATACTCGCCAAACGTTAAGTTTAACGGCGAGAGACGCTTTTAAATTCTAGTACAAATTATCACCATCCGTACATTAAAAAATAGCTCAGCTCACAATAGTTTTAAAAAAAGGAAATAATATTTAAAGTTAAAAACAAAATAAAATAGGACAGACTTACATACAATTTATATATTTTTTATATATACTGACTGAAAGTTGCACTACTAGATGACACATACACCATCCAGCGATACAGCCATCAGTTTTTTTTTAAGAGTATTAATACTTATTTTAGGTGTTTTTCTTAATTCATCTATATCATTAAAAATCTTGGGAACTGAACACCTATTTGTTCTTTGACCGTAGTAGTTCTTTACTTTTGGTTGAATTAGCTTTTGTTCACTAACCCTTCTAGTGTTGTATATATTATTATCTATAGCATATTTGTAATCATCTTCGTAGTAGTATTGTAATCTATTTGGTCAACTACAAGCAATGCACATTTATATAAGTAAAATAATATATCTCTAGTTTCTTTGGTTAAACGAGTAAAACATCATTGTTAAACTAAAGTATATTAGATAACGCCGTGCTGTAGTATGCTACTGGCATTAGACAGGAACAACGGTAGCCGGTTCTTGTCATTAATTTCGATAGGTGTTTGATTAATACCTATTTGTTGCCATTGTAAAATCAACAAAGTGCATACACCAGTTTAATTGCACGGACAAATTAAATCTGATACATAAATTAAAGGTTTGTATTGAAATACAATTATACGTATGACTAGAATTGATTGAAAGAATATTGCGCCGATGTTTGATTGCTTTGTATAGTGCGCTCACTGATTTCAATTATATACTAAAGCAACTACTCAACCAAGTACTTAACAAGCTGATGAGATAAATAAAAAGTCGTATAAATATTTGAAAATGCCTATTTTGCTCCCATTTTTGTATTCGTGTCTTCGCTCGTACTATGAGTCATAAAAGTATTCCTTAAAAGTATTAAATAATAATAATATTCTATAAGTTACCAATATACCACTCCATCAAACACCCATACCCATAGCCCATATATTAGAATCCATACGTAGCAATAGTCCTACGCCTGCTGCGGCTAGTGCCGCTGTAGGTGTTCCATCCCACCTTTGATTAAAACTCTCGATGGGCCTCTTCACGTTGGACCCATGTCTCCGTGTAAGCCTCCCAAAGGGCCGGGTATTTGCCTCACGTATTAGGAATATACCCGTGAAAGAGAAACATATTCTATAACATACACACAACACCATCTAGCCCAAACTAAGCAGAGCTTGTACTATGGGTACTAGACAATGGATAAACATACATATATACTTTTTTTTGTAAATACATGTATATTATATATAGAAACACCCAGACCAAGACAAACATCAAAGTTCATGCACACAAATGTTTGACCTGTGCGGGAATCGAACCGGCGACCTCAGGCGTGACAGTCGGTTACACCAACCACTACGCCATCGAGCCTGTCATAATGACACTTTGTTAGGGTACCCAATAACCGATCTATCTTATCCTTCTAACGATAGACGTTAAATAATTGACAACAGGGAAAGCCACACATAGATCAATTATTATTGGTGATTGCTTTGAAAGTTCTTTGTTTGAATATGACCCCTGAAATAAAAACAATTTGACGAGAAGGTTTATTGCTATTTTTCATTGCTTCACACGTGAATATCAGGTATTGACTCTTCTCATTGAGTTGCAATGTAGCAGGATATTTTGCAATTCCAACGCTTACATATTACCAACGAAGGGAGAACAATAGTGGGTCTACCCACACGACTCCGCCTAGCCCGCTGTACGTAAATAGAGGCGTAACTACATTTTAATATATATAACCCACGATCTTCGATAGCCTACGCTCCTCAGGTCAATGTTAAACAAATAAAAAATAAACAACATCGTGAATGATGTAACGAATTTCATAACAATAAAACTATTGAAGTTCAACATGGAGCATTTTCCTGTTTGCTCGAATTGATATTTCAAGGTAATACTGATATTGTACTCCTATAGAGGTTTTTATTATATCTCACTAATGTCATGCTCCATATAGGGGGCTGGATATGTTTAACAATGTGGTGTCAAACAAACATTATGCCTAATGTGAAACGGGTAACGTAGCCTATGGACGCTTGCAACTCTTGAGGTATTAGTTTCGCGGTGATTCTACGTCTATTGACGATCCTTGAATAGATGACCAATGCACTGCCAACGCAAAGCAAACAGTAACAGCATCTCCACAAGGAGCTCTTAAACTATAACCAGCGCGTGAACGGGTTTCAACAATACAAGGTTCTTGAACACGTTATTCTGTAAAATAAAGGAGCGTCGCCAATTAGAATGCTCCAAGTGTCAGCGAGACAAAAGACGCTCACAAGCAAGTCATTCACACCAGACATTTTAAGGTTCTAATAGGTATGACAATTTAAATATTTTATTTATAATAATATACATTTTGATATTCGTCTTTTCCAATTTAATTTTTATTGGTAATTTCTTATTCGATTAAAATTTTAACCTTTCAAATAATCTACTAAACAATAACGACTGTAGACATAATTCAATACATTACGCTCTTAATTAGTTTCGTGCTCCAAAATTAGCGTCTATAATGATAATATTGATTTGTTCGTGATCGTGTTGATTACTTGTCCAAGCGCAATAATTATCGAGTGGCGAAATCTCAACTCTTAACCCATATATTAATAATATTAACAGCTTACTGCCACAGTTAACGGTCAAAGGGTAAATAAAGTAGTTATTTATTGTTTTGTTAATCGTGGTAGAACTTTTTGCGCTACCAATTTACAAAAACAGTGGTAGAGTCGCTCAACACACGGGATTCATAGTTTTTACTAGTCTATATACCAAACCGATGACTTCAAAAGACTTATTTAACTTCTACCTTTTGCCCGCGGCTTAGCTCGCGTTAATTTAGAATTTGACAATCAATTCGGGTCGTACTCTGCTTGAAATAATATAATTCAATCATGATTCGAAAGATACGTGGCGCCATCTATTATCATAAAAACGTTATTGTTGTTTTCCTCGGGCACAGTAATTTTTTCGGGATGAAAGGTAGCCTATGTCCGTTTCTGTACGCCTGACAACGTATATGCAAAATTTCAGGATGATCGGTTCAGTGATTTAGGCGTGAAAAGGTAACAAACAAACAAACAAACTCATTTTCGCTTTTATAATATTAGTTAGGATTAAGATTACAGGTACACTACTGAGTGATATTTAATTATTTCTGAGAATAAAGATGATCCGTGTATCGACTTTTTATCATTTTAAAGGATCAAACAAAAACACACCTATCAGTTTTAATACATGTAGAAGTCTCTTTCTGTGTATATTTAGATATATTGAGTCATTGTCCGTGTGATGAGGTAATGGCTGGCATTATTCCACAGCATGTTGTATTTGAAGATTTAATAAATTCCTTAGCATGGGCTTTAACAGAGAGTGGACAATGAAACAAAAAATAATTTACCTTCAATATATTCCACGCATTTGTAAGTCACGACAGTGATCTAGTAAGTAAACAAGCAGGTATAGAAATAAGTGATCTATTTAAATTTATTCTCCACAGTACCTGCTGATCCGGCATTCCAATCATGACATTTGACATGAACCTTGAAGGCATTTACTGCGAAGGTTTGTCCATCTGTCGTGACCCGATATTGCCTAGTAGCGACAAAGCTTCCATTGTAATTGCAATACATTAATTATTATATATAATACATTATATTAATGAACTTACAAGATTGGTGTAGTGAATAGGTTAGTGAATGAAACATATCTTTTGTATGGGCTCCAAGGGTATTAATATTACAACGAACATACATTTCAATTGAATTTCAAAACACTTACTTTCCAATAGAAGGAGCAGTTGCAAATATAAAATGAAAGTTTTGTCGTATATTGTCAAGAATAATTAAGTTTTGCCAGATCGATACAGCGTTATTCCAATGTGTAATATTTGTGTAAACTTAAGATAATTAACACTTAATACATATGTAAATGTACATTACTCTGCTTGAAGAAATGAGTCTGGTTTTTAAGATTTTATCGTGATTTATCTGGTTTGCTAGTTATTATTTACTTCTCCTGACATTTAAGATTATTTTATATAACAACAAAGGTTACATACAAGAATCCACCTTGCATGGCTGTAAGTTGTTAACGTTTCCTATGAGCAGCGATAGCTCAGTGGGGAGAATAACAAACTGCAATTTAGAGGGTCTCGAGTTCGAACCCACGTCGCGCACCTCTGACTTTCGGAAGTTATATGACTTTTCGAAATTATGTGCGTATTGATTGACAATTATCGCCTGCTCCGTGCCTCGGAAAGCACGTTAAGCCGTTGGTCCCGACTGCCATGAACATTTATGGCAGTCGTTATTGGGAGAGTGTCGACACAAAAGATTCCACTGGGTGGAAGTGACGTGTGAAGTGCACTGACTGGCCCCCACATAAGATAAGATAACGTTTCCTATGATTATTTGCAATACCAAGGATATCACTCAGACATTGCTGTCCGTGAAATAATTTGAAGTTGAGATGTGAAAAAAGGTATATAAGGACCCAACAGTCTTATAAATCAGAAGAAAACGTAGTAACAGTATTATAACAGTTCACCGAGTCCTTGAAATTGAAGACTCATCGTATCATTGGCAAAAGCAAGCCTTACCACTCCAACTTACGTACTTATAAACTTTTACGGTCATGTGGAGGCGGCACTCATCAATGAATCCAATTATAACATTCATATCATTAAATTTCTTTAGTCTTACGACGAAAAAACATCTTTAATAACTGTACGAGAGCTTACGTCAAACAAATTACATAAGCACATGATTAGGTAGTCACGTTTTTTGTATAGCGTTCAAGTTTATTTTTGCTACGTTACTGTCTATTGAATATTGTAGCCAAATAATGAGTAATCGATGCTTCAAAGAATAACGGAGCATGTTTAGGACAATAAGGATGATGCTCATTAGTATTGTGCTGCTATGTTGGTTATTTGGTCATAAATAAACAATTTTCCAGCACCACTATATAGTATTCTAGCTGAACCAAACTCTGATACAGCTAGAATATTATATTATACATTGAATTACAGTGATTGTGATTAGTAGGTAGCTATTAAGATTAGCCTATGCTATTGTTGTAGTTGTTTCTTGTTTAGAATAATGTACGATGGGATTGACATTGTCATTATTTTGTACAAAAATCCCTTATAATAAATAAAGATTTAAAAAAAACAAAAAAGCACCACTATATCGTTTTATATTGAGAAACCGATATTCATTAGGATACCAATAATAGATCTAACAGGATGTGCAGCGTAGACGCGATATGTGCGCTATTATCGAGGTTCTTGCAATGTTCAACATGATAACCCTCCAATTCCATATGCATTATATCCTCAAATATGTCCACGTCATTAAGCTTTGTTAGTTGTATAAATATGTCCTGTCAAACTTCAGATATTATATTATCAAAGTTAAGTAGTCTTCCAAATCCATCCTTACGTTACTGATAATCAAGATGGCAAGCAAGCATACGATCTGCATGATGGTGAGAGATACTAGTACTGCAGTCAGGCAAAAATCGCAATGGTTCCGTGCCGACAAGACATCTCGTTCTTAAGGAACCCTACTCACCACAGGAACGAAACAAAAATACTAGTAATTTGTAACCCAAATGGCTACTAATATATTTATTTTAACAGAGAGGTAAGTTTCTGCTCTTTGGCTATTTCGTTGAGGAAGTAGTACATTCCCAGATTTTAAATCGATTCATCAATTTGAAATCCCAAATTAAAGTGGCGAGTCGATATTAATAATAATTTGACTAAACATAAAGGTATAATATGTAAAATATTATGTATATAAAGATTCTCTGTCTGAAACCTAACAAATAATTTGTTTTATACAAGTCACTAGGGCCTGTGTATCTTGCCGGATATTCCAGATAAAAATTATATATCCTATCAAACTGCTGCTTTGAGAAATAAAACAGTATTGCAATAGACCAAAAAAGTACTCACCCTCACATCACATCCGTACACAACGTGAGCAATCATCAATCACGAAAAAGGCTTTAATCACAAAATGGTCTCATAAATGCGTGGATGTGTACCTACATGGTGTGTAGTATTATTGGCCACCCCTCCACCGCGACCGGACAGCACATCAATCTGTATCAGGTTGTTTGATTGGCACGCCGTGATCCCGCTTGTGTCCCCCGAGATTTAACCGGGCATATGGCGCTTATCCATCGCTACTGATTTAATTAGCTCATATACCATTGGATTTATCTCAATTTCGAAATAAAAGGGATGTAATTTGTTAAAATCACAGTACAATTAGATTATCTCTTCGCACAGAGACTATAACTACGCCCGCTAAACAGCTAATGGCTCGCACCTTCTGACGAGGCTGGCGTACTGCAAGAGTGCTACACTAGTTTCACACTCGAGAAATTCAACTAACAGGGTTCATATTTTGGACCTACTTGTAACCTCTGTAACCTGAACGACAAACAATATACATACATACATTCACGCCTGTTTCCCAGAGGGGTAGACTACGGATTTCCATTTGTTACGATACAGTAATCAGATGTCGTCTTCTTGTGAATAGTCAGCGTAAATTTCGAAATGAAATTTGATTTTCAAGCGTTACAAAATAGTACAGTTTCTACATACATACATTCACGCCTGTTTCCCAGAAGGGTAGGCAGAGACTACGGATTTCCATTTGCTACGATCCTGACACACTTCTCTGGCTTCATTCACTTTCATCACATTCCTCATACACGCCCGTCGCTTCAAGGTGCTCTTAACCTGGCCTTTGTCCAGAACGCCTCCGATCTCATCGAGAAATTTTCGCCTAGGTTTTCCTCTTGCTACTGTAAATAAAAATAATATTCTTGACAGACAATATAAACTATTTAAATAAAAACATAAAAAAGCATAAGATATTCGACACCGTAAGACATAGCCAATTATTACACGTATCATCAATGTGTTATTGTTACACAAACAGCTCGTCATAATAACACAACAAATGTGTTCTACGCAAGAAACAAGAAACTGTTCGTAATGTAGATCAATTTCACTAATCAACTAAAGACAACCTCTCACATATAGCACCTAAGTTATTCATAGTTCATTAGTAAAATTAACGCTATTCCGCCAGCAGAACACAGACAACGAACTTATGAGGCATTAACATGTGCTACTGACTATAAATTAACGGCACAATTATAATTTACACCAATGTAACATTGTAACTGAAACTGTAACTAACACACTGTGAACATATCAACTGTTAATCATCTCTAGATTAGCTCATTAATCTAACGTTTGTTTTACATTAAATATAAACATTGCTCATTTGAATTAATTTGTTGGTAATTATGTGCGTAAATCACGGTGATTTTGACTAAATAGCTGTTAGTTGCAGATCAGATACGCATCGAACGAATCAATCAATCAATATAATTAAACTAATATTACTATACAGAGCAGCGATAGCTCATTGGGGAGACCAACAGACTGCAATGCAGAGGGTCTCGGGTTCGAACCCACGTCGCGCACCTCTGACTTTCGGAAGTTATATGACTTTTCGAAATTATGTGCGTATTGATTGACAATTATCGCCTGCTCCGTGCCTCGGAAAGCACGTTAAGTCGTTGGTCCCGGCTGCCATGAACATCTATAGCAGTCGTTATTGGGAGAGTGTCGACACAAAAGACCCCACTGGGTCGAAGTGTCGCCGGTCTGCACTGACTGGCCCCCACATAAGATAAGATAATATTACTATACTCTTGTGGGCGATACTTATTTATCGACCTTAAACTGTAATTACTAGCTGTAATACGGTTGACTCCAGCAGTAGCAGTGTCGCTCAGTGAGCGACAAATAAAAATACTTAAAATAAAAAGTATAACACGTACATATATTATGTAGCTATTTGACTACTACATATTTACATTACATTATTATAGAAAGTACTAGCTATTGCAAAATCTCAATACTGACGATTTGGGACGGGGAACGGGTCCAAAAAACTCCAACTTTTTTGAAGTGAAAACTTCTTTAGGCGCGTTCAGCACTTCTTGGGCGAACACAAAATCATGGCACTCGCGTCGTCGTCACCGAACGTTTTCCAATTTTGAATTACTTTTGGTTTATAAAGAAGTGTTTATGATCAGCATATGGCAGTCCCCAAAGACAGCGCCAATTTTTTTTTTGTTTATTGTTCTTTTGTTTTCTTACAATGAATATCATAACTTAATATCATTAATACAATATTTAAAAGTAAACTGCTATGAGTGTGTAAAAGCTTTTTTTATATGATTATATTACGTATAATCTACCTGGGAAGTTAATTTTCAAAGAATGAGAGTCAAAAAAATAAATATTGAAAAGCTGGAAGATATATACGTGTAATTTGAATAGGTATCTATACAATAGAAACTTCATAACAGTTTTTGAAACAGGTAAACCACTGATTCTTCGGTGAGAATAAAACTGATAACTTAAAATGGGGTCTCACAATCTTTATATACATAATCTTATATAAATCTTCTGTGCGTGTGTTTGTAATTAAACTCCTCCTAAACAGCTGAACCGATTTTGATGAAATTTTATGTGTGTGTTCAAGTGGATTCGAGAATGGTTAAGATTTGGTTTTTTTTATTTTTTTTCCTGTGTACAGGGCAACGTCTGTCGGGACAGCTAGTAATGTATAAAATTAATGTTGGAGAATAATGGCACTTGACACGACCTAAATATCAAACAACTTTATATACAGAATCATATTTATGTGTTCCATGAATTCTAAATAGTATTAAATATGAACATTATAATTATTTTAGTATCATTTACATATATACCTATTTAAGCACAAATTTCGTCAACTATGACTTTAAGTTTCACGTAATCGATGTCGAGTCTATTGCTATATTGGGGACACTTGCAGACTCCATGCTGCAATTCAGAATGCCTTGAAAGAAAAACCTCAGTACTCTCACTCTGCCCGGGAAGCGAACTCGAAAGCTCATGTAGAGCAGCCGCAATCGCTATACCATCGCACCGATATAGTATCTTAAATAATGAGTATATCACACACATTAATGTCCAACTATCAAAGGTACATTAAACGTAAAGCCCGTTCCATTTGTTTTCAATTATAATCGCACAAGTAGATCCTTTCATTTCGACGACGTTCAATCCATCTGTACAATTATTATACTTGTCGAATAGTCCTTCATTTGTATCAATTCTATAGAAATGACAAATGAAAGAAAATGAACGACAGAAAAATTGATTTCAATGTCTACGTACTTATTCATCATGATTACGACTTTCTTTATGTATGAAAATATTACGGTTTCATTGAAATAGTGAATTGATGTCGAAATCTTAGGGAATAGATATACAATTTTAAAATTGTATATTACTTCCTGAACACCATTAATCGTAGATGTACTTTCGACTGTAAATATTTGTATTAATTATGCGCTAGTATAAAATAAAATTGTCAAGTGATGTCCTGAAACACAGGTTTATCCTAGTTCAGGCAGGCTTAAACATAACCTTTTGAACTTCATTTATTTTGTATACACTATAAATTAACATAGTTTAAGAATTAATTTTAATTTAAGCTTAAATTATTTAACAATGATGATATAGTGTAAGGATGTATTTTATTTTTCTGTCAATAAATAAATATTATCAAATATTATTATTATAATGAATAATTATTTACAGGTATATTAAATAAAATTTTACTTTAGAATGATAAGTCTTAATAAATTGCAACGTCAAACATTCCTATTGTCGCAGTTCTTCCCAAACGCTACGACTTGATGTTGTGTTTTGTTAACTTTAAACGAACTTTAAAGAGTCCTATGTATCTTTGACGTTGCATGATCAGCGGTAACCACTTACCATCAGGTAGGCGGTTAGCTCGTCTGCCGCAAAAGGCAATAATAAATATAGGTCTTTCATTAAGGCCTATCTATACCCTAGCATAACACCGTGACCATATGGTCAATAATAAAAATATTTTTGGTATAAACTCATGACGACCTCGATGGCGTAGTGGTGAGTGTAACCGACTGCCACGCCTGAGATCGCGGGTACGATTCCCGCACAAGTCAAACATTTGTGTGCATGAACATTGATGTTTGTCTTGGTCTGGGTGTTTCTATGTATAATATGTACGTATCCACAAAAAAAGTATATATGTATGTTTATCCATTGTCTAGTACCCATAGTACAAGCTCTGCTTAGTTTGGGCTAGATGGTGTTGTGTGTATGTAGAAACAAAAAAAACTCATGCCTGCTTGGCCTTTTTTTCATCGTCTCAAGACGACGGTCATTCCGTAACAGATCAGCAGCGTTTCGTGCTGCGACCGGACCTCAGCCACCTTTATTCTGGAGCTTCAGATCCTGATCTATTTTAAATGTGGTAGTATGCAACAGTATATACAAACACCTTTCTCGCGTGAACCTCAACGCTATAAACGTATTGATTTAAATTTTATCAAAATATAAAAGTTATACATCTGTGACCCTTAATCAATTGTACATGAGCACCCAGCATTGGGCGATGATTAGACCAACAGCCGTGTTGGTGTAAAATATTTCCAAAGCATGAACAATTTCGACCTTGTAATATTTAAAACGAGACCTACATTCTAATAACCTTTTAATACAAAGAAATGTAGTTCAGTGTTCGCTATAAACATTTGTTGCGATCGGCAGTCGTCACCAGTTTTGCATAATATAACAATAGTTATGAGTGGTACGAAACGTTGTTACAAAACGTTGAAAGAAACATCTTTCTGGTCGCGCCCAGCGCCCCACCGCGTCACTACGCCCGCGCCGCGCCGTCGCGACGGGTAGAGATGGCTCTTTAACGATTTCAGGAACAAGATTAAGGGTCGTTTAGTTCGTAGTTCAGTATTGTTAGATGCCATCTGTAATAATAAAGTGTCGGCATATTGACGTGAATGAAATGGTCAATCACCCGTGCTGCTGTAAGCGCGATCTTTTTGTAAAACTAGTACTGGTATTGTAGCGACACACTATACTTGTATAACTGCCTCCGTGGCGCAGCGGTAATGAATATGACTGCTGTACATGAGGTCTCGGGTTCGAATCCCGTGTCGGGCCAACAAATAGTTATTAGGTTTTTCTGTAAAGAAATCTCAATAGTAGTTAGGAAGTTGGCGGTGTTAGACACCCCCGTGCCTCGGAAAGCACGTAAAGCTGTTGGTCTGCGCTTGATCTCTCTCCGGTCGTGTCAGATTAACGTCGCATCGGATCATGAGAGTTAGGGAACAGAGAGTGCACTTGTGTTTGCGCACAACATGTGCACTATAATATCTCCTGCGCAGTTGGCCAGTCTCCGTTAAGATTGGCCGCCGTGACCGAAATTCGGTCTGGAGGATATTATATACCGAAATTACTACTACAAAGATATACCTATCTAGCGATAGTAAAACATGACGGTTATTGTTATTTTATAGACAACTGCAACACTAGGAATGATAAGGAGGCTTATACATACATAGATTCACGCCTGTTTTCCAGAGGGGTAGGCAGAGACTACGAATTTCCATTTGCTACGAACCTGTCACACTTCTCTGGCTTCATTCACTTTCATCACATTCCTCATACACGCCCGTCGGTTCAAGGTGCTATTAACCTAGCCTTTGTCTAGAACGCCTCCGATCTGATCGAGAAACGTTCACCTAGGTTTTCCTCTCGCGACTCTTCTATTCACACTAGCCTTATAAGGAGTCTTACAGACTTTTGAAAAGCAGCGATAGCCTAGTGGGATACCGTCGTACTGCCACGCAAAGTCACGAGTTCGATGCTAAACGGCGCATCTTTAATTTTTCAAAATGTTGTGCGTATTAAGTAGCTTTAACGGTGAAGGAAAACATTGTGAGGAAACCTGCATGTCCTATCCTGTTCTCGAAGATATGTGAAGTCTGACAACCCGCACTGGGCCAGCGTGGTGGTCTATAGCCTAATCCTTCTCACACTTAGAAGAGAGACGTACCCAGCAGTGGAATAGTATAAAACAGAGCTGATATTATATTTTTTTATTTAATATTTTCTTTCCCTTAATTTCGGGTTGCATAGGCCTATAGAGAAATACCTTAACCTAAATTTACATATTATAAAATTTTATAATACATACACACAACACCATCTAGCCCAAACTAAGCAGAGCTTGTACTATGGGTACTAGACAATGGGTAAACATAGGTACATATATACTGTTTTTTGTTTTATAAAGACAAACATCCATATTCATGCACACAAATGTTTGACTTGTGCGGGAATCGAACCCGTGACCTCAGGCGTAGCAGTCGGTTACATTAACCACTACGCCATCGAGGCCGATTTGATGTTAGTAAATACACCTTAATACTATGTTAGTAAACGCTACTATTGCGAATCACATCGTTTCTATTCCGTGTACTCACCTAACATCAAGAGCAGTCAGTACCGTGTTATCTGAGCAGTCATGATACATCTATTGAAATTGAAGTTTGCACGTCAAATTACTACACTCTTCGATCAAATATACCATAGATGCACATTCTCATAAAAAAACCGCGTCAATATGTGGCACTGACCAGTACTACTTACTTATAAGTGTCTGCATTTATTATGCAATCCAGGAAATAAACCGGAATAACCATTGAACGCCCACTGAGAAACATTTTGTAATAGTTTAGTTAAAACGCGTCAATGTAAAGCGTCCTAAGTGTGTTACTCGCGATACGCGAGCGTACTAAGTATATGGTACGGTCTCCACCGTAGTAGTGGTGTCGATTCGCTCTCGCTTACGGGCAGCGCACGCAAGAGTGAGTGGGACAGGTGCATAATATAGCGCATACGACTGATTTATGCACAGTTTTGTTGGGGCCGTTTTTCGAGCGACGATCATGCATCTATGGTATATTTGATCGATGGGTACACTAGATTAGGTTCCGACATCAATGATCGGGTCGCCAAGCAGCCGAGTCTGAGCATCCTCCCTTTATGTATGTTATACAGAAACCTTACTCCGTTCCCCCGAAGCATATGTCATATACAGTCGTACCAAGCTTATGTACTTTGTATACGTATTTTCTGTGTTTGAAAGTTCCCGCGGCATCCGGGTTATTTTCTAATACGGCGATTTGCAGCACGGATACGGACCTAAGATTTCCTCGCGATTTCACCCGCTTCGTTCTAAAGAAATGTAGCATAAGGTTAGATAGCCTATAAACCTTCCTCAATGCCTATTCATTGAAGGAGGTTACTAATAACGTTAAAATAATTTGCATATTATATAACTACCTACATAAAATATAGTAATATTTTTCTAATCCGACTAGTAGTTCCATAGATGAGCTCGTTCAACAAACAAACAAACTTCAGGTGTATAATATTATTAAAGATTATGTAGTACAATTAATATTCAGTCAATGCGAATGTAACATTTTAATCAGCTTACGATATCGATCTGGGAATTGTGAGAAATAAGGATTGCTATACATGTATATGTATGTATATTCGCGTAGGCATATTCGGTTTCATCATTTTCGTTCGTTCATAGCAGTACAAAACCGTCGCGATTGAGCGTCTACCTTCTGCCGACCCAAATAAGGAAATCTACAGCCAATTCCGAGAGTAGTTTTTGTCGATCGTTCATCTACGCATATCCGTCTTTGCCGTCTCGAATGCATTTATACCCTCAATTCCAGAATTGATTAATGCGTCGCAAGCAATTTCTATAATATAAAAACGAAATTGAATATTTGAATGACACGGGTCTTGTAAAGTATAACATACGACTTCAACATCACTAATGAATTATGTTATATTGAACACTTTATTGTGAAGTGATACAGCAGATTGAATCACAAAACAATATTTTAATTTCTATATCACCAATAAACTTACTTGTTCATTAAGAATAGCCAGTTAACATTAACAAAACAAAGAATTTAAGACCATACAAATTATCAATAGCCACAACTTGGTACAAGAACACACAAAGCTTAAAATATTTTACATATATTAAAAATCCAATTCGTTTAGATGTTTAAACGTTGAGTTTTTAAATCCAATCTAGCGCAAACCACTGGCGATAAAATTAATTTACGCGCGGTTTAAACGTTTAGAATATGAACTTGCTTCCTTCATCACATCTATCGACCACAAAATTCTAATTTAAATTACATTTTCACTTATTTTGTATTAAAATTTACGTTTTCTTGATATTTTCCAGGTATTATACGAGGAGCGCTCTACTCAAGTATACTTCACTACGGTAAGTAGTAATATAAAATATTTAAGACAGTTTTATAAAAACTTCCCTTTAGGCTCTTGGCTATAACAAATTATTTAATTTAATAAAGAAACAGTAGAATTTGAACTTAAATATTATAATACGATTATGATACCAGCTTTACATTTTATACATATTAGAATAGTTCAGAAAATCATATTTTAAATTAGTAGGAAACGAAATTTATTATTTTGAGGAATTCCGTTAGGTATTATTTACCAGTAAAGCTTCTATTGTCATTAAATTTTCTGGGTGTAAACATTAATCCTTACTGCCTTACTAATATTATAAATTCGAAAGTAACTCTGTCTGTCTATCTGTCTGTCTGTCTATCTGTCTGTCTGTCTATCTGTCTGTCTTTCTGTCTGTCTGTTACCTTTTCACGGCTAAACCACTCAACCGATTTAGATGAAATTTGGTACAGATATAGTTTAAAACCTGGGGAAAGACATAGGATATGTTTTATTGATGTAGGTACCACGCGAGCGGAGCCGCGCGCAAAAGCTAGTAATAAATAAATTAAAAAGTGAAATATTTAACCCCAATTTCTTTAGACATCGATTTTAGCAAACGTTCTCAATGAACATAATGTTTATAACATAACTTTATAAAAGAAAATAGAGTTAGACAACGTTAATGTACTATTTAGTGAACTTTAACAAAGATAGAACAAAGGGCAACGCAATCGCGACTTAAATGAACTTTAAGGTAAAACTAATATTCTGCAGACTGTTATTACGTTATTAAAGGTTAAATTACTATGAAACTTAGAAAGATAAAATTCTTGCTTCATAGTTCATATTCTGATGCATATTTTAGGTAAAACATGCAACGTTAAAAAGTCTAAACCGTGACATTTTCAACATGGAATACTTAAAGACGCCGTGCGTGCAATTGTGTCTGGAAGACTCACACGGCCACCTAAATACCCGCTTAGTCTAAGTAAGTGCAGCTCACACAACTTTGAGCGCCTAGTATCACTACATACAACTTTGGACTTATACAGGATGTGTAGTCAATTTTAATACATCACGATTGCTTAGTGTGGGGCCAAAGGATACTACGTAAATATAATGTTTTATTCTGGTAATAAAATTATTTTGATTTTGATAGGCAAGGAATTCACTAGAAATGTTAATTGCGTAGGCTTTCATATACAATTTCATTTCAAAATTACTTTAAATAATTCTCGTCTACTTACACTTTTATTTTTAAAATCCTAGTAATTAAAATAATTTTATATTCAATGTACAGATGAAATGTTTAAACAAGATTTTGAAGATTTTGAATTATTTATTTTAATTAAGATTTTCTTTTTTGTTTATATTTTTTAAATTTTCTTATTACTTAGAATAACATTTTATTATTTACTTAAAGATCCGCCAGACGTGGTCGTGCCCAAAGCCATCTACCGGGTCTAATCTAAACCATGTAGGGACCCACTCAAACACACACAAAAATGCATAAATATCGGTGCAGCCGTTAGGACCTAAAAATCTTAAAATACACACGTACAAAGAAATTATATTTATATAAATCTATATATTAATACGTGAATCAAAAACTTTGTACTCCTTTTTACGAAAATTGCGCGGACGGAGGAATATGAAATTTAGCACAGTTAAAGTTTATAATATGGAGAAGGAGGGGCGAATCCTAATATTTTTGTAAAATATGCATAAGAAATACATTAAATTAATGAAAAACCACTACACGCACACAACCATGAATTTGACACACGCAGTGGAAGCGCGTAACTATGATCACATATATCAATATACATATAATGACATATATCAGCAATATCTTACAGGCAAACTTTGGTCAAATTTCGAGCACTAGGCGACCGCTAGTAAAGATAAATAGACTAATATGTATGTAAATAATATCAGTTATATTGAAAATAGAACAACTTTTTGCGAAGCCAGTCACGTAGTCCATTTAGTTCCAGTATTGTTTGCAATATTCGTTTTTGTACACTAGTTAGTATTCGTTTTCGTCACTCGCGAACAAACGCACCTATTCTGCACTAAATCTGTTTACACCGAAAAGGTGTTACCATACAAAAACACCTAACGTACTGCCGATATATATTGTACGATCGGTCGAACGGAGCTTGCGCAAACTAATACCCAGTATTAATGTACGAATAGGACTCGATAAAATAATCCTGCTAATGTAATTAAGCAGGCGAAGTTAAAAGGTGTACTGTCAATATGGGGGAGGGTAAGCTAAACGGATTAGGGTAAACAGAATAAAGAGCCTTTTGTATCCAAAATTAAATGTCACCCGCTGTCATTATTCAGCCTCGGGTTGACACGCACGCGATCGCTACCGTCTGCCAGAGCTCGATGCTGGAGGTCCCGGACCTTAATAATGTACGATTGATCGCATCGGTCCGACTTCGACGTTCCAATTACTTCTCATCGCAATCCAATATGATATGCCAATTTGAGTCTGTTTGTTTGATACGCTTTCACGCTTTAACTACTCGACCGGTCATCATGAAATTATGATACAGAAAAGGACATAGTACCTTTAATTCAGAAAAAAGTACTTTTCCTAGAGGTATAGAAAGGTTATGTCAACATACAAAAATGTACACAGTAAATATACCTAAATAAATTCATTAAATAAAACATAATCTACATTTCCGGTGTGGAGACGCGGGCAAAATCTAGTAACATATGAACATACATATGTATGTGACGTAATATAACGTCCTCGCTACATGCTTCTATTGGATAAAATAATGTATTATGAACAATATCAAATAATAGTTACTAAAGGGATTAAATATAATGACCACCAAAAATAGGAATTGCACACCAAAATATGCTTACTAAAATATATCATAACGAGCACCTATACGCCTCAAATCACTGCATTCCGTCTCGGCAGGGTTAGGTTATGTTAGGTTCCTTCTTAAAGCCACCCAAAAATAGGAGCCGGAATCGGGGCTCCGTCGACTTATTTTAATCTCTTTGCTGTGCAATTAATATTTTTGGTATTAAAATGCGGTTTTAATTTTGGTGATCATTTACTATTTTTAATTATATCTGGTGATAAGTTAAACATGAGCCGTTACTAAATAACATTGTTCTATTCCAGTTCGTTCATGTGTTCGTTTTAACAGTAGATAGGTGTAATGTTGCATTAGAAAAAGTGATCTCCCTCAAAGCTATGAGTCATGCGGTTACCATGTTAAGTGGACCAAAGCGTCATGTGTTTTACCGATCTTTATTAGGAGTGTGTGTGTGTCCTTGCAGATATATAACTTGTGTCCTACTTTTCAAAATTCGTGGTACCTACTCGGTATAATTAGTGTTAGATGTGTCTACATCTAACACTAATTATACCAAGTCTTAAAAGCTGTAGATCCAATAGCCACATTGAACTGGCTATGCAACGGAAAATACAATTTGGGCACCTATAATTCTTTACACAATTCTCTGCAAAAAAAAACCTTTAATAGTATTAGATATTAAATCATAACACAAGTTTTAAACTTTAATTTTAAAATGAGTATTGAACATTATAGAAAAAAACACTTCATATAAACTTGGTAATCATTTCTAGTAGAGTATAATTAATAAAAGTAGATTTTCACGTCGTCGTCCTCGAGAATCATATCACTACAGTAAGCTCCAGTTTAATCAGCTCATCTATAAAATGATGACAAATTCACTGTATCAACAATCTTTCAATCGAATGTATATATTATATATATAATTACTATTATTAAATAGTAATCGCAAATCGAACCATCTTAAAGCACATAAATAAGATTAAGAGTTCTTTGGTGTGTCAAAGGCAAGCTGAAGCTTTCTCTTAAGATTTAAAAAAAATTTGGCAGTGTTTGGGGACTGCCGATAGAAGTGAAAACTTTAATCCTTGATCATAAACACTTCTTTATACACATAAAAAAAACGAAAAAAAGGGCAGCTCGGATTCCTGATACTCTCTTAGAAGTTATTACGGAGGTCAAAATTTCGTTATTCGATATTGTTAATATTCTAAAATAATTCAAAAATGGAAAGCGTGGAAGCGTGACGATGACGAAGCGTGACGATGACGCAAGTTCTATGATTTTTATTCACCCAAGAAGTGCTCAACGCGCCTCAAGAAGTTTTCACTTCAAAAATTGTCCTCTTATGTAAAAAAGGACCAAAAGTGAAATTAATTAATTAATATTAAACATAATCGCAAAGGTGTCGTGACGTCTAAAAGTAGCTATTAGCTAACCCATTAATTATACTCACAACGGCTGTCGAAGATGCCGCCAAACGAAACTTTGTGTTTCGGAAGTATTAAAATATTACCAAGAATTTAATCCAATTTCCACAAACAATAACACGGTATTATTGTATTACGCAGTCACCGCGTTTCATACGAATTATGAAACTCATATATATACAGCGTGACAGATAATTCACGTATGCGGCAATAATATTGCAAATGATTGGGTAACGTGAGGTAAAATTATACGGTCACATCATGGCTACAATGTTCATAACGAGGGAAATAACAGGGAGGACTGGGAGTCCGTACCTGCGATGCCGATTCGTTTTTCACATTAAACGCGATTTTCCGTACTATCCTTTAATGCGTATTGTTATGGCACACGATAAATTTAACGACTGGATATATAGAATATGGTAAGTACACACTCGTATACATCAAATAAATGGAGAACGTTTTAAAATGTAAGGCGCTACGAGTCATTTGAGTAAAGACAGGATAATAAATGAATGGTTTTTTTCTAACTAGAGTAAATCGCTCTGTCAGTCGCACGTAATAGAATGCAAATGGGATTTTTCGTCAAGATACAGACGCTTGATAAATTAAAGTTTAATTTAGGGTACGTGTTTTTATCTACCTTTACTTTCCCTTTAAATCACCTTGAAAGAAAATTCTTGGCGATATGCAAATAATTGCAAAATTGAGAATTTTGTTTTGCGTTTAAGAATACATAATATTTTGAAAACTGTCTTTTAAGCTGTGGTAACAAAATGATTTTTATGTAACACAATAAAATATATGAAACTCAGGTTTACTACAGTATAACGTAATCTAAGTAATAACGGTTAAAACAAAAGTTCAGACATTGTTTTGATAACTCAGCCTACGATATAGTTGTTAGACTTAATTTTGTCTCTATTATTTGGGTGACTATTTCGTGACTACTAGCTCCTAAATTAAATTACCCCGAAATTACTCCGTTTGCAAACTAGCGAATATACATACATTGTTTGCCTATAGATTATAATATAATAATAATATAATATTCTATCACATACACACAACACCATCTAGCCCAAACTAAGCAGAGCTTGTACTATGGGTACTAGACAATGGATAAGCATACATATATACTTTTTTTTGTAATTATATACATATTATACATAGAAACACCCAGACCAAGACAAACATCCATGTTCATGCACACAAATGTTTGAATTGTGCGGGAATCGAACCCGCGACCTCAGGCGTGGCAGTCGGTTACACTTACCACTACGCTATCGAGGCCATACGTATTTACCGTAAATAAAACAGCATCTAAAATTACCTAGACCGGCGGCTCTAGAATCTTGCTCTTAAAAAAAAGAGTTCTGCAGTAAATTGATAAACATAAATTTATTTGACTCAACATGTGTACAATCAGGTGTTACAGATATTTTTTGTCTCAACATGCTCTGTCTGGTCAGACATGCAAATGTATGTGCTTTGTAATTAATAAGAATTTAAAAATTATGCTGGATCTAAAACAATAATTAACTTGTTAATTAAGCCATTGACCGTTTACCACTCACCTTGAATAAATTCTGAAAAACGACGTACTCAAAGTTGAGTGCACGGATGGCGAAGTGGTTTAAGTGGTCGCCTCGTGACTGCTACTGCGCCGAATGTAGGGGGTTCGAATCCCACGCGGGACAAAACTTTGTATAATCCAGAAATCCGGTTGTCCCGAGTCTGGGTGTTCATTGTGTCCCTTGTTTGAATGTTTGTGAAGTCGCCCGCGACACAGGATTCTTTCCTTGGGCGGGAGTTGTCTATAAAAAAATAAAGGTTTTTGTTTGAGGCAGCGTGACGAGCCCACGCGCCAGTAAACAAGTGGACGAAAACGAACTTGCGCATTGCATTTTCAGAAGCAAGTCACCCTTGCGTCTGAAAATGCACTAGGTGCTGAATTTCTCTTCCTCTTTCCGTGTCTGAATAAGCCCTAGCGCTAACCGCGTGCCGTGCAAAGCGCATAAAAATATAATTGAAAGCTGTCCGTTCATTATAACTATTCAATATAATTTCCTGTCTCTCATAAACAGGCTGTACAACTTAACTGATTTATTTCAAGCTTCAAGCGATAAAGGTAAACTTGGATTAGTAAACCCATAAATTAACAGCAAGGCCCAGTCTTGTGTATATTAAGACTTTAACACCGGTGATAGGTTGTACATCAAGATACTTTACATTTTAGATGAAGAAGAGCACAGGTGTTAACTAATTTGTTAATTAGTTATTATACAGGGTGTAAGGCACACGGTTGTCCAAATTAAATACAGATCTGGTTTGGGCTATTGCCAACGTGTTGGACTCAGGCAAATTAAATATTTTTATTATTATTTTTTAATCAGGCATAGACAAACTTTGTTCTGTTTTTAGCTCTTTCCGAAACTTAGACAGCCTGTTATATTTTTTTTTACAAGGTGTCTATAGGAAATAATAATTTTAATGGAATGTAGCTATAGTTAACTAAAATAAAAAATATCATTATGACCGCTAAACCCATATTCGAAATCGTATCGCCGAAACTGTGAGACAAAATTTAATTTGCCTGAGTCCAACGCGTTGGCAATAGCCCAAACCAGATCTCTATTTCATTTGGACAATCGTGTGCCTAACACCCTGTATTATTGTGTCCAACGAAATAGTTCATTTTTTATTTCCTCTTCTTTAATTTAAGAGCGTAGCTCTTGTCGGTGGAGTAATTGCCATACTCCTTAAATTTAAACAACACTGGTATGCTATAGATAATCATCAGTAATCTTACAGGTTACTAATCATATATAAATGTTTTTATAACTCCTACGTCCAGGGCCCCGACACGATGAACAATTTTATTTTTTATTTAAAACTTAATTTAAGTCTTATGTATATGATGATAACACGAGATGACCACGAAAGATTGGAGATGTATTTCCTGTCTCTTATTGCCTTCGCGTACGTCTACTTTGCGACACGACAGAATTAAAACCACCCATACGTGTGAGATGTTTCTGATACGATCGTATTCAATCTAAGGCAGTGGTCCGACCGCCGACGATGAACGAGAAACGAGTAGAACTAGAAACTATAAACGAGTTGACGATCAGCGGAAAGCGAGTGTGTAGTTTCGATAGTTTTGTCGCCGGGCTATAAGCGAGTGTACAAGTGCGACGAGCGATTACTCGCGCCACTCGCCCGCGGTCGCTCAGTCCTGTACAAACCTGCGCGTGCGACGAGCGAGCATCGCTGAACGAGTATCGCTGAGCGAGTTTATTTTTGAAAGCTCTTGTCGCTCAGCGACAAAACTAGTAAAGCGAGTCGTCGCCGGTAGTGTGAACAGTCAGAGCAACTTTTAATATATGCATCTATGTATTTCGTTTACACGGAATGTATATTATTTGTGCGTTTCTTGAGAGAGAAAATCGCCGATAGTTAGTCGTTTTCTCGCCGGCGGTCGGACCACTGCATAAACTCTAAACAAATAAACGGATTATACGAAATAAGGATAATCTTTGATCAGGGTAAAACATAACTCACGGTTATATCTAGTGCCACAGAATACTCATTAGAGCCAGGGCTAAATACAAACTGCAAAATAATATGTGTGTCGTGCAGTAAATGTCAAAGCAAACTCAGCAACCAATGACAGGTCGCCAGGCAATGACAGCCTGCGGTAACATCAAACAGTAATCTCAAATTGTTGTTTTATTGATATTATTTGTGTTTTTTATATGTTATACTAGCTGTTACCTGCGACTTCGTCCGCGTAGATTTTAACTAAAAAGTGTTTGTCTCAGCGGAACCTTATTTTTTTTCTAAAATCAAAGTAGCCTAAGTTACTCCTTATAACATCATCTATCTGCCAGTGAAAGTCCCGACAAAATCGGTTCAGCTATTTCGGAGATTAGCCGGAACAAACAGACAGACAGACAGACAAAAATTTTAAAAAATAGATGCTCTCGTATAGGTATCTTATATACTTCCATATGCATTAGATATAAAGCTGTTATTTTGACATTACAAACAGACACTTAAATTTTATTTATTTGTATAGATTTTGTGGCATTTGTTAACTTTATCGTTTGATAAAATGCAATTTTTATTTCAATGTATATTCAGTGTTTACTAGAGAGGCATGGTTTATCTTAAGACAAACGCACTCCACTCTTAAAAATCGTAGCATGATGCTAGAATGCCTATAAACCTTGACTGAATAAATGGGCTAAAATATATTTTCTAACCTGACTTGTATTTCTAGAAATTAGTGCATTTAAACAAACAATAGGCTTTATCTATATATATAAAACTCTTCCGTTACTGAGTGACTGACAGACAACGCACAGCCGAAACTACTGAACGCAAGAAGCTGAAGTTTGGCATGTATGTTCCTTGGGTACTGTAGGGGTGCACTAAGAAGGGATTTCCCGAAATTCCCACGGGATTGGGAAGAAATGGATAAATAAAAAAACATGTGCGGGCGTAGCTGCGAGCATCCTCTAGTAATAATATATAGTAAAGATACCGTGAGGATAAAAAATATTTGAAATGAAGCCTTTACCTGTGCCAAACTGTAATTAAAATACCGCGAATCTACGTTTTATGAGCATAGTTAAGACAAATAATGTATTATTTGCTTTTATTGACTTAGACGCCAACTTTAAGCAATATCGGACTAAAATTTGTTAGTTACACCAAAACTAGTTCAATAGCTACCTACGCATTTTCCTTTCTAGAGTAGAACTAGTAGTTCTAAGTACCGAGGCTGCGAGTTTTGGAACCACTCAGAACTTCTTGAAGCAATAATGAACGAAACATGTAAATAAGTAGTTATCTGTCAGAGAAATCTGCTGCTTCGTTACACCAATTTACGTGGGTAATAACGTAATCAGGTAACTATGATTATATCTGACCTGACACACCAGCTAATCTAAATAAAACAGAGAATTTGTTAGGTATTGTGTTCATTTCTAGCGCGGAATATTGGCAGACCCAAGCTTTTATGCTTTGACATGTATTTCGTTCCTACACGGGGCACCCTTAGGGTATTTTGGCAGCTACTGAGCCGCAATACGAAACACATCAACTAAAGCATATTGTTTACAATCGGAACGAAATACTACAAGTTGGGAGCACTCGTGCCTATGACGTTTTCGGCCATTAACAAAGAAAATCGTTTTAACCATCCGTGCCCCTTAGTTTAATTTCACAATCAGCTGCAAACATAAGCGTAATAACTGTAAAAAGTACTACCAACGTGCAGAAAATCCCAAAACAACCATGTATTGTATTCCTGCGGTTATATGAACCCTTAAATAGTCGCCGTGATGCCAGTACTATTTATATTAGTAATATTTGTCCCATGAGCTGGCGGTATAGACACACCCTTTTTAATGACTCGCCGATACCCCAGGTGTTACAAGTATTCATAACGTCTTATATACTTGTTTGCCACTTATGTATCAACAATTTAACTTTCCGTTTTATCAACAAAATTATAGGTATGAAAATTTTTTTGTTGCGTTGCCCTATTTTGACCTGAAGTAAAGATAGCAGAATATGTCATTTGAAATACGATTGTCTTTTAAATCATATACCTACATATGTATGTTGCTTTGCCACAAATGTAACAATATTTTTTAGCAACTTGGGTTTTTACGTACATATGTATATCCAAGATGTAAGGCAAGATGTAACCGAATATTATATCATAAACTTCCGATAGAGAGATTTGGCGTTACAAAATCGGCTTGACTGTCATTCGAATATTTTTTTATAATAACATATATGCAAAACAACAACATCGCGAGTTACTGTCAAACTATAATAAATGCATGTTGACGTCAACACAAAAGCAGAGTAATGCGCCCGTGCATCGAGAGACGTGTAAATAAGTCAGCCAAGCGTGTAACTCCCACAATAGTTGGCTCTAAATCCATTGTGTACTCTTGTTCTTCAAAAGCAGATGTCGCCTGGAATAATAGATGTAACTCTGTTGCCTCTTGCAGGCTGTGTTTTGTATATGACTTTGTGGCCGATGCGGGCTCCGACCCCTGATTAGACGACTCGACTTCGGAACTGTCCACAACATTTCAAGGCTTTATAGAACTTGCAAACTTGACATGCTAATTCTGCATTCAGCTCCAGAATAACTTAAGCGTTCGTCTTGTTTGTGACGACACCTGGTGACGCCTGCGATCATCTGCCACGGCTTTGTTTGTTCAAATCAGGTCACTGTTTAAGAGGTCGAATAATAATAAAGCTACTTGCTATTATATCTACAAGGCTTATATTTACAACTTTGAATTAAAATCAATCAAATCCATATGTCGCTAGCTTTATTATTTCCTTCGTACTGAGTATGCTGTATTCGTTAATAACAAACGAGGTATTATATTTTAATACAAATCTTGATATATCATGGTCTTGATATATTAATATAGAATAAATCAATAACCGAAACGACAGTAAAGTAATTGTTATAAATACTTCCAAGGAGTACCTTAAATACTAAAATGATATTTTATTCCGCAAAGTGAATGACCGCGCAGACTTTAAGATATACATAGTTATAGTATAAATAAGCTGTATGAAATTTGTCTGTCATCAAAAATCTCTTGTCTCAAATATTTAGGTCAACCTAGACTGACTATCTAAACATGCTTCCTTGTCACACAATGAATGATGTGATGTTCTAATTTACGCTCTTCTATGCGGAGACATTAGCGCGAGTTTGTTACTTAACAGAATAGGTACACTTCCACACAAACTGTGAAACCACTCGCATAAACAAGTTAGATATCTCAGACAAACTTGTTAATTATAATTTACCTCCATCCAACTAAGACATTAATACAAATTAATTAAATTTCAACCTTGTATCATCTAATCCGACGTAGTTGCGAAACAATCGCGTAGTTTACACTAGGATGCGTCTTTTGTCCGCTGTAATGTGTTACTTGGTTACAGACAAGCGGCACGGCATTATGCGCCTAATTAGTCACGTATAAAACGATTAGTGTGTAGGATTGGTCCTTGGTCCCTTCGGGTATAAATATGCCGGTCGTGCATGCAAAGTAAACATTCGACGTTTCGCAATAGAACTATTGTTTATTGTGCATAGCGATGTACGGCGAGTTCGGCATTTGCCGAGACACTGCCGCGCGATGCCGAGGACGGTTGTGAAAATAGGTAACTTGTCAACAGTGATTTATGCTCGGCACACGGCACCGTATCCTTGGCTCAAAAACTTGGTAAACAAATACACGGTGTAACAAAAGGATTCAGCGCTGCGATGTTATTTGTACGACTTGTTTGTAAAACTAAACATTTGTTGAAATACAAACGTATTCGTATGCTATGTCTGTCGCGGCGCGTTGGCTGAACCTATCTGATTAGAAATTCAAAAACACGATCTTGTTTAATAGCCTGCCTCCGGGATGCAGCGGTAGTGAATGCGACTGCTTTACTTGAGGTCTAACGTTCGATGCCCAGGCGTGGTAAAGTGTTATTAGGCTTTTCCGTCAAAAATTCTAGATACGAGCACGAGCTTTGCAAATGTGGCCTGTAGAAGACAATAGGCATCTGTCCCATTACGTTGGACCTACAACCATGGCTGACGTAGTGTAGGTGATACAGCTCTACTGCCGTTTGAAGACAAAGGCGTGAAACTATTATTTATGGATTATCCTTTAAGTTATTTAGAGTATGGTAACTTCGTATGACTTTAGTCCTGAGGGGTGACATTGGCCCTTAATTGGAAAAAGTGGTTTAATTGGAAGAAGCTGTTTTACTGACAGTTTATAGTGCTATCTATTAATTTCCACGTGTATTTTTTCGGCAAAAAGTATGGTAGTGGTTTGGTGGGAACTTCAAATTTTTTCCTATTAAGGGCCAATGTCACCCCTCAGGGCTAAAATCATACGAAGTTATAGTACAGTATATTAAAACTGCCTCCGTGGCGCAGCGGTAATGAATGCGACTGCTGTGGATGAGGTCTTGGGTTCGAATCCAGGGTCGGGCCAACAAAAAGTTATTGAGTTTTTCAGCTAGGAAATCTCAATAATTTGCCGGAGTTAGGAAGTTAGCGGTGTTAGACACCCTCGTGCCTCGGAAAGCATTTGCCGTTGGTCCTGCGCCTGATCTCTCTCCGATCGTGTCAGATTACCGTCCCATCGGGTCATGAGAATTAGGGAATATAGAGTGCACTTGTGTTTGCGCACACACTTGTGCATTATAATATCTCCTGCGCAGATGGCCAGTCTCCGTTAAAACTGGCCGCCGTGCCCGAAATACGATGTGGAGGACATTATTATTATTATAATTATGTTAATCTAGATTTTAAATTATTTTTGGGCCAGTATGGACTGATATAGCAACGGTAGGTATATAAATGTATACCAGCTGTGAGCATTCAATTTGGAAAATACCGTTTACTTTCAATAAATATAGCGTCGAGACAAAATTATTATACCGTATATAAAATGTCTCCATCAACAAAGTAAGTCAGAGTGACTACAAAAGCTAAGGAATAAAAATAAATACAGAAAAACAAGGCGCATTTTACTCTTGGTCATAAAGAACATGTCTCTCAAAGTCCATAAAATACTGATACGATTTGACGGCGCGTAAACGAGAAAACAACAATGCTTTTAGTCAAATGTCACCTAAATAGATAAAAATGTACGGATTTTGGTTCAGAACCAAAGCATTGAACACTCGTTACTGTGTGCTAACTAATTGCTATAAATTATTAATACTGCGCCGAGTGAAATGTGCCAAAACTGGCGGTCACAGTTAAGTGAATAAAATCAACACTTTTTGCTTAATACATATATAAAATATACATTTACCATAACAATGAATGTGTTTACAATTACTCCGTGTAAAAAACCTAAAATAATTAATATTTTCGCCTACAAAATTACGTAAATTCCGTAAGCTCGTGTTACGTGATTTTTAGATTACAACAGTAGAAATCTATCCTATTTTACAGCTTAAACAAAACTTAAATTACAATTTGTCCGTCCCAAATATTTAAGTCATTGGTTAACAATAAAGATACATATTTATCAAAAAAGCACTTCAAATCCTCCAGACAATTTTACTATGGCGGCCGCGCGCCGATTTGAATATGCGCCGCACGAGCTTTGTCATTATCTGTCTTAAGCTCGGCGCAGTACTTACAGTACTTACAATACTTTGGCACTCGAGAAATTAACCTCGAAGGATGAATCAAACTCATAGCAACCTTACACACAAACTACTGAATACATTTGAGAAAATTGCGAAGTCTATATATACCTATATGGTAGACTAGCTTTTACCCGCGGCTCCGCTCGCGTTAATTTAGAATTTGACAATTAATTCGGGTAGTATTCTGCTTGTAATAATATAATTCAATCATGATGCGAAAGACACGTGGCGCCATCTATTATCATAAGAACGTTATTATTGTTTTCCTGGAGAACAGTAATTTTTTTCGGGATGAAAGGTTGCCTATGACCGTTTCTGTACACCTGACAACGTATATGCAAATTTTCAGGATGATCGGTTTAGTGGTTTAGGCGTGAAAAGGTAACAAACAAACAAACTCATTTTCACTTTTATAATATTAGTTAGGATAGGATATTATCATGACAATTAAAGCGTCAATGCCGAATGCAGGCTTGTGCTTATATCACAATAACGTGACTCGTTAAGCATTATTAATTGTTTACTAACCGCTGTAATAACCTATTGCCAAATATTAACGATATTTGAGCTCTATCGTATCTGTATCTATAGGTATGTTAATGGTCGTTATAATCAAATATTTTATTGACTTATATAAGTACATACATACTCATACTCATACGCCTATATATTTTCAAAAGGGTGATTTAATAATACGCAAACTTCGCTGTTTTGCACAGTCAGGTAAATCAGAGAATACGGACACGACGGCTAGCATACATAATAGGGATACCGTGAGTGTAGTTTGTGACGGTACATGGAGAAACAAAAATATGCCAAAAGTGAGGGTAAATCAAAATTCTTCTGCCTCACAAACGGAGACATTACATCGCAGCACCAGTCAGCTTGTGACCACGGCCGGTGTACCCTGGTCGAAACGTCAAGCCTATACAAGGTAAACATTATGCATGATCGCGTTAATACCCGTTACATATTATATATACATATATCATGCAACGCGAAAGTTTAAAAGTTACTAATAACTTTGATTTTATACAACTCTGATTACCCTAAGGTAATAAGAGTTGTATAAAATCTAAATATCGGTAGCAACGTGAGTGAGGCAATGTTGCCGAGTCATCATCCAGGAATGTTGGTGTTTTAAGTTAGAAGAAGAGAAATATTTTGCTTTCAAACGTCCTAATGACAAATCAAAGATTTTCTGACTGCTGAAACAACTCTGACAGACGGTTATCGATCCATCCGTGAAAGGTATATTAAACATACATGACGTCGTTTTTTTACGTGAACATCCCTGTTTCACGGAGAGTTTTATAAACAATAAATAGAACAAACCTCATCTTTCTGGAAATGACGGTGTTAGACACCGCATTTTAGGAAGCAATGCGGACTGTTTGTTTAGACAACGTTCCCGAGCCATTTAAATCAATATAAAACACCGCCATCCTAGGAAACTCTAGCTGAAGATAACCATTTTAAAATTAGCAACCAAATGGTTTGATAGATGACGATTCGCGTGTAATCAGGAAGTGCCAAACATTATGAAGTGAATAAACAATTAAAAGCCTATATTTGCAATATACACTTAAGCAAAGAATGCTTATAATCATGACTTGACTTTTATCCTTAATCACGTTACAGGAAATTAAGTAAATAATCAGGTTTAATTGTAACACAAATCTGTGCTCACGGAGGTGTAACGTACAACCAAACGCCTTGAGAATGGATTTCCATTTTTCACTTCACAGGGCGTTTGCCTAACCAGTGTAGTAATACAATTTAGAAACTGGCAGACCCTACTATAATATTCAATACATTGCACATTAACTAAAACATTAATCAAAACACAGTTAAACAGATGCGGTAAAGTATATGAAACACCGCGACTCATTGTTTCTGCTCAAGAGAATGCTCGAGCAGTGTACGTTATCGCTAAAAAGTAACTCGATCAAAGGCAATATAAGTCGTGGGATCTTCCCACGTGCACTGTGTGATTATAATTAGTCGTTAGCCAACCAAGCACTAGGCTTGGTCGTGGTAAATTTGAAACAGTATAAATATTGTGCTCAACGTTATTCCATTCTTCTGGGTAAATATTTGTAAATGTGAAAGTTAGGATGATTAAATCTTTATTACTTAAACATCTCGACGTGTACCGGTCGTTAAGTGGTCTCTCCGCTTTTGTATAAAACGGACCGTTCGATACTGAATCGACATGCACGAGAAAATGCTTACGACTGACTTGTTATATGGACTCACTAACCTTAAGCACTAGTGGCACATCTGACGAGGTCTAACAAATATATTTAAGTGTATAATAACAGTTAAAATCACAAACAAACACAAATAATAATTATTTAATTTATATCTTCATCATGTTGATAACATTTTCGTAAGTAATTAGGGTATAATTTATCAAACCACGAATGGCTTCCAGAAGACTGATGGAGTGGTTTTACTTAGTTGGAGTTGTTCAGTAGCTCCATTAGTTTATATAATCTGAGCAATATCTATTACTGATGTATGCACAGTATCATTTAACTCATTGTTCTAGCACATACTCATGCTAATATCACTCAGTCTCTAAAGCGGCTATGCATTTAGGACGCATTCATTTTGTCTTTGTAATATGAATATGCATTTAATACTGTTGAAGGGTGTCGGATAAATTAAAATCTCATTAATCTGCTAGATGCTGTTGATTTGTGTAATAACTCTATAGGATTGTTCAAACTAAAGCTCTCGTCTGTGTTGTTACAGAAAAATCAATAACTTTGCCTAAATAAACCTGGACTAGGAACCCACGATTGACGCTAAACTCAATGCGAGTGTAGAATAATTGTCGTTAATAATCCACGTTGCTTGCGAATATCCCGTCACGACCGTCATCATCGAAAATCACGATTGAAATTATTGGATAATACGAAATACGCAATCCAATTTGATGTCGGCGCCTGCGTCGTGGCCCAATGCAATTTACCACTCGACATTTCAACACCCGTCCCGTATTTCTCTACCGCACCCTTTTCATCTTCGCGGAACGTCGCTAAGATGACGCTATTCGTCATATGAATGAAACTATTGACAACAGAATTGATGCATACGTCTCGAAACACTGACATGTTCGCGAAATCTCTTCGGAAATCCACCTATTGCATATTCCTCACGGTCCGCGGGTTCCAAGTATCAAATTTATTTTTATATGTATTTTTATTGTTTGCGGCGAGGATTGTCGCCTCCTTAGGGGCTGTTTGTATGCGGACTGAGAAGAATTACGTGTGCGACGGAACGGATCCACTTAAGAAATAGAGATAAAACAATTTGTTTAGAAAATGTGGTGTATAATGTGACTACTTAGAGACTGTATGGAGGGGTTCTGTAAACTAGCCGTGTTCAGTGTTTATTCAGTCGGGGACGTGTCCGCCGGGTGCAGTAACGGCTCGCAGCGTGAGGATGCAACATAATTTTTCTCGTATGAAATATCTAAGCTGAGAAAAATGGTCCTGTACTTATTTGAATAAGGCGTGCTGGCGCAGAGCTATATTTTTTGCGGCGCAGCGGCGCGGCGGCGGCACTACGGAGTGAATGCACACTTGATTGTATAATTTAGTTAAGTTAATCTCGCTACGAATTGCGCGAAGCTCGCCAGTTTTCAATTTCACATTTGAATGCTATGAACGTTGTTTTCGCGTAAATTGTGTTAATCCCCTCTCCGCTCCCTCCCGCCGGCCCCGCACCGCTTGTGGTAACAATACATACTGGAACTACGGCGTGTTGCGATTACTCAATAAATACTCCGTAATCCGACAATAATTACTGTGTTAATGAACTTCAATAATTTAGTATTCGATACGATACTTGTTAGGGGCAATTTTTCACGGATTACCCGTGTTCAGAGCGAACTTAAAATGAAATGCGGGAACAGTAGCAATAATATACAACAGAATTGTATCGTGCATGAGACTGTGCCTGATTAGTGGCAGGTTGCCAACTAAGCTTCCTCAGGCTGTTTTCTCCCCAATAAATTCACAACTGGAGTGACATGATTTGTGATATCCTATTGTTCTAACATGCAAATAAATCGGGGCTATTATCAATATTGTTATAAAGCTCAGTTCAGATTACAAATAGTTTGTTTCACAACTCATACACCGCATTCATTTCATTTAATATCATACGAGGCCTCCACTTAGAATGCGAATCGGTACTTTTTACACGAATTCTACAAGCAGATGCAAATTGCTAAAATAAGACGGATAACAAGTGAGCAGAGCGCCTCTCGTAATTCACCAGAGAGAATCTGAATAATTTAACCTGTGTACATAGTCACATTCAGTCGACTGCATAAACTGCATCTAGGAAAAATGTTTTCAACCTGCAATACTGGGCGAGCCGGGTGAACGAAGTCCTTTTAAAGGGGTTCTAGCAAACTACGCTTTAAAAGCAATCAAGTCGGTGTTAACGTTCAAAGTAATTTCTTGCCGCTTCTGATAAACGCCCCATTACGTGGCACAAAGTAATACATTGATACAGCTGATGGCATCTATGTTGCTAGCCAGTTAACTTGCCATTTACAACAATAGTGTAATGATGAGCCGGTGCGGACGTGACTTGACTTTAATTAGGATTTGGATCCTTACATAAAATATGTTTGTGAGTGGATTGTCCTTCTAATATCAACTTAATCTCATCTTGATTTGGTAATAAAATGAACCAAATTTAAAATAAATAAACTTGCTTATTGTAACAATTTTGTATAATTTGTTTTTGGGAAGGACTGTTTCCCAGCATACAGCTCACGCTAGTTTGGGAATCAGGGCTGACACTGTAAATGTATAAACGTTTTGTTGCAATAAAGAATTTATTGTTATTATTATTTATTAATAACTTAGATCTTATGTTATATCAACTGTTAAGTTTAAGTGGGTATTTCACTATGTCCATTCTATATTTTTGGTAAGCTACACACTATGGCTAATAATAAGGATTAGTTCTGATGCAGAAATTCATACTTACGAAAAATCTTGCACGGAGAATCGATGATTGTAATTACCACTTCAAAGAATACAGAATGTTGATCCTTTTCAGTAATAGGTACATAATATATGTTGGCAACATATAAAATTGTACGCAATTACCAATATTTCCATTCCAAACGAGACTAAAATCATATTAAATATGCTCTTAGCCGTAGACACCAATTAAATCTTCAATCTTCTAACTTTTAACTTAATACACATTTCATCATAGTCATAATAGATGAACAAGCGTTTATCGTTTTCTCTCCTACATTGCTGAGTCCGACAGGATATACAATGACACCTAATTATAGCTTTACCACATAACAAAACATTGCAAAACGCAACTACGTATCGAGAATTGAGTTGTCTTTGACAATAAAAACTCTATTTGTGTTGTTCATTAAGTATTTTCTTAAAAAAGAAAACAATGGATATTGTTTAATAAATCTGACGATATTTGATTCGATTACATACCCGATGGTATCTCTCTCTCTTCTCCCTAGCCTTTATTATTCCCAAGTCACTTGGGGTCGGCTTTCTAGTCTAACCGGACTTGAGTGGATATCAGTTTTTACACGGAGCGACTGCCATCTGACCTCCGCAACCCGAAGGCTAACGTTACCCTAAGGCTTGACCAGTGTCAGGATATTAGAGGGCACTGACTTTCCAATAACGACTGCCATAGATGTTCATGGCAGCCGGGACCGACGGCTTAACGCGCTCTCCGAGGCACGAAGCAGGCGATAATTGTCAATCAATACCTGATGGTATCAAGTATGTATAATCGAATGAAATATAGTCAGTCAAGCGTAGCGGTTATCGATATAACCGCTACGATTGCTAACAGGATACAAAAGCGTAATAAAACTATCTTTGCCGTGCTGATCCGACACTAATTAGTATCGCAGCTTTAAAGTTGATTACTAACGATTAAAACGGCGATCACGATAGTTTGCCGTCAAAGAAGTAAATCGATAGCGCCCGATGGTTGAAGTCTTTAACAACCATTTTAGCTATATTATTATAAGAACAAACATAGTCCCACGCTTGTTAGGCGGCGGGATAGGCAGAGTTTGCCACTTCGTCACATCTAGCCATATCTCTTTTGGCTCATTTACTTTTAAGACATTATTCAAAAACACTCGTCAAAACTCTCTATGGTCAAAGAACGATTGCGAGGGTCTTCCTTTTTTTTATACTACTAAGGTGGCAAACAAGCGTACGGCCTACTTGATGGTAAGTGGTTACCATAGCCTAAGGACGCCTGCAACACCAGAGGCATCACTAGCGCGTTGCCGACCCTTTAGGAAAGGAAGTGGGAAGGAAAAGGAGCGGGAAGGGGGTAAGGGAGTGATTAGGCCTCCGGTACTCTCACTCACCGAACGAAACACAACAGTAGGAATACTGCTATTTCACGTCGATATTCTGTGAGAGGGTAGTCCTTCCCCGGTCGAGCCGGCCCATTCAATGCTGAAATCAGCGAGGCTCTACTACTCTAAAAAATCCTCTTTCAAATATCGCATGTATTCTAGTATTATAAAGCTAAACAGATTGTTTGAGTTTGAATGTACTAGTCTCTGGAATTAAAAGTCATAGTATTATTTATCTCGAATTATTTTAGAGAGATATAATATCAATTATCATTAGAAAAATATTGTTGTATATTATGGTCTACTAGATTTTGCCCGCGGCTTCGCTCACGTAAATGTAGGTTATGTCAGTATTTTATCCCTGTATACTGTTTTTGGATTAAATGTCCTTTTGTGTACCCCTGACAACGTATATGCGAAATTTCATGATGATCGGTCGAGTAGTTAACGCGTGAAAGCGTAACAAACAAACAAACTCACATTCGCATTTATTATATCAGCTAGGATTTATTGTGGAAAGTAATAGCCTCTCTAACATCACGCGACAACCTTTAGAAATGGGTGAAACCGCGGCACACAGCTAGTTCATTGTAATACACTTATGATAAATCGCGCAAGTGATTAGGTAATAGTAAGTAGGTACTTACTTTACTTACTTTACCGAGTCGATCTGATTCGGTTGTTAGTCGATATTTCCCAGAATCTATATAGAGATTTATTCCTGTCACATTCAATCAAAAATAGTTGTCAACATTTGATAGAAAACATCGTATGCATAGAAGACATTCTGGTTTCTAAATATACCTGGATATTTTGTGTTGTACTTGAAATGATTATTACACATATAAAAAAAAATATCAATGCCTTAAATTTTATATTATAAAATAAGAAATCTATAAAATATTTCCTGTCTGTCTGACTGCCCGCAGAGCACTAAGGTTCGATTTCAAGATCGAGCTAAGAATTTTTTGTTCTCAGTTTTCAGAGAGTCTGGAACTGTATCCCGAAGGCAGTAATAGTATCGACGCTTTTACGATAAGTTACGATACGATACGATACGAACATAACTGGTGAAATGTGAATATAATATAACTCTGTATACTACTATGGGGATATAGATTGTATCTATGTATGTATAGTAATAATATAAATAGTATCGGCCTCGACAGGGTAGTAGTTAGTGTAAACGACTGCTACGCCTGAGGTCGCGGGTTCGATTCCCGCACAAGTCAGTTTGTGTGCATCAACATGAATGTTTGTCTTGGTCTGGGTGTTTCTATGGATAATATGAATATGTATGTATTTACAAAAAAAAAGTATATATGTATGTTTATCCATTGTCTAGTAACCACAGTACAAGCTCTGCTTAGTATGGGCTAGATGGTGTTGTGTGTATTTGATAGAATATTATTATATTATTATTAAAGCAATATAGGTACTCCTACTATCTGTCGGATTATTTGATGGTCACGTACACAAACAAACTTCGCCATGAAACCTTTCTGTATTCGATAGGCTGTCCAAACTGTCTGGGCAACACAAAAACAAAACCCCGGGGGCCCTCCCTAGCTATTTATAAATCGAATTCACTAGCCCCTGCTAGTACGCTATTTCATTTAATGATTGGATTAAACGTCGTCTATCTAATGAACACAATGGCTCTCATAACGGTGAATGTTACTAAAAATTAACGAGCGACCGTAATACTATAAAGTTGTTTAATCCAATCATGTTTGTGTAAACTACAAAGCATTTGAATTTGTATGGGTAACTGGATTTACGAACAAAAATACCCGAGTGCATTAAAATGGGGCAAAAGCTGCAAAACTGCGCAATGTTATAATCGCTAATAGAGTTATACTCCCACAGAGCAGCGAGAGCAGTGCCGCCGCAGCCGTCTGCGCGCGGCACCCACAATTTATTTATTGTTAACTTACTTACGGGAAATGTTTTATTGCACAGGGTGTAATTTTGTTATGAATCTCGCCGCAATCACCAACTAAATTTACCTCAAACACAATTCCCTATAGTCTTTTAACAAAAATTACAATGAGCCTATTTTTGTTGCAGGTTGCAAACTCTACCAGCTGTTCGAAACAACGTCGTATGGAGATAGAAGAAAATTTTCTCTGAGGTAAATACATATTTTGAAAATACTTTATATATACAATAATACATCAAAAGCAAGATTATTTATAAACCTTTATCTAAATAATTATATCCCTGTGTCGAAAATATTTTTAAATGTATCGTCACGTAATATTGTTGTGACCTTTCGAAATGTTCAAATGGTCTGAACCCTTTGGCTGTTGCGACCAATTACAAAACGTTTTAATTAAATTAATTAAACAATATCACCCTATATATCTTTTGTATACAACAATACACCTAAAGTAACATTTTAAATTTTCTTTTCTGTAAATCATTTTATCCCTGTACCAAAAAGATATTTAAATATATCGTCATATTGTTTTGACCTTTCAAAATGTTCAAATTGTCTGAACCCTTTGGCTTTTGCGACCAATTACAAAAGGTTTTAATGAAATTAATTAGACGACACCTGACACTGGGTAGACGACTGGGCGTAATGACGATACTATGTCGGACCCCCGTCAAATATTTACCATCGAATTTTAAAGGCAATAGGAATATAGAATTTTGTAGCTTAGGTATGTTCCATCGTATTGATTGACAATTATCGCCTGCTCCATGCCTCGGAGAGCACATTAAGCCGTCGGTCCCGGCTGCCATGAACATCTATGGCAGTCGTTATTGAGAAGTCAGTGCCCTCTAATATCCTGACACTAGTCTAGCCTTAGGGTATCGTTAGCCTTCGGGTTGCAGTCAGATGGCAGTCGCTCCGTGTAAAAACTGATATACAGTCAAATCCGGTTAGACCAGAAAAGCCGACCCCAAGTGACTTGTGAATAATAAAGGCTAGGGAGAAGAAGAAGAAGGTATGTTCCATGGCTATTCATGTATATGATTCGTACAGTTTTGCGCGTACATAACGTTTTTTTATTTATATCACAAGGTAATATTTGTAAATGTAAATGTCATAACTTACATATTAAAACTTACATATACTTATACATATAGACCACCAAAATCAGCAGATTTCTATTCATGAAAAGAAGATTGAAAACAAAAGAAAATGAAATGGTAAAATATTAAAGTTTCAGAACGTCGGAATTAGTAAGACTAGCGGTCGCCTAGTGCTCGAAATTCGACCAAAGTTTGCCTGTAAGATATTGCTGACATATTATGTCATTATATATTAGTATATGTAGCCATAGTTACGCGCTTCGACTGCGTGTGCCAAATGCATGGTTGTGTGCGTGTAGTAGTTTTCATTAATTTAATGTATTTCTAATGCATATTTTAAAAAATATTAGCATTCGTCACTTCTTCTCTGTATAAACTATAAGTGTGCGAAATTTCATATTCCTCCGTCCGCCCAATTTTCGTAAAAAGGGATCCAAAGTTTTCGCTTCACGTATTAATATATAGATATCGGAGTAGTGAGTATTGTGGCCATCATGTTGCATAATTATTACTTAGCATATTAAAATATGATTTCAATATGATTATTAACATACAATAGAGGTAAGCTTAGACTTGTACCTCGGCGACTAATCCGCTAAAATTAGAGAAAACCTACAAACAAGAACAGCCTAATTGGAATCAAGATGAAGCCTTATCTATGAAAATATACTAGCGGTCGCCTAGTGCTCGAAATTCGACCAAAGTTTGCCTGTAAGATATTGCTGATATAATATTATGTCATTATATATTGATATATATGTAACCATAGTTACGCGCTTCGACTGCGTGTGTCAAATACATGGTTGTGTGCGTGTAGTATTTTTTCATTAATTTGATGTATTTCTAATGCATATTTTATATAAATATTAGGATTCGCCCCTCCTTCTCCATATAAACTTAAACTGTGCCAAATTTCATACTCCTCTGTCCACGCAATTTTCTTAAACAGGGGTACAAAGTTGTTGCTTCAGGTATTAATATATAGATATCGCTGTATAACATTTTAATTTAGTAACGCAAATTCTTAAAAATATATTTTTAATAAAGCGTATATACGTGTTTAAACCAACAAGTATGTAGGATGATGTGCATAACAGAACCGTAGTCGGTAATACCATCAATAGTAACTATTCGTAAATGCTATCTACATAGCACCCTGTCTAATAAACAGTCCTAATCCACAGGACACCAACATATAAGTGAAAAGAAAAAAAAAGAGTTAATAAAGACTAAATACGAGGGTAATACCCATTTGCCTACCCCTTAAAAATATAAAGACAGTGTGTCTACGTTCCTACGTACAAAGAACTTAATATAAAATACGTTATGAGCAGATACAATTTGTTTTTATGCTATGGTTTTACCATTAACATAAATACCACAGCGAACAGTGAAACTGTAATCCAAACGAGCAATTTAATTTCTCATTAGTAAGTCGAGTGGCCTCCCATCGTCCCGTGAAACCAATTTAATTACAAAAGATTAAAACGTAAGATAAAATATCTTTCAATTTACGCCACAGACCAAAATTATAATAACGAAAATCATTTGTAAAACGATTCAATCGTTGTTGCAAAAATATTATTGAAAAATAAAATATCAAACCGATGATTGATATTTCAGCGAGATTATTATTGACTTCTGAATGACATGATAACATATAATAGATCAGGTAGACATATCCACCGCTACATAATGTCATACAATATGAGTGTTAGCGAGGTTGTTCGAACAATATATTGCAAGGTTCCACAATGATATCATCTGTGTTAACTTTTTTAACGTGTCGCGGTTAGATTTACGACGCAGTAAAACCGAGTACATTAATATAACGCAAGCTTAGCCTTTTTCGTTGAAAGTTTATGCGGTTATAAATTCGGCCACGCCTCGATCTAAGCCCGATAGTTGTGGAAACTGCCATAGATTAGGTTTAAACACCCGCTTGAAGAACCAACTCTGATATTGTACACGATTAATACCTGGCTAACTCGACGATACGTATTACTTCTAACTTATATCGGTATTAGAGCTTCTTTGATGTTGTTTGTGGAGTTACAAGTAGTTTCAAACTTCGTTAATAGGTTATTAAGGTTTCCAATGCCCACGTTAAATATATATTTAGCCTTATTAAAAACTATTGTTTTGGGTTCTGATGCATCTAAATAGTCAAAACTACATACATACATAGATTCACGCCTGTTTCCCAGAGGGGTAGGCAGAGACTACGGATTTCCATTTGCTACGATCCTGACACACTTCTCTGGCTTCATTCACTTTCATCACATTCCTCATACACGCCCGTCACTTCAAGGTGCTCTTAACCTGGCCTTTGTCCAGAACGCCTCCGATCTGATCGAGAAACGTTCGCTTAGGTTTTCCTCTTGCGCATGTTCCATTCACACTAGCCTTATACTTTCTTAGTAAGTCTTTCATCGTCCATTCTTTCTACATGTAGAAACCAGCTTAACATACCCTTTTCTATTCTTGTCACTATATCCACTTAAATATATCTATGTATATATATCTATAACATATAGACAGAGATTTTTTATAGTTTTATAATACTACTAGTTTTTACTCGTGGCCTTGCTCGGGTATATGTAGGTGACGATAGATTAGGTTAGTAACAATAGGTACTTCTCCTGGATAAAAGGTACCATAATTATGTCCTTTTCTGTACCACTGATAATGTATATGCTAAATTTCATGATGATCAGTCGAGTAGTTAAGGCATGAAAGCGTAACAAATAAATAAACTCACATTCGCAACTATACTGATATTATAAAGCTGAAGAGTTTGTTTGTTTGTTGGAACGTGCTAATCACAGAAACTACTGGTTCGAATTGAAAAATTATTAGTGTTGGGTACCCCATTTATCGAGGAAGGCTATAGGCTATATAACATCACGCTACGACCAATAGGAGCGGAGCAGCAATGAAAAATGTTGCGAAAACGGGGAAAATTCTCCTATATGAAGCAGACGAAGATGCGCGGGACAGCTAGTTTATAATATTAGTAAGGATAGAATATATCCAAACCCTGAAGACTTCAGGCTTCTCCCTCTGAATTGTTCACTGCGGCTAATGAGGTTTCATAAGGAGATAGCTAAGGGATGAATCTTGGGGCTGACACAAAAGATCCCACTGGGTCGAAGTGTCGCCGGTCTGTACCGACTGGCCCCCACACACAAGATAAGATAAGATAAGGATAGAATAGATTTGTAGATAAAGCACAAAAGTCTCCTTAGCAGGTTCCCTGTCCGATGAATCACATATAATACATAACAATTGATTTTCTATTGTGTCTATCACGGGACAGCGAATGGGTTAATTATATGCGACGTTTCTAAGTTATAATTACGCTGCAATCATTTGCTTGATTGTATTAAAAGAACTTTGACTAGCACGGAAGGTAAAGAATTTTTATCGGTTTACCGCCAATTTTATATGTTGAAGTTAAACAGATTGTTATTTTTATTTATACATTAATTTGCTTATGTTCTAAGTTAATATAGTCAAATATGTTTATTAAGTGTAAATATGTTTAACTGTACTGATTGTATATGTTTTAAACATGCTGTGTACATAATTATATTAAAACGGAACACATTGTAAACCTAGGATAAATTTATCTATGAATAAAGTTTTATCTTATCTTATCTTAGCTTGTTAATTTAGCACACAGGTTAGCATTCCTACGTGAAGCACTATTTAAGCTGCACGGATGGCGCAGTGGTTTAAGTGGGCGGTTCGCCACTGCCACTGCGCCGAGTGTTGGGGGTTCGATCCCCACACGGGACAAAAAAATTTGTGTGATCCACAAATGGTTGTTCCCAGTCAGTTCTTTGTGTCCGTTGTTTGAATGTTCGTAAAGTCGCCTGCGGTAGAGGAAATAAACCTAGTGCGGGCGAAGTATTTGAAAAAGTAATAATATATAATAAAATAATATTCTATCACATACACGCAACACCATCCAGCCCAAACTAAGCAGAGCTTGTACTATGGGTACTAGACAATGGATAAACATACATGTATACTATTTTTTTTTTGTTAATACATACATATTATACATAGAAATACCCAGACCAAGACAAACGTCCATGTTCATGCACACAAATGTTTGACTTGTGCGGGAATCGAACCCGCGACCTCAGGCGTGGCAGTCGGTTACACTAACCACTACGCCATCGAGGCCGTCATCGAACCATTATTCGGCGCTTTGTTTAACAATGAATACAACATTAATATGTTCTAGTGTGTTCTAGGTTGTAGTAGTAGGGCCTCGCTAATTTCAGCATGAATGGGCCGGCTCGACCGGGGAAGGACGACCCTCTCACAGAATATCGACGTGAAATACCAGTATTCTGTTATGTTTCGTTCGGTGAGTGAGAGTACCGGAGGCCCAATCACCCCCTTTCCCCCATCCCGCTCCTTCTCCTTCCCACTTCCTTTCCTAAAGGGTCGGCAACGCGCAAGTGATGCCTCTGGTGTCGCAGGCGTCCATAGGCTACGGTGACGACTTAACATCAGGTGGGCCGTAAAAAAAAATGTATGCAATAGCATATTTCCTAGAAATCAAACCATAATTCGGTATATTATGCTTCGTTGAAATAATTTACATTTGACTGTGTGATGTGCTGTGGATTATGTGGTCACTTCACTGGTCAGAGCGCCAGAGAGATTACAGATTAGTTAGCGCTGCCGGATGAAATATTGTATGATCCATTGTGAGATTTACCGAGTCACGGTACTTTAATCTGAATGAAAATCACTACATATTATGAAGCAAAGTCTCCCGCCGCGTGTGTCTGTCTGTCTATTCGCGATAAACTTAAAAACTACTAAACCGATTTTCATGCGGTTTTCACCAATAGACAGAGTGATTCATAAGGAAGGTTTAGGTGTGTGGGGACACAGCGAATACACACATATAATGTAATGTTATATTGAATGTCACTCTGCATATGTGTATGTAAATGCACTACGATTATTGTATTAGCGCATAAGCAGTGTTATGGTATCCGCGGTGTTGTATAGTCGCATATTTATCAATAAACCTAATTGGCTTAACCAGACATATCATTTCTTCACCCAATCGTACCCGAAGTCAGATATACACCAAGCTTACACAACAGGTGTATAATTTGTGAAACAGGTGTAACACTATAAAAGAAGCAATCGGAATTGAGGGCATTGATTTTATTAATTAAAAAAAATAATAGCAGCTACAATTAACTTTAAAAAGAACTTATACTACTAATGTATTTTCCTTTAGCCTTGTGAAATATTTACAGAATTTCGAACTAGGAAACATAATAGTTGCATTTTTATTGAAACAAACTTACGATCTCTCTACTTTCCTAGTTTAAAACAAAGTAAAAAACGAATGCTAATCCTAACTTATATTATAAAAGTGAAAATGAGTTTGTTTGTTTGTTACCTTTTCACGCCTAAACCACTGAACCGATCATCCTGAAATTTTGCATATACATTGTCAGGCGTACAGAAACGGACATAGTCTACCTTATATCCCCAAAAAAATACTGTTCCCGAGGAAAACAATAATAACGTTCTTATGATAATAGATGGCGCCACGTGCCTTTCGAATCATGATTGAATTATATTATTACAAGCAGAGTACAACCCGAATTGATTGTCAAATTCTAAATTAACGCGAGCGAAGCCGCGGGCAAAAGCTAGTTAATATTATAAATGCGAATGTGAGTTTGTTTTTTACGGTTTCGCACATTAACTGCTCGACCGATCATCATGAAATTTCGCATACAAGTAGTCAGGGGAACGGAAAAGGACATAGCGTAACCTTTATCCAGAAAAAAGTACTGACACTAACCTAATCTACATTCACACAAGCTAAGCCGCGGGCAAAATCTATTAAAAATGAAAATAGAATTTGCAATTTATTTGAATGACTAACGAATTAGATGGGGGATCAAGTGACATCTACCACATCCAACACTCATAGCAGCTACCCGCGTGTATGTGGGATGACAGAGGGAGCTCGACGTAATCATCATGACCTACATACGAAATTGAAAGCAAATCAAAACGTGTTCGCGTTTAGATTATAAATTCATTATCATAAGTGTACGTAACAAGCAGCGATAGCTTAGTGGGGAGACCAACAGACTACAATGCAGAGAGTCTCGGGAGACCCGTTCAATTAAAATACGCTAAAACCAATCGAATGATCCACAAATAAATGTTCTCTGACTGGATAATAAATAAACAAAAAAGGAAAACACAAATAATATGTTTATTCTTCGTACTTTTTTACAGACATGGCTATTAATGATGCGCTTCGAGCTTTAAATATGTCCACATCTTTTGTTATATGCAGTATACTGTCCAGTTCTCGTTATAATGCTTCGCGGAGTGTAAAGAGTCGCGTTGTGACGTGTAGCGAATGTATAACTACGGCATACATTTCGATACGGCTGCGGAAACGCAATCAAAACTCGATTCGCTCACACTCCCAATTGATCATCGTAAACGCAATACTAACATATATACTCGTCGGCCTCGATGACGTAGGTTAGTGTAACCGACTGCCACGCCTGAGGTCGCGGGTTCGATTCCCGCACAAGTCAAACATTTGTGTGCATGAACATGGATGTTTGTCTCGGTCTGGGTGTTTCTATATATAATATGTATGTATTTACAAGCAAAAAGTATAGATATATGTATGTTTATCCATTGTCTAGTACCTATAGTACAAGGTCTGCTTAGTTTGGCCTAGATGGTGTTGTGTGTATGTGATAGAATATTATATTATTATACACTAAACCTATTACGTCATCATTTTTAAATTGATCCATAGCTGCAGTAATTGTTTAAGTGTTGACTTTTGTCTACAATGCAAGAAAGGTTTTTAAAGATTACATTTACCACGATTACCGTTAATTTATATTTTTTATTGAATTGTTTAACTTATTACACAAACGCATTATGGAGTAAATTTATTTGTTTCAAAAAGATTGTAATTGATATTTTAGGCGAGTAAAAATACAGTAGGCGTAGATAGTTTCGATTAATATAATTATAAACTATATTGTAAAACAGGCAAGGTATCAATGGATGCAAGTAAGATATGTCTGCATTACAAAATTTTAACGTCAAGTTCATACACATACTGAGAGATATCGACAGATTTTGATAGTTATACGAAAAGCTTACTATTTTTATAGTACCTATGTACTCGTATGTAGTATACTTAAATGCAAAATCATCATCGTCTTCCGACGAACTTCTTATATATTAAATCCAATAGCAATAAACATAAACTTATTTATTTACAGTCAACCTGTATAAACTGATTGTTAAATTTTTACATAATTATGGTAGGTACATAAGCGACATCTACAAATACTATTTATTTATATCAATGTAGTAATCTCTGCCTACCCCTCTGGGAAACAGGCGTGAATCTATGTATGTATATTACATAAAGGTTTCCTCGATACAGACTTGCTTGTGAGGCAACCAAAGGAAAACTGGGTTATGTAATTTAAGCTCTCTGCAAAATGTTTTCAGCAACACAGAGCACATATTATTGGTTCTGATGTATGTAAAGTAGTTATGTTTTCTTTTAAAATGTTCCTTCTCTATATCTTTATATATCTTTTAGTTTAATATTACACATAATGTTGTCTTCTGTTTACGCGAATGTTATTCATTGAAATTAAACTACTATATACGGATTTTATCGCGTTGTTTATTTGACACTTTATTAAAAAAGTATATTACTATATATATTACTATATAGTAATAGTATAAATAGTTTTACTAGTTTCAATAATTTAATTAGCTTAAAAATTTGTAAAGTTTAATAGTAATAGTAGTGTAACAGTTTTCAAAAATTTTGTAATAAAGTGTCAAATATACAACGCGATAAAATCCGTATATAGTAGTTTAATTTCAATTACACATAATTTTTAAAATATTATAAAATGTGTCGCATATGTTTAAACCTTAATTCAAAATTGGGTTGGTTACTCACAGTTCACATACAGAGTTGTTCGTGAACAGACTACTGATTAATTACTGTCTATCTACGTGATATGTCAAAGTTTCATCATTATACTTCACAGCAAAGATGTTACATACAATAGATTTTCCATTAAGCCTCGTACTGTGAATAGTAATTTGATTTAATCATTGAAATATTATTTTCGTCTCAATTAATTTGTTCATTTTAATTAATATTGGCAAGGACTTCACGTTTAGGTCAATTATAGCAACAATCCATTTGGTTTTGAGTTCTCATATTATCTATATAGCTAAATAACGTAATATTAAAATTTACTAAAACGTCTACAGACATGCGGCAGCGAATACAACTGAATATATTGTTTACCTACTAGATACGAGGTTTTACAGCGAGCTAATTCAGTAAAGAGCACACCCTCTCTGACTAAATAAAAGTATGAGAACAACAGTATTCAATCAAACAGTATACGGCTTCACTTAATACAAGATTTATAACATTAAACCCGCATTGAAGTTGTCCTGAATGAAATTGTAATGATTCCGCGATGTGCGCTCGTAATTAATGCCTCTGCTTTACAAATGGCGGTGTCGATGGAGTAACAGTACCGACCAACTGAGCAATGAGTGACATGTCGACGGACGTGCTCCACGACGAGACGTGCCACCGAATAATGACCGACAAATGAATCGGGGACTCATGCGAATCCCAGCACCATGATGCAATTGCGACGCGCAACCCCGCTGTGAATTATCGACTGATTGCACCTTCTTGTTTTATCTGCATATCGCTGCTTTACCGGCAGTCCACTTAATATTGTCCACTACGAAAATATCTGTATCATGTTTCATGTAACCTTTATACGAATCCGAATTTATACATTTTAAAGCAATAAATAGATAGGAACATAACAGTCAGTACTTTAACAAAAGGAAGGCTGATATCACAGTAAAGTGGATTTTTCATATTATGGTAAATTAATGCCAGCGATTCTGCTAATCTACAATAACACACAGATCAATATAGTAATTAAATGGAGCAAAGGGTTACCTATTTAATTTATTAATATCAATTTAAACAATGGTACCAATTCATTTAATGAGAAGATATTTAATAACTTATTTAATTAGCGATGTTCTATTTTTCAATCTATTCTCATACAAATATATGTGTATAAAGAAAATACGTTGCAAAATTATCCATACCAGTTTGTTTGTATACGTTACTTTGATATAGCAAAGATAGACCGCGTACATAGCCTTTTGATTTTAAACCAATGCAAGCACATTCAAAGCATACCAGTTCAATACATATTGGTATCAGGGCTTTAAGTCGGGGGTATCTAACAATCCTATGGCTGCACAGAGGAGAGACAGTACAGAGTCACAATGAAATGCAACAATGAGCAGTCGAGCGGGCATACCTCAGCTCTATTGAACATGACTAATCGATACGGATCAAGAATGAGCGACAGCCAGCCCGCGTTATTATCTCGACTCGGAATTATTCTGCCAGCTGCCGCCAGCTAATGTCGACAAATATAGTTACGATTAAACTGCCGTCAAATAATGTTACAATTTAATACTAGTACCAGTATATCTATGTTTTCGACAAATCAATGTCTCTTGTTGCTATTTTGCCAAACGTGTACGTGAATTGTAATACATAAATACTATTAATCGGTAAAGGAGCCCTATGATAGATTTATTCGTGCACAATCATATCCCAAGGATTGTCATAAAATAAAATATCGCGTAACCTGTAGTTACATTTAAATGTAGAAACGCCAGTTTGAAAATAATGATAGATACATATCCCTGGTCCAATATTACAAGGTCCTATGTTATTTTTGTAAAAAAATAATTATGAATATTGCATGGTTCTATATGTCATTCCTTTTTGTTTAGACTAATATAGTAACAGGTGGAAGCACTTACCACCTCACAATATTAACAGGTTCCCTGTCCGATGAATCAAATATGATACATAAGAATAGATTTTCTATTGTGTCTATCACGGGACAGCGAATGGATTAAATCACAAATAGTTTTAAGTTACTTTTTAAGTTATTTTTACTGATATGCAAATTTTAAACCTCATTTCCCCAAAGTTAAAAAAAAACATAGGACCTTGTAATAGTGAGCCAGCGATATGTAGAACTGACGTACTTAATAAAAGCATCACAAATGTTGCATATGCGCCTCGCGAACGTAAATTGCAAAGACATAAGAGTCCTCACTGTAGTCGTCAACAACTGTGCACCGCTATTGAAGCGCATGTTGTGAAGCATGTTCTCTTGAAACATGCATGTCTACGAATAATGATGCGACCGCGCTGACACACGCGTGACGATGAATAAACGCCTAGATTACCGCTCGGATCTATAACCTAGTTTTATCCTCAAACACTTTATGATCCTGTCACACCCACCAATATTTACTCTGCAAATTGAGCCATAATGGATTCATAATTCAACGCATATTATTCCTAACGAGAAGCACATAGTACTTAATGCAATTTGAAATATCGAATTTCATAATTCTCAAGTATCATACGCATGCACTCAGCGGTGTTTAAGCGGCTGTGCATTGAGGCATTCTATTACCTAACGTATATTCATATTCATGCATGAATGGAGAGAACTTAAAACAATGATTTATACTGGGCTATAAACGTGTAGCCTGCATTGCCTCGGGGGTGAGCGCAGTAAACCCTCGTATCCTTTCATTTGCATGTTTTCCTTGAACAATATCAAATATAGAGTTCGACGGCATCTTACTTGTCTTGTTGTAACTGCCTCCGTGGCGCAGCGGTAGTGAATGCGATTGCTGTGCATGAGGTCTCGGGTTCGAATCCCGGGTCGGGCCAACAAAAAGTGATTGGGTTTTTCAGTTAAGAAATCTCAATAGCAGCCCGGAGTTAGGAAGTTGGCGGTGTAAGACACACCCGTGCCTCGGAAAGCACGTAAAGCCGTTGGTCCTGCGCCTGATCTCTCTCCGGTCGTGTCGCATTACCGTCCCATCAGATCATGAGAGTTAGGGAACAGAGAGTACACTTGTGTTTGCGCACACACTTGTGCACTATAATATCTCCTGCGTAGTTGGCCAGTCTCCGTTAAAACTGGCCGCCATGGCCGAAATTCGGTCTGGAGGATACAGACTTGTCTTGTATCGCAGTCATTTAATTACAAATCTACAATTTACTTTGTTATGTCTCATATGATTTCACTTCATAAGCAACGGCTAACGTATATATCACAATTCTTAATGTACATATATATTGCTTTATTTTTTTATCCTTACTGTCTATGTCAGTGGGGTGACCAACAGACTGCAATGCAGAAAGAAGGTCTCGGGTTCGAACCCACGTCGCAAACCTCTGAATTTCGAAAGTTATATGACTTTTCGAAATTATGTGCGTATTGATTGACAATGATCGCCTGCTCCGTGCCTCGGAGAGCACGTTAAGCCGTCGGTCCCGGCTGCCATGAACATCTACGGCAGTCGTTATTGGGAAGTCAATGACCTCTAATATCCTGACACTGGTCTAGCCTTAGAGTATCGTTAGCCTTTGGGTTGCGGAGGTTAGATGGCAGTCGCTCCGTGTAAATACTGATATCCAGTCAAATCCGATTAGACTAGAAAGCCGACCCCAAGTGCCTTGGGAATAATAATGGCTAGGGAGAAGAAGACTGTCTATTGTAATGAGTCTTGCACACGTTCAAATAAAAAAAGCACTAATACAAAATACGCAAACGACAACCTTAACTAATGAATCAGAGAGGTGGAAAAGTTGCGGTTATTTGTTGTGCGGAAACATCCGTGTCCAGAGGCTGTCGGGTAATAAACCGCGCAGTGCGATAATTCTTCCTAGTTCTCATGTAACACCCACTCGTTCGTGTAGTGATGAGCTGTGTTACGTGGGCCAACCTAATACTGTTTTACTTTCGAGCTCATCTAACTACCGGCCATAATTGCTTCGTTGAACCCACAAACAGCCACTTTCTTTACACACTCTTAAATACACGGACTGCTCAGACATTAAGAGTGCGCTGAGCGAAATGTGCCAACACAGGCGGTCACAGTTAAGTGAATAAAATAAACACTTTTTGTTTAATACAAATATAAAATATATATTTACCATAACAATGAATGTGTTTACAATTACTCCGTGTAAAAAACTTAAAATAATAAATATTTTCGCCTACAAGATTACGTAAATTTGCACGAAAAATGCAAAAACGTATGCTAGTGTTACGTGATTTTTAGATTATAACAGTAGAAATCATCTATCCTATTTTACAGCTTAAACGAAACATAAATAGTTATATTACAATTTGTCCGTCCCAAATATTTAAGTTATTGGTTTGACAATAAAGATACATATTTATCAAAAAAGCACTTCAAATCCTCCATACAATTTTACTATGGCGGCCGCGCGCCGATTTGAATATGCGCCGCACGAGCTCTGTCATTATCTGTCTTACACTCGGCGCAGGGACGTAAAATTGTAGTTACTCTACGACATAATGTAGGTACAAATAATCTGGCATATATATTGGCAGTGTCCTTGGCCTTTAGGTGTAAGATTACGTGGCAGATTTGCAAATCAAGCCAACTGTTATTTCTATAAATATTGCCACTACGTTCGAATGACAAAGCCTTTAGAAAAGTGTCTGATGGGCAAGGCTGTTCTTTTTTATACAACTAGGGTGGCACACAAGCATATGGCCCGCCTGATGGAAAGTGGTCACCGTAGCCTATAGACGCCTGCAACACCAAAGGCATCACTTGCGCGTTACCGACCCTTTAGGAAAGGAGGAAATGGGAAGGAGAAGGAGTGGGAAGGGGAAAAGAGGAGGAGTTTGAACGCGCTAATCTCAGGAACTACTTGTTAGATTTGAAAAATTATTTTCGTGTTGGATAGCCTATTTATCAGGGAAGGCTATAGGCTATATAATCACGCTACGACCCACGGGGGTGGCGCAGTAACGATAAACGCGGGTGAAACCACGGGAACATCTAGTATATAGATAATATAACGAAGAAAGATTTGATTTTGTGTTTGTTTGTTTGTAGGGTTTAACTAAAAAACCGATTTTAAAATATTTCACCATTGAGAAGCTAATATAACTTTATTTTTATTATCACCGAGTAACATAGAAGATATTTTATTAAAAAAACTACTGTTACTAACAGAACCTTAGTTACTCGTACGCGAGCGAAGCCGCGAGCAAAAGATGGAGTAATATAAATCCGTAATATAATATATGACATATTAGGCTCGTAAAGTATTGATGATAAATCTGCAGTCCGTTAACTAGAAAGTCGTTAAGTGAAGGAGAACGCATACGGCTTAATGGCTTTTTATTCAGCGGACGGCAGAAATGGCATCGTGAGTTATAAAGAAAATACATTTTGGGTGACCGTCCAATATATTTTTTTATGCAAATTACACAATTCTAAACAGTTTATACTATATTTTGACTGCGGCTTCACTCGCATTAATCAAAATTTGGTCGAAAAGTTTCGTTCCCTCGAGGATAGTTATTTTCTGGGTGAAAGGTATCCTGTCTTTTTTTGTGCTCCTGACAACATCTATGCGAAATTAGTAGCGAGTAGTTAGGCGTAAAAGCGTATCAAACAAACAAAATAACATTCGCATTTAAAATATTAGTTAAGAAGTTATTGTACAAAATCTTAGCATTATATATTCTACTAGCTGACCCGCGCAACTTCGTCTGCTTCACATAAAAGAATTTTCCTAGTTTTTGCAATATTTTTCATTTATGCTCCGCTCCTATTGGTCGTAGCGTGATGTTATATAGCCTATAGCCTTCCTCTATAAATGGGCTATCCAACACTGAAATATTTTTCTAATTTTTACCCGTAGTTCCTTAGATTACCGCGTTCAACCAAACAAACAAAATGTGAGTGAACTCGGCGCATGAGCGCCCCCGCCTTTTTATAAATGCAGCGGATGGCCGTTTCGCGCGTTAAACAACAATCAACCGTATAGCCGTACCCATACTGGCGCGGCGAGATTTGGAAGTTTTATTTCATCTATATCTTGTGTGTTTATAAACCGATTCCTATATTTTTTTTTATAATATAAATATTAAAGTGTACTTTTTGAATATGGGAGTTTGATAAAGATATATCTATGTGAAATACAATATATTTATGTATTTTAATACACTTTGAAGAAATGCCTAACGATTAAACACGTTATTGTGGCTAATATATAAAAGATAGATATATACTATTAAGGACTTTTTTGTAGATCTTTTGAAGACCATCATCTTTGTAATACATACTTTTGGTGTATGATCAACATATGCGAGGATAAGAGCTCGAAAGCGCATTTTCGTCCGACTTGCTTCAAATTTATCGTCACTGCTCAGCTCCTATGTGTCTTAGCGTTATGTCATATAGCCTATAACCTGCCCAGGAGTATGGACTACAATCGTACCAAGTTTGGTTAAAATCCCTTCAGTAGTTTTTGACCCATGCGTGCACATACAGACAGACAGACAGACAGACAGACAGACAGCCAGACAAAAAATTTACTGATTGCATTTTTGTCATCAGTATCGATCACCATTCATCCTCCAATATTAATTTTGAATATATATTCAATGTACAGAATTGACCTCTCTACAGTTTTATTATAAGTATAGATTACATACACACAACGCCATCTAGCCCAAACTAAGCAGAGCTTGTACTATGGGTACTAGACAACGGATAAACATACATATATACTTTATTTTGTAAATACATACATATTATACATAGAAACACCCAGACCAAGACAAACATCCATGTCCATGCACACAAATGTTTGACTTGTGCGGGAATTGAACCCGCGACCTCAGGTGTGACAGTCGGTTACACTAACCAGTACGCCATCGGGGCCGCCAAAAATTACGTAAGTATTGCATTACTTGGATCTTTAGAAGATCGTAGCGAAGTAACGTTGTATGATGATCTAACGGTGTCAGTAGTATTTCTACAACTCCTTAAAGAATATAGTTTTACTATTTGCAGCATTGAGCATTAGTCTGTCTCCCTTGCACCGGGTGTGCAGGGATTCTTTTTTTGCAAAGTCGGCATCGCACGGTTAATCCCCTAATATTGCATGTGTCAAGTGAGCTTAGAGTAACCCCTTATCAACTGGCTGCTGTATGTACGTTTGCCGTTTTAGCGGCACAAAAAAGGCAGAAAATGCTTCCAAGCCCTAACCAGATAATTATATGTATTTGATTGATAATTGAAGTGAAAACTTCTTTACGTGCGTTGAGCACTTCTTGGGTAAACAAAAATTATAGAACTCGCGTCATTGTCTTGCTTCGTCATCGTCACGCTTCGTCGTCGTCACGCTTCCACGCTTGCCATTTTTGAATTATTTTAGAATATTAACAATATCTCAGAAATGATGCATCCTACGCAAAAAGTAACTAAATTTTGACCCCCTTTACAATCCTTAAGAGAGTATCAGGAATCCGACCCGCCCCTTTTTTCTTTTTTTTTATAAAGAAGTGTTGATAATCATGGATTAAAGTTTTCACTTCTATCGGCAGTCCCCAAAGACTGCCCCAATATTTCTTTTTTTATACTAAATGACGTAGATATAGCCAGTAACATAATATTAAGTAAAACATTTTTACATCTAATTCATGTATTAAAACTGTTTATTTATTAAGTCAAAGTCAAAAATCTTTATCTCCACAAAAAGGTGTAAACACTTCTTAGAACGTCAGTTAACTAATATATTAATAAAAAATATAATAATCAAATAAATGTATGGAAATAAAAAAATATATATGTTATACTTTGTTATGAATTGTTATTAAATGCCCTATTTTTTAGGTAGAACTAATGTAAATAATACTGTTGAATATTTTATATAATAGAACAATTATTCAAAACGTTGCAAACGTTTCTCTGCTCATTTCGCTGACTGTATACACAAACATACACTCACGCTTGCACATCGAGTAGGTATATTTTTCTAACCCGAGTATCAAAGCACACACACACAAACACACACATAAATACACACACAAATACACACAATATAAACATATTATATTATTATTATATATTTATTCATATTCAAATGAGGCTGATCAAATTAGGGTTCTACATAAATATTATTATTGTGTACTTATATCTTGTATATTTGCTCCTTATTTAATTTAGTAATTACATGAAAGGGCACTGGTACCCATAACACAAGTTAAATCTTACCATAGGTACCAGAGTTCAACATAACACTTATAACTGAATAAAATTGTCTTTATTATTTAAGGATATAGTGTAATCAACGTGTTGATAATGTAATACCTTTTTTGTGCAAATAAACATTATTATTTATTATTAAGCCGTATTGTCTAACTAAGACAGGAGGACAACTTGAAGCTACAGATTACTGGGAGTTTGCGTTACAAAAACCAAGTATTATTAGAAGTAAATTCACGTCAGAAGTGCAATGAGTAGGCTTTAAGAGGAAACACTAAGGGCGAGAGAATTGAAAAAAAGGTATTTGTAAAATCTATTGCTGTCGCGCAGTGCCCGCAGAGCGCGATAGAGAAAACTGCAGCTTGAACCGAAAATACCTATTAAAAGTACACAAAAACAACGTTTCGTACTCCACTGATTCCTTCTCCAAAACTTGCCCTATAACTACTTTTTTAATTAAAAATTAATGAATTGGCTTTGGCCGTGTTCCTATGTATTCCTTTTATTATATAATCTAGTCCCGTTTACTGGATGTTTGAACACAGCAGAAAATCTGGCCAATTTTTGAGGTTTTTGAAGGCTTATGTCTCTTTTAATAACTGGTTTAAGAAAAAAGTAGTTGTCAATAGAGGCCATACATTTTTTGGAAAAATTATTGCTCTACTGGCATTATCCAGGGAAGAAACAGGGGACTACGTTTGTATGGAAAAACGGCCCTTGTATTTCCTCTCCGACGCCAAAAGTATTAGGCAACCGCCACATAAAATTAAAATTAATACATATAACGAATCTATATCATTTTAATTTAATGTGCGATGTTATTGAATACCCGCAGTAGCTACATGAGTCGCTTCTTGTGACTCCATATGCAAATACTAGGTGGTCGATAGCCGACCGCCTCGTTAGTGCACTCTCAAAGGCATCTATGTACATCGCAGTACTCTAACGGCCCGACAAACATGTTCATGCAACGGTATTAATTTGGTATCATTGGTCCTATCATCCTATGGTTTTAAATTGCTCTTTTCTTTTATTTTAATCATGATATTCGGGTATCAGTTTATAAAGGCGATAGAGCAGCCATTATGTCCTGAAAAAAAAACAGTTTATGGTATTCTCTCCGAAACTGTAATTCTTTAGGCGTCGATTACTTACCAGTTACCATCACGCTGGCCGCTGGTTTCAGTGCTAAAATAAGCCGAGATGCAAATAAACAAAACGACAATAAAAATTGCTGAAGTTGCTGTATGTTGCTGCATAAACTCACTGTCATTCACCTATTAAGTCGCAGCGGCATACCGGCGACCAATTACCAAAGGTTTTCAATTAGGTCTGGCATTCCGAGAATTTTCAGGTTAAAGAATTAGTCATTCAACACTTCATTATTAAATTATTTGCGCTTAAATGCTTGTTCAATAAATCCTTTATTTTTAAACTCTTCATAATTAAATGCTACGTTATTAAAACGAGCGCTATGTCTAAGTAAAAAAATATATTTTAAATTTTAAAACTGTGGCGTATCTACATACGCACAATCAACATATAAGTTTATTAGCCACCTGGAATCGAACGGAGCATCATACGTCTAGCCGCGCCGAAGCCAAGCGATGCGTAATCTGTTTAGATACGACAAATTAATTATTTTACTGGATGGAACATAAACTCTTTCAACCACTAAGGCTACTGAGTTTCGTAACCCAGTACGATCGAAGATTTTATTGTTCTTTTTGGCAACTAGTTGCACAGGAAAAATGTTTTGCCTTAATATATAACCAGCTGCCATCGAACACTTTTGCCGCCATCGCAAACTGTGTTCCGTATCAGTGGCGATTAAGGAGTTATTATCTGTTAGTATTGCAAAAATTAACATTTGTAATTATTTTTATTAGAGTATAGGTTACCTATTAACCTAAAAACAGTTCGCGCACATTACTTCTAGAATAATACACCGAGTGTAAGCGGCTTGTGGCACTATGTATTGAAAGAAATATCAGTGTACCTTTTTATTTTGCCTCTACAATCATTTTTAAGCACCGATAACTCAGTGGGGAGACCAACAGACTGCAATGCAGAGGGTCTCAGGTTTAAACCCACGTCGCGCACCTCTGACTTCCGGAAGTTATATGACTTTTCGAAATTATGTGCGTATTGATTGACAATTATCGACTGCTCCGTGCCTCAGAGAGCACGTTAAGCACGGAGAGCACGTCGGAGAGCACAATAACGACTGCCATAAACATCTATGGCAGTCGTTATTGGGAAGTCAGAGCCCTGTAATATCCTGACACTGGTCTAGCCTTAGGGTATCGTTAGCCTTCGGGTTCCGGAGGTCAGATGGCAGTCGCTCCGTGTAAATACTGATATCCAGTCAAATCCGGTTAGACTAGAAAGCCGACCCCAAGTAACTTGGGAATAATAAAGGCTAGGGAGAAGATTCTTTTTAATACCCTTTACTGCATTATTAGTCTTTGGAACCTTTGTCTCTTAGACAGGAATGTGAATACATACATTTGGTAGCTATAATTTAGGTATACAATGCTCACACAAGACATACATATATATACCCATAACACATTTTGACCAATTTGTCGATGGCAACTGATTCCATATTAGGGAAAATATTCTGCCAGCTTAGCATCGTTTTTTTGAAGATTTGTTATTCGTTCTTCGAAGCATCTAGCTTTGAAGAAAGAATAAAAAATCTTCATTCACAAGTGGTTCCGAAACTCAGTTACCACAGTGGCCTAAATTAATTGGTACTGATATATAGATACCATAATCGCAGAAAATAAGTACAATATCCATCCATACAATATTCAGTATCGGCCAAGTTAAATTTAGTTTACTTGCAACTTGAGCATTTAAATGGACGGCAAAAGCAGTTCATATTTTCTTAGAATCAAGAGATAAGCATGAAAAATTACGAGTTTAAATTAGGAATTTTATATTCATAAAGATGTTAGAGCTATTGCACGCCAACATTATTAAAGAAAATTTAGAGATTTTTACTGGGTAAAATGAACTTATTAATTTTGTTTACCACGCATTTATTTTCTGAAAGCAACTTTTTGCTACAATAGCTTATTAAAAAATGTTTAAAGGCCTGGACGCACAAAATAATACCCAACACATGCTGTTAACGACTCTATATAAAATTAATTAACTCGGAGCGCTTAACATCGCACAGTTGCACATAAATGCAGTTCAGCTAAGTACTAATGCCCCCGAGCCAAGTTGAACCCTCATCTTAATAGAAATTTCTTTATGTAAATTTTAATTCAAAAATTCTGAGTACCGTAAGTTGAATGAAAAAAATCTATTAGCCAAGAAAGATTAAAATACTGTGCAGCTTTCCCCTTCTGTGCTTATTTCACAAAGTATGCAAAGCAGGACCAAAGTGACCCTTTTATCGCCGCTCTGAATAGAGCAATTAAAACTCTAATAATAGTTTTTTTATGTATTTATAATTGAAGCCACGGTCTTCGGGAAGGGAAAGACAAAAGACAATTTTAAAAACCTTTTATTTACTTTCTGATATTGCTAGGTAATAAATGAGGCTATCTTCCTTGTTAAGTGTTTGCTACTCGTATCTACAAAATAGAGTTGGAGTTTCTAGAGCCTATTGCTAGAGCCTATTTTTGTGTTTAAAATTTATAAAGGGAGATAATGTTCATTTTTTACTCTCCTTTTTATATAAATCAAGTATATGTTTATATGTTGACGGCCTTGATGGCGTAGTGGTTAGTGTAACCGACTGCCACGCCTGAGGTCGCGGGTTCGATTCCCGCACAAGTCAAATATTTGTGTGCGTGAACATGGATGTTTGTCTTGGTCTGGATGTTTCTAAGTATAATATGTATGTATCTACAAAAAAAAGGTATATATGTATGTATGTTTATCCATTGTCTTATACCCATAGTACAAGCTCTGCTTAGTTTGGGCTAGATGGTGTTGTGTGTATGTGATAGAATATTATTATTATATGTTATCAGGGTACAGGTGAATTATTTCGTAATATGTTATTTATGGATGATGACATACCAAATCCAACAAAACAGACAAATCCTTCATGTCAAATTGGCCAATCAATGTAAGCGGTAGACTGCCGTGTTTTGATTCCAATATCAAGGAAACAGTATTCTAACGGCTGGCGCTATTAAAGAGATTGGCAGTAATGACGATATCTCCATAAAGATAATAGCAAGGCGTTGTCCTCAACAAATGGATTTTACTACACATAATTGCATTAAGCATTCAAATAATCGTTTCACATCAATAATAATATTTGATTGCCGAGAGTCGTGAATGGAATTACGTGTCATATCTCTTGCGAGGTTAAGCACGATTACGAACGACGGAACTACAGCCCTATAACATATATATGTACATATGTGTTAGTCACGAATTTCTAATCGTTTCTAACCTCGATAGCGTAATTGCAGGTTATTGCTATATATTTATAATGTATGTATATTTGTATCTAATTCCTATAAGAGCAATAAAATATGTTATCTTTTCTAAGACCTTTGATAACATCTAAAATTATAATATAATTATGATAATTAATCATAATAATTTATTTGTGGAGCATAGGTTAGTAATACAGTTCTTAAAGCTATGTTATAAATACGCTATGTCCTACCATATAATATGGTGTACAAATTATAATATAATTTACAGGAATCTTTAGTCCAGAATAATATAAATTCATATAATTACAAAAGAAAATTACAACTAATTATTCATTAAAATTAAACGCTAATAATTTATTATAATTACATAAAATCCAGAATAACACATATTATTTAAGTCTTTATCATTTAGAAAATCATCAATAAAATAGTAAGTCTTATTAACCAATAATTAATTGCATAATATATGTTCATATAAAAGCACGGCAGGACGTCGGTGGCATGATAACCTGAATAACTGGCTGGGTTGAAATGGACGCGGAATGTGGAAGACCGGACGTCCTGGCGTAAAAAAGGAGACGGTTATATGTCTAACAGTGAATTCCGATATGTTGATTAGTTAATTGATTGATACATTAATAGTCTTATATCTGAAGAGCCGGGCATGGATTTATTAATTTAAATTTCGTGTTTATAATTGAACCAAATTATAGTTCAAGTAAAACGGAACAGTTGGTTTAAGGTTGGCGTCTGTGAATGGAGATGGAGCTTCAGCATTGCTAGTGGCTTTATTTTGGACGCAAACTTGATACCTGATGAGGACATAAAGTTATATATACATACTTGAACTCACCCCTGTATTATGTCCTCATTTTGCACCGTCATGCTATTCAGTGTCGCCGAGCGCATTTCCAGCTTAAATAAATAAGTTTAAAAAAACTAAAAAACACGCTTTAAAAAGTAGAAAATATTTTAATAATTTTAATGTAAAAAAGCGTGGGGTGAGAGTTATCAAAATATCTTAAAAAGCACACCACGCTTTTTACATTACATATTACATTATTTTTTTCTAAATTATTGTATTGTGTTCGGTCCTCGATAAATGCAAAATTTCAAATCAATCGTCGGTTTGAAAGGTGTGAAAATCACGTTTCAAAGATTCCGTTAATAGATACAAACCAAACTAACAAAAGCGTGTTAACATTTACTAACAATTACATTTAATAAAACTCTCCCGGCGGTCAAACCTTTCTAGGTTTTAGACAAAGAGTTAGACTGAATCACACGATCGCCGCAAACCGAATACATCCAATATACCATTTTTGTCGGCAAGCGTTCGTTACTAATCATCTATTTATTGTTTAACAAAAAAATATCAAGAGTCTGATTGTATAATAACAAGCCTAATGACAAATAAATACTATGACATATAATAAAGTCAATAGTTGTACCTTCACGATTGATTACACAGTAATTTGTTAAATAAAATATTATTCTGAGCTGAGCGAACAATTCCAGGTAAACAATAGAGAGCCCTTGACTCTTCAGTTCTAAAGCCAAGGTTACATTGTAATTACCTTAATGATTATTCAATATTTTAAGGCAGAAGGAAAAGATTAGTATCCATAATGCGAATTTTATTGATATACTCTTGTAAGTTTATCTAAGAGGCAATTTTAAAGAAATTCGGTGAAGGTCTCTTCCTTGCTTTATTGTAAGACAGCTAGCTCGGATATTACTGACTAAGGTCTTAACTTTAAAATAAATATAAAATGAAATCAATGTCGACAGTTTTTGCTTTATTTTACACAATCACATAAAAGGAATCTTTTTGAAGGAAATGTAAATAAACAAAACAATAAAAAGGTTACGAATGTTATTAAATTCGCGATGGATCTTCATTCAAAATAATTATATTATGACTGTGGAGCTCGTCAGTCTATACAATACAACCCACACATGCTGTTGAATGACGTGCATCATAACAGAATGCCATTTAGCCATTCATCAATTAGCATCATTCATTTAAAATTAAAATACTTTTACATATGTCCTTCTTTAGTTAGGCATGAAATTTGAAAGACAAGGTCATCTGAGGCGTTAACTGATGCACACGATATCAAACTGACATGAAGCATCTGTCACATTTTAAACTGATTGCTAATTAAACACTCGCAAGAGGCAGTACAAATTACCTTTGCCAGAAGAATGTTTATCATAGATGTCAATTAACCACACAACGCGGGTTAATTTCTACCACCATAAGTTTTATAAGAACATGACATTCGTTCAGTAATCAATCGTTATCAATCCATAGTTAGTCGTAGCATAGGTCAAACACTAACATATAAATCAATGTCGTCAGTTTTTATGCAATACCTATCAATAATAAATTTGTTTTATTCACTTTAAAGAATGCCCCACACGATATCAATTAAGGTTAAAATACATTATTTGACCACCTGTGGAGATAAAGATACAAACGTAGTAGCGTAAATATGCGCTAACAAATACAGTCCAACGATCATTTAAACAGAAATAATTTATTTTATTTCTTCTGCATTGTAATTCTAGACGCCGATAAGTATTCCGTTTTTAGTCCCGGGGAGCTCGTTGTATTCAATTCGCTGTAAGAAACATTCCCTATCAGAATTTGGTGAGTTGAATAATATTAAAATAAAGGGCATCGTCGACTTTTCGCGCAGTCTACGTAGAAATGCGCTACGTTATTTAAAATTGAACAGTATTATTTCGTTCTGCTTCCACCCACACAAAATCTATCGCAATACTTCGGGCCAAAATTGATTTTGCAATAGGGACCCTTTGTTTATTACTATTTATTATATTGGAATGATGGATTGATTTCAGAATGGTTCGGTCTATATAATTGGTTGTTCTGAATAGGATCGTCGAGTGAGGCTTCGTTCACAATGGGTACACAATGACGTCGACCTTGCTGTATTACATCGACTCAATCAAAATATTGGGCCAAAGGTTATCTGCGAAGCTCCCCGGCCGCTGGAGATCACTGAGCCATTGTGATAGACTCTACTTGCCGACGTCAAAAGTACTCGAACCACTTATCCGTCGGTTCGAATACCATTGGAGTCACGGTCGATTGAACGTTGAACAAGGATCCAGATGTTGAATACTTGTTTATATCAGATCAATTTAAACGCTTATTTTCCTTTTTACGTCTATTTCTATTTCATTTTCATGATACAACTTATATTATCTAGTGTCTCGTAGCTCGATATCGTTTATTACAACGTAGTAGCATAGTGCCAAGAAAGCATGTTGAAACAGGCGCGTGTCGGGATTATTAGAGGAACAATTAATCAAAAACCTAATTAAGTTTGTTGTTGGCTTCAGCCGGTAAAACGGCGACAGGAGATTAACTTCAACTTTAATGACGCGCCCGACACTATTACAGTACACCTACCGTTTAAAGGGTGATACCATATTTACTCGATTATAAGAAAATTGCGACGCCTGCTTCTTTTCGGTTTTCTGTTATAATTACGCAGCAGACTACATAATTTTATCTGTCATACTACTGCCTACTTTTTAATTGTTGCTACTAAACAAAGACATATTAATAACCTATCGATAGTATTATATTATCTATACTAATATTATAAAGCTGAAGAGTTTGTTTGTTTGTTTGAACGCGCTAATCTCAGAAACTACTGGTTCGATTTGGAAAATTCTTTTAGTGTTGGATAGCCTGTTTATCGAGGAAAGCTATAGGCTATATAACATCACCCTACGACTCACGGGGGCGGCGCAGTAACGATAAACGCGGGTAAAACCGCGGAACATCTAGTTACTTTATATTGGTACGTTGTGTAAATATTTAACAGTACGACAATCAACCATGTGTTTTAAATCATCATTAACCTATTGATTCGCAGCGGCACACAGGCGGCCAGACACTAGAGCTTTTTAATTATGTTTGGTTTATTAAAAGTTAACAGGTTAAAATACAGGGCTGTCATTATTTACAAATTACCATAAAAGCCTTTTTATGATTGATTTAACTACTCTACAATAATTGAAATCTCTATTTCGATACAATCTTAAGATCGAAAAGAATATGTATTTGTACGCTTCGTGTTTAATTGTTAGAAGCGAATAGTGTGGTGGCACCTTTACACGACTACCTTGTGGTTAAGTCCAGTGTCTGCCACACCCCGCACGAAGGCTCCGTCACCTCATTTCCGCACTTAAACTGAATTTATAGCGGCTGAATGCATTATCCAAGTCGAAAATATGCAAAGCATGGTTTGATTCTAGTCGTGCCGTTTCAATTAATAATAGATCACTTCTGTTTCCTACGTTAAAGGAAGCCTTTAGGAATAATGTGATCGTACTATTGATATTTATTCGTAGACTCTAAACTTATATATTCTAAGTCTATGTATCTATGTCACGAATTACAGAGGGTTCTATTTAATATAATAATATCAGCCCTGTATTAAACTGTCCCACTGCTGGGCACGGGCCTCTTCTCACTGTGAGAAGGGTTAGGTCATAGTCCACCACGATAGCCCAGTGCGGGTTGGCAGACTTCACATATCATCAAGAACATTATGTAGAACTCTCGACGTGCAGGTTTTCTCTCGATGTTTTCCTCCGCCGTTAGCGAGCGATAATTAACTATCAAATATTACTTCGAGAAGTCAGAGATGCGCGCCCTGGGGTCGAACTCGAGACCAGTGGCAGTTTAACGGTCTCCGACTATGCTATCGCTGCTATCTGGTTTTTTTTTAAGTAAGTTAAGAAACATTTACTGATCCTAAAGTAGCGTAGTAACAAGATTCCTCCAACCAGAATGATTGAATGCTAAAATAAATTCGATCTAAAGCAAATTATTGAAATAAACTTCTACCTACAAATATAAGACATATACAAGTTAGCAAGTCTAGTCGAGTCACTATAGACACAGTAATTAAGCGCTTGCTTTATACGCTCCGTTGAAGTTAACGCGAGCAAACTGAATATAATAACTTGGCAGGAAGCTAATAACTGGATGCAACGCAGTAATATACGTATTAAGTTTGAAGGCAAGTGACATCGACGTAATAACCTCCAGCTTAATTAAAACGCTTGTCTATGGATATTCGATTATATCGATCCCGCTCGTCATTTAATAATTATTTTCTCTAATGAAGCTATATAGTTGATGATAGCGAGTTATATTATCGACTTATCGAATACTTGTTTTGTATAACTGCGCCTAATGAAGATGGTTTAGTGGCGTACGTGTCAACTGCGAGAGCCCGGATTCCATTATTGAATGAGGAAGAATGTATTAGGTACTGGTTATTTCAGTTAAGAAAATATATTGTTGGTATATTTACACAAGTTTTTGTGACCTGAACATGTTGTTTCCGTTTTGTTTTTTAAAAAATCTACTCCCGCACTAATTTTTGTATTGTACAAATATTTTGTATTGTACAAATATTCACTACTAACTATTTGCGGACTACACAAATTTCTGTCACGTGTCGGATCGAACCCAAAACACTCGGCAACAGTGGAGAGGCGACTACTTAAACCTCTACGACATCCATGCAGTAAACATGGACGACATATACATGAGATGTCCTTACCGAAGACATTGCGAATACACAATCTAATACTAAGTAATGTAACAAGAATCTAAGTACACAACAAAAGAATGCAATCGTATAAATATAATGAACTAGTTAGTATATAAATAAGGTAATAACAGCCTTGCTTACTAATGCCTCCACTGATGGCCACGGACTTTTTCCTTGGCATGCAGATTGACTGACGGCGTTTTCTTGAGCCGTTAAAGTGGGCGGCATTGTTTATTTGTAAATGTTTAGATATTATTTATACTTTATTTATTTATTTATTTTCAGTCTGTTGTCCCACTGTCAGGGCAAAGGCTCGTGGCTTATATCCAATACGAATATATTGTATTATTTTAAACAGTGAAATGTGTGGAAATGTAATTATTCAGTCATGATCAGGAATACATATCACTATCCTGTGCTTTCACATCATTGGCAACTTTATAGACAATTATTACAATGTAATATTTTACTCTACTAAAATCGAATCGCTTAACATTTTTTTATAAATATCTTTCTCATTTTGTGCGAAACCCTGTGTCGCGAACTTTACATACATTCAACGGACACAAGGACAAGTTGTGTGTCTGTGTCACTGCTGAAAATATATACCGTGGAAGAGCCACGCTTCGGCACGAATGGGCCGGCTCGACCAGTCATACCACGGCCTCACAGAAAACCGGCGGAAAATAGCGCTTGCAGAAAACCGGCGGAAAATACCGGAGGACCAACCCCCCTCCCTCCTGGGGGCGGAGACAATTTTAAAAGGCTGGCAACGCATTTGTGACTCCTCCGGTGTTGCGGGTGTCCATGGGCGGCGGTAATCGCTTACCATCAGGCGATCCGTCTGCTCGTTTGCCTATGAGACAAAAAAAAAAAAAAAAAAATGAGTTTTCACGAAGGTTTTGAACATTGTCGGTTACAACTAAACAATTTACAGCTATAATGATTAGAAGTTCTTTATCCACCTATAATTACATCTACTTAGGTATAACAATCATGTTCAAAGTCTTTACTCAATACCTCTCAAGGCGCCGCGCTTCATAGAAAATAAGGAAGCAACAGAAAAATAAATAATAAACTTACTTTACGTCGCTAAATTAAATGTTTTAGCAAAAAATACCGTTGACGATAAGGAGACAAAGACAATACAAGTGGATGAATAACGTAAGAATGGCACAGTAATGTTGCGCCGTACGAAAGGTTAGCGCAAGCGGCTCGTCGCGTCGCCGTTGGCCACATCGCCGAGGACAAGCAAAGGAGATGTCACAAGAATGTTAATTCGCCGCCGATTAGTATTCCAGTCGAAACAACAACTAATAAAAAGGAGCCACCGTCGGGAAAATTGAAAATATCCGCAACCGTCAGGAAAATGAGGAGGCCTCTTCGTCACGCCGTGAAATTAGAATCGTCCCGAGCAGTTCCGATGCTTGTCACGTGGCGCGAAAAGTTTGTTTACGTTGCCATTTGATTATAATCTAAACGAAATTTCCTTAACGGTCGGCCATAGCTTTTGTTATTAATGCCAGAGGTGCTGTTACTTTCCTCACTGTAAATAAGAATAAAGCATCATTTTATTTCGGAAAGCGTGAGTATTATACAAATTAGAAACATTTTGTTATGCCACACAAACAAAAAACTTTTTACGATCGCATTTTTCAATTACGTTTAAGTAGCCTAGAAAGCAGATAAGTACACGATACAATATTACAATACTTATCCTGTAACATTCCCTTAATTATTATTATTCGTACAGTCCAGAATAGTCCTAATAGGACACCGAACCGCTACAACTTCGTAGAGACATTGCGTCCCTTAGCGTATTCTATCACCTCTATCATGGCGAATACTCCGAAGAGTTATTTGACCTCATCCCACCTTCACCGGCACGTGTGGTTCTCAAAAAGAAGGGGTCCTTTTGCCGGTTCGTGCCGGTCTTCATAACCACGGATGGACGGTTAGTACAATCCCGTCTCGCACCAAAAGGTTCAGCAATTCCTTCGTATGCCGTACCATACATCTTTGGAATGGTCTTCCGGGACGTGTGTTCCCTCCCTTCTATAACATTGGGTCCTTCAAACGTAGTGTGAAGAAGCATCTGGTCTGACCGGCTTGACACTGATGACGGCATCTCGACATCTATCTTCTCCTCGTCGTCACTGTCTCTGGACTGTAATTGGGCTTTCCATCAGGTCCGTTACAATCACTTTGCCGAGTCAATATCTACTCACTCATCATTCAAGGCAGGAGTACGCACACCGTGATAGGTTTAGTTTGTAGGACCTGGGACTTTTCATCATTCCCCGGGTGAGTTTCTTTCCGCTTCCCTAAGCGGAGAGAAAAGCGTAAATGAATTCCTCAAGTTAAAAAAGGGTACTCATATAAAAATGCATTCAATTTTGGAACTCGCATAGACGAATCTTAATCTCTTATAATCTGTGGTTGCCACAGATAATTAAGATGATTCTAAAAACAAAATACATTAATAATGTAAGGCATCGTTTACATTGGCTACAAAATTATAGTATCGCCGTATATTGACGTGAAAATACGATGAAATTGAAACTACTTTACGAACCCATTTGCGGTTTTATTTGGTTTTCAATCGGCCCGCAAACAGGGATCCTGATATGTTTCCAAAACGAGATAAACCTCAATAAATTAATAAAACACATGAAAACTGAGTTTGTGTTTAATATGATGTATTTATGTATTTACGCTGGTCTCCGTAGTTTAAATATTCGTAAAGCTGTGTTGGATTTTAAATATCACCCTAACTATCTTTACTACTACTATGAATGTGAGTTTATTTGTTATTCTTTCACACCGACCGACCGATTATCATGAAATTTTACATGCCAACACATTGTTAGTGGTCCAGCCAAGGACAAACGTTGCCTTTCATCCAAAACAGTACCTACTGTTGGCGAGGGACAGAAACTTATTGACTAAATGTCGATAAATGCGAGCAAAGCCACGGGCAAACACTAGTTCGGAAAATAAATGGTATAGCGTTATAGGGGTAGGTAATCAGATGTCGTCTTGTTGTGAATAGTCAAACGAAAGTCAGCGTAAATTTCGAAATGAAATTTGATTTTCAAGCGTTACAAAATAGTGCAGTTTCTACATACATACATAGATTCACGCCTGTTTCCCAGATGAGTAAGCAGAGACTACGGATTTCTATTTGCTACGATCCTGACACACTTCTCTGACTTAATTTACTTTCATTCACTATAGTACAGTTTCTATGTCTAATTATTACATTATTATTCAGTACAGTTTCTATGTCTAATTTTACTGACACAGTTTTACTCCTATTCAGCTAAACCATTAGTTCCCAAAGTGGTCCAGGTGGACCCCCAGGGGTCCACGGGTGACTCGACAGGGGTCTACGTTGGCGTGACAAAAAAATAGAGGTTCATAATTTGTAAGCGGGGGTCCACGAAAATGTATCTGCTTTCGATAGTGAAGAACTAAAATGTTGGCTTGACTTAACTTATCAATGTAGGCAGATAATATTTTAAGAAGCTCAGCGACTGTTACTTTTAAAAACTTGATAGGTTCAATCTCGAGAATTAAAAAAGAAGGTCAACCCGTAGAGATTTGATCAAATTTTTTAATTGAAAATACGAATGCCAAGGTATAAATGTAGCTGCAGGGGGCCCACCAGAACCAGCTAAATTTTGAAAGTGCTCTATGAAAAAAAGTCTGAGAACCTCTGAGCTAAACCTTCGGCATTCGCCCAAATACTTAACGTCCTTCTATCCTGCACAAAGCAACTTGAATTGCAATCCAATCTGTATCGTAGCTACTTCTGCCTACATACACAAAGTAATTAGGGCAAACACAGTCACCATAAATGTAGATACCCTAGCTTATTTGAATGAATAGTGTTTAAACCTCAAAGCGAACATTAGCGAGAATGAGGGAGCCCGGCATTCGAGCCAATAGGCCAATACGTCGACCGCAAATGAAAGGAGACCTAACTGTAGTTATTTAAGGCTCTCGTCTATGAATATGGGTGCAGCACATGCTATTACGTCTGTGGTATGATTTGGGTAATGTATTGCTGAGAGAGGCAGTTACGTGGCCGCATCATTTGTAGTCTATATATTGATATTTGAGTTGTAAAATACTGAAATTATATTTAACTGACGATTTAAAAGAGTGGCCGTGAGTTTCTTGCAGGTTTCTTCTCATAGGCTCTACCCTTTGCCTGAACCTAGCAACTAACCTAAATGTAGCTCCAGTAACTTAGTAAACTCACTAACTGATTGATAATTGATAAATTACTCTACTTGATCTATGTACGATTTATTTAAGTTTACTAAATAAGTAATACAGGCTTAAATATGAAGTTTCAGCTCTAATAATAATAATAATAATTGCGACTTTGTACTGAAACAGTAGTTATATCTGGCAGACGCCGTTTTTTATCTATAATTTGCATCATACCAAAGCAGTTAACACACATCCCCATAGACCAGAATAAGTAGATTCCATATGTAGCAATAGTCTCCTACACCTGCCGCGGATAGTGTCTCGGTAAGTCTCCCATCTCACTCTAAACTAAAACTCTCCAAGGGCCTCTGCATGTTGGACCCATGTCCCCGTGAAAGCCTCCCAAAGGGCTGGGTATTTGCCTAACGTATTAGGGAAATACCCGTGAAAGAGAAACATAATAATAATATAATAATATTCTATCTCATACTCACTACACCATCTAGCCCAAACTAAGCAGAGCTTGTACTATCAGTACTAGACAATGGATAAACATACATATATACTTTTTTTCGTAAATACTTTATATATAGAAACACCCAGACCAAGACAAACATCCATGTTCATGCACACAAATGTTTGACTTGTGCGAGATCGAACCCGCGACCTCAGGCGTGGCAGTCGGTTACACTAACCACTACGCAATCAAGATCAATCTTTGTATGAAGAAAATCGATAACGAATGAATGCAATAGCTAAAGACCTAATATTTTATATATATTTAAACTTCTTGGACTCAATATTGAAATCGATGAAGACTACTTGTAATATAAATCGTAGCCATTATTTATACTGTAGCGCGCTGAAAAGGTATAATTTACAGAACTCAGGTCACTGCACGCTGCGAAGAGCTATCTACTTGTTTAAGGCGTCATTCACACGTACACCACACCATACCGACACGACAAAAGGTGATCAAGAAGTGGTTACGTGTGAATAGTGTCGCTGCAACTTTTTGCAGTTGCGTTGTGGTTCCTACAAAATGTTGATGTGGTTGAGTTGTCGTTAGTAGTTGCGATGTGGTTGCGACGCAATGACGCTCACGAGTGCAGACAGACAGTTCGACACTGGTTTTCGTTGAGGAAACACGCCTTGACTGAACAAACTCATGGAATTCAAAGAGGAAACATTGTTGATGCTATGCTTGTTATGGATTTTATTAAATGCGCGCAGGGTCGGTGCGTCGACGCAGTGTTGTCTGCGATGTGGTCGGATGCTAGTTCGCGGTGTCGCTGGTGGTTGCGTTGTGGTCGGTATCATCCACGTTTTCGGCAATGACGGCAAAATGTGGTCCGTGTAAATTCTACTATTCATTTTCAATACAAAATTTTGCTCGCCCGCGTGGCGTGCTTGTGGTTGTGACACGTGTGAAACAAGCCTAAGAGTAAAAAGTTAAACAAGAATTTAGTGCGAGGTATCAGTCATGTTTACAAAGTCTCATTGCTGGACACGGGCCTCATGTCACTATGAGAAGGTCATTATGCACCACACTGGGCCAGAGTGAGTTGATAGATTTCATATATAAAGCTAAAGAGTTTGTTTGTTTGTTTGTTTGTTTGAACGCGCTAATCTCAGGAACTACTGGTTCGATTTGAAAAAATATTTTAGTGTTGGATAGCCTAATTATCGAGGAAGGCTATAGGCTATATAACATCACGCTACGACCTACGGTGGCGGCGCAGTAACGATAAACGCGGGTGTAACCGCGGGAACAACTGGTTCAGATATATAGATCGATAATCATTCATACTATTATATGTTAATCTGAATTGCAGGTAATTGGGATCTATTATTTATACAAACTCAACAAAAACCTATCGTTTTTAGACTGATGTCTGTCTATCGATCTGTTTGTTCCGGGATCATGCTAAACCACTAAACGAATTTTAAAGTGGTTTTTACAGTTTAGTATTCTGGAGGTCAACTAAACATTAAAACAGCGGTGATATGAATACCGGCAAATGTTATAAACTATATAAAAATCATATTAAAAATTCGTTTATTCCATAGAGCGATAGATTTCAGATCCTTAGGATTTCAGATAAGATTATTTTACTTTACAATTTCCGGATTTAAGAAATACAAGAAAATAAAGTGTACGAAGAGAATTTTAACTTCACTGACTTAATTTAAGTCTATTCTTTCTTTAAGTTTTAGTTTGGTATATAGTTATATCGTGATCGTACATAAACACCGCCTTTACAGAACTTTTTAGAAAATCTTTGGTATAATTATAAGACTTAGATTTTGCCAGCGGCTTCGCTTTTGCTTCTTTAGATATTGTTAATAAATTGTACACACAGTAATTTAAAATTTTAATTTGACACATAAATAACAGTAATTTTTCTGGATAAAAAGTACATCCTATCTTTTCTGTAGCTCTGACAACGTGTATGCCAAATTTTATAATGATGGGTTGAGTAGTTAAGGCGTGAAAGCGCAACAAACAAACAAACTGACATTTACATTTATAAGCTTAGGATTAGGATTCGTTATCAACAGTTCGGCTTAGTACAATTACACTGTCACACAGATAACCGTTAGTCTAACGATAATTATGCAATATTAGACACGGTATTGTATTTAATATCCTCCAAACCGAATTTCGGTCACCGCGGCCAATCTTAACGGAGACTGGCCTTCTGCGCAGAAGATATTATAGTGCACAAGTATGTGCGCGAACACATGTGCACTCTCTGTTCCGTAACCCTCATGATCTGATGGGACGGTAATCCGACACGACCGGAGAGAGATCAGGCGCAGGACCAACGGCTTTACGTGCTTTCCGAGGCACGGGGGTGTCTAACACCGCCTACTTCCTAACTCCGGACTCGTATTAAGATTTCTTAACAGAAAAACCCAATATGTTTTTGTTGGCCCGACTCGGGATTCGAACCCGAGACCTCATGCACAGCAGTCGCATTCACTACCCCTGCGCCACGAAAGTATATTGTATTTACTTCACTTACAAACTCAGTCAGACAAAATACGAGATATACCAGTTGATAATGTCACATATCGGTTCTAAGTTGTGCCTACATATTGATAAACTATTTGTTCGTAACTGTCCGATATGGGTTACAAATATACTGTCTTATTACCTCCTGTAAGTGGACACTAAGGGATTATATTGGGAGGGTGGGAGCTCATACTAACAAATAACAAACTGCGATCACTTGTCCGCATTCTAAGAGCGTTATTATATCAATACTCGGCCGGTTTGGGACTGATGTGGAGTGGGAACTGTTCACAGAAATGCTACCGGGAGATCAATTTTATTCATATATTCATTGAACCATACATCCATAGCGTATAGAAGGCTAGCTGTTACCAGCCACTTGGTAAGCGGTTTTTTTAAATTAGCCTGTTTCCTCCCATAAGTTTTCGATAACATTTGATATGAGATCGAGCGCATACAATCTATGATTTCGTATTCGACTTGCCGTTAAACCTAAAAAACTGACAAAGTGAAATATATTTCGTTTTTGTATTTTGTAATTGTAATTTTTATTTTATTATGGCAGCGATAGCGTATTGGGAGACCGTTGGACTGTTCAATTCAATCTGTTCAATCCCAAGGTATGCATCTCTGACTTTTCAAAGTTATATTAGTTATATATTAAATAATTAATTATTGCTCACTTTAACGGTGAAGTGAAAATCGTAAGAAAACCTAAAGTCCATAATGTTCTCCATAATGTTCTCGAAGATATGTGAAGTCTGCCAAACCGCAGTGGGCCAGCGTGGTAGACTATGGCCTAACCCTTCTCACACTGAGAAGAGGCACATACCCAGCTGTAGGACAAATTAATACAGGGCCGGTATTATATTTTGTGATTATCTTAACTAATATTATAAACGCGAAAGTGAGTTTGTTTGTTTGTTACACTTTCACGCCTTTATTACTCGACTGATTATCATGAAAGATTATTATTATCTCGAATGATTTATGAGGCGCTCATAGCCAGATGCACTCATTGATCGGTAAACGATAAGGGAGGTTAAGCAACGTTGGGTGCGGTCAGTCTATAGATGGGTGACCGCTTAGTGGTATTTCATCTGAGCGTCTCCGTGCTTCGGAGGGCACGTAAAAAGTCGGTCCCGGTTGTTGTCAAATTGACAACAGTCGTTAAGCCATGTCAGAGGCCTACGGGCGGCTTGAACAACTCTTGACAACAGGTTGGCCACTAACCACACGAAAAGAAGAAGAAAATCATGAAATTTCGCATATACATACGTAGTCGGGGGAACAGAAAGTGACATAGGTTACCCTTCATTCAAAATAAATAATAATATTCTACCACATACCCACAACACCATCTAGACCAAACTAAGCAGAGCTTGTACTATGGGTACTAGACAATGGATAAACATACATATATACTTTTTTTTGTAAATACATACATATTATACATAGAAACATATATACTGAGACTAATATAACCTAACCTACATTTAAACGTGCAAAACTGCGGGCAAAAAAATAGAGTAACATAAATAATATCAAAGAACTGAAATTAGCGTGAGCGTTTACAAAAGTGTTGTTCTGACTGCAGCAATATTTGGCCCCGGGGCTCGCCATGTAATGTTTAATGCATGCACGCATTGGCCAAACATTAGCATTGGGCCGAGATTGCAATTGAACATGGTAATATGCATTAGCGCGGCCTCCCTATAACATGATCTGCTTCCAGCCATAAATTGTACAAACAATACCTTGTAATGATGACAGATTTGATATTGCCCATTACACAAAGTGTAATGATCGTAATGAGTTCATTTTAATTAATGGTGCAGGCTCACACATTTTATCACAAATTCACTAGCTTTTGCCCGCGGCTTCACTCGAGTAAATGTAGGTTAAGTTAGATTTGTAACAGTACTTTTTTTCTGGATAAAAGGTACCCTATGTCCTTTTCTATTACCCTGACAATGTGTATGTGAAATTTCGTGATGATCGGTCAAATCAAAATCAAAACTAAATTTATTCAAGTTAGGTTACAAGGTAACACTTATGAATATCAAAGTTACACTACATTTTGTCTGTGAATTTACATTTACTGCCACGTTCAGCAAAGCAAGGGTGTAGGGCTCATGAGAAGAACGGGCAAGAAACTCATGGCCACTCTTTTTAATCGCCAAGTAGTTCGGTCGAGTAGTTAAGGCGTGAAAGCGTAACAAACAAACTCACATTCGCATTTATAATATTAGTCAGGATTCTGTAAATAGCAGCTATGCTCTAGCAACGACATGATTATAAATTCCATTAAAATAATAAAAATGGAACACTGTTTAGAACTCTTGTAAGTAGCTCAAAGCGTTTAATTTCCACAAAGATTATAATGGTATAAAATTGCAACGCTGTTCATTAAATTTAATAATAGTAAATGAATGTTAAAGAAATTAAAAGGGAATACTAAAGCGTTACTTACCTTTTAATACATTTTAATATGTCTGGTACTTAGTAGATGTGAGAGCCGCCATTTTTGTTCACAAAGTTGTTGTTTCACAACCACAAATCATACATCTGCGTTGTAAGAGTAAAGAAACACATAGCCACCTCTGCCTCAACGAATTAGTACTAATATCTAAGCTTTCAAAAAGGTCTTAACAAAAGAGGCGCCTTTTGTTACAGTTATTTAAAAGTAAACACTTTAAAAATTACTATAACAAGACACGCCCATTTCAGAATTCGCGCATGCACCCACATACACATACACCCACATACACATACACCCACATACACATACACCCACATACACATACACCCACATACACATACACTCACACATACATACATACATACATACACATACACATACCAAACATGCACTCCGTACTCAAGTTCAGAATGATGTTTTTAAAGTAAGATTTTAAAATGTACTTACCTTTTCTATAACATTACATTTGTTGTTTCACTTGTTTATTGCTGTAAAGGTGAAAGAGACTAACCTCCACGACACAGGGCATCCTAGTGTGGAGGTTTAGTGTTCTAAAAATGACTGTAACTGTTTGTATTGGAACAATAAAGCATTATCATTATCATTAAATTATTGTTGATATTACCATTATATTTTTAAAAATAGATTGGGTTTAGATGGGTAGATCGTATCAGATGAATATACAAAATTAAAATATTGGTAATAATAAAACGCAAATAATACAGTTTGTAATTTACAATAATACAAATGGTAAAATGGCCCTAGGATAAAAAAGGATGCTGATAAATTAATTGTCTTTAGGGTTAAATAAATTATACCTAATTCGATTAACATATGGCTAAACACACATATTTACCTGTGAATGACATATGTCTCAGCAGATCTCAGTTATGATAACAGATAAGCATATGTTTATTGTTAGTGAAACCATTTGATTGACACAGCTCATGTCGAATATCTCATATGTACCCTCCCATAATATTATGTACAGTAACAGCGCTTATCGATCAATGGCAGTTGCTGCATTGCATATCTCGTAATATAATCAACCATATCTGTAAACACCAGCTGTAAATACATTCTACATGTATTATAAACTAGATATCCTCTTGCCTAGTTGTAGGTTAGACTGGTAACAGTACTCTTTCTGGATGGAAGGTACACCTTTGTCCTTTTCTGTTCCCCTGACGTGTATGCGAAATTTTATGATGACCGGTCGAGTAGTTAAGGCGAGAAAGTGTAACAAACAAACAAACTTACAATCGCAATTATAATATAAGAAAGGATCACGATGAGGAAGTTTAAATATTGGCGACGGATTAATAATTAAACAGCGCGGGGACAGTAGCATTTTTGTATGATAAAATGGCAATTTTAAAAACAAACTTTTTCTAATGGACGTGGAAAGGATTGACTAAGAAAGTTTATAAGGCTAGTATGAATGGAACAGTCGCAAGAGGAAAACCTAAGCGAACGTTTCTCGATTAGATCGGAGGCGTTCTGGACAAAGGCCAGGTTAAGAGCTCCTTGAACCGACGGGCGTGTATGAGGAATGTGATGAAAGTGAATGAAGCCAGAGAAGTGTGTCAGGATCGTAGCAAATGGAAATCCGTAGTCTCTGCCTACCCCTCTGGGAAACAGGCGTGAGTCTATTTATGTATGTATGTATTTCTATTCGTGTACTAGGTCGTATATTCTAGCACAGGCATAAAAAATGCCAGGATTGTACAATGCTGGCTTAATCTTTTTTTGCTCGAGTACGAGGCCCCACTGGTAACCGCGGGTCCATAGCATTTATTATAAATCCGATATATGGCTAATCCGGCATTGGACTCCATCACGTTCGCACCGTTGAACGCACTTTGATGAAATTTAACACGGCCATAAACTAGATCTGGATTAATAAATGGCATACTTTTACCGACAGTCGTATATATTTTAATTGACTAATAATACTTAATTGAAAATATATGTTTTTATTTAAGTATTACTTCATATATTTACGGCGCACATATTGTAGCCGTAAAAAGTCAGTAGATGAAACTGTTGAATGTTTAACGATCATCGACATCTACTGCTACGTAGGTATTCACTACTCAAATAAGAAAGGGAGAATAAGAGCGTGACTAGAGACGTACTTACCTCCATACTATAGAAGTTTGCAGCCAAGTGTCCTCGTATGAGCGCTCACAAGTTACAGAACTTCTATCTTTCTTCAAGGATTTATTGTGTTGTCCATGGCATTTACCGTATCAGTACTGTCACAGTACACTTACCGTATCATAAGCTACACTGAACTAATTACTATCTCATTCCCATAATACAAGCTATATATTGTTTAATAACTTACAAAACATACATGCAAATACGTTTCAACCAAAAATGTAACTAACCAAAACATTACCGAAAATACGATACATAAAATTGACCTTTTTTAGTATTAGTAAGTAAGTTTTTAAAACAAAAATACAGCGGTCGACTTAAAATTAGCTACTTGCTAAAGTTTGACACTAACTCCAAATCATTACTTGCATAAATTTAGAGATTAGTTATAATAATAATAATAATAATATTCTACCACATACACACAACACCATCTAGCCCAAACTAAGCAGAGCTTGTACTATGGGTACTAGACAACGGATAAACATACATATATACTTTTTTTTTTGTAAATACGTACATATTATACATAGTTATAACTAGGTACTGAAAGGTTTGGGTTCATAAAATGTAAATTTAAAATCAAATATAAGGCTCGAAATGCTCCTACTGCTTTTTCTGTCGGTTAAAATAAGTCTATATGAATTCAACTTTATAAAAACATAACTAACAATTAAAACAAAAAATTCTCACTAGCTTCACCAACCTCTTGCCACATAGCTAGATGGAAGTAATCAACTTCGAAGGTAATAATTCATAACGATTGAAACATTCGTTGCAAATGCTCCTATTTACGTAATACAAAGTACATTTGCAATCAAGTATATCGACACTTGTTTAGTTGCAAACCCTATTGCAATTCGTGTCATCCTAACAAATCGCCGAGTACCTTTTTAAAAACAATATATTTTAATAATAATTATTGGGATTAAATATAATGACCACCAAAAATAGTAATTGCGCACCAAAATATGCTTTCTAAAATATATCATAACGAGCACCTATACGCCTCAAATCAAGTCAAGTCAAGTCAAAAATCATTTATTCATTTAGGTCACAAAGTAACACTTATGAACGTTAAAGTATAAATCACTGCATTCCGTATCGGCAGGGTTAGGTTATGTTAGGTTCCTTCTTAAACCCACCCAAAAATAGGAGCCCCGCTTGGCGGGGCTCCTATTTTCCTCCGTCGACTTATTTTGATCTCTTTGCTGTGCAATTAATATTTTTGGTAATACCAAATGCGGTTTTAATTTTGGTGATCATTTTTGACTGTTATATTTTACTATATCTGGTGATAAGCCATAATGATAATTATGGCACACATCATATTTGTAATGTCTTATAAATTTCATAATTTACTAGCCCGACAGGAGCTGTCCTGTAGACATGAAAAAAAAACAAATCTAAGCCATTCTCGAATCCACGTGAACACACACAAAAAATTTCGTCGAACATCGGCCCAGCCGTTTAGGAGGAGTTTAATTACAAACACACGCACAAAAGATTTATATATATAAAGATATATCTGTTACATTACAGTGCTAAAATATGTGTGATCTACAATTGCACAAAAATATTGAAAAGCGGCAGACACAAAAATATATAACAGACACAAAAAATTTAAAACCTTTTCCTACTTTACTACATATGTATAAGAAATTTTATTATAAAGTCTTTTATAATAAAATTTATCAGAAAATGAGCAGCAATTGAACATGTTTTCATACAATAAGTCAAGAATCGCATACATTTTATTTGTTACTGGCTTTTGCCCGCGGCTTCGCTCGCGTTAATTTAGAATTTGACAATCAATTCGGATTGTACTCTGCTTGTAATAATATAATTCAATCATGATTCGAAAGACACGTGGCGCCATCTATTATCATAAGAACGTTATTGTTGTTATCCTCGGGAACAGTAATTTTTTTTTGGATGAAAGGTATCCTTTCTGTACACCTGACAACGTATATGCAAAATTTCAGGATGATCGGTTCAGTGGTTTAGGCGCGAAAAGGTAACAAACAAACAAACTCATTTTCGCTTTTATAATATTACTAGTTAGGATAGGATTGGATTAGGATTAGAATTAACATTAATTTCTTATTACTATTATTTATTGTATATTCAGTCATATTCTTTAATACCATTTATGACCAGTTTAAATTGATTGTTGTACTTATAAATGTATATCAACTGTGACTACTCAATAAAGAGCAATACAATTTTAATCGTCTGTATTATTAATTGTTAATGTTTCAAACTGGGCTTTTTATAGACTCACTAGATGTTCCCGCGGTTTCACCTGCGTTTATCGTTACTGCGCCGCCCCCGTGGGTCGTAGCGTGATGTTATATAGCCTATAGCCTTCCTCGATAAATAGGCTATCCAACACTAAAATCATTTTTCAAATCGAACCAGTGGTTCCTGAGATTAGCGCGTTCAAACAAACAAATTCTTCAGCTCCATAATATTAGTATAGATTACACAGATAAATAGTTGATACACATAAATATAATATGGATGGATTAATAAGATGGATGAGGATGTATGTACATAATATTTATGTATATAGACGGCAATAGACATAATTAACCTTTTAATATTAGATTAGTAACCTATAAAACTGTTTTTTTAAACTTCTTTCTCGATGATCTGACATGGTAGCTAGAGCTAGTTTAGTTTAGCCAGCCTTGCGACGTCTGATGTATCTTGGTTCGATGTCTGCATATCCCTAAGTTATTTATCACTTTATATTATATTCCCTATTTCTATATATCCCAGAGTTTAAAATAATTATTATTCTTAGAAACTAGTAAAATGATATTGCCATTTGTTACGAAGCGCTTAAGATATCAAAATAATGCTGATACTGAAATATACTCGAGATTCCATTACTGAATTCCGTCAGTGAACGGTGTTATTCGTCCATTAAACGCGATGTCGTCGACTGCTTCTCAGCGATCTGAAATTTAAAATGTTTGTTGAGATAGATAAAAGGAATGAATATCTTCGTCGAGGTTCACAGCAAACACTTTCGTGTGCAAGTATGAAATGATAAAAGATTCATCCAACTTCAAACTAAATAATATAATCATAACATTTTGTTATTAAGCCTTTAGCACTCTACAACAATATAATATTATAAGGGATTAAATATAATGACCACCAAAAATAGTAATTGCGCAGCAAAATATGCTTACTATAATATATCATAACGAGCACCTATACGCCTCAAATCACTGCATGCCATCTCAGAAGGCTTAGGTTATGTTAGGTTTCTTCTTAAACCCACCCAAAAATAGGAGCCCCGCTTCGCAGGGCTCCGTCGACTTGTTTTCATCTCTTTAAATATATTTTGCTGTGCAATTTGGTGATCATATATTATTTTTGACTGTTTATATTTAACTATATCTGGTGATAAGTTAAACATAAGCCATATTATAAGTATATTCCTCCGATACAATCAGACAACTAACGACATCTAGTAACGCATACGAAAACTAACTAAATACACTTAACGTGTGAATGTTATACACGCCTTTTTAAACAAAGTATGTTTAATAAGAAATATAACTGTGGACTTTTCTTGTAACTGTATAGCATATATTTTCCGTAAAGAACCGTGTATATTATTTCTCAAAATGGGACATTCAAAAGCAATTCAGAAGCCCAGCACACCTGTGAAAAATGAAGAGCAACAAGATAATGGCAAAGTCTTCTCAGATAAGAGTGGAGCAAGAATAATGAATTTAAATGCTATTCAATTAAATGCACATGAATAATTCACTAAAAGAATGTTAATGTGGAAAAAAATGCTTGCCTTCCTCGTAGCGCAGATTTGGGGACGCTTAATTAATTATTTTTTACGACAATTCATCCCATCCTCTCTGGCTTAATGGCTTCTCACCAATTGTGAAACAAAGTTCAACGCGTGGAATTATACAAGGATTAAGCTACTTGTACACTCATTGTGGATTTTATAAATTGTTTTAGAATACTAGCACAAAATGTTACTGCAACGTAATTAATTTGATAATGAGGTTGATTTTTTTATATAACTTCCTGTAAAACTTATCGTAAGCTCGATAGTTTTGGGCTAAAGTGTAATGACGTATTTTTAAGTCACATTTAAGGTAATTAAAATACAATTGGGCTACTAAAATACAATTGGGTCATACCTGTTTGACTTAAATATAAACCCCGACTGAAGATTTGGCTACACCTTACGGAAGATCGCAAATATGTAACTTTATCTGTAAATAGAGGCGCTCATAGCCAGTTGCACTCACTGATCGGTAAATGATTAGCGAGGTTAAGCGGCGTTGGGTGCGGTCAGTCTATAGATGGGTGACCACTTAGTGGTATTTCATCTGAGCGTCTCCGTGCTTCAGAGGGCACGTAAAAAGTCGGTCCCGGGTGTTGTCAAATTGACAGCAGTCGTTAAGCCATGTCAGAGGCCTACGGGCAGCTTAAACAACTCTTGACAACAAGCTGGCCACTAATCACAGGAAAAAAATCTATACAATTAAATAGGGTTTCTCTTCTTTGAGTGAACATGCGTATGTGGGCAGACGATATATCCTTGGTGTTCCTTGTGATGAATTGACTCTTCTATTACAAGGTCGGCAAAGCGTGAGTATTACCGTTGCCCCTTTTGTTGAACTACCTACTTGCCGTTTGAAAAGCCGTATATTTCCTTACCACTTATGCAGTATACATTTATAACTATATGTATAGTCTGAAAATCACTACCTTTTTGTTGAATTTAGTTACTAAGGATTTTATCAAGGTTTATTTTTCGAAAAGCATAATTAAAGTAGTTTAATTTCATATAAAGTATATTTATATATTATACATATTTTGTATAAAGTAGTTTAATTTCAATGTATAACGTTCTTTATATCTATTCCTTTATCATTGTAGAACAGTTATAGATAGGATTGTGTATAGGTAGGTAACAGACAGTATTAACAGATAAAGCAATTTCTTAAATAATGGTAAGTAAAGAAACGCTCATAGATTGTTTTGATGTTACACAACTCAATAATTGTTTATCCAGCGAACCGTTATGACAAACGGAAACAACACCCCGTAAAGACAAAGATATATTCGTAGCTATCGAAAATAACAGAGAAACATAAAAACATGATGTAAACAAGTCGCGTAGTAGCCATTCGCTCGGAATTGACTTATAAAGGGAACAGTAAACGAGGCGAAGACCCCATGTTTGTCCGTGGGGTGAACGATCGTTTTACACGCATTCATTGAACGACTTCAAATTGCTCGCACATAACCGTGCTGTTGCGGCTCGACTACTGAAGCAATCATGTTATTTACTTCTGCCTTACTATTTATTTCTTATTTTATTTAAATGTGGAATTCTTTGTATGTACGTCAGCCGGTAATCTCTGTATCGAAATAACTTTACAAAGTGTGAAACGACGAACACGAAGAAGAAAGAAGATCAAAATTCGCAACACCTAGATATATCTTGCTTGTAAAATATCCCGCATTAGGCACAGTGCGGCGAGGCCTAAATCGAGGACAAGACCTTTCTATGCCAACCGCAGTTGCAGCTAGACTGACAGAGGAATAGATTTCGGAAGACATAGGCTCCTTCTGTAAAACTGTATGTGTAGGAAGGAAGCAGTCGAAAGGAATCGCAGGAGAGCCGATTCTGTTCGCAAAAGAACGCGCCGGGGAAGTCACACTAGTGGAATATCCGTTTAGAATTGCACTAAGATAATACCTGTCTGTCGTTAAAGGCGACTGCCATAGTCCATCGAATCATAGACGGTCAGAATACAAGTTCTACTCGGTACTAACAGTAACAAGTTCTGCTTTTGGTATTCTCTGAATCCCTATTCTGACCGTCCCTGACGTGTCGCTAAGGGGAGTGTAAACCTTTGCCTGCAAAAGACCCAAGTACATAAAAAGATTGAATACTGTCATGTTTTATTATAGCCCGCGAGCAATCTCAACAATACCTTTTACCAAGCAAGTAATAATTAATTATTTCACACTTTAATTTTGCTTGCTGCCCATGACATGCGTTGTGACGAGACACAGTACTCATGTACCGAGCACCGTGTAGCGCACTCGAGGTGTGAATGGAATGTGGTTGCGCCTCAGCCTCTAGCCAACACCACCCAAAACGTCTTTGTTCAGCTAATCTGAAACTACTACGAAACAACGATACGAAAGTAGATTATTAAAATATATTGAAGAACGAAATCCTAAAATAAGTACTTTACAATTGCAGCACATAAATAAATTAAAAAAACTACTTACAAAATAAGAATATTTTCTTTAATAAAGACAACTCCCGTGCTAAGAATAATTCCTATGTCACGGGGGACTTAACAAACACTGAAATAAATGACGCGATGAATACCCTGGAACAACTATTTGTGGATAACACATTTTTTGTCCCGATAGGGGATCGAACCAACAACACTCGACGCAATGGCAGTGATGAGGCGACCACTTCCAGACACCATCCGTGCAGTCAAGGATAAATATAATAACATAAAATAAATTCATAGTAACTTATACCTAACATTTGTAGAACAGTCTTTTTATGAAGGCTGTTTCTGGATTGTAAAAGTTCATATAATGCATTTCAAATCACGGATACCAATTTTAAAATCCATATAGCAAATTTAAAGATCAAAATCAATCTTAAAATAGTCCATCAATACAAGAGCGACGTATAAACGAAATAATAATATCCTGTTTGCTTAGCTTTAGACATATGTAGTAGGTAGTTCATAATTTAGCTTTATAAACACATTGTTGGTGTACAAGCGAGCCGAGCTGAGCACGTATATATGTTTGTGTTCAGCTGTTACTGTTCCCGCTGATATATTGGATATGTTAGTCGCATCGCACGCGTCCTCTGCGCCCCGCCATAATAAATTTTGTGACAAACAATATTCCCCTAGCCTTTGTCTAGTGCGCTCGCGAACGGGCATCGATCGACCTACAACAATACCACGAGACCTCATTCTGCCTGGGTCTGCTCTCTAGCGTAATAAACAACGACCTATACATTATACACAGCTTATGTGTTTCTAGCCATTGCATCCATAGCAAGCAAATAAAAGCAGTAAAGAAATTACTCATTCGTAAGAATGTCTCTTGTTTTTAACTTTTTAAATAAAGCATTCAATGTGAGCCTCCTCGTATAACCTGGTTTGCTAATGTAGTAATGGGTCGTCATCAAATTATTGTAGCACATCGTTTTCGGTCTGGACATATTCCTCTAAACAAATTCGCGTATTTAATGCGAAAAGCAGATAATCCTAACTGCGTGGGCTGTGGCACAATAGAGGATGTACAACATGTGTTAGAGGAGTGTGTTCGGTACCGTGAGAAAAGGCAAAGGCTCATGCAGTCCTTAAATTTGTCGCGATTAGATGTAGGCGTTTTTCACGGTGTGTTAGCCAATCCTATATCTGAATCAACAAAAATATTGTACAGCTTTATATTAGATAAGTAAGTATTAGGTTAAATATAGTGAGAGAATCTGTGTAAGCACGGTGGGATTGACATAGTCGCACCTGCGTACTTAAATCCCTATTAAAAATAAAGATTAAAAAAAGAACCTTTTCAATATTTGATGTAGTGTTCACAATAAAAAGCCTGTAAAAGCTCGCTAAGTTTTAAGTAGGTACCTATTATTAAACACTTATTTAAGATCTAATGTACGCTTAGTTTACAAATAAATGATTGTTCATATAATTTTAATGTTAAACGTACCCAAGGTTTGCACTTCTGCAATGCTTGATCCATTTACTATATTACAATTTATTGGACTCAAACTACAACTAGCATGGCTTCAATGTTATCCCATCCACAACATGAGTTTATTTCATGGAGTTTTATCTAATTTGCGGTTGAAAAGCATATACTGTGCTTGTCTTATCCTTTAATTCTAGTCACGCTACTACGTATTCCTAACTTTGACACGTACGTTTACTTAAACCATTAAACAAAAACCAAATATGATGTAACATGCAAAAACCATAGAATAATATTTCACGATGTAATCCTAATAAGTACACGTCTACCAAAGCGTTTGAGATACCTTACGCCTATTATAACCCAACCCACCCAACAATAATGTTGTGACTAATCTGACCTTAGCTAACCTTACCGAGGTCACGTCGCTCAAATCGTATTTTACATTCATATAAAACTTAGATTATAAAACACATACTCTTTTTCTGTGGTCCAGTAAAAAAGTAAAAGAATCTATGTCATTAGTCGTCAAATCAATTTTGAAAATGGAAGAATAACTTTCTGTCTAGAGACTGGACGAAGTACATTCTAGACTATAAGACGCTAGAGGTATTTTTTTCGCTATAGACGCGCGTAATAATAAACCCGCGCTTTTCTGTTCGATCGTAATCTAAGATTGTCGTTGGGTCGAGCCAAGGCAGTACGACAGCAGCCGCTCTAATGTGGGCGAAAGGTGCGATGCTCGGTGGTAGTCAACATCTATTGTTCTTTATCTAAGCTCGAAACTGTGTCGGCGCGCCTTCGTGCCGTGTGCCTCATGCCTCGAATGAATCACTATGATGCTGATCAAAATGCCTCGTCGACCCGACTTACGAAATATCCAAGGAGCCCTGTTTCAAGTGAACTCATTGAGGAAGTTACCCACGATCTGTTGAGCAATTTCACATTTAAAGTACATGCTTGGAATTGCTTTATTTTTGTTTGATTCGCGGCAGTATCAGTGGTTAAGCCGCAAGCAACATGTTCATTGAAATTCAATAAAGTTTCTTGCAAAATATACAAAACTATGATGAAGTTGTTTCTCATGGTTTATATAAGAACACAAACAATAAAACTTGTGTTAGATTTTGCAGGCAAGTAAATTGAATTTAATTGAATGTGTATTTATTAATACTAGCGGTCGCCAAGTGGTCGAAATTCGACCATAATTGATTTAAATTTTAAGTTTGATCGTTATTATATATATCATGAAATTGCAATAGGTACTTAAGGTATGTAACCATATGTAATTACAAAGAATTTGTACAACATTAACCGAAATACTACGAACGCGATTCGACTGCGTGTGTCAAACGCATGGTTGTGTGCGTGTAGTATTGTTTCATTCATTTAATGTATTTCTAATGCATATTTTATAAAAATATTAGGCTTCGTCCCTCCTTCTCCATATAAACTTTAACTGTGCCAAATTACATACTCCTCCGTCCGCGCAATTTTCCTAAAAAGGGATACAAAGTTTTTGCTTCACGTATTTATACGTAGATTCGTGAGTGTACTCAAGTACAGATAGATAGTACAATGTTATTTCATATTATGCTAAATACAATGTTAGCATGGATAGTTTTCGTCAATGTAACCACATCAAAACTACAATCATCTCAACTAAAAGTACACAACAACAGCCACAGAAGTTGTAGCGGTTACCCACGACAAAGTCTAACTGTAGCTACCACCTATTTCATACAATCCTATATTTCTTTTTGTAAATGTAAACACCATTCCAAATACCCGTACAAGACACACATAGCAACATTTGATATATAGTCATGGCGAAGGGAATTTTAAAGGTCAAACGGCTGTTAAAACGTTCGTATGATAAATGTAAGTCTCTCAATATTAAACAATTACCATTCACGTATTTATTCATTAGTCATTATGTATGTTAAACATGTTCACGGACTGGTCCTTTCGTTATACAATTATACTTTGTATGTACCAAATACACTAGGGTATACAATAAGATAACAAACTTTTTATGTTTAAAAAGCCTCTTTTAAATCTTAAGCTTATAGAAAACTTTTGTTAAATATCTTCGAGGCAAGTAACTAATTGAAAAGCAAACATCAATCGTGTTGAAAAATTATAATTTTATCATTTTTCTTGTGCCGATTTGAATATTATCACATCAGGTAGGCGAGCGTCAGTCAGGTGCAGTCAGATCACGTCAAAGTAGTAAAATAATAAAACTTTATCCTTCACGTCAACGTTTTGAATAAAATGCAAAACGTGTCTGGGATGCAGCCAAAACGGCTCGGCGCGTCTCGCCTAAGGCTCCGTCTCGTGTGGCAAATTGTACTTTCCCAACTAAACTATTATTTATCCGTAACTGGCCTCACATGCAACGCAGATTATTACGCGGCTATCCATCTAGCCGCTGATTTAGGTTATGATAAAGGACAATGTATTTCTACGGCTCGCAATAACTAGGTAAAGTAGAAATGAAATATTCGTTCGCTATAATAGAGACGCAAATGTGTTATCTGTATGTCATGCTAAAATACTTCTGGACTTCCGATTAATGAGGATAGTTAAAAATAAATGTTTACTGCATATGATCCAAGATTAATATTGTATTTATGTGTTAGTTATTGCATTATGCTTGATTTGTAAAATTTATATTAATATGTATATACATATGTATAGGTATAAATCGATAAAATTAAGCATTTATGACGTCATTAGTATTAAAATAACTTAGATTAAATTCGTAAATAAACATATGCTTTTATACAAATACTGAAAATATTATTTAATAACAATCCTAATCCTAACTTCCTAATCCTAACTAATACTATAAATGCGAAAATGAGTTGGTTTGTTTGTTACGCTTTCATGCCTTAACTATTCAACCGATCAACATGAAATTTTGCATACATGTTACCAGGGGTACAGAATAGGACATAGGGTACCTTTCATCCAGAAAAGTAACTGTTGCAAACCTAACCTAACCTATATTTACGCGAGCGAAGCCGCGGGTGAAAACTAGTATTGTATAAATATCAATTTAGTGACTGTAGTAAACTCACTAACCGATAACCTTTGACGTTCATAAATGATTAAAGGATTTTTGATTTTGACGTTAAAAGAGATTTTGTACTAATCAATACATATTTATATTTTATTCTTTTGCGTTTTTGCTCGTTACTTATTCATAGTATATAATAATATGCTAATTATAGACTTCTCAAAACTGTTAATGCAACAATTAAGATTCTACGCACCGGTAAGCAAATTACGTGTAATGTTTCCCCATGTCTGCGACACGACGTGTTAACAAATTAGTATAATGCTATTACACTAGATCAATTCATTTTGTATTGCTTTATATAAGTATGAATTCAACACAATTCATCGTCATCATTTTAGCCGAAAGACATCCAATGCTGAATATAGGCTAGGTCTCCCCCAAGGTTACACATTTACTAAAATAATATTCGAAGTGTTTGGCTCCAATCGTAAAGTGACCAAAGAGGAGCGCACCGCACCAGTGTTCGTCCTCGAGAGCTTGTTTACTTAACATAATATTCTGTGCAGACTGCGAATTCACTCGTATCCTTGCGTTTTATTGAATCAAAAACCTTCGCTACAAATGCATCTAATTCAGACTGGTAACCATATACCTACATACATATTCGTACATACATACTTTCGTTCGCCATACCTATGTATAGATGTATACGAGTAGAGAAACTTTTAGCCAAACAAATAAACATTGAACCTTTGTATTATTTACGCTCATTTGTATCAGTTTTGCTTACTAAGTTCTTTATCGGTTTCAGTTGGGCCGGCATTTCTGTGGGCAGCCCTTGTTCGGCCGAACTTGGAATATAAATTTGGCCACGAGCCTGTGCGTTGTTTGTCCGACAATAGGCACGGTTGCCAACATAAATTATCGGACAACATTCGTCTCTAGTTTACCGACAGCGATCACCAAATATTTACATACCTTGTTATCTACTATCTACCGACAGACTTCTAACCAAATAGCTTTTCTTCGATGAATTATTTAGGCAATAACAATATTCGCTTTTAGGGAAGGTTGCCCATCTATAAAAGAAAAGTTTTATCGGAGGGTGAGGAATAGGATTGAAGAAATTTTCCTCTCAAGGAATGTAGGAATGATATATTGTCGCACATCCGTGCATCTCGAAGACGGGGATTAAACCTTTTATAAGATGGCCGGGAATCTGTAAAGAAGCTTACTCGTTCTATACTGAATAGAATCTCGTAATTTCTTGGAAGTCCCGATTTACGTTTCCGTAATACACCTGAAAAAATCTTGCGCTCATGCTCGTACTCGCTACGCTTTTAAGGGGAACAGATTAGAAATTTTCTATTAATAATCAAAAACCCCGTTTCAACAACTCGTTAAAAAATGATGATTATACGCCTATATGTTACCTACTCCTACAACTTCCTCCTGAACTGATGGCGCATTTCGACTTGGTCGTTTACCGACTTCAGCAAAAGACTTCGGCGTTGAAGCGAGTTGACGCGTTGCTTCGTCTGCCTTGAAATTGGTCGATCTCGCCTACGAACTTAGTCCAGGCGACTAAATTAGACGACTAGGCCTGGATCGTTGGACATCATCTAAACGAGTAGAATGTTCTAAGGAAAGATTGGTGAGGACTAGTGATTTTTGACTTTCAAACGTCCATGACTCCACCGTAGGAGTTAGTACCACTCCACCGTAGTTGAGTTCCTTGCGCGTCCGTGACCCCTACGTGGGAGTCAAGAAAAACTTTGGTATTTTTTTCGCGACCAATCACAACGAGTTTTCTTGACTCCTCCATAGGGGTCAGGACACCCAACGGAAGGATTCTTTTTTTGTATGAATCATAGAACATTCCAAAGGTTAATAGTTTTAGGTATTGCTCTACTGGGTTATATAAATGAAATGCACTTGTTATCAACAGATACAATTTATTGACCAACCATTACAGAGAGTGGTTGGCGAGCGACTGCCCGCCACCGTCGACACCACATTCAACCTACGTACATATCACACGCGTATTCTATTACAATGTATATTATATATTATAGCTATACCATTGTACCCCACATAGTTAAGAATGTAAATATGTTAACACTGTAATAACAAGTCCTCTTAAAGGCCAACATTGGTTCAATAGAGATGGATCTATTCGAACTCATACATAAAGTATACATATGTATAACTCGCGAATGAGAACTGAGGAAGGTGATGGACAATCTTATTGATCTCTTCAGCTGCCAATTGCTGGAGATGACTTGCAGTTAATATAAGTAATTCTAACTCTAATATTATAAATGCTAATGTGAGTTTGTTTGTTTGTTACGCTTTCATGCCTTAACTACTCGACCGATTATCATGAATGTCGCATACACGTTTCCGGGGTACAGAAAAAAGGAAAAGAAAAAGGTATTGTTTCCGATTCACATAAATTATTTAACAAAATCTACATTAACGTAAACAAAGCTGCGGTCATGACCTAGTATGGAATAATGCTCGCAAGAATATAGTAAAAACAATTATTATATTCTACATTACGTTTTTAAAATCACTTTTAATCCTAAATTCAAATTGGCATTACCAATCATAATTTGTAAATTTATTATGTATTTTTACCATGCTATATAAGATTTTTACTTAAAGAAGGGCTTCCAGTGAAATTCATTAGCGCTAATTTGTTACATAAACTGTAGAAAGTGTGAATGAAAATGTAATTCCTCGTGTAAGTACGTTAATTTGATAACGTACCGCACCTCCGAGCGCATCGTGAAGTTACGAGTGCCTACATAAAAATATGTCGCTCTATTGAATAATTGCATTATTACGTTCAACGTATCTCTGAAGCGCAAATATAGTATTTGTTTCTATGTTATTAATAACTATGGTATATCGAATACTAAATTGCGTCTTGACCAGAGCTATTGAATCGATAGTTATTTCAAAACATATTATGATAAGTATATTGTCTTTCATTTACACGAATGTTACACAATGAAATTAAAATACTTTATACGGATTTTATTGCGTTGTTTATTGTTTTATTAATTTTAAGTATTTTGAGGCACGGGGAAACAGTCTCTCAATGACAATCGCTGCTGAAAAGTAACCGAAACTTCGGAGAAAGTGTAATTTTAAATAGTTTTAATACCGGTAACTTCGTATGACTTTAGCCCTGAGGGATGACATTGGCCGTTAATTGAATAAATCTGTTTAATTGAAAGAAGCTGTTTTACTGACAGTTTATTGATTTCCACGTGTATTTTTTCGGCAAAAAGTATGATAGTGGTCTGGTGGGAACTTCAAACTTTTTCTAATTAAGGGCCAATGTCACCCCTCAGGGCTAAAGTCATACAAAGTAGTTACGGTAATTAAAATAGCTTAAATAGTGGTGTAAAGTTTAATGTAGTAGTTGAATAGTTTCAAAATTATACCAATGCGTGTTTTTAAAATAAAAGTAGTTTAATTTCAATACTATAATAAATTTTAGTACTTACATGTAGTACTTGAATTTGATTCCCAATATATAATGATAGGCACAGGGCTGTGAGCGTGTGCACACGCTGATGTATAGGTGTACGCCTCATTAAATTTTGTTTGAATAGAGGGATGAACGGGCTGTCTACTTGGTCAGATACAGTTGGTACGGTCAGCATAAACATTTAGGCTCAAATATCCTGCAAACTTTAAAACAATTATTCACATGCCTCGATGGCGTAGTGGTGAGTGTAACCGACTGCCACGCCTGAGGTCGCGGGTTCGATTCCCGCACAAGTCAAACATTTGTGTGCATGAACATGGATGTTTGTCTTGGTCTGGGTGTTTCTATGTATAATATGTATGTATTTACAAAAAATAAGTATATATGTATATTTATCCATTGTCTAGTACCCATAGTACAAGCTCTGCTTAGTTTGGGCTAGATGGTGTTGTGTGTATGTGGTAGAATATTATATTATATTTTATTACATCCTGACCTAGAGCCTGATCGCCCTATCAACATCTTGAACGAGAAACAAGTTTTCCAGATCTCTTTAAGAGGATGCCCCTTAAAAAGATGTAGAAAACTTGTTTGCTGTCAGCAGGGGGATCAATACCCCGTAATATCTGTACCACTTAAGTTAGCTTCGCTGCACCTTCCCTTTGTAGAGTCTCCGACATTCCGACGATTCGGTTTTCTAAGCGTTCATGGTTACAAACGTGATAAAAAAGAGAAAAGAAAATAACTACGATGAAGCTTTCGCGTCTAATAAACATATTATTTACCTTAAGAGTTTTATTTACGATACTGAAATGACCAAATAGACAAACATTTTTAAAACCATTGTTTTAGGTACCCATAAATTGTCAAATACAATAATTTACGACGCAGGGTTTGTCAAAGTACATTTCCAAAGTTACCGAGTTTTAAGATCTAATTTATTCATACTTATTTTTTACAATATCTTTAAGATTAGGTATATGACTTAAATCTTATTTGACTTTAATCCGTAGTCTGTGCCTACCCCTCTGGGAAACAGGCGTGGATCTATGTATTTATGTATGTATGTATATGACTTGCGTTCATCATATTCGTAAATATATGCAACAAGCCTCCTTACCGACTTTATTTGATTAACATATTTCTTTAGTCCATACTTCATATTCCTAAAGCTTTATAATATGAATATTTATTTGTATTGTCGTTGCTATCCCTACTGAGTATGGGAACATCGGCTGAATAGTTCCAGACGGGTAGGAGCCACAAACATCACCGCTCCATCATCGCGCCATCTCGCGAGCAAACACTTGCATACCGTACCCCATTCACCCTACCTCACACATACGTACAGCTTTTCATATATTCACACGCATACAGACACACACACTAACGTACCTTCCCACTATGCCGTAGTAAACCCTCAATAACGTTACAAAGGAAGCAGGCTCTTTCAAAGGCTGTAGTCCTGTCTTATGATCGAGTACGTAATAACTGAGCATCATTTCTGATAAGTAACGAGTAATGCGATATACATATCTACATGATATACAACGATAGCTCAGTGGGGAGACCAACAGTTAACAATTTAACTTTAACAGGTTCCCTGTCCGATGAATCACATATGAAATCAAAAAATCTAAATCAAAAATAAATTTATTCAAGTTAGGTTACAAGGTAACATTTATAAATGTCAAAGTTACTCTACATTTTTTATGTGAATTTACATTTACTGCCACGTTCAGCAAAGCAAGGGTGTAGGGCTCATGAGAAGAACGGGCAAGAAACTCATGGCCACTCTTTTTAATCGCCAAGTTTACAATAACATTTTGTTAACAAATCATGATTGTAAGGTGCTGCAACCATTTCTCTATGAATTACTACTGAACATACTCAAGCATTTAATAAAATTTGATGGTAGCCTCTAAAGCAGCAGTATGGTAAATATGATACATAACAATAGATTTTCTATTGTGTCTATCACGGGACAGCGAATGGGTTAATATCATATTAATAAAATAATAATTATGTTTTAGTCTGTTAAACACGGTGCATGTAGTGTTTACTAATAAATTGTTTGTTACAATAACTAAAGTTTCCAAAATTGTTACATAGGTATATAAGAAACATTGTATACAAGCGTTAGTGAACCTTACCAAATAAATAAATAAACAGACTGCAATGCAGAGAGTCTCGGGTTCGAACCCACATCGCGCACCTCTGACTTTCGGAAGTTATATGACTTTACGAAATTATGTGCGTATTGATTGACAATTATCGCCTGCTCCGTGCCTCAGAGAGCACGTTAAGCCGTCGGTCTCGGCTGCCATGAACATCTATGGCAGTCGTTATTGGAAAGTCAGTGCCCTCTAATATCCTGACACTGGTCTAGCCTTAGGGTATCGTTAGCCTTCGGGTTGCGGAGGTCAGATGGCAGTCGCTCCGTGTAAAAACTGATATCCAGTCAAATCCGGTTAGACTAGAAAGCTGACCCCAAGTGACTTGGGAATAATAAAGGCTAAGAAGATATCTACACGATTTCATCCGATATTAATACAGCGTTTAAATATAACATGTAAGATCAGTATCTGCGAACCTACGATACTGTTTGCTTTTATAACGAGTCACTATAATAATCCTTGCGAATAGTAATCGTATATAACATTACGATGTTGCGTGCTAAGTTGGTTTAATAATAATTGACAAACCAGCAGTTTGACTGGGACCTAAGTTAGGTGAAATCAACTGGAGATGTAGTCCCAATGATAGATTCAAATGGGATTAAATATAATGACCACCAAAAATACTAATTGCACAACAAAATATGCTTACCAAAATATATCATAACGAGCACCTATATACGCCTCAAATCACTGCATTCCGTCTCGGAAGGGTTAGGTTATGTTAGGTTCCTTCTTAAACCCACCCAAAAATAGAAACCCCGCTTCGCGGGGCTCCGTCAACTTAGTTTGATCTCTTTAAATATATTTTGATGTGCAATTAGTATTTTTGGTAAGCATATTTTGCTGTGCAATTAGTATTTTTTTGCTGTGCAGTTAAATACTACCCGATTTAAATGTTGACTGGCTGCCATTAGAGATTAGATAGAGAGGAGCTCTCGTCAGGAAAACTTATTTCTAAGTGCATTACACAGACGAATAGCTCAAAGTAAATTTTCCGACAGCAACGAAACGGTTGACTGTGCACAAACCACCCAGTAAAGTCCTTTAGCCTGCATCCCGTACATAATAACGACCTCTATAAATTCTCTTACACATTGCAATGTTCTCGATGCCTACAATCGGGACTCACTAAGCATTCAAATGGTTTCAATACGTCCCGCTATGCAGAACTGTCTGGCCTCATGGTAGGCACTATGAATGCCAATCTGCCCGGGAATTTGGCTTGGACGCATCCAACTACGTATAGGTATATTGATGCCGGCTAGAGATGTCACGATGTTAGCTGTGGTATGTTCTTGATTACATATGAACTGTGAATGCGGACGCAGAAGACAGTTTATTCAAAAAAAACAAATTTGGGGCAGTCTTTGGGGACTGCCGATAGAAGTAAAATCTTTAATCCTTGATCATAATTACTTCTTTATAAACCAAAAATAATTCAAAAATGGAAACCGTTCGGTGACGATGACGCGAGTTCCATGATTTTTGTTCACCCAAGAAGTGCTCAACGCGCCTAAAGAAGTTAGAATACAATAACTTTGAATACGCGGTATATCAAATATAGACTCGTACTTGCGCCTAAACTGTCTTGGAATTCTCTGACTAATGTTAGCGGCCTTAAGATTAGTCCCTCGAATTGCGCCTTCAAATGCCACAGCCCCACAAAGGATGCCAATCGTGAATTGCCAACCGCAATCATTGGGAACATCGTAAATTATACAGCTTTATAAACAGGCGAGATGAAATGTACTAGCACGCTTTATGACTTGAACAATTTAGCACTTAGGGACCTAACAAGGGCATCAATTAATTTACCACGCGAAAGGATCCAGTAAGATAACGTCACACAAGCAGATATATCATATACCTCGGTATATAATTGATTAGATGTTCCCGCGGTTTCACCCGCGTTTATCATTACTACGCCTCTCCCGTGGGTCGTAGCGTGATGATATAAAACCTATAGCCTTCCTCGATAAATGGGCTATCTAACACTGAAAGAATTTTTCAAATCGGACCAGTAGTTCCTGAGATTAGCGCGTTCAAGCAAACAAACAAACAAACTCTTCAGCTTTATAATATTAGTATAGATATGCATCTGTCAATGCGTTAATATAATTTCGAAATGAATTTAACTCACGATATTGTAAAGGGCTCATTATGTCATAATAACGGCGCAAGCAATGAGCAATACACCAAACATGATTATTATAAAATGTGTATTGGTTTTGTACAATGAAATCGGTCAACCGCTGAAATGAGAGGCGCGACCATCCGCTGCCTGACGTTTTCCATATCGAGTGATTATTTTGTCCAGCGATGCGTTGTGGTACACAGGTTGATTTCGTATTCATTCGTATGGAAATTAACATAACAAATGTGTCCATCTGCGTGTTAATCATACCAGACATTTTGTAAAATGGTTCCTGCCTCTTACATATATTAGTTACACCGCAATGCTTTATGTTTTACCGACGCGAAGCATTTATTTTAAGGTTTGTTGATATGCGACGCTACCTAAGTCTCGACTAGGCGTCATTGGTAAATGCTATTAATATTTGTAACGGGGCTCCGTTGTCACAAAACTTCACGTTTACGTCACATTGATTACTTTACGGTCAATAAAATAAAATGCTCAATAATTATTTTCGCTTGTTACAGGCTTCAATCAAGAATGCGGTTATCTTGCGAAATTGGACGTTGTATTGAACACCAAGCTTGGAACTAATATCTGTTCTTATTACTAACAGTTGCTCGCCATGGTTCGAAGACTAATTGTGGTTTTGGCGATCACAGCCCACTTGTGTAAGTATCTATGAACCTCTCTCTTATCTTCACATTACGAAACATTGTACTCAATTATATATTGCTATATAAAAGCAAGATCACAAAAAGAAATCGTTGAGATATGTTAAAATAATTATCACAGATTTCGTAATTAATTAACATTATAAAGTATACTTAACAAAAATGTACGCTTAAATAATTCACATGTTTCATTAGCTAATGTGAATAACTAATAATTACCAAATTTTATGAAAACTCTCCCTATAAATAAATTTATAACAGTTCTAGGTGGTTGGCTCATAAAGAAAAACTTTTACTCTATTAAAGAATTTATGGAACATACGGCGTGATGAGTACGAAATTGACCTACTAATCAAATAGGAATTATGACATTGTTAATTGAAAATTTGTTATGATTGTTTGAAGAGACATACTTTGTTAACTCCATATAACATGTACCTATATTTACATGCTATTTGTAACGGCTAAACAGGCTTGTGCTAATTTATTATAGTATGACATCAATGTAATTTACCTTGTTTACAGCAAATAAAGATATTCTATTCTATTCTATTCTAAAGCTTTTATATTATTCGTACATAGCAACGTTTTAATGAAGTAATTTGAGAATAATGATAAACAATGCTTTCGTTGGTTTATACTAAAGTCACCCTCACTTCGCTAGGGATTGACGAGCTACTATTACTTACGTAATAAGTTCGTAAGTAATAAAACTATTCCAATATCTGAATTAATATAGAAAATTCCGTGCATGAGTAGGTGTACTTCGTCAAATTTATATATTACATTTTCACGTACAAACATCTTTGTTGACAAAAATATTCGAATAAATTCATATTACTCTTGTAAATACATTTGAAAAAGTTTGAATAGAACGTATAGAATGCGTAAATAGGGTAAACATGTCAATACGAAAAACTCATGAATAAGGATTACCGAGTAAAAAGTTCGTGAGAATATGTGTGAACGTGTATCTGAAGGACAAAAGATACAGAAAGGTTTGGGCCAAAGTAATTGAAAGTACATAAATTGGAATAGTGGAGGGCGCGAGAAGGCTCCGATCGGTATCTAAGGTAGACTATCTCAGCCCACTTGCTGGCAAATGGGGCGGAAGTAACAAGGATATAGCGACACAATCCTGGCATTTGTTACTTACTTTCCAGTGCGAAAAGCGCAATGCGTATTATCTAGAACCTACTGCATGTTACGGAATATTATACAGCCTCCTAGTCCCATAAAATCTTATGTAAAGACAGTAACTTTGCCTTAAAATTGTACTATGGTTTTATTTTTTCTATCGCTATCGATCTTCACCCCTATAACGCTCGCCCCGATGCAATTTGATTCATCGTTAGTGACACATTACTGTTAAAACATTGAACAGCTGAACCCTTTTTGTCGAGATTGAGTCCATGTTAAGGAAAAAAGCTTCGATTTCAGTAGATATTCATTGTATTAAGATATAATACAAACACAAACTTTTATTTTATTATTACTGTATTTGAAACTTTTAACTGTAAGTTAATTAAATAATTATTTTATAACATTTCGAAGGATACAAATTCGATTAAAGCAACCAGAACACAGTATTTTCTTAAAGACTCGTCCACACAGAGACAATGCAATGCAGAAATCTACGTGACTTGTTACGGTATGTGAGGACCGGCGACGGACAGGGGTAGTGTTTGTACGATTTCAATATATTTACTTTAAATGTAACACACTCTCAATAACTTCTTATTTCCGTTTGAACGTGTATTGTTACGCGTGACATCCACTATTTCGTGATGCGTTTGGCAAACATAAGAAAACTCTAAATTAATCGCCTCGAAAACGCACATTTGCTAAGCATGTTTGTCACGGCCCGAGTTCACAGCCCGTAAACACTCACAGAAATGTGTGTGCCTTCGTCGTCGATTTATGCGTTTTCATAGAATCGCATTGAACAAGCTCATTTATTTTCATATCGACAACTTTTTCTTAACACGTCATTAGGCTAACTATGGCCGTATCTAGCCAATAACTTTGTTTGTAAGCACCCTCTCTTTTTTAGCCATATGAAGGTACTCTTACAGATCATTTGCCAGCCAATGGTATCGAAGTAACGTCGTTTCTGACTTTTTGCCTTTATCGCTTCATTCTGTTCAGAGTTTACAACATAAAACTCTCGTAAGTGATCTTGACGTGGTACAAAATATTGGGCATACGTTTTAAGGCCAAGCATTTATTTTTATAAAAATATTATAATGGTACTTTCAAAACTGTGTATAAAACAGACTTAAATAAAACTTTAACTGGTGTTGCGACAAGCATTTTCATAAATTACAAACACATCATTTCAAATTCATATATTCATACAGCTATTATAGTTTATAAAATATCGTATCAACGCCTTAAATAAATACATATTTTTGTTTTTTGGAACGAAGTTCCTTACGGCAGGCTTGGAGGGGATAGGGATTTTGCTGCGCGACCGAACTGAAAAAAATGTGATAGTAAAACCGTAAGAAAAAATCCGTGGAAAAAAGTGCGTGGAATAAAACCGTTAAATGAGACGTGCGCAGGCGCGACAGTCGCATACACAAGCGAGTAGTGTCTAATACCAGGATATCAGAAATCACTAAATGACCAATATATTTAAATGTTTGGAATCATTTAAATATATTGGTATAAATGAATATTCTTTATTCTATTTAGTGAATTGAGCACGATTTTTTTTGTTTAATTGTCAGGTTGTATGGTGTTGGCTGATGGACCAGTATACGGTGGAAATGGCAACCCAGCAAACCCAGCAAACCCAGCGCCCGCGCCAGCGCCAGCCGGCAATTACCTCACGCAAACTGTCTACGGCTTTTTGGATTTTACGACTACCATTGGCAACACAGTAATGGTTTTCTCTCCCCAATCGGCACCGCCACCAGGTCGCTTACTTTACTCCATTTATAATTTTTATATTAAGCACTCACCTTACTAACATCATACTTAAGTGATTTTGTATCAATGAGATTAATATAAACGCACTATATAGAGCTGTTTAAATTCTAAATCTATTCAGAAAATTAAAATAAGTTTATATAAACGCCAGTTGAGATTATACATTTTAACTAAATATCACAACTAACGACACTTTTTATCTATTTTCAGAACCACCGAAAACTGAAAAATCTGTTCAAGAAAATATCATTGAAACCAAACCACCTCCACCGTCAGTCACCACCGCTAAGCCTGAGGCAATCAAACCGAGCAAAATATCTGATAAAGACAAAACTAACAAACCCGCCGCCCCTGCAATCCTGTCCAGCGCTGTAAATATAGTTTCTAACCCACCGAAAAAAGATAATAAAGTTGCAAATGCACCAAAATCTGTTGCAAAGGAACAAAAACAAATCATCACAAAAGTAGAAGTGGTCGCTGGACCATCGAAAATCGTTGAAAGTAGCACCCCTAAACAATCTTCCCAGAAATCAAACAAAAACGCACAGTCGAACAAAAACAAGAAGAATGATGGTATAAAATCAGTTACTAATGTTGTGAGCAGCAAAGTTGAAATAAAACAAGCTCCTTCAGCATCTGTTGTAAGTTCTAAAGTTCAAATAAAATCAAAGCAAGCCGAGGAAGAACCAGCAATTTTGATTACTAACAACAATATTGCCGAGCCAGAATATGATTTCTTGTCTCGTCAACCTTCTGAATTTGTTGAAGAAACATATAAAGTTATCAACATACGTCCATCAAAGGCGCCTGGACAAAAACCAAAACACGGTCACAAAAACAGGCACCAGCCTACTCCGCCACCAGATGATGATGACGACCATCCTCTCGGACTGGTTACTACACTTGGAGGTACTATTGTGAAAGATGGACTTACTACAGTACATGAAACTAGTGTTATTGGCACATACATATCAGGCAAATACGCTCAAGTTCTAAATAGCAACTCAAAGGTGCTACAGCCATCCGGTGGACACAGAGGAAAAATATCCCCAAGTCCTACACATAGAATATTGAAAACAGTTGCACCATCTATCGCCAAAAATAGGCACAACTTAGAGCCTACGCCATCAGTTGCTGACGATGATGCGAACTTTGGTAAAACTACTCGAAGGCAAAATAACGGTGGAGGTTCATTCAAAAATCGTCATAGATCACAAAATAGCAACAACAACAACAATAATAATAATAACAGTGAAAATGATAACCACACCAACACTCCCTCAAGCCAGGGCAAGAAATTCAAAAATCGAAATACTGCGCATGCACAACGGACACAAAGGTAATATTCACTTTATGAAATATGCATGTATTTAGTAGTTGTGTAGCCAAACAAGTACCTACGCAATCATCAACCTTTTACTCTTGCCGACTATCATATCATTTTTATCATGAGCATGATTGCATGTTAATAGATATAATTTCATTTTTAACATAGCATATATTTCATTTCACAAATTAATTTATTGAAGCTTTTTGTTGCATAAGAATAAAGTAATTGAATTGTGATCTTCGGCAATTGTAAATAATTTTATTTTGCAGTACTCGGTTTGGTCGACCCGCGAAATCGCCTCAACTGGCAACCGTCTCTGATTTCAGTGAAACATCCACTCCATCGTATTCCAATAGGAGGAAGAACAACCGTAACTCTGGACATAAGACGACTGTAACACCATCGAGCAACAACGACAATCAGTCGAAGCGAGGATTTAAACCCCGAGTTAACCCAACACCTGTGGAACAAGTGACGCCGGCGGCCTCTACCAGTGTGTATAAATTTAAATTGAACCGTGCCCCGGGCTCGGGACGCTGGCAATACAAAACAAGCCCTAAACCTAAAGTGACTATTCGTAAGATGAATGGTGACGACGAACAGCAAACTACGCCAAATTCAAATCCGCTTATTGACGATACGCAATATAATGACATATCTCCTCAAGCAAGATCTGATAATGATTTAGAACTATCAGGTTCACAGAGTGGTCCTGGTACGCTCCTTGAGAATGACACCGATGACAACTCTATTGAAAAGCCGCCCCCAGTGGAAACATTGAAAGTGGAGATTTCAACGCCTGCTGATTTCCGAGATGTTTATTATGAGATTGCTACTATTAGAACGCCTTATACCTTCCAGGTACAGTTCCTTGTTTTGTTTGTCTATAGTCTAAATAAACAAACTTTGAGATGAAACTATATACCTATTCTTTATGTGATTTCAGGTTGGGCGCGTCAAGAATACCCGTATAATTACCGTTACTTCAACTATAGAGAAACGTATAGAACCCACTCTGGTAGCTAATTCGCAAGCTTCTCTCAACGAACCGTTGACAGAGAATATTTTAGCGACAGCATCTCCTTACGAGAAAGATCATGCGCTCCTAGATTCGAGTATAGCAACATTACCTGCGATTACATTATCTTCAGACATGGAAACGCCCCCGCTGGAGACAGTAACCGAAACATTTAGCACAACTCAGAATATGTTGAAGACACATATTTTACCTGTGGTAAGAGATGTTAACGTGACAAGTAGCTTAACTTTCATCCAAACTTATCAAGTTACAAGATTTGTGACAGCAACCAAAACGTTGCCGCCTATGGACTACTTCCAGTTCATACCGAGCAAAACGTTAAAAGAATTCAATAGTAGACTTGACGAAGCTGGCTCTGAATTACACCTGGAGCTAGATTTCGGAGACAGCAACGAAGATGAAGAAGGAGGTCTACGACGCGTATTTCCACCAGACCTTGACCTTGCTAATGTTGGATCAGACTTTGATCTGACCGAGGTAGACAAATACAGAATGCAAGAGAATCACTTAAGGCTTAAAAAGGCTCATGGTCAAAATAAAGGCAATCACGTGACTGAGGCGCCCAACCCGCCCACTCCAGCTTTGACTCCAGAACAAGCTCAACAACTGGCTCTCTTAAGGCTCCTAAACCCAGCTGCCGCTGCTCAAATACCGGATGTCGTTACTACATCTAAACCAGTTTTGAAGTATGAAACAATATATGAATCGCACGTTATCCCGATATTCGATGGCAAAACTAGCACGCACAGCACCATATCCAGACCAGTGGCTACCCTAACGAAAACTGAATATGTAATTGGTACCAGCAGTCTCCCAGCACTACCGCTACAGACTGTGAACCCTCTATTCCCACAGCAGTTCTCCTTGACTTCCACACCTGTAGTAGTAAACACAGAAGTTACTGCTACTAATAGTCAAGTTTTGAAGTTAACGTTCGGCGCAAAGACAGTCTACACGACACTTTTCAGTACTAAAGTTGTGCCCACAGTAGTAACATCGTACATAACGTCCTCAATCGCGGTGCAGCCAAGCGCTGCTCCCGGCTATCCAGGATACTTCCCAGCGCCATTTGCACCCTTCCCTTACGTAGGATAACAAGAAAATATAGAAAATTCAATAGTGCAGACCATAAGTTGAATATTGTGTTCACCAGTGTGTGTAATGATAACGTAACTTTTCACGAGAAACGGAACTTTAAAATGTGAATGCGTTGTTGTAGTGCACGTAATAAACTATATCGCGAGTAGGTGAACAGTAAACAGTGCAAAAGCAGCAGAACCTTGCGATTTATTGCCTCTGTGAAAACATGAAAACTCTGAAGTTGTTTTTCTTATGAAGTTTAGTGAGCTCAGCGCTAAAGATGCGCTAGGTACTAACAGTAGCCTCGAGGTAATGTTTACCGACTTTTAATAGACATGTTAAGCGCAATTTACTCTGTATTCAGTAATTGCTTGTAAATATTATTATTTATAACTAGTACTCTTGTAAATCGATGTTAGATGTGTACTATAGCTATAGATGTAGATAGCTTTCTTACCTGTATTTTATATTTTTGTACATTTATTCCTTAAAATAAATGGGTTCTATACTATTAAACACATAACATATAGAGTTGTCGCTTTATTTTATTTAAATGTGTTTATATTTACTGTCTTTGCATCGCAAAATATAATATAACAGACGTCATAATTATTGACATATTGATTAATATTTAAACAGTGTTGATTTGTTAATTATAACTTTTAAGCATATATCACAAAATATTACCATTTACAAAACATTTACATTGGAGAAATATTCAATTCTTACCAGATTCAGACACTAATATTTCAGAGTTGAAAGTTTATTTCCCATGATATCTTAATTAAAGCCGTTTTATGCTTAGCAGACGCGCCGAAAGAAACAAAGAGCCCTTTAACTTGAAACTAAGATTAATGGAGGCTGTTTTGTAAACTTAATAAGTTAACCTAGAATCTTAAATTGAACTTTTTCATCATCGGGGAAGAGTCGTAATTTTTTATATACCGATGAGAGTCATCCCGTCTGTGTTTTAAAAGATTACGACTAGGATACGAGAATATTATTTGTGTTACCCGGGGGTTACCGTCTAGCACAAATAATATCCTGAAGTTAAGACTTACTTGCTTGCTCGTGTTTTACTTTGCTGCAGATAAATTACACGTGCTTTGTGAATGGAACACTAAAATGTACACCTTTGCTTTATTTTCTGTCATATGATATATGACATACTTGTACACATTTTCTAGTTATATATATATGGCAAAAGAATTATATCCGAAATATACTAATAGGGCACATCTATAAAGAAATCTTTTTAATAAAATAACAACCGTCGTTGTAAACTTTCTGTTAAAATTTAATGCTGTATATAAACCTTATATTCTACCAGCACTAACTGTAGTAATTAATTACTTAATTTATATATCAATACTGTCATATAAAGACCTAATTTCTATATCATCAGCCTGTAAATAATATCTTTTTACTTCAAAATCGGTCTAATCTTTGTATAAAAGACTTGTCTTTGTTATATTTTCCAATATTTAAGTAATCTTTTCATGTAATGATTTTTTTACGCCCGGGAAGCGGGTAAAAATGATTGGCACAATAATTTGAAAAATAATGTTTTTATTTCGTTACGTAACAACTGAACAGTCAAAAATTATAAATAGAAAAGAATTATAACATCTGCTCTTAATCTTTTTATTTTTCAATTTAGGTACCTATTGAATAAAAGGTTTAGCTATGAATTATATTTTGGATTATATTATTTTCAATATAACTTTACCTCTACTTATTTGTTACTGTTCCGTTACTTAATTGTTTGGTTAATTATGTATTGTTAATGGATTTTGGTAAATTGAACACTAGGAAGTGTGGCAAATTTAATCTGCAAGAATTTCTTTACACACAAATACTGGACACACACAGATAATTAGGTTCAACTAAGTTAAAGCTTTTAAATAAGCGGTAGAGAAAGATGGCGGCGTAGATATTGTGCCATTTGCCCACACATATCATATTCTGTATATCCTGGATCTATATCATCGCCTAGATATCGCTAGAGCACGATTACGAACGATTATCAACTCTGTTGACAGATGACAGAAAGTTGTATCTAATCAAATGGTAAGCCGGTACGTCCCTCGCCCACCTCGCCCCGCAACGAGGGATTGCACGACTGCTAAGAGCGATCTTTAGCAGACTACATGAATTGGCTTTTAGACAATGTCTATAGGTAAATAGGTATATAGCTTTGGTATATAGCAAGAAATTGATAGAGGGGATTGTCGATGACGGCCCATTGTTTGATTTGTCATGTTATCAGACCTCTTTGTCAGTAATCGCTCTATGGCTATTCAGGTTGGTATACACCTTATTGTGTTGCTTAGTTTTGTTTACAAGCGAATAGTGGAGAGATGGCTAATTAGGTAGTAGGATCCCAGTTGTATATTATATAGCTTTTATTCTAAGTTTTGACAAACAGTGCATGTACAATATGACCTAACAGTATCTATATGTTTGATTCGTAAAATCAGTTGAGTGTCGAGCAAATGCGTTGAACTAAGCAAACAATGGTCGGCGGTATATTTTTCTATCCTTTGAAAAGCTCTGGTCACTATGTGTGCATTGCAGCTGTAGAAATATAAAGCCTGCTTTTCCCGCCGGTCGTGTCGAAGACACGCTTAGAAAACATCACAGAACTTAGCTTAACAATATTATTTTGTATAACAAAGTGGGACGTAGAGAGAGATTTCTTTCGCATTATGATATGGTATTGTGTGTTTCTTCTAAAACATTAAACACAATATTTCACATTGAAGTGAGAGAAACGGAGGGAAGTTTCCTTACATTTTGGTGTATGTTTGTGATTGATGCTGTTCCAAATCTTCTTTGGATTTACACAATAGCATAGCTAAATCAAATAATATTTATATTTTATGCTAGTAGGTATTTACGCTATGTACCGTAGCCGTATAAACATGTAATTTAAAAATACATATGTACGTACCTACCAACAAGGTTCGATCATTGATTTATTAGGTGAATAATTACATGACTGAGGGCCGATTTTTCAATCGTCAGATAATTTTTATCTAAAGAATAAACTTGGCGGTTTGACATATGTATTTTCTATATAAAAGCTGTCAAAATGTCAAACATATTCCTCAGATAAAAGTTATCTAACGATTGAAAAATCAGGCCTGATACAAACAATTTTACTTTACGGCAAACATTATGAACTGAAAATGATTGATTATAAAAGTATAGTTGATTTTTTGTAATCTAATGTAATTATTTTATATTATTATCATTCGCCATTGCAAAAACTAAAGAATTAAAATAAAAGGAATCGGTTGAAACAACTATTACAAACACACAGATTCCTATCAAAATATAAATCTGTCTCAGCTTATGACTGCTATAAAATAATTTTGTTCTCAAAATCTCGTTAATTTTACATAGAGCTAACAATAATTCAAATGAAACGTGTATCCATAAACAACGTAGTTACGCTTTATTACTGCGTATTATTATTCTAAGATTATACAGAACTACAGACTGTAACAACAATATTTATTATTGTTATTGTTGTTTGAAAGTACCTTCAAATAATTGGACGAGAAAATTCTGAAAATCAACCTTTTTGTTTAGAAAAAGCAATATACAATTTTGCTGGTATTGCGAACTTTAAATTAGTTGATATAAATTACTAGAAGAAATCGATTCCGACTACTACAACAAACTAAATGTACCTGATCTGATGATTACGTGTTCCTACAAGGGAAGAATGCCCCCAGTCTCTTAAGCTAGGAGCGATTAAAAACCAATAGTATAAAATTTTTATTCTACTATGTTCGCCTGGTTAATAAAACCTGGGTGAACAGACTGGCATTTTTTGGTTTATTTATATTATGTTGATATTATTTCACACCACTTTGATATCACCTAGGATATCATCATAGAATATCGACGTGAAATAGCAGTATTCCTACTGTTGTGTTTCGTTCGGTGAGTGAGAGTGCCGGAGGCCCAATCACCTCCTTTTCCATCCCGCTCCTTCTCCTTCCCACTTCCTTTCCTAAAGGGTCGGCATCGCGCAAATGATGCTTCTGGTGTTGCAGGCGTCTATAGGTTACGGTGATCACTTACCATCAGGTGGGCTATGCTTGTTTGCCACCTTAGTTCTATAAAAAAATTAAAATAATTCAACATATGTGGTGACATTTGTTAACTTTGGAATTATATATATCATCAAGATGAACCTGGCACTCTCGTTTATTAATCTTGTGGATTAATCACTCAATCATTTTACGATCATTTCACAAGTTATAGGCAAAATGATTTCGAGGAACTCATACATTTCACTTTGTTTGAATTGCTCAGGTGCACATCCTAACTAATATAATAAATGCACATGTGAGTTTTGACTGCACGGATCATAATAATAATAATAATCGTTTTATCATCTATAGTTACCAATATACCAGTCCATCAAACACCCATACCCATAGCCCATATATTAGAATCCATACGTAGCAATAGTCCTACGCCTGCTGCGGCTAGTGTCGCTGTAGGTGTTCCATCCCACCTTTGATTAAAACTCTCGAAGGGCCTCTTAACGTTGGACCCATGTCTCTGTGTAAGCCTCCCAAAGGGCCGGGTATTTTCCTAACGTATTAAGAATATACCCGTGAAAGAGAAACAAATAATAATAATATTCTATCACATACATCATCTAGCCCAAACTAAGCAGAATTTGTACTATGGGTACTACACAATGGATAAACATACATATATACTTATTTTTTTGCAAATACGTACATATTATACATAGAAACACCCAGACCAAGACAAACATCCATGTTCATGCACACAAGTGTTTGGCTTGTGCGGGAATCGAACCCGTGACCTCAGGTGTGGCACGCACTTACACTAACCACTACGCCATCGAGGCCGACAAATGGCATAGTGGTTTAAATGGTCGCCTCGCCACTGCCATTACGCCGGGTGTTATGGGTTCGAATCCCACACAGCACAAAACTTTGTGTGCTCCACAAATGGTTGTTCCGTGTCTGGGTGTTCTTTGTGTCCGTTGTTTGAATGTTTGTGAAGTCACCAGCGACACAGGAACTCTTCCTAGTGCGACAGTTGTCTTTCTATGAATACTAGCGGTCGCCTAGTGGTCAAAATTCGACCAAAATTCCTAAGCTTGCTACATTGTTTTCTGTTTTTCTCTATTACATATAAGTAAATAAGGTATAGGTAACCATAGTTACAAAAAATTGTACGACGTCAGACGAACAATGTCGAAATACTACGAACGCGATTCGACTGCGTGTGTCAAATGCATGGTTTTGTGCGTGTAGTGTTTTTTTCATGAATTTATTGTATTTCTAATGCATATTTTACAAAATATTAGGCTTCGCCCCTGCTTCTGCATATAAACTTTAACATCTGTGCCAAATTTCATACTTCTCCGTCCACGCAATTTTCGTAAAAAGGGGTACAAAGTTTTGCTTCACGTATTAATATATAGATACCTAATCATTTGAACACTGATATCATTTAGGTGAAATAATTCCGAAGAATACACATTGTTCACTAAGGTGATATTGCCCAGTTGCACATACTAGTATAAAACGTAAGATGATAATTCACATAATGGACCAAATAACAGCATTGTTAAATTATTTTTCTCTTTTGTCTATCAATACTGTGATGAAAATAGTTTGAAAAAGTTAAAGCCCACGTTAAACCCCAAATTACAAATTACACTCACATTCTTATCTATCCACACACTCACAACACACACGCACACATCTACAATTCCTCACTTACACATCTTACATATTTCAATAATAAATATATAAATTAAGTATGTTATAACCAGAGATCGGAATAGGTAGAGCTGTTTTATGTACTTGGCATAGGTTAGAATAATATGGATATTCCCCGAGTCCCGGGATTTAGTTTTTAAGTAGTAAAATCATAAAAAAACTATTCTCGCCTTCGGGACTAATGAAAGATTACAATTCCTTTCTAACGGGTAAATATAAGAAGGACGGGATTAAGGATAGTATAATAAAATCTATTTATTATACTATCCTTAATCCGTCCTTCTTATATTTACCCGTCAGAAAGGAAGTGAAACCACATATATTTTTTTACGTAACAATTTCTTATTCAAGAATCAACAATCATTTAAACATTTTTATTCTGAAGTTGTACAAAAACATATTACCATACAAATTATTTGTTCCTCAGAAAATCAAAACATTATCAAATAGAACAATATGTATTTACAATAAAATCTTAATTAAAATAATCAATGCACTTCAACAATAATTCACTTATTTAAACAAAAAATGACAATCTATTTCTTTTTACATCTAACACCCATTTATATGTGGAAAACGAGCGTTCGACAGCTGTTGATATTAGTGAAGCGAATTTATATGACAAAATTTCGTCATTCACATCATTTTTCGATAATTTTCCTTCATATTCTCTGAGGATGTCAATGTTATAGCGTCTAATTTTATAGCGTGCTGTTGACGTAAAATTTACAACGTTGCTCATGCGCTTATTGGCTTACATAAACCATTTTTATACATATTGACAAAAAGAATGAAATTCAATAAAATCCCGTAGTATCAGTCGGAATCCCGTGGAATATCCATATTAACATCAATGTTTGCGGTCAATGAACCTAAATAGCTCTACCTATTCCGATCACTGCTTATAACTCTCTTCTGTGTCTATTGTTTCATTGTTTTGGCTGAGCGCTGCCTCCCAAAATACAGGCTATAGAATCAGTGGGAATCAGTGTTAGTAAGTATTGTGCTAACTCTAAGTCCTAGATGAAAGTTCACGCAATGTACTACTTTTCTATGTCAATAAACATTATTATTATTATATTAAATGCGTCTATATTATATACTTACATAATGATTCCTTATGATTTTATTCTTTAAAAAGACAACTGCCGCACTAGGAATCATTCCTGTGTCGCGGGGGAGTTCACAAACATTCAATTCAAACAACGGACACAAAAGGCACCCAGACTCGGAACAACCATATGTGGATCACACAACGTTTTGCCCCGCGTGAGATTCGAACCCACATCACTCGGCGTAGTAGCAGTGGCGTGTCTACAGAAAAGAGTTCCGTTTTCCTGAGGCAAATAAGACATCCTTAATCAAATACTGTGCTGACATCAGCGGATCAGTTGATTCTAGCGCTAGCAGCACTAAAACTCTAATTACTCAAATACTCAAAGCCTCCGTGGCGCAGCGGTAGTGAATGCGACTGCTGTGCATGATGTCTCGGGTACGAATCCCGGGTCGGGCCAACAAAAAGCTATTGGATTTTTCTGTTAAGAAATCTCAATACAAGCCCGGAGTTAGGAAGTTGGCGGTGTTAGACACCCCCGTGCCTCGGAAAGCACGTAAAGCCGTTGGTCCTGCGCCTGATCTCTCTCCGATCGTGTCGGATTATCCGTCCCATCGGATCATGAGCGTTAGGAAACAGAGAGTTCACTTTCACACTTCAATAACATTCTAAAAGAAATAATAATCCGAATTCAATAACTTTGTAAAACCAAAAAAATATATTTACTTCTTTACAATCTTTCAATCAGAAAAATGTCTATCACAAATACCCGATGTGCCTACACATGACTACATAGTCCATTTTGTTACAAACTTTATATTTCGTTTCATTCTAATAACGCTTAGCAGCGATTCTAAAATCACAATCAGAAACTATAAATTAAATTAATTGCCACTTTTAGAGATGCAACGTTTCCAATCATGCTAGTTATATTTTTAAAAAAGCTATAGCAATATGAATGTCTATCTCGATGAAAATCTGTGCGAATGCAGTTGGTTTCAGTGCACACTGATTGAACGAGGTTAGATGAAATCCGCTTATCGTCCGTCGATTGCGAAAGAGACGGGGGAATAATTTCATTTGAGCATGCACCAGCCGCGGTCCAGCAATCACACCCCTCATACTGTCATGCAAATTAACAATAGGCCTCTACGCAAGGAAGCCGTCTATTGAGTGCGATGGAAAGCGTCAATGTCAATTTACATGACAAAGAGGTGCAGGTTTCTGAACTGGTGTAAAGTAAAATTTTAAATGTTTATAACAACATATCTGGTCTATTTATAGCTTGTGAACGAAATATCTTTCTAAAGTATACATGCGATTATGTTAGAGCAGTAAACCTGATTTTATCACGATTATTCTTATCCTTCATATACAATTTAACCCAAATATTTCTTGCTTTTGTACATGGCACAGCAAAACGCATATCAACGTCGGCTCTCTCATAATAATTAATTTATTGAATAAAACAGAACACCCCATATCATCATTCTTTTGTGTAGTAGAGCCTCGCTGATTTCAGCATGAATGGGTCGGCTCGACCGGGGAAGGACTACCCGCTCACAGAATATCAACGTGAAATAGCAGTATTCCTACTGTTGTGTTTCGTTCGGTGAGTGAGAGTGCCGGAGCCCCAATTACTCTTTCCCCCTTTCCGCTCCTTCTCCTTCCCACTTCCTTTTTCTCCCAAAGGGTCGGCAACGCGCAAGTGATGCCTCTGGTGTTGCAAGCGTCCATAGGCTACGGTGACCACTTACCATCAGGTGGGCCGTATGCTTGTTTGAGACCTTAGTCACATAAAAAAAAACATAATCGTATAGTAAAAGCGCGGACAAGTGGCGACGACCGCTGCGCTAATGAACGCCTAGATATAATATTATAGCATAGCTACCGTCTGTGCTCTGTGGTCGTTTGCTATAATATATATCACAGTATCTCAATTAAAATATCAGTACACAAAGGCTTTAAATAAAGTTTTATCAGAATCTAATGATTTTGGCAGATAATTTATAAAGACTAAGAGCAATATAAAATTCATTACGCTTTCCTAAGGGCATTTTTCCTTGTTTCTATATACGTTCAAACTTAAACCATAAAGAATCAGATAGTTTATGCACAATCGTTATATACCTATCTTGAGTAGTAAATACTACATACCATCACAAATTATTTCATAATAGGCTTTACTCACGTCTAACAGTAGTACCGTGAGGTGATTTTATTAAGTTATAGCATAGCATAAGCATACTAGCTTTTGCCCGCGGCTTCGCTCGCGTTAATTTAGAATTTGACAATCAATTCGGGTTGTACTCTGCTTGTAATAATATAATTCAATCATGATTCGAAAGACACCTGGCGCCATCTATTATCATAAGAACGTTATTATTGTTTTCCTCGGGAACAGTTTTTTTTTTGGATGAAAGGTAACCTAAGTCCGTTTCTGTACACCTGTCAACGTATATGCAAAATTTCAGGATGATCGGTTCAGTAGTTTAGGCGTGAAAAGGTAACAAACAAACAAACAAACTCATTTTCGCTTTTATAATATTAGTTAGGATTACGAAGCGGTATCGCTTCAAGCTATACGAGTGGTAGATACTACAAATTACACGAGTTTCATAGTATAATACTTTTATAGTTTTCAACTATATAAAACTGCAATGATTACACTGTTACGTGCTGGGTTCGAGGGACAAGAATTTAAACAATATTAGTAGTGTTGCCGCTCGATAGTCCACTATCGATAGTCTATCGATGGACTACCGATAGTCTAAGAAAAAACGATAGTATCGATAGTATTGATCGTCGAAAACGAATAAACTATCGATATTATCGACAGTATTGATACTATCGATAGTTTTATACTATCTGATCGTTTAATATTATATTATAATTATATAACAATACTATTGAATCACAACCTGCTACCGATAGCGCAACCACATCGATAGTATCGATACTATCAATAGTATTGCAGTATACTGATACTATTGTATCAAACTGAGCTATCGATACTATCGATAGCATCGACAGTATCGATAGACCTATCGATATTATAGATGGTTTCCGAAGTCAACTATCGATAGTCAAACTATCAATAGTTCGGCAACACTAAATATTACTGACTAAAACATGTTTTATTCTAGTTAAATTTAAAACACCACACACACCATTTAAACACTTTTCCACTCTAACTGCTTCAAACTCAGTGGTATTTTCGCTTCCGTTCACTCCGATGAACTTGACCGCTTACAATTATAAAAACTGCCTTGTCGGTGCGCTAGCCCCATTTTATATATGTGGTTAAAAGTGTTTCTGGAATTTTCTAGAAGCGTCATCTACGTAATGTACCTCAAAATAATACAAGAAAGTGCTAGAGCACTTCGTGTACTGTCAAGCTACGTAGTTCAGTAAGCCGTAAATAGATGGCGATGTAATAAATTATTAGAAGGCCGGGTGCTTCCCCAAAATGCCGATAGATGGCACTGTATATAGTTATAATTAGGTCTATTGTTATATTAAATGCTTTATACATGATTACAACGACGGCTTATCTAGTGAAATCTAGTTATTTAATCAGTAATGATGATAATAATTATAACAAAGATTAAATATTGTAGATAAAATACATATGATTCTACGTAAAATGATATCCTTGATAATCAAGTAGATACAATGTTTTGGTTCTTACACGGTTGCCTTTTTTGTTTTGATATATTTTTTATAATATAAAACGAGAAAATGATTAAATTTAGTTTTATTATATCCGTTGGGATTACTCTGTCATGTAAGTAAACGTTCATTTTATTTATAATTATAAGTTTAATCGTAACTTCCTTTGAGCATAAACTTCGATATGACAAATAACATTGTATGGCACCAAACATAGTATGTAGTCATTTCACTTGTTTATTTTATAGTTAAACTATGTCTTTACCAATATCTAAATACACTTAAAGTTTGCTAGATTTTATACGCACTTAAGCGTGTCAGCAGACAGATACTACAATTACTTAGACATATGATTACAAATATGACATCTATCGAAGTAGGTACAATTCCATTTAATCGAATAATATTATTATTATTAGGTAGGTTTGATTCTAGTAGCGTGCCCCTTACTTGAGCTGTAGCGCTATACAAGTAATTGTAAATTGTAATAATTATAATCCAAGTAAAGTCGAATGTAGTATATACGTGTAAACTCTGTCTGTTTTGTGTGTAAGTAAATAAATATCTCTATTTTTTTTTCATTTCATATACAAAATAAACAGTTGTGAGTTCTCAGTACTGGATTTTTTTAATAAGTACTGAATTGAACAATCAAGCAATTTGTGTATCCAACATATTGCTTAATGCTTGCAGAATCTCGATATTGTTTACACAATAATCTTCACAGCACGACGCGAGCTTGAAATATGACCACAGTGTATGATAAAGTAAATCATACAACTACGTATAACATTTAATCAATAAACAGAACAGTCGAAATTGTTCAACCTATGATTTCAGTTGCAGCACAAACAATCGCGGTTTCACGATGCTACCAGTTCACGTGGCTTGGTCCTAGTTACAATAACGAGAGCGTGTTCCTGAACGCAACTTGCTTGGATGCGACCAGGCTTGCTAGCGGAGTGCCCTGCGTACTTCCTCTTGTTGTTTCTCGTAAGTTTGTAAGGTTCCCTTGTAACTTGGCGCTTGCTTTAGTTGAACAAGTAGTTTTAAATTATCGAGAATAATAATATCCTCCAGAGTTCTTAACGAAGACTGGCTATCTGCGCAGGAGATATTATAGTGCCAATACTTGGCGCCAACACAAGTGCTCTCTCTGTTCCCTATCTCTCATGATCCATTCTCACGGTAATCCGGGCCGTTACTCCTACGTCTACACTCTCTCTGGATGAGAGACTGTAGGCGCAGGACCAGCGGCTCTACGTGCTTGCCGAGGCACAGGGGTGTCTAACTCCGCCAACATCCTAACTCCAGGTTTTGATATTTCTTAACAGAAAAACCCAATAACATTTTGCTGGCCCGACCTGGAACCCGAGACCTCATGCAGAGCTGTCGCATTCAATTCTGTTGCGGCACGGAGGTAGTACTGAGAATACCTATAGATAAAAATACATGCCTAAATTCGTCCCCATGAGATAGTTTCGCCACATTCGCTTTAGAATGCACGACATACCTACATCGAATATCGCTTTGATCCCTGGACCACTTGCCAAGCTTATCGAACGTTCGCGTTAAGTTTGTTCCATTGCTCCGTGTGTTTTCACAACCAAAGAGATCTGCTGGTAAGAAACACGTGGCCATCTATGTAGAGCAAATCGTCTAACAGACACAGGGTTAGCGTCAGTAACACCAATATTTCACGAGGTGAATGTTATCTGACTTTGGGACTTATAAGGTACTACGGCCACAAAAATATTGATGACAAAGCAATGCTCTGACTACATAGACAATTATAATCTTTTTTTAGATGACGGGTCGTGGCCTGATGTAGAATACATGTGGAAAAATTACCCGGAAGCGTCTTGTATTTTGGGCAGTAGCGACGTTTGCGCCCAATACACTTATTATTTTGATGGACACGGTAAGAACACAATGCGATTGAGTAGTGAACTAAAAATGATAATAAATTACATTTAATCATTTTTAATGCAGTAGGTACCTACTTGAAACATGAGCCACTTAAAATCTTTAGATTTTTTTAAATAGTTAATTCGTTTTACTTTTTGAGAATTGGGATTACATACACACACACATACGCACACGCGCACGTGCACGCGCACGGGCACGCGCACGCGCGCGCATGCACGCACGCACGCACACCCACACACACACACGCACACACACACACACAACAAGTCCAACAGCTGTGATTTAGAAGCCACGTTTTTCAATCTACAAATTCAGATCATTTGCTGACTCCGATTTGCTATTTAGAATTAGGAGAAAAATCCAACTTTCAGAAGCTACATTCGAACCAGGTTTTTATTATATTATAAGATTGACTGCAACTACCTGCGGGCCGCGGTCATACTGTTGATGTTGGGAACTTGTATATATACGTAGTCGATGTGTAAACTTCATTTGCGTGATTCTGGATTGCATGGCAAGTGAGATTTTAAAATCTCGCCTATTATGTAACTTCTTCGTTTGTGTAATGTCGCTACAGCTGCAATGAGACAAGTGACAACGCACGTTCAAAAGTTCTTGATATTATTTGTACCATAATCACAACGAATTCACACTCTTAATAAAACCAAGGCTTCATTTAAAACTTAAGAATAGTGTTAAAATACCTACATCGAATATTTGATCGATGCTTATGAACGTGAATGTTATTTATATTTCTCTGGTCTCACAAAATTAAATAACTGGCAAGAAATTCGTGTCTAGTCTTTTTAACCGCCAGCTGTACAATCAGTCAATCATATTCTAAGTGTGTATTGTGTAAGGAGCTGCAACCATTACACATTACACTACTCCATAAAAGCTTCCAGCAAACACAACTACAAAATAAACTACATAATAGCAGCAGAATAGTAAAATAGAAGCATCCGCTTATAACATATTGTGCCTTTACATAGTAATACAAACAACTCGTGAACATAGAAGTCTATCTATCTAACAAATCGATTGCTAAAATCCACAAAACCAAGGCACCGCAAGTCGGTAGCACTCTTTTATGAGGACAACATATGACCCAGCCACCGTTCCTATCTGTCACCTACATCAGTGAGACTAACATAACACTTTGTCATAATTCACAGCTGAGAACTCTACATACTTCTGCACACGAGCAGTGAACAACTTAGGCGAGGCGATCACAAGCGGTTGTCATGAACAAGTCAACGGCAGCTATACCACGAGGGTATGCTTCTGTCGTTCAGTTGACGGAGGGGTACCTTGTAACAGAAGCTATATGCCGTCAGTTAATTATGTGACTATGTTTCTTATTGTCATAGCGACCATGTTGCAAATTAATGTTGAAAACAAAAGTTAACTAACTTGACTTAATGTAATGTTGTATGTAATTATAATAAACCATATTTGATTTATAATCCTAATCCTAGTCCTTTATTTGATTAGTTAGGATTACTACGATTACTACGTAGGTGAATCACGCTATCAATAATATTGCCTGGTTCTTAATGCCAAAAAGGCAAAAAGCCCGCCGATGCTAACTAATAAACAATAATAATTGGTAACTGTACAATTTACAAATCAGCTGGCCGCCCGGCCGGCAAAATTAGAAATGAAATTAAGTGTTACCCTCCCTATTCAAAAAAAAGAATTTTAGTAACACTTCTAGTTTTTACCACCTACTCTTACGTTACGTTTCGCTCATCCAGTAGAGTTACCCTTGCAGATAATGCTATCTAGGTAGATTTTTAAGGATCGGGCCTCTTCTGCGTTTCTTTGTATTCCGAGCAAAGTAGGACATTTACGTTTTAATTTTAGGTAACATTCATAACAAGCTATACTGAAGCCTCAAATATGTAAACGACAACAACATCTAGGTTCTGTGAATTTACCAGTGCAAAAGACGTCTAAGCAAAATTAAAGTTGGTGGTGACAAAGGTGACATGACAATTCTCAGAACTAGAGCTTCATGTTGATATGTCTCGAGACTATATACCAGACTTTTTAGGCCCGGCATGTTCACGGAAAATCCGGCAACATCGAGGTCTCCAACCGTCTGAGGTCGAAAATAAAACTCAATTTAAAGTTTATGTATAGGTATTTCAATGGTTTTACTATTAAACTGGCACTCTATGGAGAGAACTTGACGGCAGCGACTCTTAACGTTTGATTGAAACCTTGCTCATATTTATATTTAGTTTATGAATAATCGTGCAACATGAGGCGTAACCCGCGTAACCACCAAAATAAAATATATATATATATATATATATATATATATATATATATATATATATATATATATATATATATATATATATACATATATATATATATGTATAAAGATGCCAAGGAGAGAAAAATAATATTATACACTATACCTATGTTAAAGGAGAGAATAATTGTTATCTTGTGTTATCATTCATTGAAATTAAACTACTATATACGGATTTTATCGCGTTGTTTATTTGACACTGTTACAAAAATTATTTGAAAAACTGTTACACTACTATAATCACTATTAAACTTTACAAATTTTTAAGCTATAGTAGTTTAATTTCAATGAATAACATTCGCGTAAACAGAAGACAATATTGTGTTATCATTTTCAACATATTTATTTTTATTCTTTATAAAAGACAACTCGTTCTCTAGGAATAATTCATGTGTCGCGGGGAACTCTATAAACATTCAAACAACGGACACAGAGAACACCCAGACTCGGAACAACCATTTGTGGATCACACAATTTTATGTCCCGTGTGGGATACGAACCCACAATACTCGGCGCAGTGGCAGTGGCGAGGCAACTATTTAAACCACTACGCCATCCGTTCAGTCATAAACTGTATAATTACATAATTATATCACAGATTGATTGACTCGTAATATTACTTACAGAGAATCTGTTGAACTCACGGCCTGTTGCGAGGTTGAACTACAACGGCCAGACACAATTAGGTAGGTACCTATGTCTGTTTTCAATTATGTCTGGCATTCTCACATAACACTATATTTACTTATTGCTCTGAGGACATTCCTACAAATGACAATCTAAAATATAGGAAGACCAAATGAGAAAAATTATCAAAACCACAAACTTTAAGGCTCGAGTCTTAGATTTAAAGCGTTATGCGGGCCGCCATTCACGATCAAGTTCACCGTCAAGTTTGCAGCGGACTTGACACGACATCCAGTAAACTTGACGGTGTATGGCTATGGGTGTGCATGACAAGTCTTCTTGAAGCGAAATAGAATTTCGTTCTGCTGACTTGATCAAGTTTGCAGCGTCATGTAAACTTGAAGATGTGTGTGAGCGTTCAAGTATGCATGACGTATCTTCCATGTCTTCTTTCTGAAGGATAAGAGTTTTAAATAAGTTTCTTCATTCATCCGTACATAATTCTGGGGTTGGCTTTAGAAATGGGCCGATCGAAACGGGGGTTGGTGCTGGTTGAAATATGTTGGGGGTGGGTTTTCGAACCCCCCGGAACCATCCCCAACCCGCACACTCGCGTAGTTTATTTTTTAGGCATTTTTATAAACACGTGAAATGGAACGGCTTTTTGATGACACCAACGTAATTTGTTTCGTCTTTCTTTAATAAAATGTGATACAAAAACCTATTTTTAATTATTTAAATATGTAACACAACATTTATTGACAAATGATCATTTTATTTCACCAAATTTGGTAAAAGATATTATTTTTACGTGAAATGAAACGTAACTTTTTCCGCGCCAGAATCAGCAACTCAATCAATTACTCATACATGACAGCCATTTCATAAAATTTTAGACAATATCGAATTAGCCTACCCCGACTCTCCCTAGTACTTTATGCCCTACCCCTAGAGTGGTTATAAAAAGCCGGAGGCGCGGAGGGAGGGCAGCCTCCGCCAGCTGTAACAAAGCGCAAGCGCCGTACGAGCCGTAGCGGTTGAGGCTGGTCGCCGAAGGCGACCAGCAAGCCGAAGCTGCGTAGGCGAGTGCGGATGCTTGCGCTTTGTTACGCAATGGCGTAGAGGCTGCACTTCCCGCAGCGCCGGAGACGTCCCAGTTGTAAGTTGCTTCCAAAATAACAGATTTTATGTAAGACAGGATATAGAATGTCACAATTTTGAGGTTAACTTTGAACAACTTTAAATTTTTTTTTCTCGTAAATTAGACATTTGCGCGCGATGGGGGTAATTGGGGTAGGTTCAGCACTCCCTCCCCCTTCCCCCTCAAACATTCTCAACCCTTAATTAAATCGGCCCGTTTCTAAAGCAATACCTAATTCTGATAATCTTTTGGAGAAATCCTCAATTCTTTTACTAAATTTTCATGAGATAAACATTTTCGTTTCAGTAACCAGTTTTTGCACCACACTGATCGATCTTTCCTTTCTGTTTTCTTAATTGCGAGTACTAAGCCTAAGATGGCAAACGCGTCGTCGTCCGTCACTTGTGACGCCATGGTTTCATCTGGCAGCCATCAAGCAAACTTGCCGGTAAACTTGATCGTGTGTATTCTATATGGACGAACTGCAAACTGGACGCGGCTTCAAGTCCGCTGCAAACTTGACGGTGAACTTGATTGTGAATGGCCCGCATTACTCAGCACCTAAATCAATAACTTTTTTGCCACTCAGTGGCGCTTTAATTGCTGACTGCTATAAGCTCAGAATAATGAGCATAAAATTCATTATATTGTTTCATCCAGGTATTTAATTGATAATTTTCTACATTGATAAATCAAAAATGTAGTTCACAAAGACGATCGTAATAAAAATATTGATTATTATATTTCTGTTTTTGTAGTAAATTTATTTTAAAATATTATGATTTTGATAACATTGTAATTTTTTGATTATTTTTGTATCAAATATTATACAAATAAAATCTCAGTACACATAGACCAAATAACGAACGGTAAGAATAGGTATCTGTGACAAATGACGTGTCCGAACTGTCACTAGTCAGCATTCAGCAACGTCAAACAATACTAAAAAAAGCCTATCGCAGAGGACTTCTATGCCACCACTGCAAATACTTCTAGATAGAAGTTCTCAATAGACTTAAGTCAAAATGTATTCCGTGTTAACTAGGGGGAATGCTATACTAACGTACACATTAAGTGTCCTAGCATGTTTAACCTTTTTGTGTTTTCTGTCCACATTAACAGTGGATTACAGGACTGCGGCACAAATGAACACAGTAAAAGTAGTTGTGTGAGTATATAATGTACAATTAGTTATATATTTTTGTCTTTAAATTAACCTACGTTTCTAAGTCATCAATAATGTTCGCAGTAAAAATGTACCAGATTATGGAGCATCAAGAGAAAGGAATGATCTTGGTTTCCTTACTTTCGATCTGAAAACTGATCTCTCTCACCTATTCAACTGGAATGTGAAGCAATTATTCTTGTACCTCACAGCTGAGTATGTTACACCTAACAATGAATTAAACCAAGTAGTACTTTGGGACAAAATCATCCTCAGAGGAGAAAATGCTCTCTTGGACTTCAAGAACATGAACACGAAGTACTACTTCTGGGATGATGGCAATGGCTTGAAGTAAGTTCACAAATATTATCTTAACATTGTGTTCAACATTTCTTTACTATTTTCTCACATATTATAATATCAATACTGTCTGAAGTAGACATAAATCTATAATTTAAAAATAAACATTAGTATAATACTGATTACAGATATTAATAGAATTAGCTGTGTTAAAAATATTAGCCTAACCATGTGTTTATTTGAACAGGTGTATATTATGTACTTGTGTGATATGTATTTTATTAATTTCAACACAAACATCACTACCTAAATAAATTTTGTTTGCATATTCTTCTCCAATATTCTTTAAATGGGTTAGTCCCATTTGCCACCCCCAGCAATAGAAAGAATTCCATTCATCACCCCGGGTGGAAAATGGGATGTTGCTTACGAAAAATCTCAGTTGCCACCCTTAAACATAATGCAAGTACTTGTATTTAGAATGGTTAATGTCATTCTAAATGATAAGTATATATTATTAAATACATTTTCATAATATATACCTACCTTATAACTAATCTGATTTTTAAAATATTATGATATAGTAGCCATTGATTCCCAGCAGTGACCCGACATTTCTATGTAACAATGTCCCTATTGACACCGATTCGCCACCCCCCGTGGCGACTGGGACTTATTCCAAAACATAATCCCATTCGCCACCGGAGGGGGCACTGGGCAATACTGGGGATGGCAAATGGGACTAATCCCTTAAAATGAGATGAAGCATTGCACAAATCGTCTTTTCTTTAATAATCAATATTATGCAATTTGTTTCTCTTTTATTTGCAGAGGCCACAGCAATGTGACATTAACTTTATCATGGAACATCATCCCTAACGCAGGCTTGTTACCAAATATCCAAGCTCTCGGTCAACACTCTTTCAAGTTCCCTACAGAATACACTCAGACAAGAGTATGATCCATAAGTTACATCTGAATGTTGTATCTTGCATGAGAGAGTTTAGTGTTGTGTTACATTAAGATTGTCAGATTAATATACAGCTTTCTTTACTTATGGGTTTTATTTATACCTTCATGTACATAGTGTACATAATACATTAACCCTTTGACTGCCACATCAAAAAGTAAAAGCGTGCAGCTCTCTGCGCAAAGCTACAATTTCGTCCTTTAATTTGTTATGTAGTCATGACCATGGAGTGCTGGACACATTTTGCTTTGTCACATATATGTGACTGAGGCGGTCAAAAGGTTAAAGCTTCCAGTATTATTTATAAAATTGTACTTACTAGTTCAAACATAATTTAGGTTTAACATTGTCATATCTAGTTAACAGAGTGGGACTATGTAAAGTCAAGCTTAACATGCAAGAAATAACTGATATATATATTATGAGTATAAAATCTGCATCATTATAGATTAAATTGAAATGTGAACTAGTCACAATGTTCATCTTCCATAGCATAGTACGAGAAAACAAAGGTAATATTACTTATTATTATATAATGTTATATGTATGAAGACCAATCATTGTGTAACTAATTGCACTGCTATTTAAACTTATATAGCATATTAAGGTTAACCCGTCAAGTGTCGAGCGGACATACGCTGTCCGCAAAAATGAGTCATCAAAATTAAAAATAAAAAAAACTACTAATGCATGTCCGCTGCACACTTGACTCGTTAATGAGTCAAGTGTCGAGCGCACATACATTTGTCCGTTTGTGTATTGTTTGCACAATGAATTTTTAATTATTTTTTATGTATTTCCACTCGACATTCAAGAAGTTAAAAGTGTTTTCCATGCATGAAAGTTAAATAATTGTGAGACCACTATGACTGACTATATATATGTAGTCTGCAATATATGATCTGATTCAGCTATAACATGTTTCGTTTTCTCTTTACCTAGTGGCCATCAATATTCCAATTTTGATGTAACTAAATAGACACCTCTTGTAACAAAAACCCAATGTAAATAATAAAATTATATCATAACTGGTTCTTTTAATTTTTCTCAATACTTACAACATGCTAAAGCAGAGGTTCCCACACTTTTTTCTCATAGACCACTTTCAAAATTTAGCTGGTTCCGGTGGACCCACAACAGCTACATTTCTACCGTATTCCTTGGCATTTGTGGAGAAGAATCAAACAAAATCATGCAATTAAAAAATTTAATCAAATCTCTACAGGCTGACCTTATTTTTTTTTGTAATTCTCTACGAATATGGAATATGTAAGTTTTTACAAAGCAAATAAATTTTCGTAGACCCCCGCTTACGAATTGTGAACCCCCATTTTTTGTCACTCAAACGTAGACTCCCGTCGAGTCTCCCGTGGACCCCTGAGGGTCCACCTGGACCACTTTGGGAACTAATGTGCTAAAGCATAGAAATAGGGATATTATTAGTCTTAAATAAAAGTCATGAAATTTTTTGTATCATATATTTATCAATTACATATTATTTAAACATACATTTTATCATTTTTGCTCTAAAATATTGTTCTACAGCAGAAAAATCTAGAGACCTCTACCACCACTTACAATAGAGGTACCTATCTATGATGCCAAAATAATACACCAATTTTTAATTGGCCTAGTGGATATGAAATAATTGCAGGTCTCATTGCATTAGATTATGATTTTTAACAATAAGAATATTCTCTAACCAAAATATTTTAGCACATGTAGATTAATTAAACCACCTATTTGCTAACAAAATATTGAGGGTACGTTTCCGATATTGAGGTATAATATAAATGCATGTGAACTAAGCAGAAACATTAATCTAAATTTTATATTTCAACTACATCTGTTTAAGATTTTTTAACCTCATACAAGCATGTAAATTTAATAAACAGAATAATATTATATGTATGTATATGAAGTATTATTATTACATTTTGTTATATTCTGGAGCCATATTACAAGGACTCTTAAAATATAATTTAACATCTAATTAACTAACTGTAAAAATAGTTTTCCAACAAAGATCTCTTAATTCCTTTCAAAGTTGTTTTATTGTAAATTTATTTTTCTTGGCTGTATTCGTAATTATTATTATTGTAATTATCTATAATAGATATTTTAGAATTCGTTAAAACAACAATATAACTGTGTACTATGCGTTTCAAATAAGAATATGATGACCTCGATCTGTCAAATGTTACTAGGAAACTACAGATAGCAACAAAAAATAATTTGCGTAAATATTATTATATTATTTTTCGTTTTATTAGTGAACAAAAAATAATTTGCGTAATTATGACTATATTATTATGCGTTTTTTAAGGAACAATAAACAGCTACATCATTTTATTGAAAATTGGAGTCAGAGGTAAAATAACTATGAATAACTGATATTGTCTATGATTTTTTGTTTGAATAAACTCTGTGACTCGTATCGAAAATGAATACCGGCAACGAGAGTTTATAGAAGACGATGATAATTTCAGTTTCTTTATAAACACAGGTAACGAAATTAATATTTTTCTTTTAAATAACAGTCAATAGAATATTTTATGACCTAAATATTTTTTTAAAGGGAAAAGCAGCAGTGAGGATGATAATGGCGTTGAAGATGATGACTGCTCAAGCAGTGGGATCAGCGACATCAAAGAACTACGAGATTCAGATTAAAATAAATATTATTTTAAAAAATATCTGTTTTACTGACCCTACCTATTTTGTTCGATTTGACAGATATGACGACACAATATGGCGCGGGTTCATGCAATTTCTTATTTGAATCGCATAGTAATATGGTTGCCTATTTTCACTAGTTGTGCAAGTGTTTGTCAACCTAATGTGACAATTTACACTAAAGTACAAACAAACATGTAATGTAAACACGCTTAAATTTATCTTAACAAAAGTTCCTTATATTATAAAAGGTAATTACTAGTAGTACTATATAAAGAAAATAAGAACTAAGCATAATAGGCAAATGTCATTGATTGATGATTAGTGAGATAAATTCATAAGACGACAATTAGGGGAGTCAAACTTGACAAAAGGATGCCTAAATTTGTAATAAAATCTGTTGTTTTGTTTTAAACGCTAAAGTAGACGCTTCTAAAACTAAAGTGACACACTTGGACGTAAAAGACATTATTGACATTATTATTTTTATATGAGTTTTGGGTATGCTGTAATCCTGACATCAAATTCCAAGAGGCGGGTCCAAAACATAGACAATTAAAATAACAATAGGTACTAAATATCATTGATTTGTGTACCTACGCTAAGACTGATATCAAATATGCAAACGAAACATACAAAATGGTCGTCCAGCATGTTGAGTGGACAACTTTTTAGAATTTTCTTCTATGTCATCTATTTGGGTATTTCTTTCTGCAATGCAAACAAGCGATATTATAACACAAATCATGTCTTCGTGCATTCACAATTGTAATAACTGTGCCCCATATCTGTAACTAGGGTTGCCAGCCATACTTGATAATAAAGTATTGTACGTCATTTCGGGCAAACGTAGCTACTTTATACTTTATGACAGCAATAAAGTAGGTACGTCAAAATACTTTATTTTATCTATATCGACGTTTACAAGAAACAAAAATGGACGCTTCGCCAAAAGAAATAAAAAGTTAATTATTTATCTGTCTTAATATTGGCATAGATTCTAAAAATTTGATCAAGACGTTCCATGAAAATAAAAACTTGTTAGATGTTGCTAGAAGCAACAACAAACATGGAAACAAAATATCAGAATAAATAATATTTTATTTTCAGATGTTCTTTATTTTTTTACCTCAGTAAGTAAATATACCTACTCTTTTTCATCAAAATAAAGGTGGCAACCCTATCTGTAACTGCATATTATTATGTAATTAAACTTGCAGCAAGCTTATTAATCGGTCATCAAGGTCGAACTCAAACTCTGTAAGTATAAGTCGACTATAGCGGTAATTTTTGATGCCGAGCTTGATCTGAGTTAATATAAATATCTCTCTATAATGACTCCCATTCATGTACCTAAACAAAGGCAAAGGGAAAGTAAACACTTATTTATTTGGAACTGCTACACATAACCAAAAAGGTACACACAGCGACACATCAACCTAGACTGTTTGGACTTTGAACTATTAGGCGCAAGACACACAGAAAAGACGTAAGACGAGAACGCATCGCAGACGCGGCGCCCCTTCAATCAATTTTCATACTAAATGTCTACACATTTTGTATGAAAATTGATTGAAGCGTCGTGTCAGCGTCTCGTCCGCGCCCTGTCTTTTCTGTTTGTTTTGTGTCGCGACGCTTCTATACATTTTGTATGAAAATTTATTCAAGGGGCGCTGTGACGCGTCCTCGTCTAACGTCTTTTCTGTGTCTTGCGCCTTTGAAAGTTGAACGCTACGAATCGTGCGAGAGAGTGCGTTATATTTTTGTTATTTTGTCTCACTCACGCTGAACGGGACGCGACGGTCTATCCTTAATTCCTTACCATTACATCGACACCACTATGCACTGTTCCTTTCCGACAATTCTCTATTTTGTATGTAGCGTAGTTATGCGTATATAGGGTGTCTAACTTGATGTGTGGCCGTGTGTACAAGTCAACAGCAGTTTTAGTAACAAAATTAACACATAATACAATTGCGGAATCGAAAACAATTATAATAGGTATGTATTAAAAACTGTAAAAAGCAATGACTGATGTGTGTGATATTTTTAGGTAAATGCTATATAAGCAGGACTACCACTAATCTATGACACAATGTTATATTTTAATTACACAATGTTATCTATACTAATATTATAAAGCTGAAGAGTTTGTTTGTTTGAACGCGCTAATCTCAGGAACTACTGGCTCGAATTGAAAAATTCATTTTTGTGGGATAGCTTATTTATCGAGGAAGGCTATAGGCTACATAACATCACGCTACGACCCTCGGGAGAGGCGCAGTAACCACTCCTGTGGGTCGCAGCGTAATGTTATAGAGCCTATAGCCTTCCTCGATAAATAGCCTATCCAAAACCAAAAGAATTTTTCAATTCGAACCAGTAGTTCCTGAGATTCGCGCGTTCAAACAAACAAACTCTTCAGCTTTATAATATTAGTATAGATTGCAGCTATAGTTACTTATGTGTAACATTATTAAAAGTATCTATTGCTTGCATATGCCTCTGGCATTATATAGAACTTTAGAATTTACCTAGCAAGAATCGTCTACAACTTTTTTTACTACCTTTATGCTAACACTCAAAGCTGATCCCACTAAATTACATGAAAAAATATTTCATATTTTAAGTAAATATTTTACTGATGTATACTAACGCTATTTGCACGCACAACAATCCCACATGCACAGATATCGCATGTCATATGTATTCTCTATTTAAACTAGTATTTAACAAGATGAAATAAATCCTATGTGGTGTAATTAGTAATTACAGTACTTGACCTGCGCAAATGTATTGACTAGTACATCAAGTGATTAAGGTGAGTTTAACTGTCGCCATGACAAGTAACTTTATGTTCGTGCTACTACACGGTCTGCAGGTGAGAGAGATCCTGGAGCCTGTACGGACGAATAAATGTCACTAGTTTAACTACTAAATGTATTTCGAGAAGTCTAACATCAAACTAAATAAAGTAGGTTTATTTACTAGGATTTAACGTAATAACTGTAGATACATGTCGAGTATTATTTTCTAAGCAAAAAATTACATATACAGTTTGATTTTGAAATCGTGAACATATTTTTTTTATTAGAATTCTTTTTTGGGAAAAATAATTTTACCGTTTTTTTTTTGTGAAATGGTTTTAGATAGTCATATGTTAACCACCCGCGGCAATTTTAATTTTTAACTAATTAAAAAGAAATAACATCAATAATTAATGTCGTAAATAATAACGGGCGGTCCTTTTTATTGCCCCTTATTATTTACGACATCAGTTCTTGTTATGTTATTTTTTTTAAATTAGTAATATATTCAGATTGGGTCGGTTGGTTAACATATGACTATCTGAAACCATTTCACGAAAAAATTCGATAGGTACATTAATTTATTCAAAAACATAATTCTAATTTTAAAAAATATGGTCAGGATTATTCTATATCACCAGTAGAATGCGTGGTTAAAAGGAATTACACGATTTCAAAATCAGCCCTGTATAGAGTGTCGAGATAAACTTGGATCTTGACCTAAATTATGAAGTTTGAACTCCAATCACACAAGCCCTGATATCGCAAGCATTCGGTTAAAAGTCTCAAGTAACAGACACCTTATATTAACAGATCACTAGGACATTAGCCTGATCCTCAAGCAGATGAATTAATATTGATAACTGACAGGCATCGCTATGGTCATAAGCGCAACTCGAATGAAACAATATTTAACTTAACAGCACAATACTAAAAAGATCACAGTTTCGGCCATACAGTGATTTGGTTCCACACAATGGCATTATAACTAGAGACGTTGCGTGAACACGATACATTTCATTATTAAATAGATATAACATGAGCTCTAACTTGAAACATTATTTAAATATATTCCTATTTATAATATTTAACATCAAATACAACCGAAAGAGAAACCAAACGTTTCATAGCTACATTGTAGTTTTTGCTGTATTTACTATTTTGTAATATTCACATTATTAAAGTAAATGTGAATCTGAAAGGTACATAATGTCAAAAGACCTAAGATCCAAAATCTGTGAGTTACAATAAAATACAAGTTGTATACTGGAACGGTGATGTTGTCAGCAAAACCTTGACACCCTGCCTGCACACCTGACACAGTGTCACGTTGCACTCGCAACCATAGATGCACCACACAAAATGGACAGTAAGTACTAGTCGTAAGAGGATGATATCCTTCTACACGTATCACAGCAAGTGCAGTACAATTGCACAATTGCGTTACAGCTAGCCAACAAACACATCCATTTAAACTTTAATTGGAATCATATGAGGGAAAGGACATCAAAAATAGGTTAGTAGGATACCATCGAGGAGACATTGTCTCCGTTACAAATCCATATAGAGTACACTGGTGTCCACGAGTCAATTTCTAGCATGTTTATTTATTTGAAGTGACACATGGGTTATATAGACTTAAGTAAGTATATACACACTATTAGTAGAGTCCGTGCTGTAAGGGTTGAGATGTGCGGACAGGAGGTTGTAGTGTACCTAAGGGTGACGAGGCGGAGCGGCGGAGGCTCCGCGAGTTCACAGGCGGCAGGGCTCGGGCGCGGGCCGTCACGCGCCTGTCAGCGGCGGCCCGTCCGTCTGCACATCCTTATCCTCCGTCGGCGGCGCGGACGGCCTGTCTGAACCATATCTCCTCGACAGATCCAACATTTCCCTCAAACCCTGGAATACGTTTATAAAATAACATGTTAGTGCTTTTTTTACCTTAGCATAGATTTATGCAACAGTCTAAGGAAGAAGCCCTTGGACTTCTACACTCTGTTAGAAGATATCCACTGCCAGTCCCTTTCGATAATGTCCAAGTTATCAAGTCCCTTTCGAAAATGTCTAAGTTATCATGTTAGTATTAATTTATTAATAAACTGTGTCTTACTGCTACAACAACTACCGCAAATGGTCATTATGTAATTTCAAATTATTTTCGCTCCAGTTTTCAGTAAATGTGAATCATGCATTTTAACACGCTTTTTTTAACTTGGTATGTATGTATCTATGAATCTATGTAACGGAATCTTTGAACGTGATTTTCACCCTTTCAAACCGACGGATTGATTTGAAACTTTGCACACTTGTCGAGGACCGATGACAATACAATAATACACACAAAAAAAATATGTAAAAAACAAAAAACACGTTATTAAAAAAACCAAACTAAAAAGTAGAAAATAATTTATTAATTTTACTGTAAAAAAGCGTGGGGTGGGAGTTATCAAAATATCTTAGAAAGCACCCCACGCTTTTTTCACTATTATTTTTACATTTTTAATTACTATCGCAATTGACATAAAAATGAAAATTCCTTCAGGTTTCAATAAAAATAGGTACATAACTATTACTCAAATACAGTCAATTTAGCATGTTTTTAATCAGTGCAGTAATTTAAATAGCTGACTAAGCATAGGTGATGTTCGTACCTTATTTTCTGTGATGAGCCTTTGGTAAAGTTCTTCTTCTTTTCTGGCATCAGTATTATCATCCACATTAACAGCTTTGTACATGATGCTGGTCATCTCATTGATCCTCTCTGCTTGTTGCCGGATCAACTATAAACAATAAAAACATCGAATTTATTGAAAGCTGCCAACACTATGCAAATATATTAATAAGAGCTACCTACGTTTTTTAAAATAGGAGTGAATGTAATAAAGTATAACTTACTTCTTGTTGTTTCTCATTTATAGCATTTGTGAAGTCTATCCGTGACTCCCATATTCTCTTCTCTGTATGCTGACGGTACTTGGACATGATCAGTTCCAGTGCTCGCCTGTGGTCTTCTAGAGCTGCTCTGAGCTCGCCGTTCTCACGCTGGACATCTCGCATCAGACGCGACTCGCGTTCAATGCTCGCGATGAGCGCTCCTCTGGGGCGCTCCCGCGACGCCTCATTCAACGTGTCCACTTCTTCTTTATACTGCAATTTTAAATTAATTATTAGTGGGTGAAACTGCTACTTCATTTTCATATGCATACTATGATTAAATACACTTGTACCTACTCGTAAAATTAACAAAACATTTTTAACTGTCGGTGTTTTGGCAAATATCGCCAATCTGTATAATCTGGTATCCATTATTAATATTATACCTAAATATTTTGTGTGAATATGTTTGTTGTGGCTGGATCATAGCAAATGGAAATCCGTAGTCTCTGCCTACCCCTCTGGGAAACAGGCGTGAATATATGTATATTTTGTGAAATTACCAAATCGCTTAGGTACTTAATGAAATATAAACTATTTCACACTTTACCTAAGTATTTTGTACAATATCGAATATTTGACTAGAAATGTCGTATACGCAGTTTGTTAGACGGAAAAACTACTAAAATGAAATAAATTATGCTAATATAAAGGTACCAAGGGCGTAGACTACATATAAATATTAAGGGAGGTTTAAAATAAAATATTTTATAAGATAAGTAACCATATTTTCCATAAACGAAAATTGACCACCAAAGTTAATTGAAATTAAACTATTATATACGGATTTTATTGCGTTGTTTATTAGTAAAGCTTAATAGTAGTAGTAGTGTAACAGTTTCTAAATTATGTAATAAAGTGTCAAATAAACATCGCGATAAAATCCGTATATACTAAGTTAATTTAAAAAAAAAGAAACACTACAAGGGTTAAACATAGCGATATGCACATATTGGCAATTCAGTCGAATGTAGGTGACAACACTCTCTGTGCATCATTTACCATGCACAGTAAGTATCATGGTGAACACAACTGTATTTGAATATCATTTGAATGCAACTGCACCTTATTTGACTAAACCACTGATCCTACAGTTACAGCACAGTAGCTTGCTTAGGATCCCTGGTTACAATTTCAGTCTGGGTTAGATGGTTTTCTCTCTAACATATTTTATTTAAGTACAGGTTTTTAGAAGGTATTTTCTTATAGGCAATTTTTTTTCTTTTTTTAAGTTAACACATCTTTATGTTTCAATCCTTATAACTTTCATTACATGCTACAAGTTTTTGCCTGAACTTAGCAACTAACATAAATGTAGCTTTTACTTTAAGCGCACTAAACAATTGATTTTAATGTTCAAGATGTATCAGTGAGTTTACTAAGTTAAAAAATATTTATGCATTTAGGTCACAAAATAACAATAAGTTTGATCTATAAATTATTCCTAACTTTTGACTGTGACTACACACATGAGGATATTGGTTCTAAAGGACGTTAAAAATTAAATATTAAAATGTAAATACATTTTGAAATATATATGAAACAATAATGTGGCATCCTAGAAGGTTTATGGATATACTCAGTAAAATAACAATTACACATATAACTTGCAGTATTTCCTTCCTCATTCTATAAATAAACCATATTAATTGTTTATTTATATGACCACTGGTGATACAGAATAATCACCACAGAGCTCAGGACTAAAACTCGACGCGTACGGCCGCTGCGCCGCGTAGAGACGCGCGCGCACGTTCAATAATCTGTGCTCGATGGCGTAGTGGTTAGTGTAACCGACTGCCACGCCTGAGGTCGCGAGTTCGATTCCCGCACAAGTCAAACATTTGTGTGCATGAACATGGATGTTTGTTTTGGTCAGGGTGTTTCTATGTATAATATGTATGTATTTACAAAAAGAAAAGTATTTAAAGTTAAGGTTCCATTGAATAGTACCTATCGTACAAGCTCGGCTTAGTTTGGGCTAGATGTTATTGTGTGTGTGATAGAAAATTATAACAAATATTTATTATTTAAATTACAAACTAGGGGCCCAGCAGATGATGTCCTGCCTAAACCATCCGATTGCAGCGCCATTCACGAGGTCCAATTGTAAAGCTAAACTCACTTAAACACACACAAAAACCTCATCAAAATCAATCCAGTCTTTAGAAAGACCAGTGACATACACACTCAAATGTCATATGTCTTGCCAATTGCATATGCCAACTATATAAAAAAATAAGTAGGTACCTATGTTGCTGTAGGACATTTTTAAAAGTTCTTTAATAATTTGTGCATATTTGGTTCTATCCCTGGGTTAGGCAGTGTTATTGGTACTTTGTACCAGCCATGCTGCTTTTTAGATAATGGTTTAATACATTGATATTCCTGCCCTCCTTGTTGGAGCCACAGCAACATTGCGCTAATTCAATTTAATTCCTGGGCTGGGCATTGTTATTGGTAGCCAGCAGCACAGAGAAAAGAAATGTGTCCAGTAGAGGACTATAGTTAGATATGTATGTTAGCAATACTCTATATCTTAAGCCATATTGCTTTAACATAACATTGCCTTATGTACGCGGGCGCTGCGTGCGCTCAATACAGTATCAGATCGTATCGATGTATTTTCATGTTCATTGAGCGAATTCACAAAGGCTACATACTGGACATTAAGTTATTGTTAATATAATAGATTTAATATGTTTTATTATATTACCGTTTTAAATGTTATATTTAGTTATGTTACTATACTATCGCATTAGGTTAAGAACCTGTAATAATAGATAATAGTTTGTGAAATAAATAAATAAAAAATGTTTACGCAAATGTTATACATTGAAATTAAACAATTTTATATGGATTTTAGTCTTCCTGTGAACATGGATGCTGAAAAGCAACCACACATAGAGGAAAATGTAAAATGAAATTAAATATTTTGTATAACATAAATAGCTTAAAAAGAAATAAACAGTAACTAGTAAAAGTGTTTATCAATAGTAGTTTAAAGTTTGAAAATTATGTACCTAATAATAGTGTTTATAAAAAAATAAACAACACAATAAAATCCATACAAACTTATTTAATTTCCATACTGCTTTTTATTTTCAACAATAAGGTTTACCCACATTTCAGCAGCTTTACTTGTCTTATGTGGGGGCCAGTCAGTGCACACCGGCGACACTTCGACCCAGTGGGATCTTTTGTGTCGACACTTTCCCAATAACGACTACCATAGATGTTCATGGCAGCCGGGACCAACGGCTTAACGTGCTCTCCGAGGCACGGAGCAGGCGATATTTGTCAATCAATACGCACATCATTTCGAAAAGTCATATAACTTCCGAAAGTCAGAGGTGCGCGACGTGGGTTTGAACCAGAGACCCTCTGCATTGCAGTCTGTTGGCCTCCCCACTGAGGTATCGCTGCTCCAGCTTTTCTTAAGTCTGATGTTGTCAATAAGGTTTTTTTTTTAATAATAATTTAATTTAGTAATAATTTATTTTTACAAGATATGGTCTATATGATAGCAAGTGTTTGCTATGATACTTTGCACTCATGAATTGTTCTACCTAAGTAGACAAATTCATGATTGGATAAAAGGATAGGAAGGAGGCAGGCAAGGAGACAAGTAGGTTTATATGAGGTTCCGTTCCGTAAATCTAACTTACCACAAAGCCCAGTAGTATCAGTGTTACTACTGTTGGCTGATTTACTGTCACTAGGTATTATGTCCCAGGCCCAGCTATATCATTTATATATAATATCAACCTTGTATATCAACTGTCCTATAACTGGCCATGGGTCTCTTCACAGCATGAGAAGGGTTAGGCTGTAGTCGTCACCCTGGGCCAGTGCAGTTGGCAGACTTCACATATTTTTGAGAATGTTACATAGAACTCTCAGACGTACAGGTTCCCTCAATATATTTCACTTTGCCATTCAAGCAAGCAATAATTAATTATTTAATATGCACATAACTTTTAAAAGTCAGAGGTGTGCCTTAGGATTGAACTAGAGACCTCTATGTGGTAGTCCGAAGGTTGCTGCTCTCTCATTTATAAAATCACCAAATTATTGGCAATAGCTCTTCCACTTAGAATTGCTCATAATAGCCTTTACCTGTGTCTGCCGCACAGTTCATCAACATGATGACTTAACTAAGTAAACTGAATCAACATCATCAGACCAACTAAAGTTTGTAAAATCATTGTTTTATGCAGGGATCCATCGAAATACCTAACTCTGATTTGATGTTTTGCTGAGATATTGCCCATTATGTGACAAGACTGTGATGTTGTTACAGTTTTATAGTATTATAAATATAATTTAATTTATATAATACTACTAGCTGTCCCGACAGATATTGTCCTGAAGACACGAAAACAAAAAATCAATTATTATTAAGCTATCCTATGTTTTAAGTTGGACCAAATTACAGATAGAATATGAAGTTTGATCAAAATCGTTTTAGTACTTTCAGAGTTTATCCTGAACATACATAGTGACACAAGATTTTTATATATTAAGATAAATTACCTGATTTTAAATACATATTCACCATCCTATAGACAGGAAACCAAGGCTTCAAGAGAAGCCACATATACCATTCAGCATTATCCCGCTATCAATCATCTCTTCTATATAATATATGAATGAGGTCACTGTCATAATGGGTAGATCATATTTTCATATATGAATAATTCATTTATTACAATTATTGTAACAGTCCAACTAACTTATAAAGATTGATGTTAGTAATAGTCTTGATTGTCTTTCACATTAGTTATTGGCAAACCAAATTTAAGCTATAGGAAGCTTATAGCCAGAACATGACATGACATTTCACCCAATTTTTAATATTGAAACAAGGCTTGTATGTTAAGTTCACCCAGTATTTAAATAACGCAGTTTTGTTACAAACCTTGTCTTTTTAAACTGTTACACAAGGTTGAGGCCTAGTCAAAATATAAAAAAATGTGAATACTATAACTGTTTACACAACATGTACCTAAGAGAAACAAACTACAAGGTCATGACACATAAACAATAAAACCTAAAATGTGCAGTAAATATCACAAAGTTAAGCTGTATACTCATTTGTGATGTGGGCTTGTACTAATTAGCCAACGATTCCTTAGTGTAACGAGAGTGAGCGTAGCAACTGTGTGGCCATAACACATTACAATTACCTACCTGTTTCATCGTGTGTATATGTCTGTAAGCTGTCTGAGTTTCAGTCAGCAAAGCATCAGCTTCTGTTTCACGCTCTTTCAAACGGCCTGCGAGTCGTTTTGCATCCAAAATGATCTGCTGTATGGTCAGTGACATCTGAAAAACCAGCAACGTTGAAAATCCACAACAGTTCACCCCAATAATCGATTTTAAAACAGAAGTACACTGACCCTGATATCCACATACAATTTTTGCACGAATTACGTATCATCTAAACAATTTTAAGCGATTATTTCAAACAAAACACAATTTTCAAGGAAATCTCCAGGACGCATATCAGCTGTTTCGTGATTAAAGTACAGCAGCCATTAGCTTTCATTTCACTTGAAGCAAAGTATTATAGTACAACATTGAAATGTTTATAGATTAAAGCAGTATCACTATTGTTTAGGGAGACTGCAGCGAGCCAAAAAGAGACAAAATATGTTTAGTCCAGATATTCGAGTATTCAATTGGGTATGGTTACATTGTGACATGACCTTGATCACAGAGAATTGAATGTAGTAGGTATGTACCTACAATTAACTAATATATACTTATAAGCTGCGTAGACATTCTCGGGTTCTTGGTCAAATTGGTATAAAAAAATACAAAGTTATTTAGTTTAAGCACATTATAGCGAAATATATAGGTACTACACGACTAGTTAAGGGCTCTGTCCATTGTCAATGTTTACAAGAAAAATAATTTAAAATCATCGGACGAAATATATGGTAAATTGACCATGTACGTCCAAATTTATTTTACTTATACTGAATATAAATTGATCTTAAATTATAATGTCTCCTTGATTTCTAGATTGCAACCGTTTAGTAGTTTCTAAGCACAGTACATCCAAACTTAGGCTGTTGTGGCTTATTTAGTAACAAAGTACGTCCCTAAATAGTTTGTTGTATAATTTTACTAAGTTATGTTTAAGTTAAACTTTTATGTCTGTGGATTTATGTCTACTTTTGTTCCTTTTTCCATAAAAATCTTATATAATAATATTAATAATACAATGATGTACTACGCTTCTGTATTCCGCATTGGAAAAATATCACCTGCATTAAAATAATAATGGTTTTACAATTTTTATTAAGCAAGAACCTCGTTAATTTTAATAACAAATTAGATATTTAATTGATACAATAAAAGCAAGTTTTGATACTACTCAGTATCGATAAGTATCGAATAATTTTTTCTTGCTATCGCTGTTTACAAACGGGTTAGAAAACCAAAAATATTTTTGTAGTCATTGTAGTAAACTACATAACGTCTTTGACTTTACGTGATGTAATATAGTATTATATTATCTGTGCAGTGTTGATATCAATTTTAAATAAAAGAATCGAGACAGACGTATTCAAACTACACAGTATCGATTAGTATCGAATAATTTTCTTGTTCTCACTGTTTACAAACAGGTTAGAATTTTTAAACCTAAGTATAGAAAATAATATTTTGCTATACTTTTACTCTAAGTTGGTTAGATCTACTTTATAATAGAGAAGGTTATTGTTAGCAAATATATTCTTATACGATATCTATGGTTGTTAGAGTTATAGAACAACGTGGCCCGGAAATGAAAGTCTACTATAGGCAGCACTAGCAGTTACTGAATAATAGGCATAAGATACATGCCCATATTATGCCCGCCGGCTGGTAATGCGGTAAATATGTATCTATTGATATTTGGTAGGTAAATACATACATGACATACATCTCTTAACAATCAACATAACAGTTGTTTAGAATCTGACTCAGCGTTTCAGACAAATTGCATTTAAGCAACATAGGTTTTATTAATCTTTTAAATCAATTATGACCTTAGTACCCGATTATTCACGCATAATACTCTTTTTAAGAAACGCGCTCAAACGCAAATAAAGCTTTGCAACCAAGAATTTAGAGATAGCCTGTACCGAATTTCTTGTACACTAGAGTGAGGCACATCAATATATCTGCCTCGCTAAGATTTATTTTATTACTTTACATCATACTTTACATATATTCAATAGTTTTCTTGATCTTCACCACAGAGTTTATTATAACATTTATAACTGAATTAATCGTTTCGGCTTATTTGGTCGTTGTTAGTCACTGTTACTTTGACTCTAAATAAAAACAAAACTTTAGGCTTAGTCGCTGTGATATTTTACGACCATTAAACAGTCAAATTCACCTATGGCCTATGGTCAAATGGCATTAGGTACATAAAATCACCTTACTTATCTTTTGAACCATTTTACAGTAATCTTAGATGACCGGAGAGAGTTAATGCGGCTTTAGCCTTTCGAGGCACTGCGGTGCCCAGCACCGTTAATTTCTAGGCTGCTTTTGCGTATGCCTTAACAGGATGCCTGCCCTGTTGGCTCGACTTGGGATTCAAACCCGAGACCTGATGCATAGCCGTCGCATTCACTACCGCGGAATATCTGATTGCAAAACAGGTGACATGGACATTTAACTCCAACTTACCATGCCATCAATTCTGCATACCCTGTAGGTCTACCATGAAAATGTCTATCGGAATCTTCTGGCAAACAAAATATTAAGAATATACTTACCACGAAGTTTCATTGGATCTATTTCTTTTTAAAGTGACATAACTACATTGTTCAGACCACATCACTGAAGTTTTTTAAAGTGACATAACTACCTTGTTCAGACCACATCACTAGAGTTTAGGATGATGAAACAATGGCCCCGAATCTCGGCATTTACATTTCATGGTAGGCCTGCTGTCCCTTCATAATTTTCTTTATTACTAGAGGCAGGTGCATGTATTAATTTGAAATTCCCAGATAATTACAGTTTCAAACGATTTAGAACCATAATACTGTCTATTTCAGTATTCAAGTCGCCTTCGCCTTCTATTTTACGCACCACAGGACTAGCGTTATGTTTCTCTGCGGGCGAATATGCGTGCCCTGTGTGGCATCGATCGGCCCATGCCAAAAAAGTGGATACAGCTCTCAACGAAACGTGCCGGAAAATAACAGGATGTTTGAAGCCGACTCCGGTAAAGATGTATCCATTAGCAGGTATTGCCCCTCCAGCTGTCCGCAGAGAAGTAGCCACTGCAATCGAAAAATGGAAACAGGAAACTGATCGAAGACACCTAGTATATGGCTAAATTCCACCTGCCAAACGGCTAAAAAGCCGTAACAGTTTCCTCCACACCGTACCTGCAAGTGCCAATGATGCTCCTGAGGCCAGAGTAAACCTGTGGTGCGAAAAATTCTTACTTCCTGCTTTTGTCTCACCGGCAGAAAAGTTACCTCCGGGAGCCAAACTGCCTTGGCCAACCTGGAAGGCACTCAACAGGTTGCGTACCCAGGTTGGCCGATGTAAAGACAATCTGTCAAGGTGGGGATATATAGACACAAGTACGAATGCATGTGACTGCGGCGTATCACCACAGACAATGAGGCATCTGTTGTCGTGCCCCATGAGCCCAGAATCGTGCACACTGGATGACCTGTACCAGGCTAAACCAAATGCAATCCGCGATGCCGAAAACTGGTCGAAAATTATATAAAATGTGTTGCCATCGACACGATAAGTAAGTAAGTAAGTATTCAAGTTGATTTGCATGACGGCTGCAGGGAAGAATAAAGCAAACCATCCATATAAAAAAGACATCCCCAGAATCTGAATACTGAGAACTTCTTAACTCTCTGTTAAGTTAATTGGTTGGTAATCTTAAGTCTCTGTCTTATCTCACACATCAGTCAAATTCACTACCGCTGTGCCAGGGTCACCGGACGATTGGAAATTTACATTAATTAGAGAAACGACAAATATTTTTGGATGATATGTAATTTCTATTTGCAAAATAGATAAACAGCTTAATATTACACGTCTCAAAATCTTAAGACATTCGGTCAAGTAAAATTATTGCTACTCTATCTATTGGACCCGAGTAGATAGGGTTTCGGGGGGAGAACTACGGGTCTCCCCCTTAGAATTAGGGTACTGCGGGTGTCAGGAAGCCCACTGCGCCTCGATAGGTGTGTTCTATCGACCGCTGATTAGAGTGTGCGATACCTGACATTGGTGTTGGACTCGCAGGGGCTATGTGGTTAGCCGCAGAGAACGACATGTTCGTTGCTCGGCAATCACGTAGCGTTCGAAAGTCAGACTCATGCGCGGCTAGTGCAAACCAGTCGGTCGCGTGAGGCACGGAGTTGTCTTTAGCGAAGTGACAGCATGGTTTCGCTGCCACAATGCATCTCGGGTGCTTGCCTGCTCAGCAAGTAAGAGTCGTAGCTAAAGTGACTCAGGCCACACCCGGCCTGTATTTGGGTAGGCGTACGGACGTACGTCGGGAAGTGAGCTTGCGTTATACAGCTCCATACCATACTGGAAATATTATGGGAGGCGGCTTCTCCGTCGGCTTCAGCGAGGTTTTCGTTAGCAACTCCCAGAGTTGCGAGTGGTGAGCGGCTTTATTGCTCCGGTACCTATCTGGAGAATAGGTAGTGCCACTTGGGCACGAGGTAACTCTGGAGTTAGGATGGAGAAATCGAGATTTGGGGACAAGACCTGTCTATGACTGGTCCCGGAAGGTGCTCTCGGGCACTGGAAGGTACAGCGGCTCCCACTATTATAACCTAACGGTTGGTGTAGGGGAACGCTATATCATAAACTGGACTAGTCGTAGAGAGAGGGGATGTTCCTAATTCGGTTTACAAACAACTTTTCTTTCTTTCTTCTTCTTTCTAAGTTAGTCGACGAGCGAAAATGCCTTAGTAGATTCCAGTTCAATCAGCAACGTGGTGGTAATAAAAGGTACGTTTTTAACGACTCTTCGTGGCGGGACTCGACATCAAGATAATAAATCTTAAAGATATGCATGATGCAACTTATGTAGAATGAAGAATAAAGTAATAGAAGTATTGGCATAAATCGGTAGGCACACGCGTGTGAGCGACATGCTTCAGCAAATGATGAATGAATGATAATCATATCAGCCCTTAGTATAATCTGTTGACACGGGCTTTTTCTCAATGTAACAGGTAGGCTGCTGAGGGGGTTATGCTGGCCCAGTGCGGAATTGCACTTTACATATCTTCGAGAACATTATAGAGAAACTCTCAGACACACAGCTTTCCTCACGATGTTTTCTTTCACCGTTAAAGTAAGCGATAAAGTTATAACATAACCTCAAAAAGTCAGAGGTGCTTTGAGATCGAACCTGAGACCTATGCGTGGCAGTCCAACGGTCTCCCACTAGGCACTATATGATATGACTAAAATAAATGTAGAATACAATTCTTTTCATTATATTTTATTTCAAACACAATACTTATACAAATTTAATACGTAACAAGCAACAATCACAATACAGGAAATAATACAGTGAACCCCTTACCGCGTGGAATTTTTATTTCTTCTGGAAAAATATATTTTATAGTTCTAGACACGTACTATAAAGTTAGTTCTGACACTTTTTCGAAATCTGAATAGTTTTTAATTATAATAAAAATCGTCTTTTTCCCCATATATGGCAGAGTATGCAGTAAAGGGAACTTAAACGAATTTGACATATTTGGCACTAAACCTATGCATTGAAGAAAGGACAATTGAAACTCTCTGCCACATTTGGCATTGCATGCTATAAGGGTAATTTTAAATAATTCTTCAATGTTAATATAATAGTAAATGAAATGACATTGAATGAAAATCAAGAATATAATTTTTAAATCCGCTCTGTTGCATTCAGTAACTTCACGATTTATACTTGTTTAATTAATATAGATTGAGTCCTACATTTCGCCGTATGAAAGATGAAATAGCTTAAAGCAATTCCAGTCTTTATTCAAACAGGTGTATGTTACATGTATCTATGTGGTAAGGGGTTAAATTAACAGTTTATTATTGATTAAGAAATACGAACTTACTGTATGAAAATATTTTTAGGAGTAACAATATAGAACTTTTTATTTACATTTCGTGAAATCGAAAATAGCGTTTCTAAATGTTTAAAATTCTGAATATTGATTGCCTGTCGGTAGGTACTCTGGTGAGGCGTCAGTCGTATGATTCGCATGAGGTCATTCATGATTAAGGTCCTACACTAGGTCCCGAACGAATAGGACTTACCCAAAAACATCAACATGAGCATACAACCGTAACATATTTATATAATCAATACCACAAACACCATTTATTGTCCTAATTGGCCTCACGAAACAGGTACCTACCGACGATCGTCTGGGGGCCTTACTACCTAGAAGATAGTAAGGCACTGAGAGGATCGTCAGTCAATGTAAAAATGCTTCTTCTCATGATAGATAGCCCGACCAGCGGTTCCACCTTTAAATTAGATATTGTGTTTGGCAAGAAAATCTCTGATAAGCTTGTTGACTTTCTCAGGGCTCTCTTGTTGTAGGAAGTGTCCACAGTCTTCGACTATAGTGGTTTCTATACAAGTGTATTCCTTCTTCATGGTCTCTAGCATGCTGTGGCTGAGGTATGGGTCATTAGCCGCGTGAGCGACCAGCATTGGTACGCTTTCTTTGTGCTCTTCAATCTCTGGATAGTCAAACCTGAAGTTCGCTCGATAGTAGTTTATTGGCGGTGTCAGGGCAACTGTAAGGATACACAGATTTATATAAATATAGAAAATCATCACCATTTCTTTGTAACGTTCATCAACTTATCGGGCTCAATATCTTCTTGAGCGTCAAGTGGAAATACGGAAAAAAAATAAAAAAATAAACAATACACAAACGGACAAACATATTATGTCCGCTCAACACTTGACTCATTAACGAGTCAAGTGTCGAGCGGACATACGATTGTCTGTTTTCTTTTTTTTATGACTCATTTTTTGCCGACAAACGTATGACCGCTCGACAGACGGGATATTTAGTAAGTACCTCATAATCATAAAAATATAATGAGATAATATAATCATTATTTTAGCTAATAAATAATTAAACTATTCACCTATAAACTATTAGGAAAGAAGATTATATAGGAATACCACGCCTACATCTGTATTACTTTTTTGTGCTACGTGGAAGCAGACAAAATGCTGGGTCATTTACCTCGGTCCACAAGATAGCATGCAAAATTCTAACGCAGAAATGTAATAAAGTAGAATTATGTACTAAAATCTGCTTGCAAGAGCTTTCTGTGCTAAAGCTGGCCATCAAATATTATAATATACTATAGTGAATTATATTATTATTTATGGCCCGATCACACCAGTAAGTTAAAAGCCGCGACATTGCAGCAAAATATGCCCATATATAAATATATAAATAAAAATAAAAATGATTTATTTTCATTAGCTGAGCTTAGTCTAGTTACAATATTGTTGGAGCGATCCTTTTAGCTATAACGTTGCCTGTGTTAGGAGGCCCCGCTCTGTCGTGTGCAAGTAAGCATCCATTGATTAAATATCATAAATATTATTCTGTATTAAAATTTGTTAAAAGGAAAATAAAATAAAAATATCAATATAATAATAATAAATAATAAAAATATCAATTAAAACTAATTTATAATTATAGCATGCATGGTATGTGTATACATATTTGATACAAAATATTACATTATAATTTTCACAGCTTCGGTCGCCCACGACCCCCTTTTTTTAGTATCTCTATCAAACTTTATTGTACCGATTGTCACTCGCACTGTACTAGTTCCATGTCTTCCATGGTCAGTCGACAAAAGTCATGTCAGATTGCAATACTGCCATAGTAACTAATCCTACTGCCATGGTTACTATAGTAAATGTCTACACTAATGTTTACTGCCGATTTGAGAGTTAATAATTAATTATATATTAACTAGCTGTTAAACGTCTCAGTTCGCGTTTCTTATAAAAGAAGGTAGATAGTATCTACCTTCTTTTAATAAGATACTTAACCCAAGGCATGGCTAAAAATGTAACAATCAGACAGAATTAATTTGCAAATACATAAATAGTGGAGGCGTGGACAAAGGCCAGGGTAAGAGCTCCTTGAACCGACGCGACGGGCGTGTATGAGGAATGTGATGAAAGTGAATGAAGCCAGAGACGTGCGTCAGGATCGTAGCGACTGGAAATCCGTAGTCTCTGCCTACCCCTCTGGGAAACAGGCGTGAATCTATGTACGTATGTATGTAAAACTTACAAGTTTTCCGGAACCAGTATTTGTAGCATTCGATATCCGCTTCATCAGTGGATGGATTATTAGGAAATAGCATGACCTTGTCGAATATGGCTAAATCATTGATGGAGACAGTCAGCTCTGGTATGGCAGGAGCACGATACAGGAAGACGTACCTAAGAAAGAAGAATATAAATTTTATTATTAGCTGACTATAATTAACCTGTAGTCAAATAGTTTGAAAAATTCTTTTAGTGTTGGATAACCTATTTATCGAGGAAGGCTATAGGCTATCTAACATCACGCTACGACCCACGGGGGCGGCGCAGTAACGATAAACGCGGGTGAAACCGCGGAAACATCTAGTAATGACTAATATGGATTATTACACTGTGATATTAGTACAGATTAAAAATTTAAAAAACCGTTGTAATCAGATGCATTCATTATTAAAAAATTGCTAAATATATTGATTAAATAACACTAAACTTCAGCAGACTAGTTTCCTAAGAGGTATTATGACTTAGTCTGCTAAACATTAGTGCTTTCTAATTTTCTAACTTGTTTTACACTATCCATCCCCTTGTTAATTATGTGCATACTAGCTTTTGCGCGCGGCTCCGCCCGCGTGGTACCTACATCAATAAAAAGTAGCCTATGTCCTTCCCCAGGTTTTAACCTATATGTGTGCCAAATTTCATCTAAATCGGTAGAGTGGTTTAGCCGTGAAAAGGTAACAAACAGACAGACAGACAGACAGATAGACAAACAGAGTTACTTTCGAATTTATAATATTAGTAAGGATTGGAAGTTCAAAGTATCAAACACAAATGGAACTTACCACGACTTCTTCCTTTGAATAGGATTATCCCAAATCTGTCGGCACCACGCCGTGCTGGAGATACTGGCGAGCATCATGAGCGCGCTCACCACTGCTGGATACTGGTCGCGGAACCGGCAAGCGATCAGACCGCCCCAGTCGTGAGAAATTAAAATGCATTTCTCGCGACCTATAAAACAAAAACATTCACAGATTATTTGCTGATTAATATTACCTCGTATCCTAACTGTCCTCCATAATGTTATCGAAGATATGTGAAGTCTGCCAATCCGCACTAGGCCAGCGTCGTGGAATATGGCCTAACCCTTCTCATAGTGAGAAGAGGGCCGTGCCCAGCAGTGGGACAGTTTAATACAGGACTGATATTATTATTATTATTTATCCTAACTCTTAAGGAGTAGTAGTTAATGAGTGAAAGCGTAACAATTAAACAAACAAACTCACATTCACATCCTAACTATATATAATATTATAAACACGAAAATGAGTTTGTTTGTTTGTTTGTTACCTTTTCACACCTAAACCACTGAACCGATCATCCTGAAATGTTGTATATTATTATACGTTGTCAGGTGTACAGAAACGGACATAGACTACCTTTCATCCCGAAAAAAATTACTGTTCCCGAGGAAAACAACAATAACGTTCTTATGATAATATATGGCGCCACGTGTCTTTCGAATCATGATTGAATTATATTATTACAAGCAGAGTACAACCCGAATTGTTTGTCAAATTCTAAATTAACGCGAGCGAAGCCGCGGACAAAAGCTAGTTTATAATATTAGTTAGGATTGCCCTCTATCATGCAATTTTATATCGACTTCAGGCTGATACTTGAGATTTCCTGAAAAAAATAGAAAGCTGACTGCAATAAACAGCAGCATAATGGCGGCAAAGAATAAATTGCGTTAGGTACCTAATTGACGGACCAGATCTCGGATATCTTCAATCAGAATTTCTATTTTGTATGAAGACACGTCCTCGGCTCTCTCCGAGTCGCCGTACCCTCTCATGTCAACCGCTATGCACCTGTAAATATAAGACTAATTAATAAATACTACCATCACATGCTTTCTTGACTTCATACTGTCACAAGTCATTCGCACGCCCAGTAGAATAAGGGTGTAAGAAGAATACTGGGTGACGAAAATTTCTGCGTTCTGGTCTTATCCAGAAGTTCTCAAATAGGGGCCTGAAAATGCGGCGAAATGGTTCCAGTAAAGGATGGTACCGCAGTGTTTGCTTCGCGCTCGACTTGACGGGGGCACTGCCGTGCCCCCCGATATGCTAACTGTAGGGGCAAGTAAAAAAAACTGTTTGATCTGATACATTGTGTTTGTAATTAAACTCCTCCTAAACGGCTGGACCGATTTTGATGAAATTTTTTGCGTGTGTTCAAGTGGATTCGAGAATGGTTTAGATTGTTTTTTTTTTCCGTGTGTACTGGACGTCTGTCGGGACAGCTAGTTTATTATAGAAAGTACTTTTATAACCTTTAGTGAAACAAAGACATAACGTAAGAAGATTAAGTGTAGGTATTTTAGTAGGTTTATAGTATTTTATGAATTATGATTGAAAATATTAAACTTATTACAACGCGACAAATGATTTTCTTGGTATAAAGCCTTCATTTTTAGTCAAGTCACAACGAAAATAATTGAGCTTGTGTATATTTACTTGCACGATTCGAATCTGCAATAAAAAATCGACGTAATTGTACTTACGCCTTTATTGCACTGGGAGTGCGAATTATATTATCAATCTCGGGTTCGATTCCCGCTCAAGTCAAACATTTGTGTGCATGAACATGGATGTTTGTCTTGGTCTGGGTGTTTCTATGTATAATAATAATGTCCTCCAGACCGAATTTCAGTCACGGCGGCTGGTTTTAACGGAGACTGGCCATCTGCGCAGAAGATATTATACGAGTATTGCACAAGTGTGTGCGCAAACACAAGTGCACTCTCTGTTCTCTAACTCTCATGATCCGATGGGACGGTAATCCGACACGACCGGAGGGAGATCAGGCGCAGGACCAACGGCTTTACGTGCTTTACGAGGCACGGGGGTGTCTAACACCGCCAACTTCCTAACTCCGGGCTGCTATTGAAAGAAGAAAGAAAGAAAATACATTTATTTGCAGCAGAATTATGCACTACATACATCAGACACAGTTTGAGTTATTGAGTTTTCTTAACAGAAAAACCCAATAACTGTTTTGTTGGCCCGACCCGGGATTCGAACCCGACACCTCATGCACAGCAGTCGCATTCACTACCGCTGCGCCACGGAGTATGTATTTACAAAAAAAAAGTAGGTATATATACGTATGTTTATCCATTATCTAGTACCTACCCATAGTACAAGGTCTGCTTAGTTTGGGCTAGATGGTGTTGGTGGTGAAGGTGAAAAGTGTAGGCAACATTGTCACAGAAAGACACAAACATCGAAGACAAGGCTTGTTACTATTTTATTATTTATTTGCTGCTCGTGCGACAGTGAGTGTGATATCTTTACGCTGCGAAACTGAGAGCAGCAAATATTATATTACAATATCCATTACAGATAGTAGAGTTTTCTATTTGTGAAAATAATCAGTACGTAGTTCCAGAGATTTCCTGTTTTATAATAATACTAGATGTTCCCGCGGTTTCACCCGCGTTTATCGTTACTGCGCCGCCCCCGTGGGTCGTAGCGTGATGTTATATAGCCTATAGCCTTCCTCGATAAATAGGCTATCTAACACTAAAATAATTTTTCAAATCGAACCGAAAAAGTAGTTCCTGAGATTAGCGCGGTCAAACAAACAAACAAATTCTTCAGCTTTATAATATTAGTATAGATTATAAAGTATATTTAATCATGATTCTATCGATACGAAGGTACTTTATGCAGGGAAAGTTAATTATTTATTTCCAGTTGAAACTATCAGGCAACCGCATAACATATCCCTTGTAATTATAATATTCTATCACACACAACACAATCTAGCCCAAACTAAGCAGAGTTTGTACTATGGGTACTAGACAATGGATAAACATACATATATAGACTGATTATCGATTCCCGCACAAGTCAAACATTTGTGTGCATGAACATGGATGTTTGTCTTGGTCTGGGTGTTTCTATGTATAATATGTAAGTATTTACAAACAAAATCAGTCTATATATGTATGTTTATCCATTGTCTAGTACCCATAGTACAAGCTCTGCTTAGTTTGGGCACAGATAATATAATTGGGCTAGATGGTGTTGTGTGTATGTGATAGTATATTATTATATTATGTATGTTATAGAATATCATAGTATTATCTAGTCTAATAATACTAACTAGCGGTCGCCTAGTGCTCGAAATTCGACCAGTTTGCCTGTAAGATATTGCTGATATACCTATATTATGTCATTATATATTGATATATGTAACCATAGTTACGCGCTTCGACTGCCTGTGTCAAATGCATAGGTGTGTGCATGTTGTGTTTTTTATAAAAATATTAGCATTTGTCACTTCTTTTCTGTATAAACTATAAGTGTGCGAAATTTCATACTCCTCCGTCCGCCCAATTTTCGTAAAAACGGATCCAAAGTTTTCGCTTCACGTATTAATATATAGATACTAGTGCAATAATGTGCAAACACTATAATGCTGTATGTTCCCGGGTTGACATATTTTATAACAATATAAGTATATTTAAAAGACTTTTACTGGAAGAGTGTAAGCTACAGTAAGATAGCAGAAACCTTAATAAAAATAATCAACTAGTACCTATGTAAAACTTCTGTAATATTTATTTTATGTTTATATAATAAGTGCATGAACATTACCGATTGTTTATATCGAATCTTCACTCACATGTTCTCTCTCTGTCTAACTAAATGATGTGTATAGTTATAATTGGACTCCAGATTTGAGTATTGTATACTGTTTAAGATTATGTGTGTATGTATTAGTCTGTAGTCTGTTACTGTACCTATTCAATAAAAAAAAAAAAAAAATAGTATCAACATCGCAATGACAATGGAAACTAAATGCTTTGTTCGTAGTTCTGTCACGATACTGACTTACAGGTCCCTACACTTGCACAATGAGACTATAGCAGTACCTAATGCAAGCGTTATCATTTCCGACGCCGGTGCATTGTACTGTGTATTGTGATGATAATGGCCACTTCACCAGACAATAACAAGTTAGACAATGATTATACATACATATTGCCTACTATGGAACAGTCACAAGAGGAAAACCTAGGCGAACGTTTCTCGATCAGATCGGAAACGTTCTGGACAAAGGCCAGGTTAAGAGCACCTTGAACCGACGGGCGTGTATGAGGAATGTTATGAAAGTGAATGAAGCCAGATAAGTGTGTCAGGATCGTAGCAAATGGAAATGCGTAGTCTCTGCCTACCCCTCTGGGAAACAGACGTGTATGTATGTATTGCCTACTTTGTCCTAAACTCTGACCACACTCAATTCTTAATGTCTAGAAGGCCGGCGGTTTGTTCATGTAAGGTCTGAAACTCAGCTAATATTCAATCTAGGACTCGTAGAATTGATTAATAAAGAGGGAACAAGTTCAAAATCACTTAATTTACTGTCAGAAATCATATTGGAATTGCTTTAAACTGAAAGCACGACAAGGTCGTCCTCTAAATACATACGAATATAGAGGGCATCCTTATTGCTGTGAAAGCAGCCATAGACTAGTGGAAACTGTTGGTCTGCCACGCAGAGGTGTCGAGCACCTGCGTATTAAATGGTTAATTATCGCTCGATGTAACATTACAGCTAGCGTTAATTACCAGTAATTAATTTAATATGTTGCCTGAGAGTTCTACGTAATGTTTTCGAAGGCACTAGATCAGACTATGGCCTGACTGTTTACACGGAGAAGAGGCCCGTGAATTCCGTGATCACCAGTTGGGTAATTTATAAACAGCGCTGATATTAATATACTTATTAACAAATTAATAATTATTAAAAGAGAAATACGTACCAATAGTCCTTTTGAAATTCCACAATTTGATGTCGCCATGAGTACCAGAACTCAGGGAATCCGTGCAAAAACAGCATCAATGGCTTCGACTGGTCTCCACTCTCCACATAGTGAAGTTTTATATTCTGCGAACATGACGTTTATAGGTATGAACAAAAATGCGGTTTTGGTTTTGAGAAAGTTCGGTTTATTACGTAAATATGTTCAAGAGAAAAAGAGACGCAACATTATGAGTTAAGCCTCGTATCCAGTAGGATAGTGTCTTATCTATGTTAGGCAAGATTTGGCTCTTTAGTTAACTGATCCCGCTTGAACTGGACCCGCGGGATCAGTTGACCTAATGTATATTTCGAATTGGTGAACTGCTCCCGTTTCATAATTTTATAATTTGTACAAACACGGAGATAGGTGTTATACATTAATAATATTAATATGACCAAGACATTCATTACTACGAAGCCGAGACACAATGACATCGCACTCATGTCAAGTACATTACAAGGTCAAATAGTCCTATTGTGAAAATACGAATACCTGGATTCAGCTAATCACATGCATCAAAGACGCGAGTTTGCCGCTAGGCAGTGAGTCTTTTTTATGCACCTGTGTAAGCGAGAAAGCATTGGGTATATGGCCACAATGCACTTTGTTTTCTAGTACTTCTTAAACGTTTTCCGCAAGTCTGTGCACAAATTTGAAAATATACAATAGAGTTCTGCTTAATTTAAAAGCGGGTCCAGTTGACAAAAGATAAATAATAAAATAAATGAACTAGTCAACTCATCCCGCGGGATCAGTTTAGAGCGGGATCAGTTTAGAACGGGATCAGTTAACTAAACATTTGACGTGCTGCACTACATTGTTGCTCACGGCAACGCGGAACTTTGTTTAGCAACGTTGCCTGTCCATGCATGACCAGTCGTAGTCAACATAACGCCAGAGGAACTAGTATTGATTTCAGCGGCTTTTTCACGTCTCCTGTTGCAAACATTTGATGCTCAACAGCATGTGGCACGGAAACAAAACAAGCCGCGCGTCATTTTCGCGCCAGCTGGCAACGTCGCGCGTTGTTGCAACGTTGCCGATCTTGTTGAGCGTCACGTGTTGAGCGACAATTATTGCCTAGTGGATACGAGGCTTTATGTACAGTGATGAGATATGTTAACTGCATTTATTAGATAATCCAACGGTATTTCTACCCAGGAGCATCTTCCTGCGTACACGTATGGCGTAGTGGTTTAAATGGTAGACTCGCCACTGCCGCCGAGCTGTGTGTTGTGGGTTCGATTCCCTCGCGGGACAAAAATTTGTGTGATACACAAATAGTTGTTCTTAGTCTGGATGTCCGTTGTTTGAATGTTTGTAAAGTGCGTCGCGACGCAACAAATATAACTAGTGCGTTGGCTTTAAAAAAAAATTAATATACTGAACCAGTTAACTAACGAGCCACTGAATACTTTTCTCAAAATCGTTCTAGAGTTTTAACCATGAAAAGCAACCAAAATCATGCATTTTTTAATTCATTCGCACAAATCTACCGATCCACAGAATTTCGTAATTATTTTCCATGATCTCATCTACTAAAACTATAATTATCTATGATCATCTGGTCTATCTAAGTATCAGTATGTCTGTATAACATCGCTGGATCTGTATTCGCGGAAATGCATAAATTACCCGTATAAATAAACTGCTAACAGCGATGCTCGCTGCCTTCAATATATAAGTAAAGGAGGTATGTATATAGACGTAAATCAATATTCTATGAACATATCATGGTGTTAATAGAATATTGATTTACGGCTACACAGAGTGATGAACAAGTCCGCTATGTCTTTACTAATATTATAAAGGGGGAAGATTTGATTTTTTGTTCGTTTGTTTGTAAGGGCTGAAATCAAAAACGGCCCAACCAATTTAAAAAAATCCTTTACCATTGGAAAGCTATATTATCACCGAGTACCATAGGCTTTATTTTATTTAAAAAGTACTGTTACTAACATAATCTAACCTACTTTTACGCGAGCGAAGCCGCGAGCAAAAGCTAGTTTCAGTATCTTTTATAGATAGTCTGCGTTTTCGTGATTCGGCACACTCTTTCAACAAGCTAAAGAACTTAAAAGTTATTTGAACGAAATTTTCAATCAGTGGAATAACTCCTTGCTTCTGGTTACAGGAAAACAGTAGATAGAAACTTGTGTTCATCGACATGGTCCAATAGAGCCGTGGCAGCCGCATCAGACGTCACATCTGTATATAACGGAGACTTTAGTCGCCGTTTGTGGTGTCTCACAGTGTATTTATAGACGATAATTTATTATATATCCATATGCAGACCAACGCTAAACCGCCCGTCGCCGTCGCCATACAAGTTAAACAATATTTAACTGAGATTGTGGTGTAAACCGAAGCATAACTGGCACGCAACCCAGACTTAAATCCAATATAGCAAAATAAAATATATGTCATTACTTTACAAGGTTTGAGCCAAAGATATTGTATAATAGAAGAACGTTATTACCGGACTATTGAATAGAGTCAAAATACAAGATGTCTGGCTGAGAAAATGACAAATCCAAAACTGTACCTTTGAGTATTTTTGCCCGAGTATTTATAATTCTGGGTTTGACCATTCATGGTTTGGAATAAAATACCCTGCTGCGTAAAACGACCGTGTACATGGAACATACATGCTCCGCAACTAACAAAGAAGCGATGAATACAGGCTAGATTTATACAACTCGGTGGAACAACACGCCAGCACAGAAAGCGGAACGGCTTTCGTGAGTAGTATTAGTAAAATATTATTGCATTTACTACAATTGTATTCATATACCCCGTTACAACATTGTTCACATGCACACTCGACATCAGTCCTGCATATAAGTACATAACACTAGGTCTAGACGTGCCCGACCACATTATGGGACACAGTACACAAAGAATTGATAATGTGTCTAAGAGCTCTTTGTGTATTTGTATCGGTAAGTACCTATGTACATACTTTCTTCGACATTTAGGCGCAAGACACACAGAAAAGACGTAAGACGAGAACGCATCGCAGACGCGGCGCCCCTTCAATCAATTTTCATACTAAATGTCTATACATTTTGTATGAAAATTGATTGAAGCGTCGCCGTCGTGTCTGCGTCTCGTCCGTGCCCTGTCTTTTTAGTTTGTTTTGTGTCGCGACGCTTCTATGTATACATTTAGTATGAAAATTTATTGAAGGGGCGCTGCCGCGTCGCGACGCGTCCTCTTACGTCTTTTCTGTGTGTCTTGCGCCTAATATAAATGTCAAACAAAGAATGTGCATACCATATTAGTAGAGTTTACGGACGCCGCAAAAGTATGTGCAAATATTGCAGATACAGTCACAAAGTACACAAAGAACTGATAACTATAATGTCTTTGTGTACTTGCGTCGTATAGTACATACAAACTTTCTTCGACATCTGTGTAGATGTAAAACAAAGATGGCCTCGATGGCGTAGTGGTTAGTGTAACCGACTGCCACGCTGAACAACATACATATGTATATACTTTTCCTTTTGTAAATACATACATATTATACATAGAAACACCCAGACCAAGACAAACATTTATGTTCATGCACACAAATGTTTGACTTGTGCGGGAATTGAACCCGCGACCTCAGGCGTGGCAGTCGGTTACACTGACCACTACGGGTCCGGCCGTTAGGGTCCCATTCCGGTACGCTCCCGGCCGGCACGCACCCAGATTGAAGAATTTGTTATTCCGCTACGCCCCCGGCCGAGACGGTCCCATTGTAAAACAACCGGAGAAGACACTTGAGCAAATACTGTCGAAACAAACGTGTTTTTAAATTTCAATATTTTTGTTTTGTGCTGTGTGTATAATATCATGTGTATCATGTATTAGCTTTAGAAATAGTAAGATTAGTTTCTAAGTATACTTTTTATAATATGTTTAAAAAATGCAAATTAATTGTTTCGACAGTATTTGCTCAAGTGTCTTCTCCGGTTGTTTTACAATGGGACCGTCTCGGCCGGGGGCGTAGCGGAATAACAATTTTTTCAATGTGGGTGCGTGCCGGCCGGGGGCGTACCGGAATGGGACCCTAACGGCCGGACCCACCACTACGCCATCGAGGCCGACAAATATAAGACCACTATTATCAGCAAGATATGTTGTTGCATGGTTTAAAAACCGTATAAACACTTAGGTATCTATCAGATCACATCTACCTGTGCTACATACCGGCTCTTAAGATGTGTAACTAATGAGTAACACATTCCTATTATTTAATTACTAATCAGATATGTTGCAGCACTTAGTCTTAACAGTGCTGTGAGTAAGTGCTGTAACAGTAGAGCATGTTAATCGTTCCATAGATTAATTCATAGATAATTGTAATTAGGTCCGTTATCTACTTACGATGCTAGATAACTTAGGTATATTATAATTTATTGCTCTATAATATAGACCAATAAATTATAATATACCTCTCCATATTTATTCAGTGTTACTAAAAATCTATCAATTAAATCAACACGTGTGTAAGAAAGTCTTAATAACCTGGCTAAAATAAAAAAAACAAAAAACTATGAAGTTGAAAATTTATTTAAAATTGTCAAATAAATAATTAAAGCTCACTCACTAATTAGTTAATTTAATATTCATATACAAATATATATATATATATATATATATATATATATATATATATATATATATATATATATATATATATATATATATATATGTAATATATACATATATATGTATATATATATATATATATATATTTAATCACATAAACGTACTTTACGTACCTAAATTACGCAAACATACTTACCCACTATGAAATCATAGAACACAAGTAAAAATTTAAAAAGAATAAAATTAAAAAATTGCCTTAGTTCACATACACAGTAATTTTATTTCATCAATGACATGACGATGTTGTAGGTACGACACTAATGATTCCATTTCTAACTTCAAAATATATGAGTTACCTACCTACTTTACTTTATATTATATAGTTTACCCTCCTTTTTATTATATACCTTTAGTTTTAATATTAATAGTACACATGTATGTTAAATGTATAATTTACGGAACGAAACTAACGTCTACGACACAGGCTCGGCCTAGTTTAGACGTTAGGGTACATTGATTATTGTATACATACAGTTATTGTATTGTAGGTTAAGAAGTTGTATGTATGTAGGTATGTATTGTCATCTATTTGGTATCAATAAAGAAAATGATTAAATTATTATATTATGGCTGAGGTGTAGATACAGACATGAGTTATATATTGTACCTTTGTGTTAGATAAATATTGAGATCCCAGAGCAGCCAGACTTATAAGTTTTATAATGATACTAGATGTTCCCGCGGTTTCACCCGCGTTTATCTTTACTGCGCCGCCCCCGTGGGTCGTAGCGAGATGTTATATAGCCTATAGCCTTCCTCGATAAATAGGCTATCCAACACTAAAATATTTTTTCAAATCGAACTACTGGTAATCACGCAGAATAAACCAGGAGAAACATCGTTTGTACTATGTCTGTAATGGGTAATTATTTTGCTGCAATGTTATTTTAAAACTGCGATATCTCCTAAGATATTTATTGAAATCGAATGATGGAAAGGGCAATTTTGTTTTAAATTAAATACTTGTGATGAATAACGTATTTATTTGGATAAGGATTAATATAATGTTTATAATAATACCTCTGCAAATAATGCATTATTTTAGAACAAATTTGGTTAGCATAAAAATGGTTATAGTGAGCCAACCTTAAAAGATAGACATATGCTGTCGCGGACTTTTTTTTAGAACTTTTAAAGGGGAACAATTCTGTCATACATGATTTTTGCGAAACTTTAACTGTTTACACAGCGCACGCAGCGGAAGCTCTCAAAAGGAAAAAATACCCTCCGATTTTGAAACATTCTTCATTGGTGCTCAGCTCCTATTGATATTAGCGTGATGATATATAGCCTATAGCCTTCCTCGATAAATGGGCTATCTAACACTGAAAGAATTTTTCAAATCGGACCAGTAGTTCCTGAGATTAGCGCGTTCAAGCAAACAAACAAACTCCTTAGCTTTATAATATTAGTATAGATATAGATTTAAGTAATTTTAAGTATAAATGCTGTGTCGTTACCACTATTTAAGTGCCCCGGGCACTTGCGACGAACATAGCGAGATATCTCTACAACGCTCCTTTTTTGTCATGCGCAAATATTTATTACTCATTGTGAAACGAATTTTGATGCTGTTTTCACATGAATGATACTAGAAATGCTATTTGCTATTGCGCATAAAATAACGTACAAAAACAAGCATAGACAATTATTATGTTATTCAATTTTAAGAATCAATGTAATTGTAAACCACACTTACATAAAAGCTTGATAGGTAACAAAACATTCCACTATCAATTTGCGAGTAATTGTGAGTTATGTGCACAAATAAACGAGATGGGTGTAAAAACCCAGGATTCAACCCCTTCGTGTTCATGTGACTTTGTGACCCCTATATCTCGGGAGTCTTTTGACCCACGGCCACAGGGCCCATATTCAAAATTACATAGGTAGTAACAAAAATTATAATAATAAGTATATTATTATAATTTTTGTTACTACCTATGTATTTTTAATAATTTTAAATATTTGATTTGCTAATGATTCCAATTAAATACTAATGACATATGCACGCCTGTGGGTGGAATGTGGCAGAACCTACATATAATCTGTAACAACTAAAATGTAAACCCATGTTCGCATTAATAAATGAATTTGAATTTGAATTTGATTTTCGGGCAAAGCGGTATTGGATTTTTCTGTCCAAAAAATCATAGAACCTAGTATTGCTGAATCTGAATCTGTGCCTTGTAGACGACAGTACTGCCATCGAAAGAAAAAAGACGTATCTGTCAAAAAATGATATTTCATATAAATTGCAGATGCGTCTTTTTTTACTGATGCCAAAGAGAATCTTAATAGTATTATGAAGTCCTGTGCTTAGTAGGTGGCGATGTTTGCCCATATTACGTGGGATTTTAAACAATGGCTACCGAAATGTGGTTGTGACACACCTCTGCTTCCCCCTTTAGAGACATAGGTGCGAGATTACGAATGGACTCTTTGAAAAGGTACTGCAGGAATCCTATGGATTTGTAATGGTCTCCATATTCGGAGTGGATCGCCCGACAAGAATTATGATAACTATTGATTTACTCGAATCATGATTGAATCTCTCGAATTAATTTACTCAATAGCACAAAATTAGATTTTACCGCACATACCAAGAAAAATGACAACTCGACATGCAGCGATAATAGTCATCCAGCCTGCAGCAGATAAATCTTTTAGATTTTTTTGTATATTACGGTTTTTTTTTAAGTATTATATAGGCACTTATCTCTAATGTTTTAATGTAATACAGGTACTTACCTAGGCAAAAAATATACAAATTTATCAACAATTTTATTTAAATAATAGCTGTTACCAGTTACCTGCGACTTCTTCCGCATAGATTTTAACTAAAAAGTGTTTGTCTTCGCGGAACCCAATTTTTTTTTCTAAAATCAAAGTAACCTAAGTTACTCCTTAGAACATCAGCTATCTGCCAGTGAAAGTCCCATCAAAATCGGTTCAGCCGTTTCGGAAATTAGCCGGAACAAACAGACAGACAGACAGACAGACAAAAATTTTAAAAATAGATGTTTTCGTATAGGTACCTTATATACTGTCATATGCATTAGATAAAAAGCTATTATTTTGACATTACAAACAGACACTTCAATTTTATTTATTTGTATAGATTACTTCGTTGTTTTTCCCTATGATTTATGACTTTTGGCAGAATGTTAACCACATGTTAGGTTCAAAAGTCATATTTTCGTCTTGATTTGTTTTAAGTGTATTAATATAAAGAAAACATTGAATGAGACCAACATGAAAAAAGCAAGTCACGTAAGTAGGATAAAAAACCAACACGATATTAATGTCCGTGTGCTGAAACTATATGTAAAAGTATTCTTGCTATTCCTTTATGTAAAGTGATAATATTGCTAATTATATTAATTATTGATTATTAAATGTATATACTGTAAGTATACGAGAATGTGGTGCTATGAGTGCCCAGGCTGTGTAAGCTAATTTAAAAAAAGGCTTACAAACTCAATATACATATTTTTACTGTTTCCTGCCAAGTATTCTACTAAGGTCTTCAAATTTATTCAAATTTTATCCGTCCTGTATATAGGTACCTACCAACAACAACGCAAAAACAACCTTGCATAACTTTCACAAGTAGCACAGAATTTAGACGATTATAGTAAGTTACTGTGAATAGAAACGAGTTAATTTTTTGCAATTCGGTTTCCGTTAGGCCTTCAAAAAGAAAGTTATCGCGTCTCATTTTCTACTAAATAAGGGCAACAACACCATAGGATTAGTCTTATCTTACCATCATCGTCGCACCGTTATCAATAACTATTGAATGTTGATAATATCAATAATTAATTAAATATCGATAAATTTTGTACAAGACGTTCACGAGGGCAGTACTATTTTGTCACCCGGTAAAACAATACATTTTTTTTTGTTGACCTTACAATTAATAATGCTGTATCAAAAAGGCTTAAATTGTTAACCTATTAAGTAGCAGCGCCACACCGGCGACCAGACACAAAAGGTGTTGAATTACGTCTGGCATTCAAACAATTGGCAGATTAAAAATAATAAATAATATACTTACGTTTACTTTAATATATTGATGTACTCCGTATTTAGGATCTCTCAATCTGGCTGGCGGCTCTAGCTTCAGTTTTTGAACCCACGGACTTGAAAACGGATTTTTTATATAGACTATAGCAAACATTAGAAGCATCTGCATGCTATAGTATATAGTCAATAAGTTTGCAAGTAGAACACGGTGGATATACGAAAACGCACACATTTTGAAAAGTTATTGATACAAAATGCTTGTTCCACTTGACGCGTCCGCCGTTGTCCACGGAGCGAGAATTACTGACTAACACTGATGAGCTGTCTAAGGCCTAAGCATGAATAAGTGAATAAAATATGAGCGCGTCCGTAGATTCTATGCCTCACTCGCATCTATGGTCCTTGTCCTTGTCTTAGGCCTAGCGCGCACGCGCACTGCTTCGCGGAATGCGGTGGAACGCGGTGCGGTTATTTAGAAAAAACGCATTCACGGGGCCGCGCACTGCCGCGAAAAAAACGCACGTTTTATCATTCGAACTCCAGCTGTGGTGCATACACGTCATCGTTGTCGACTACGATACAAGAGTTACTATCTGTATATCTATATATTAATACGTGAAGCCAAAACTTTGTACCCCTTTTTACGAAAATTGTGCGGGCGGCGGAGTATGAAATTTGGCACAGTTTATATGGAGAAGGAGGGGCGAATCCTAATACTTTTATAAAATATGCATTACAAATACATTAAATTAATGAAAAAACACTACACGCACACAACCATACATTTGACACACGCATTCGAAGTGCGTTCGCAGTATTTCAACATTGTTCGTCAGACGTCGTACAATTATTTGTAACTATGGTTACCTACACCTTATTTATATGTAATAGAAAAAAACAGAAAACAAAGTAGCAAGCTTAGGAATTTTAGTCGAATTTTGACCAAGCACTAGGCGACCGCTAGTATTTATTATTGCGTAAAAAAAGGTACCCAAACGGTATTGGTTTCGTCCCTTGACGTCCTTAAAGCCTATGAAGGGCTTTTTGTTCGTAAGATATAACGATCTACGTTCGTATCCAAAAAAGTTTTCCGCCATCACCGGAGAAACGCCAGGTAACGACATATCTGTGTCGCGTCCCAACAGCAACTGAATGAGTGTCTCAGTGCGTTTTTTTCACCGCAGTGCGTGGCACTTCTTGAGATCTCTATGCGATACAAAAATATGTGCGGTAGATTCACCGCAAATTTGCAGCGGGAGGCCAACGACGACTGTACCCATTGCGTTTATTTCACCGCAATGCGCGCACTTCTATGACACTTTATACTTCACAGATTACGCGTTAAAAAAACATAAGGCAGTGCGCGCTAGGCCTTAATAACAGTAAATTGATTTATGTGATTAAATTAACTGTTGTGACGAACAACGATCTATGTATGTTTGCATCACGCAGTAGAGAATCGGTGTCTAGAATATTCTTAATTGATTGTCTATATAATTACAAAGTGATTAGAATGACCTAAATTTAAAAAGTGTTAATGATCATTTGATTACCTAAAGCAGAGTACAATAGCTAAACTTTAATCTCGACTGTTGTGTTAATTGATTATAATAATAATAATAATAAACCCCTCTGGGACAGTCGTTATCTCCTTATGAGACTAACGCGATACCGGAGGGCATAGTACACTACCACCCACTTTCGCCTTGTGATAGAAACAAAAAATGTATCACCAGGTTAAATAAAAGCGCACAAACCGCAGGGCAGCTTGTGGCGAGCTGAATGTGAGTGGCGACACTGCGGTCCTGAATGCCTCAGAGAGTCGGTGAGGGCCTCGTCCCCAACTTGCCGTTACTGGTTGGCTGGGGTGGAACTTCAAGAGTGCCCGTAGGACTCTCAACTCTGGCTTGCCTTAGTCGGCCGGTCAGAGGGGGGCCGCTAGAGCTACATGCTTTGGGGTGGAAGTGTAATTTTCAAGGGCATAACTACGGGGAAACCCGCTCCGGGACTTCGTTTTCACGAGACCCGTGATGGTGAAACCGGCGCCGCACCGCTCGACACTCCTAGCCGCTCGCACCGGTGTTGCCCTCTGCTGCTGGCTTGTATGCCTATAGTGGCTATTCAGGAGGCCCATCTAGTGAGTTGGTGAGTCACCGTCCGTCTATTCGATCGATGCTATTAGAGTATTCAGGGCAGACGCCGTTTTATCATCCATAGTTACCAATATACCAGTCCATCAAACACCTATACCCACATAGCCCATATATTAGAATCCATACGTAGCAATAGTCCTACGCCTGCTGCGGCTAGTGTCGCTGTAGGCGAATTGAATTGATTCACATTAGATAATTTTAAGTAGTTCCATCCCACCTTTGATTAAAACTCTCGAAGGGCCTCTTCGGACCCATGTCTCCGTGTAAGCCTCCCAAAGGGCCGGGTATTTTCCTAACGTATTAGGAATATACCCGTGAAAGAGAAACATGTAAATATAATAATATTCGGTCACATACACACAACACCATCTAGCCCAAACTAAGCAGAGCTTGTACTATGGGTACTAGACAATGGATAAACATACATATATACTTTTTGTTTGAAGAAACACCCAGATCAAGACAAACATCCATGTTCATGCACACAAATGTTTGACTTGTGCGGGAATCGAACCCGCGACCTCAGGCGTAGCAGTCGATTACACTAACCACTACGCCATTGATTGATCAATAGGTATTTCAGGTTCCGTGTAATAAGTATTAGGGGCGCCCTAGCTGTCTAGCAAGCATATTACCAGACCCTATGCTACTAATAAGAAAGACCTATGGAAAAGCTTATAACACTGCCGGACCCTAGTATCGAACACGGAGCCTCGTAATTAACACTGAGCCAGGAGGCACTCATACCTGTGAAGTATACAAACATAATCTTAAGCCTATACAAGGTGGCTATGACCCATGGGCATTAAAATGGACAGAGTATTCCATATGGGCTCAGTGTTAATTCGAAACGGTTAAAAACTCGATAAAGATAAAAATAGAAAATCACTTTTTTCAAACAAATTAAATCATTTTAATACTCAAACACCATTTTTTATAAACATCTGTTGTCTTTGTTGATTTTCTTTGATTGTTTCATTGTTGTCACGGGTTTGTTTATGGCTTCCTTGTTTGTGGTACAAGCTAATGTTATGCTTGTGTTTTCGTTCTTATTGCGCTTATATTAAGACTCACTTTGGCGTGATTGTTGGCTACTGTAATAATGTATACTAATGATCAGAAGGGCAACGTCTCCTACATTTTTGTCGCTTTAAGGTGCATGACCTTAGATACCTATGCTTAGATTCTCGGTCAGCTGTTAGGGCAGATACAACCCGTTGCAAAAACTAAAAATCTATCCTGTGGCTAAACTACTGCTCCTATTGAACTGAAATTTGGTGTAGAGCTTGTATGTGGTACATACCTACCATATGTAGATAGAAATAAGGCCTCACTGTTTAATCCACCTTGTATATACCTAAAGAGGTTGGCAGAAGAGGTGCAGCCACATTTCGCTGCACGGATGGCGTGGTGGTTTAAGTGTTGTGGGTTCGAATCCCACACGGGACAAAACTTTGTGTGATCCATGAATACTTGTTCCGAGTCTGGGTGTTCTTTTCGTCTGTTGTTTGAATGTCTGTAAAGTCCCCCGTGACAAAGGAGTTAAAAAAAATTTTTGTTTGAAGGTATACCCGATATAAAAGTCTAGACCTCATTTACAGCAGTCTAATACAGCCGTCGCCCACCGAAGCAGTAAATTAAATTATCTAATATAGATGTGCCCGCGGTTTCACCCGCGTTTATGATTACGGCGCCGCCCCCGTGGGTCGTAGCGTGATGTTATATAGCCTATAGCCTTCCTCTATAAATGAGCTATCCAACATTAAAATAATTTTTCTATTCGGACCAGTGGGTCCTGAGATTAGCGCGTTCAAACAAACAAACAAACTTTTCAGCTTTATAATATTAGTATAGATTAAATCCATTTGCTATTTCTATGTCAGCGATTATTATATTCGAATAATAATCACTGACAACCTCTCGAATACTTATTCGATATTTTTTTTTAGCAATCCATGTAGGTACAGTAAATCTATTACGTACGCGCTACTTATCTATTTCCATGAGTAACCACCAAATTACTTTAAAATTGGTTAAGAGGATACACTGAAAAAATGCACTAACTTTCATCGAATAGTATAGGAGTATGAGAAGAACAATTAATCTAGAATTTTGATATAGGTAAATTGATGTCTTTAACTAGAATTTCCTAGCTCAAAAACACGATATTGTGATTTTGGCTCGATCATAATTATTTTCGAAAACACCTCTGAAAAATTACTATTTTTGAAATTACAAGGAAATTACACTATCATTATGCTTAGGAATTACTTACTCAAATATATTCGTAAAATCTATATTCGTAACATCAATATTAGTAATTTGCTAGCTCATTATTTCCATAACTAAAACCAATCATTTTTAAATAATATTTTAAGATTTTAACAAACAATTTCTAAGTGCTCTCGATCATTGCGGGCGCATCGCAATTTTAGACCTTATGACGGCTCTTTAAGGATTGATACACAATGAGTGTCAATGAGTACGGGCGTCGCGTTTCGCGGTGTCCCCTTAAGCGGAAAACGTATTAAATAAAGTGACAGAGTTACTTTTTGTACAATTTCGAGTTCCTTAACCTCATGTTGTCGGTAGTGGCGAGTGCGTTAGTTTGGATGTTATCTAACTGAACGACATTTTGTACTTATGTAACTGTATGTGCACTTGAAAGTGTATAACTGTGCACAGGGCAAGACACAGCTGTGTTAACTTCTAAAAGTAAGAAAATAAACGCGTAAAAAAAGAAATGTGACGGAGAGAACTTGCTAATATTTTTCCTTTTTAGGGTTCCGTACACAAAGGGTAAAACGGAACCCTATTACTAAGACTCCGCTGTCCGTCTGTCTGTACGTTTGTCACCAGGCTGTATCTCATGAACCGTGGTCCGTGATAGACAGTTGAAATTTTCACAGATGATGTATTTCTGTTGCCGCTATAACAACAAATACTAAAAAACAGAATAAAATAAATATTTAAGGGGGCTCCCATACAACAAACGTGATTTTTTTGCTCGTTTTTGCTCGATATTGATAACGGCAACAGGTAGACGCTTGAAATATTCACAGAATATTTAGTAATTTGACTAAATAAATAATTTAATTAAAATAAAACAAATATTTAAGGGCAGGCCAAATGGCTCCCATACAACAGACATGATTTTTTGCCGTATTTTACCGACTTCAAAAAAAGGAGGAGGTATTCAATTCGTCTGTATTTTTTTTATTTTTTTATGTTTGTTACCTCGTTGCTTTCGACTGGGTGAAGCGATTTTGATGATTCTTTTTTATTTGAAAGCTGGCGCTTCCCGTGCGGTCCCATTTAATATTGATCAAGATTTGACCATTCGTTTTCAAGTTATACTTAATAATGCGTATTTGGCTACATTGATGATGTTCTCATATTTGGCAAGGTTCACTAAAAACCGACTTTAATTAAGAATATTCTAAAACTTAAAATGCACTAAAAAGTTAATAAATAATTGCATATTCTTGTGAATAATTAAATTATTGTTATTATTGGAGTCGGTGTCAGCCAAGGTAGGTTTGTAACTAATTAAACATGAGATGTCTTACTATAATCATAACATAACATTGGCATGCACAATTACACACATAGACGCAGCACGCGGCGCGGGCGGCTGACACCGACTCCAAAAATAACAATAATTTAATTATTCACAAGAATATGCAATTATTTATTAACTTTTTAGTGCATTTTAAGTTTTAGAATATTCTTAATTGAAGTCGGTTGTCTTTTTTGTTAAAATTTTGTTTATATAGATAATGGTACGGAACCCTTCGGCGCGAGTCCGACTCGCACTTGGCCGGTTGTTTATCGTTGAAGTAGTATCAACTATCAAGACTTTTTAGCAGTTGGTGTAACGGTAGCGCGCCGCGCCGCATGCCAATGATTCGTGAAATAATATGTAACAGTAAATATGTTAGTTACAAGAATATCCTCCGGCTACCTGTTAAAAATTTAACATAATCTCTAATAGATCTTTATTTATATGTTGGTCTGTTTTTAGAGTTCGAAAAAACTCTTATACAACAGCTTTGTCCGTCCGTCTGTCTGTTATACAACTTTTACCTCAAGAACCGTAAGAGCTAGAGACTCGCGGTCAACGCCATTCGCCTCAGCATAGTCGATATACCCCCGAAATGACTGTGACCTTTGAACTCTGACCACAAGGTCACGTGATACCATTTTTTCTTTAAAATACCTGGGTACTAATTGTTAGGCTAAAGCTATATTTCCTACCCCGTTATATGACCTAGATATGCAAACTATTTCATTGCTAAATTTATAAAGTTGAGTTAAGAGCGATTGAATCGTAAAAACGTAACAATCCTAGTTTTCCATAAGTCATATGTCATATAACATATCATCATGGATTAATGATTTTTATCGCTATACATTATACAGACGAGGTCATTTCCATTATAAACGTTTAAACATAGACTAGCTTTTGCCCGCGGCTTAGCGCGCGTAAAAGTATTAGTAACCTGGGTAGGTTACGTTATGTTAGTAACCTGGATGGGTGACTGATGTAGTTCCAGTTCCAGTGTCCCACCCACGATACAAAGCAGCTTCCCCTTGTGGCGAGAGGGTAGTGATGGGACGAGTTGATATGGCTACTGACTCGAGTCGCAACTCGAGTTGACTCGAATCGGTGTGTCCTGTAGGGAAAGAGAGGGGACTCGGGGAGCTCGAGTCAGCTCGAGGCTGATAGTTTCCGATCCTGACCGAGCGAGCCCGACTCAACCGGCAGCCCAAGGTCTATTTGCATCTCACTTAACTCGAATGCGAGTTGAGTGAGATGCAATGCATGATGCTACATTGAACGGAGGCGCGCACGGGCCGCGCGGTGAGACTCGTCAACTCGTGAGGCCCCGCGCACGCCGCCGCCGTCAGTGCGATGTGCGTTCGATCGACCGAGTTGATTCAAGTTGTTAAAAACTGAACCCGAGTTGACTCGTTTACGGTTTAATTCGAGTTACTCGAATCAAATAACTCGACTAGCACATCACTACGAGAGGGTATGCATCAGGAGCATTTTCTCACGTTAAAAAGAAAAAGTATATGTTAGTAACAGTACCTACTTTTTATAATAAAATATAGCCTATGTAACTCGGTGATACTGATAATATAGATTTCTAATGGAGATCGATTTTTTTAAATCGGTTGAGTATGTCTTGAGTTAGTCGTACAAATAAACAAAAAAATCTAATCTTTCCTCTTTATAATATTAGTATAGATTACAGGTCAGTCCATCAGTATTACAAGAATTATCTAGTAGATAGGTAGTATGTAATATTTCTTTTCATACATTTAGATTGGTGCTGAATGTTAATTATTTATTTTACCTGCCTGTTATAAATTATAATAGTGTTTATTTAATGACAAATTTAATATGCTCTTTCGTTTCTACTAATTAATTAATGTATAATGTTAATTTTAATAAATCTATACAAATAAATAAAAATGAAATGTCTGTTTGTAATGTCAAAATAACAGTTTTTATCTAATGCATATGAAAGTATATAAGGTACCTATGCGAAAACATCAATTTTTAAAATTTTGTCTTTCTGTCTGTCTGACTGTCTGTCTGTTTGTTCCGGCTAATCTCCGAAACGGCTGAACCGATTTTGACGGAACTTTCACTGGCAGATAACTGATGTTATAAGGAGTAACTTAGGCTACTTTGAAAAATAAATAGGGTTCCGCGGAGACAAACACTTTTTAGTTAAAATCTACGCGGACGAAGTCGCAGGTAACAGCTAGTATATAATATAATACATTTACATTAATTGCATGCCGCTGTGTCGGTGAAACATGGTGGACCAAAATTACATGTAACATCGTTGTACTGTTTCTAGCAAATAAATAAATAAATAGCAATGCGTGCATTGTATCGTGTATATGTATACTGATAATAATTCGGTAGACAATAAAATGTTAGATAAAGACAATGACAATGCAAATTGGCAAATATTGTATTAACCTACATATATTCGAATGTAAGTAAATAAGAGTCAGAGACAATAATATAGGATAACATAGACAACAATAGACATAGCAACGAAGACAAAGGAATAACTACACATCACGCAATATTGTCCTTTATGTCGAAATAACAGTCTTTCTAGCCAGTGTTAGAAAAATAATTCGATTCTCCAAGACAGGCAAATATTTTGGGTTTTTTGGGTAATGGGATATTTTTTTTTAAATGACCCTTTCGTCACCGTCTCCGCGGAATCCAATTTTTTCTAAAATCGAAGTAGCCTATGATACTCCTTATAACATCAGCTATCTGTCAGTAGAAGTCCCGTCAAAATCGGTTCAGCCGTTTTGGAGATTAGCCGGAACAAACAGACAGACAGACAGACAAAAATTTTAAAAATAAATGTATCCGTATAGGTACCTTATATACTTTCATATGCATTAGATAAAAAGCTGTTATTTTGATATCACAAACAGACACTTCAATTTTATTGAAGTGAAACTTCTTTATCGACGTATGGGAGAAATTTTGTAGCAGTGTAAAAAAAATCGTCACGTTTTTCGGTTACGCGCCATGTTGCTTTTTTTATCAAAGTTTAGTATAGTGACGTAAAGAATATAATGTAATATATTTATAATAATAACAACAATATATTAGTTTTGAAGTTTGGTTTGAAATAAGAATAACAATATATTAATTTGAAAGTGATAAAATAAAAAGACTTATTCAAATTTAAGTGAATTTACAAGAAAAGTGAGAGTGATTATATATTTCGTTTTATAAATTCAACACGTATGAGCATGATTTTAATATTTATTTGAGGTTAACCTCACTTTTTGATTGTAAGTATCAGTGAATGTATATAAATCTGTTAAAATTAGCAAGTATTAATAAATATGACTGTAAATCTAGTGAACATTATTAATTCTAAAAACAATAAAAAATATAAATTAAATAATAATTTAAAATAAAACAAAACACGATTAGAAAATAAAAATATGTATACGTACATCTTTTTTAATTATTCGTTTTTAATGATTTATTTATTCATTTTTAATTTTATAAAATCGTTGCATTTCTACAAGATTAACTGTCATCATATAATTGTATTACTTTGAAAAGATAATTCCAATTATTTATTCATAACTTGTGTAATTGATTAAGTCATTAAATATCTGCTTTAAATTATTTTTATTAAGTTATGAAATAAATATTAATATTAATGTTAGTTAAATAATTTTTGTTAACTAATTAACTAATTAATGTCGTAAAGAAGTTTCACTTCTTACCTGTGTACTCTGGTACACACACACATTTTTTTTATTTGTATAGATATCAAGGATAGCTGGAACATACTGTTGATATCAAGGATAGCTGTGTGATCAAATCCAAACTGCTAGCTGTGTGAAAAATTTGATTATCCATTTATCTGAGGCTTATATTATTTACAACTGCCTATTTTATAAACTTAAACATAATATTATAATCAAATACATGATCAAAGCTTTAGAAGCCATACAAAATCGTCCGCGGTTCCGCCCTCGCCGCAGAGGTCGGAATACGCGTCGCGCTAACGTTAATCCCGTGGATCACCTTAGATCCACGTTGCCGACAACGCCCCAAGCTGAGGTCCGTGGTAGTCCGCCGTTGGGGGCTAACGTTGTCTAGTTTACTTTATAACGGGTTGAGAGCCATCTGCGCTCACCCACAGTCCGCGTAAAGTTGTGAAGGCCATCTAAGGTCAACAACAAAACCAAACACAAAAAAAAAACCTATCCGGGCTCTTCTGCCGGCCGCCGCGCGCCGTATCTAAGTTAAGGCCTGTTCAAACCTAAGCGGTATTCGCTACCTTCTGCGGTAGAGAAAACCGAGTGGGTATGCGGTAATATTACTGTTCATACCAAAGCGGATTTCGCTATCCTTGTGGGTAGAGTTGATACTAAATACCTGAGCGAAACCCGCGCGGCAGGCACTTCTACCCACAGCGGCAGCGAATACTGCTCAGGTCGCTCTAACCGCGGCACTTTATACTATATACCTGAGCGAAATCCGCGCAGTACATACCTCTACCCACAGCGGCAGCGAATACCGCTCAGATTTGAATAGGCCTTAAAGTGGTCCACTGAGCTACTGCCGGACCTCGTAACCAAGCCTTATTCTAGAACCACACCCTGTTACCTTTTGAATACTAAATAATTCGCGTAATTGAGTAAATCTAGAATTACAGAACGTGTAATTGTTAACTATAGTGTTTACCTTGACAATTTTGTAAAAACCGCATTAAAGATCTTCTAATCGTGAAGTAGGTATATTGTTTAAATTATCTCTGCTACTTAAACTTCCCTGGTCGAGCATGTTTCTAAAAACGTGACCGACTAGCACTACGTTACATAATTAATAAATTATTTACTGCGTCACACATTTTTGTTTTAGACAAAAGACACGCCTGAACTTAAAGTGAGCGCCGCGCGCCGTGGGACCCGGCTGTTGCAGGATGGCCGAACTCAACTTCCGCTGCGCCAATGCACCACCAACTGATTATTATTTTACTAGCTTTTGCCCGCGGCTTCGCTCGCGTTAATTTAGAATCTGACAATCAATTCGGGTTGTACTCTGCTTGTAATAATATAATTTAAATCATGATTCGAAAGACACGTGGCGCCATTTACTATTATAAGAAGGTTATTATTGTTTTCCTCGGGAACAGGATTTTTTTCGGGATAAAAGGTAGCCTATGTCCGTTTCTGTACACCTGTCAACGTACATGCAAAATTTCAGGATGATCGGTTCAATGGTTTAGGCGTGAACAGGTAACAAACAAACAAACTCATTTTCGCTTTTATAATATTAGTTAGGATTAGGATCCTAGGATTACTAATGTTAGATTAATTAATTATTTTACGTACTTATAATTCACACTAAATTATCGTTAAGAATATAGAAGAGTTTAGTTTATTTTTATGTAAGAATGCCAATAATGTATTGTTATATCTATACTAATATTATAAAGCTGAAAAGTTTGTTTGTTTGAACGCGCTAATCTCAGGAACTACTGGTTCGAATTAAAAAATTATTATAGTGTTGGATGGCCCATTTATCGAGGAAGGCTATAGGCTATATAACATCACGCTACGACCAATACGAGAGGAGCAGCAAAGAAAAATGTTGCAAAAACGGGGTGAATTCTCTTATCTTATTGAAGCAGACGAAGTTGCGGGGGTCAACTAGTGTTGTTATATTATAGTAGTAGAGCCTCGCTGATTTCAGCATGAATGGGCCGGCTCGACCGGGGAAGGACTACCCTCTTACAGAATATCGACGTGAAATAGCAGTATTCCTACTGTTGTGTTTCGTTCGGTGAGTGAGAGTGCCGGAGGCCTAATCACCACCTTTCCCCCATCTCGCTCCTTCTCCTTCCCACTTCCTTTCCTAAAAGGTCGGCAACGCGCAAGTAATGCCTTTGGTGTCGCAGGCGTCCATAGGCTACGATGACCACTTACCATCAGGTGGGCCGTATGCTTGTCTGCCACCTTAGATGCATAAAAAAATTATATTGATCACGCTGTTATCGATAGGTACCTACTAGCGGTCGCCAATTAGTCGAAGTTTGACCATAATGTATTAAAATTTTAAGTTTGATCGTTATTAAGGTTTTATTGTTTATAACTATACCCTTATAATCACATTCCACTGTACTTGAGATATGTAAACATAATTACGAAGGATTCTACGACATCAGGCGAACAATCCCGAAATAATACAAACGCGATTCGACTGCGTGTGTCAAATGCATGGTTGTGTGCGTGTAGTGTTTTTTCATTAATTTAATGTATCTATGTATTTCTAATGCATATTTTATAAAAATATTAGGAATCGCCACATCTTCTCCATATAAACTTCAACTGTGCCAAATTTCATACTCCTGTGTCCGCGCATTTTTCGTAAAAAGGGGTACAAAGTTTTTGCTTCACGTATAATATTGTCACGGTCACGGCTAATAGCCGAAGTGCGGCTACATCTAGTTTTAGCCGGCTACATCTAGGTGCAGGCGGCCATATGCGGTTAGGTTAGGTGAGTTTAGAGTTGTAGCCGGCTTCGATTCCGTCTCCCCTCTAGGGGGGCGACAGTCGGGTTTTGTTGAGAAGTGACCAAAGGTCTTATCGTGTAATAGCCTGCCGTTTCTTACGGCGCGGGCCGAAACCTCGGCGGGGTCGCAACCGCAAGTGCAAGTGATTCGCGCGGCCCCGCCGATAGTGGTTTTGTCGAGGAACACCGTGGTAGGTTTAGTCGGTATTTCGGAAGGTCTAATATCATCATTTCAACATCTTTCTTTACCCCGGTGAGTCTAACATTACCCCTCCTCCCGCCCCCGCGGAGGTACAGGCGCAATGCATTCCCCACGTAGAAAAAGTTTGTTGTAGCCAGCTAAAACACTTCGGGTATTAGCCGTAACATATAGATAAAAAAGGCGACGGCCATTCTGGTCGGTGGCGCATTACGTTGAGTACGTTTGGTATAATTTCATTTCTGCCACACAAAACTTTATAATACTTTTTATATAATTTCCTACGTTCATAATATTAATATAGTGCAAGATTCTGAATTAACACATTTAATTTTAGTTCGGTATCCTGGTATATGCATCAAGTTAGGAAAGCCTTCGGCGTATTCTAATTATAAGATGGGAAAGAATAATTGATGGATGAATGCTGTAGATTGCACAAACTTATAGCACCATTGCTCTATTCAAGTAGAGACAAGCAGGTGTGTATATGAGTACTTAGTGAAGGTACTCGATGTGTTGGCAATGTCGCAGGGCAAACTGTGCTAAATTTCAAATTTCGCAATTTGGTTGAAGGCATAGAGCAGAAAAAACAGTGCGCCGTGCCGCTAGAAAACCATCGGCTTTAATATGATTTGAATTCATGCTCCATAGTCGAACAAGTCAATACCAACACTTAGGTCTGTAGCAGACAAAAATAATTAGCTTAAAGATTAATTAGATAATCTAGCTATTCAATTACCAAGATCAATCTTTCTAGCCCCAAGCGCGCAGCCGGATTTCTTTCTTAGCCTATAGCCTGAATAAGTAATTTGTCCAAATAAATATGTCTTAAATGAATACAGGTGGGATGACGATCTGCGAAAGACTGCAGGCAGATGCTGGATGCGGCAAGCTGAAGACAGGGCGCTATGGCGCTCTTTGGGGAAGGGCTATGTCCAGCAGTGGACTTTTATAGCCTGATGATGATGATGATGATGAAATGAAAACATGACTATGAATGAATGGATGGACGAAATGGGTTGAAATGAAACAATCATAAAAACATAATTACAATTTTATTTTTATAATAATCAAATAAAAACCCTTAGCGCATGACTTTAATAGTAAATTATGGAAGCTACCTACGAGCAAACAGATAACATAAGACATACTTCTGAAATGATAACCTAATAAATCGAACAATTTCATTGTTTAGACAATTATCATTCTAGCATATTTTGAGACTCAGAACTTTGGTACTGCAGTTCACTTCTTTTTGCCTACCTAGACGTCCTTTCAACCTTAAAATCAGTGCATAGAAGTCATATTTTGAGACTCAGAACTTAGGTATTGCAGTTCACTTCTTTTTGCCTACCTAGACGTCCTTTCAACCTTAAAATCAGTGCATAGAAGTCATATTTTGAGACTCAGAACTTAGGTATTGCAGTTCACTTCTTTTTGCCATAGTTTCAATATTGCGAGTTGATTGAACTTGGTAGGTACTGCAATTTATATTATACGCGCGCCAGTTATATATAAAAAAACCTTTGGTAATAAATATAATTATGACAATTACGAATGTAAATTGGTTCTTAAATACAGTGGCATAAAGATGAGTGTCACTAACATTTATTAAAGAATTGTCTAATCAAAAAATAGTCCATGAATTGCTTCGTAGTACTTATGTTTTTGCCGATAAACCTGATAATACGACAACACTGGGCGTTAAGTATATTAAAACTACAACAACAATATCGTCGTGATTACTTTAACAAAACTAGTTCCAAAGATTGTAGAAGTAGAATACTATACAATCTACAAGACATACACATATTCATGCACCTGAATTTAGCAAATCAACAATATAGAAAATATAGGAACACGAAAAAAATAAAATTCATACACTTGTTAAATTGTTGATTTAAACTTTATGTAAATAAATAAATATTATGTACAGTTTTTATATTTCTATTGTGCAACGAAAAACACATGTTATAAACACAAGCACAGTCAAAGGCAAACATACCTGGCTATGTTAAAATGGGTATATTTACTTATAAAAGAGCACAGAGTCGCTAGATTATCATAATAATAATAATTATGTAGGTAAACAAAGTATGCATACTTGACAATTTAAAAGCTGGTTCGTGCCGAAAGACTAGAAGAGCCCTTCGTTGCTCATTCAGTGACGGCATAATGCATAAGTACCTACCTACAATAATTTATTTTAATTATGGTGACAGTACGAATAAGCCCGTTTGTCTACAGAACTACATCTTACAGACACCTCAAGAGTATTAAGTAATACTGTGGTTACATTTTACCCAGTTAGATATCCGGAAACTCACGTAACTGTCACTGCCGTTCCTTCCCTTTCATATTAAATTCCCTTTCGCTAGGGTCAGCAATGCACCCGCGGTATTACAAACATTCATAGCGGTAAATACTTAGGTCTGGTTTGCATTTTTGCCAACTTATAGTAAAAAGAAGTTGTACTGTTTGTGTTTTTGAAGTATACCTACCTATTATAAAACATGATATAACGTATACAATTGTTTTGTCTTTGACTGCCTAGTAACATAAAGCCATACGATAAGTGAAAGTTATTCTTAGTCGCCTTCCGAGTCATTGTTACTAAGGAACCCAAATCTATCCACACTTAGTGAGTGCATTTCGCGGATATCGTCATATAATACATTGATATCAGTAGTGAGGGTTAGCGGATGAGTATTATATGGACTTGACCGACTCCAAGAGTTAAAGTCACTCGTGGCAGATGTATTACCGTACGTAGTATTTGGTAATCCTAACATGTTTCTTTCTTGACTACTTGTTCCTTTCAAGTTTTCATCCTTGAATCTCTGTTGGGTTTCCTTCTCTATTTGTTCTAGACGATCGAGGATCTTCGAAGGATCAGAACATTGCGGTCTGTTGTCTAAATCTATGTTGATATCTATCCTGTTAAACAAATAATACACAGTATACATTTTCCATTGATTTACGTATTTTATATAGCGTAATACGTAGGTAAAGTTCTTGTAACTCACGAAGGCGAGCGAGCTATGTATGTGTGTGTGTGTCGCTCGCAACTGACCGCTCTGTCAAACACGCATACATGTACACGTAAAGCTCGCTCGCTTTCGTGAGTTGCAAGAACTATATTATATTAATGTATTGTAATAATACCGTTCGTTAATCGTAAATGTGCATATTCAGTTATTCTAGTAAAAAACTAATATAAATCTACTTATACATACCTACTTCACGCTATATATTTCACAGATTCTCTAAACTACTTTTTAAACTAGTTAATAAAGATGCAGAGTTATAGGTAACGCAATAAATTAAAATCTGAAAAAGCTAACATATAGAACATCTATTGAATAAAAATATTAGCTACCAATAAGCAATAGATACTTACTTCATATTGCATGGTGTCTATTACTAAACTAAATGTCAACGACTGATATATCTCTTTGATAGTAGGTACATAAGATAGGATATATTAGACCAAGTCATTCACCATATCTAGGAATATATACATAGATAATTATTATACATACATACAAATTCTATCTACTTTGATTCTAACGCAAATAAAAGGGCTAGAAAATAGAATATCCGTACCCGGTATCTTCCTTGAACTTTATCCAGTCTTCCAATTTGGGTGCCAGAGGAATTTCTGCTGCTATCGATCTAGAAGCTTCCTCCATAGTTTGTTCTGCTGATTCCTGTCCCGCAGCTGATACATGCAAAAAATAGTTATTTAGACGAGAAAGCATTAATTTATTTAACGGTGTCCTCCATAATTTAAAACATTTTATTGATATTTTTATTCGGCACAACTGTTATAATATTGTTTTAATTGACATTATACACAACGAGTGTGTCACGTTTTTTTTGTCTCAAAAGTTCAAATCGTACTTAAAATACAGTGTATACTTGATACGATATGATGTATTCACAAAAATAAAAACCATCTAATTGTGCTTGTGTGACAAGAGGACATATCATATTAAGTTTCCTTTTAGCATACAAAGAGACAACATGTAAATAATAAACATGTATTAGGTTACCTATGTTAAAAACGTGCCCTTTGTCAAATCTAATATAAAAAACAATAAAAAATTTGCAGGGATCTTGTACCATTCAGTTAAGTTCTCGCAAAACAAGATCCATACAAAATCACGCTCTGATAAGTCGGACCCACCGGAGCGGCGTATCTCACTTTCTAAATATTAGCACAGCAAGTGCAAATACAACTAAACAGTAAACACAGAATGTCAAGAGAAAATGCAAATTATGGGACAAGGCCTCTTTGATTATATAACAAGACGTGGTTTTACAGAAGTACTCTTAAAGAATGAACATGCACAATTTTACAGCTTTCTCACAATACAAATGTGCCTTCTTTAGGTCAAGGTCATAGGCCAAAATGTCTTTGGTTAAGCAATTAAGTTACATCAATCTTTAATTAAACCTTTTCGGCCTAGTTAGGACCTGCCTAGGTCAGTGTGGTTGTAGACAAACCTGCATGTGTGTTTAATTGTTTAAAAGAACCTGTTATCCAATTACACCTAAATCATATTGTATACGTATTTAGACGCTCCAGTAGCACATAATATAAAAACAAGTTTGATAAAATATAATAGTACTTATATGTGCAAAACCTTAATCATATTTGGCATGCCGCCAAACTAGATTTTTCAGAGATTAATAATAATTAATAAATAATTGTTACTGTTAGTAACACTTATCAACGAATGGATTAGGTATGCACTATTCAACATGAGATTACGCCATTAACATACAAATTAACGGAACGACAGCTGATAATGTGTTGAACCGGTAAGGTTAGGTAAGGCATGGTTTATGTAGATAACTGTGTTTGTTAAGTTGTCGGTTTCGACAAAACCTACTCGAGAAAGTTTATGTATGATAATCATCAATTACGAAATGCCATAATGACTGTGTACTTTAATACATATTTATTTATAAAACATGACCTTTATTTTGGTACCTACCATAAGTTTTACGTAATCAATTTGCTGCTAAAAACTGAACATAAATAAGGAAGAGAAGAAATGTGGGCAGCATTTGATATATACCTACAAACGTCATCCTCGGTTTTCATCCTGAGTAATAACTAATAACATTAAGAGCAAACACTGTCATGTCCCTATGCTTTTTTTATAATTTAAATTATTATAATTATACTAAATTGTTAAATCGGCCGATTATACTATTATTTTAAACATTTTATTTTTACTTAGGTGAATGCATTAACGCATTCCTCTCCGCGGGACGACGGAGTGGTTATGTAGGACTCACCGGGGAAAGATGATGAGTGACATCCCGGTAATACCGACTAAACCTACCACGGTGTTCCTCGACAAAACCACAATCGGCGGGGCCGCGCGAATCACTATCACATGCAGTCGCGACCCCGCCGAGGTTTCGGCCCGCCCGCGCTTTATGAAACGGCAGGCCACTACACAAATAGACCAACCCTTTTGGTACCACTAATTATTACAATATTAATTATTATAATTTTGTGTCGCATTTCCCCTTAATTATAGTAACTATACTAAAGATACATTTAAATAAAACCACAATATTCTGTTTAGACTAGTTAATACTATGGTTTGATAGCAAACGTATAGTTACGATTCCAAACCTTAACTGCAGAAATGATGTTGTGAACTTGGTGAATCTTCAGATAAAAAAATGCTGGAACATCTAGTTTATCTATAAATACTTGAAGATTTCAGAAATAATAAAAACGAGATGGGTGTAAAAACCCAGGATTCAACCTCTTCGTCTTAAATGTAAAAATAGTGAAAAGAAATGACCTCTATATCTCGGGCATCTTTTGACCCACTGGGCTCATATACAAACTCGACCGAGGTATGACCCCAAGGTGTCTGCACACCAAGTTACAAGTCAATAGTTTGCCATTAATTAAAATACATGTGACTTTGTGACCCCTATATATCGGGGGTCTTTTGACCCACAGGGCCCATATTCAAACTCGACCGAGGTATGACCCCAAGGTGTCTGCACACCAAGTTAAAAGTCAATATTTTGCCATTTAAAATACATGTGACCTTGTGACCCCTATATCTCGGGGGTCTTTTGACCCACAGGGCCCATATTGAAACTTGATCGAGATATGACCGTGAAAGGGGATTTAAAGGAGGACAGTTGTAGTTACTAAGCACCACGTAAAGATATCTGTGTTACTATAGAGACCTCTTACGCCTAAAAATAATTATTAAATAATAATTGGTGTTAACGTGAGCACCAATTATTTATAAATAATTAATTTATTAAGCTCCCTAATATTTTCATAATTTAGTTCAAAGATAAGAAAATGGTCGAATGTTTACTTACCAACTGACAAAAATACTAAATAGTAGCTGTTTAGTATTTTCGTAAGTAATAGTTTTATAATAAATACTTAATTAAAAAAACATTGGGGCAGTCTTTGGAGGCTGCCGATAGAAGTGAAAACTTTAATCCTTGATCATAAACACTACTTCATATAAAATAAAATAAAATAGAGGGGGTGGGTCACATTTCTGATACTCTCTTAGTGGTTATTATGGGGGTTAAAATTTCGTTATTTTTTGCGTAGGACGCACCATTTCCGACATATTGTTAATATTTTAAAATAATTCAAAAATGGAAAGCGATTTCTATGGTTTTTGTTCACCCAAGAAGTGCTCAACGCGTCTAAAGAAGTTTTCATTTCAAAAAACTCATTACTCCTAGTGCAGGAGCTCTAGCGGGGACCTGACAAACGTTTCACACAGAACACACAGGCGCGGGACAACTATTTTTGGATAAAATAAATTTTATTTCCGCGCGGGGATTGAACTCTTAACATTGAGCGTAGTGCCAGCGGCGAGGAGACCAACCGCGAGGTGAAGTCTAATTAGCCCAGAGTGCCAAAATGCATACTTCTCACGTGGACGCAAAAAAGTTACGAAGAAAATGAAGTAACCAAGTGTCTAATAGATTGAGGCATGTAATCTAACCACCAGATTGAAACTTTATACTATATAATAATATTATAAATTCATTCTCCTACCTAGAGACAGGTGTATGAATTCGTAATTCTCTTATTGTACTTTCATTGATCTCTATTTCGGATATATATTCTATTCTATTCTATATTCTACCACATACACACAACACCATCTAGGCCAAACTAAGCAGAGCTTGTACTATGGGTACTAGACAATGGATAAACATACATATATACTTTTTTTTTTGTAAATACATACATATTATACATAGAAACACCCAAACCAAGACAAACATCCATGTTCATGCACACAAATGTTTGACTTGTGCGGGAATCGAACCCGCGACCTCAGGCGTGGCAGTCGGTTACACTAACCGCTACGCCATCGAGGCCGACAAAGAGTCAGTGCATTCAGAACTTGGAGGATTCCATGGATATCGGAAGAAGTAGTAGTGGTTTAAGTGGTCGCCTCGCCAATGCCATTGCGCCGAGTGTTGTGGGTTCGAATCCCACGCGGGACAAAACTTTGTGTGATCCACAAATGGTTGTTCCGAGTCTGGGTGTTCTGTGTCCGTTGTTTGAATGTTCGTATAGTCCCCCGCTACTCATGAACAATTTCAAGTGCGTAAGTTGTTGTTAAAAAATAAGAAAAATATCATCACAATGCGTCAATTCTTTCATAAATCGCCCATATTTCTTGTTGTCCATGATAAAGTTTCTTGTTAGTCACATAACGAGGAGACGCCTAAAGGCTCCAGCAAAGTAAAAGAAAGTAAGCGAATACATTTTATAAAATACATTAATAGTAAAACGTATATTTTGCTCACTACAGAATACAGTGTTTATTACAGATTTCAATTGTCTGTTGCAGTAACTTTCACTGCCAAGGAAAACTACTAGTTAGCACAATCATAAAATTATATAGAAAATATAGAAATTCGCTACAAAACAACAGATATTACAAAAACCATAAACGCTGTATAGTTATAAAAAACTCAAAATGGTTTCTAAATAAAGACACATAAAACATCCTATTATACTTTTGCACGAATGTTACTTATTGAAATTAAACTACTTATCGATTTTGTACGCATTTTGCCGCTATTTATTCAGTTTCCAACTTAGTATTTATTCCTATTTACATTCTCCCAGACATTCGATTGCCAATGAAAAGTTGGGTAAGTAAGTGTAATAGTATTGTAGGACAAAGTAAACCGCATTAAAATCCTTAAAGTAGTTTAATTAAAAGAGCTATCTGTTAGGTTCTGTCTTTGGGTTCTGTTATCCCTTTAAAAATGTTTCAGCTATATATATGCTATACCTATATGCCAGTTATTAGGTAACAATTTGAAAAATAAAAAACATCCTTATTTGTTAGCTGTTATTTACGAATTATTGCGATAAACTGATGGCAATTATAATCGAGGAGCTTGTAGAGCCTCCCTGATTTCAGCATGAATGAGCCGGCTCGACCGGGGAAGGACTACTCTCTCACAGAATATCGACGTGAAATACCAGTATTCCTACTGTTGTGTTTCGTTCGGTGAGTGAGAGTGCCGAAGGCCCAATCACTCTCTTTCCCTCTTCCTGCTCCTTCTCCTTCCCAATTCCTTTCCTACAGTCGGCAACGCGCAAGTGATGCCTCTGGTGTTGCAGGCGTCCATAAGCTACGGTGACCACTTACCATCAGGTGGGCCGTATGCTTGTTGGCCACCTTAGAAGTATAAAACAAAAAAAAATAGGACCGCTTTCTTATATACGTACCTTTACTATATCGTCGACATGCCGAGGTAGTTCGTCGCAAAGCCCTCGCCAAGTTGCCGCACATCGAGCCCAAAGAGGTTAGCTTACTGCCACTGCTGAGCCACTCGTCGTCTTTATACAAACATATAAATAAAAACATAAACATATAAATTAGGTACTATAGAAACCATTAACATTATTTCAACTAGTGTTAAAATGATCCTTACACCATAAGAATATAACATAAATGATAATTTAATTTTTTTGTGTATGTTGTAAAAAAGACATAAAATAAAAATATTATAAAATACGTAATTCGTTCTTTTTTTAGTTATAAAGATAAATACCGCTTTTGAATTAATTACGGTCGCGGGGGACTTCTTCAATAATTCAAACAGTTTGCTGTTTCGAAGGACACCAAAACTTAGACCAACTATTTGTGGAACAAACAGTTTTTGTCCCGTGTGGCTCACTGGCAGCGGAGGCGATCACTTAAACCACTACGCCATCTGTGAGTGCATTATGACATTATGACGTCATAATGTCATAACGTCAAGTTATTAACAAAACATTCGACTGACGTTCTATTAGATAATGGACGTTCAATTTATGCATAGTAATTTAATCTGGGTCATAGTCAAACGTATCATTGGTTTGCCATCCCTGCTATAAAATCATTGTAGAAACAATAACATAATATTACAATTTACTCACCCATAAGAGTATGCAATATCTGTAGTCTAGTGGGCTCGTCCATGGAAGGTCTGTCTTGGGCAGTCCGCGGTCGATCTGGTACATCTGGTCGCGGAGGCCTCAGCCCCGCATTCTCTGTGGTCGCTGGTCGATGTAAGAATCTTTTTCTTCGTATTGCGGTGGATGATTGAGATCCATTATTGTGCTCTGGGTCTGGTTCAACCTGCGTACTCGACACCTTAAATAAGGAACAATACTTATTTTATGCAAGGTAATCCCGTCCGTCGCGCGTCGCCATATTTTCAGTAGGCATACTATCCCTTGCAGCGGTAGTAAAAACTAGTGGCAATAAGTAGGTACCTAGGTATCATATAAATGCGAATGTTAGTTTGTTTGCTTGTTAAACACAGATACACACACAGGCTTGACCACAGGCTACACACAGACTTGACCGGCGACATACAAAGCCGCCGGTTTTGCCGCACAAAGGAGCCGCCGGCATGGCCGCCCGGGTATGCCGGCGTACCGCGCGGCTAGCGTTCTACACGACTGCCACAACTGAGATGATGCTCGGCGGCTTTGTGCAAGTTTCTGCGGCACATGCCGGCGGCACAATCGCCTGGCAAAAGCCGGAGGCACCTGCCATTCGGCATTGTGTGTAGGAACCTTTACGGTTACCTTGAGGTCAGAGGTCAAAGGTCATAGTAATTTCGGGGTGTATCGACTATGCTGAGTCGAATGGAGTTGATCGCGAGTCTCTAGCTCTTACGGTTCTTGAGTTAAAAGTTGTATAACAGACAGATGGACGGACGGACGGACAAAGCTGATGTATAAGAGTTTATTCGAACTCTAAAAAACCTATCGTCAAAGTTATTCGACTTGCCAGTATAAAGCAACACTTTAGCCCAATAAAAATGGTTGGGAGATTTTTGTAATATGGAAACATTGTGCTGTTAACGTCAACTATTCATCTATCTAATAGCGGGAATTGGCCATATTATTTGTTGTGAGTACTTGTGAACGAGGAAGGCTAGCATCACGTTATGATCAAGAGGAGCGGAGCATCAATGAAAAATGTTGCAAAAACGGGCAAAATTATCATATGTGAAGCAGAGAAAGTTGTTCAAAATACAGGTGGCAACCTTACCCAGAACACTTAGCGCGGCAGAAGCAGCGAGGCAATCGTTTGCTCACCAGGCCATCCGTGGAGTTCAAGTTATTATGTTTGGATTAAAACGCCTCTAAATATGTATAAACAAAGTTATTACCGGTGGTAAAGATGTTGAAGGGCCCGGCCCAGCTTCGTCTTGAGGTAGTTCGCTCAATGTGGACAACATTTCCGTTTCGCACTCTATATCGCTGTCTGACCCAGAGGCTGCTTCTAAAATTCCTACAGAATCATCTGCATCAAAACAAATTATTCCAATAAATATTATAGCTATCAAAATACCCATCTATTAATGGCTCAGCTCAAAACTAAACTAAACTTCTAAACTAAATACTTTATTCTACCATATACTACTACTAAAATAGAAAAGCAACTGTAGATTCTTGACAACAAATCTTCATCCCACCTAGTAATAGGTATTTTAAGAGTGAATGTTTTTAAACTGGCATAAATCTTTGGATGAGCATTGGCACAAAGCTGATAGACTTTAATGTGATTTCATCTCAGTTCTTATCAATAGATGTCGCTATCCAACAAACGACGCCATTTTTCAAGCGGACGAAACCGCAGGCGTATCCTACTAAATTATGAACTGGCATGTGTGTTAATCCAAGACATCTAGACTATTTTAATCCATATCGTTTAACTCTTTGCTTCCTCAAACTATCATATTAGGTAGTTACTAGTGACTACACCCGGCTTCTCACAGGTAGTACAAAACCTTAACAAATTATACACCTAAACTTTTCTCATAAATCACTCTGTATATTGGTAAAAAAACCGCATAAAATCCGTTCAGTAGTTTTGAGTTTATCGCGAACAGACAGACAGACGCGGTGGGGTACTTACTTTGTTTAATAATAATTATGTAGTCATAGTAATAGTGAAAGTGATATTAGAAGGATTAATATTCAACATAATACTACAAAGTACTTACAATCGATGTCCGTATGCAGAGGTCTATTATCCAAATATACAAGCATTGGCAACGCAGCAGCCACATCAGACCGATAGTCTATCGTATTTGATGCAGATGTCCCATTTAATGTTAGTCTTCTTAACGCACCGCATACACCAAGGGTCCAAAAACGACTAGAATCTGCTATAGGATTGCTGGAAACAGAAAAGGACAATGTTTTTGAAATATGTGTGCTAGAAACTGCAACATCCCATTAGCTTTTTGATGGCAACTAGAGACTGCGACAAACCCTTCCGCAGTCGCGTTTTTGGTACACAAAAATAATGTTTTAAAAATAGAACAGCATTACAATAATATACCAAAAATATTCTTCACAAACAAAGTTCTTCTAATGATATAGTTTTAAACTAACTTTAGAATCAAACTCTCCAACACACATTCTCGCCGAGTAAATAGCAGGCAACACAGAGTACATAGCAGAAACCAGAAGATTAAGGTATATCTATGGTATCCACACAAAACTAAAATAAATGCCTGCCTGGTATACCAGTAGCGAGCTTAGGGTTTCAGAGTAAGGCAAGCCCGATCTATGCTTTTGTTACACTAGATCAGTAGTTCCCAAAGTGGTCCAGGTGGACCCCCAGGGGTCCACGAGAGACTCGATGGGGTTCTACATCGACGTAACAGAAAAATGGAGTCCACAAGTAGTAAGTGAGGGTCTATTAATTTTAAAAATTTATTTGCTTTCGATAGTGAAGAACTAAAATGTTAACTTGACTTCACCTATCAATGTAGGCAGATAATAGTTTAAGAAGTTAAGCGACTGTTACGTGTAAAAACTTCAGTACCAGTGGTGTCGAATCTACCAATGTTTCGGTAGACATCAATTCCTAAAAAAAATGGTCAGCTCTTAGATAAAGGTAGAGATTTGTTAAAAAAAATTAATTGCATGAATTAGTTTGATTCTTCACCAATATAAATACGAATGCCAAGGAATATGGTAGAAATGTAGCTGCAGGGAGTCCAGCGGCACCAGCTAAATTTTGAAAGTGGTCTATGAGAAAAAAAGTCTGGAAACCTCTGCACTAGATGAATTTAAATTAATTTCGCTTCTTCCTTAGTCTTCAATATTATTTGCATGTCGTGTATGATGAGATCACCAAAGCACACTAACTATTATATAGTTTTGATCGAGTATGTACCTATTACTAAGGGAAACTAGGGTTATATGAAAGTACAGCTACTATGATACTTACTCTGACAAATCAAGCGTGTGCATTTTTTGTAGCGCACCCAACGGCTGCAAATCTTGAATTCTGTTGCCAGCAGCATATAACTCCCTTAAAGTACCCAACCCCCATACTCCATCCAAAGAGGTTAAGTTGCACCGGTTAATGCTCAATATCTGTTATTGAGGACAAAATATCTTAAAAGACCTAACTTGCAATAACGCAATAGAAGATACATTCAGCAACATAAACATCTAAAAAAGTTCACGGATATCTATTACGTAGTAAATGACCATCATCATCATAATCATCATCAGGCTATAATAGTCCACTGCTGGACATAGCCCTCCCCCAAAGAGCGCCATAAAAATGACTATAAAAGTAGTGAATTATAAAGTAATATATCTGTGCCTAATCTAGGTCATGGGTTTTTTTTTATACAACTAAGGTGGCAAACAAGCATACGGCCCACCTGATGGTAAGTGGTCACCGTAGCCTATGGACGCACGCAACACCAGAGGCATCACTTGCGCGTTGCCGACCCTTTAGGAAAGGACGTGGGAAGGGAAGAGAGCGGGATGGTGGAAAGGAGGTGATTGGGCCTCCGGTACTCTCACCCACCGAACGAATCACAACAGTAGGACTACTGCTATTCCACGTCGATATTCTGTGAGAGGGTCCTTCCCCGGTCGAGCCGGCCCATTCATGCTGAAATCAGCGAGGCTCTACTACTCAAAAATTGCATACCTACGAGTACATTCCAATGTGTTGACATCTCTAAACATTTGTATCTGCACTGCACCCTTGACCATTTAATATGCCTTAGCATTCAGAGATAGGTACACAAGCTTATTGCAATATACACGATACTCACCTTAAGGTGAACCAAACCTATTCCGAGATCTCGCAAAGATGCGAGAGCGCTACCGTCAAGAATCAATTTACGAAGCCGTGGGGCAAGAACATGGAGTCTCCTCAAACCAACTCGTTCGGCCATTACACGGAGTTTCGCTTCACGAATACGTAGCACTTCTTCGTCAGTTGTCACACCACTGCTTTGTTTCTACCGTTATGAGAAGATAGAATCGTTAAAAGAATGTGGATACTTTGTCTACGTAAGTAAATCTATACTTAATAATAAAAAGCTGAAAAGCTTATTTGTTTGTTTGTTTAGTTGAACGCGCTAATCTCAGGAACTACTGGTTCGAATTGCAAAATTCTTTAAGTGTTGGATAGTCCATTTATCGAGGAAGGCTATAGGCTATATAACATCACACTACGACCAATATTGGCGGGCTCGATGGCGTAGTGGTTAGTGTAACTGACTGCCACGCCTGAGGTCGCGGGTTCGATTCCCGCACAAGTCAAACATTTGTGTGCATGAACATGGATGTTTCTCTTGGTCTGGGTGTTTCTATGTATAATATGTATGTATTTACAAAAAAAAACAGTATATATGTATGTTTATCCATTGTCTAGTACCCATAGTACAAGCTCTGCTTAGTTTGGGCTAGATGGTGTTGTGTGTATGTTATAGAATATTATTATTATATTATTATAATAGGAGCAGAGCATAAATGAAAAATGTTGCATAAACGGAGAAATTTCTCTGATGCGAAGCAGACGAAGTTGCGCGAGTCAGCTAGTTAAACATAATATAGATCTTTGCCGTACACTAGTCCCATCTCTACAACAAAACACTGAAGCAAACGTCCCTGACCCTGTAGGACCATGGATAGCTTAGTTAGCAAAGTGACGATACCTACAATTTATCGAAGTCGTAGGTTCAAATCCTGTTTGTTAGGATAGATTATTCAGATTATATATCTAAGTGGATTAATTACTACAGATTATAATAATATACTATCACAAGAACACAAATAAGCACCTTTCGAACCTTACTTACCAGTAGTTCTATTAATGTTAATTCTCGTGGTATTACTATACGTCTGTAACCTGGTAAACGACGCTCTAACTCATCCTGGCCTGATGGCTGTGCCGGCTCCGGGAAAGGTATAGCTAAAGCCCTATAAAAAAGGAATTAGTTTCTTTGATAATACATACTTACCTAGTCAAGAGCATGCAGGTAGTAATAGATAAGAACATGTTTAAAGTTCATTTTAGCTAATACAAGTAGTGGAATATAATAATTATGTCAATTCAGTCACCTAAATAATGGAGTAGCCTGTACGTCAAAAGGCTCAAGTGAACTGGCACTAGAGATTTCCGAAGGCGATGATGACACAGTGATACTGGGAGTATGAGGTACACTGCCCAGCTCCACACAAGGTGCCTCGAATGAAGGCATTTTGTAGAGGAGGAATCTGAAAATTAGGACATCTAACTTTATAGAAAATTTACAATATTTACATAATGCAATAAGAAATTGTGAGCTTCACTATATAAAGGGTTTCGTAGGTAATTGATGTACTTAGTACATTTGAAAATATTACCTATGTACAGAGCTCCACTCAATATGTATTACATGGTAATATTTTTACAATCGCTGTAATCATTTGAAGCTTGTTGAAATGTTATAGTTTGTCCACTTTGTTTAGTGGTTGCTAATAACAACAAGTTTATTTTTCTTTCATCATATAGACATTTAATATTTAGATCAAAGCTAATAATAATTATGTAGTAGTGTGATTTCAATAAAAAAAGCTGCAATGAATAATAAAAAATCTACAAACATTATTTAATTGTTGCATTGTACTTATAAAATTACGTCGAAAAATATTACCATTTTGGTTTTCAAATATGGTCTACATTACATGATCATCATCATCTCAGCTGAAAGAAGTCCACTATTAGACATAGACCTCCTCATACTCTTTGACCTCCTTCAAGGTATTCCACATAAGCCGATATTGAGAGGCCCCATAGACAGATATGAGGTCCATCTATGGTGTCGCCCGCATCCAAGCGCTTCCCGTAAACCTTACCAGGTCGTCGGTTCACCCCTGCTGCATTGTCCGGTATGTGGTCTTTAGTACATATTTTAACAAAACAAATTACTAAACGAAATGTTACTGTCATTAACGTCACATTTACCGCCTTTTTTCAGACATCTGACCAACCAAACCAACATCTGACAGAGTTTTCAATATTTCGAAAAAGAGCAATCATTTTGTTTATATATTGTGCTTTACTTAACTAATTATGGGTCTAATTAACAATGATGAAATTAAAAACAATACTCAGCATGATGAATACCAATATTTAAAACTAGTGCAACAAATTATTGAAACAGGTAAGTTTAAAGTGTAACTATTGTATTGTATGCACTGTATACAGTGTTTAGCTACGTGTTAATTGTAAATATGTAGTAATAATTTCTTGCTCTTTTTAAATGCAGGTGATAAAAGAGTCGACAGAACCGGCGTCGGTACTTTATCTATATTTGGTGGCATGCAGAGATATTCATTAAAAAACAATATTTTGCCCTTACTTACAACGAAGCGAGTGTTTACCAGAGGTGTTATTGAAGAACTACTATGGATGATATCAGGCTCTACTGACTCTAAGGCACTGGCAGCCAAAAGTGTACATATTTGGGACGCTAATGGCTCTCGAACTTTTCTAGACAACTTGGGTTTCCAAGACCGCGAAGAAGGTAACAATACAAAAGTAGATATAGTCAACGCTCGTAATATTAAATTGCTGGCCAACAGGTGGATACAAGCCGCAGATACAATCTGTTCAACATAGTGGTATAAGTGATCTGAGGGACAAGTTTGTGTGATCCACAAAGAGTTGTTCTGATTCTAGGTGCACTTTGTATTCATTGTTTAACCTTTTAACCGCTTACGTCGGATCGATCCGACAAATATTTTCGTGTCCATTTCACCAGCGTCGTATATTGCCGACTAGATACCACAGCTCGTTTAATCTGCTTTTTTATTTAATTACGGTGTTTTCCATCAAAAAAATGTTTATATTGTGTAAATGGATAATTAAGTTATCACTTACAATTTAATACACTTTAGTCTCATAATTATTAGAAGTCCTAAAATAAGTATTTATTGTCGATTGACTGTGCTGGGTGCTGGCGGCACGACAATTGTTATGAAGTGGGGTGGTTAAAAGGTTAAATGTTAGTGAGGCAGTATAGGAATTATTTATAGTCCCTCCTCTGTTTTTGTAATCATAGTAGAAATTGCCACTAATAAATGCATTCCAAGTCTTTCTTCTTGACGCTCCATCTCTAATCAATTGATCTAATGGAGTCTATTCTTATTAAAAAATATCTTAAACCATCCAAACTAACCTACTAGGTAACACACTGTCTAATGTTCAAGATTTTGTGCAAAAGAATTGTTTATCTAAAATTATTATTTACTGTAGGTGATCTTGGGCCTGTTTATGGTTTTCAATGGAGACACAGTGGAGCTACATATATAGATAGTAAAACAGACTACACTGGTCAAGGAGTTGATCAGTTGCAAAATGTTATTGATCTGATAAAGTGAGTTATTTATATTACACATATACCTAATATAATTTTAATTTTATTGATATAATAATATGTTAGTTAAAAAGGATTTAAATTTCTTGTATTAAGGATATCCTTAATACAAGAAATTTAAATCCTTTTTAACTTACTGGAGTCATGTAATGATGTGCCTGGGTTTACAAAAAGCAGCCTGCTATATGTTTGTGTGAGAAATTCAGTAAAATCCATTTAATCTAAAGGGATGCTGATAAACTACTTTATGTATAGTCTGAATCAAAAGCATTTTTCTTTAGATCTATCATATGATAGATGCATGAGTCCATCATATCCATCATCCCTTAGTTGGACAAAGTGATGTAAAGTAATATATTTGTAACATTATCATCCCCAAATTACTGAACCAATTTTGATAAAATTTGCTAAAACGGTGTGACATCATGACATAGTCTCTAAGTAGTAAGCTCAAAGCACTAAGTATTGGAGCTGAAGGATTAGAAGAGCATAATATATTGTAGCTATCCACATTGTATAAAATATGTATCAAATTGTAACTAAGTAACTGCAAAATACATGTGTGTGGTGTTTTATGACCTTAGAAATCGTCCAGCAGATAGAAGAATGCTGATGTGTGCATGGAACCCTTCAGATCTAAGTAAGATGGCCTTACCACCATGCCACTGTCTTGCTCAGTTCCATGTTGCAAGCGGAAAGCTATCCTGTTTGCTATACCAAAGAAGTGCTGATATGGGCTTGGGAGTGCCTTTCAATATTGCCAGCTACTCTTTACTAACCCATATGATCGCACACATCACAGGACTAGAGGTAAAACATAAATAAGTTCGAATAAATTCTAATGTTCTTAACCTTTTAACCACCCCACTTCATAATAGTTGTCGTGCCCCCAGCGCCCGGCACAGTGAATTGAAAATAAATACTTATTTTTAGGACTTCTAATTATGAGACTAAAGTGTATTAAATTGTAAATGATTACTTAATTATCCATTTACACAATATAAACATTTTTTTAAAACACCATAATTAAATAAAAAAGCAGATTAAACGAGCTGTGGTATCTGGTCGGAAATATACGACGCTGGCGAAATGGACACGAAAATATTTGTCGGATTAATCCGACGTAAGTGGTTAAAAGGTTAATCAATTTGTAAGGTGGCAGTTTATTACTGGTTTCTCCTAAATTGAGTCCCAAAACCACAATTCACTATGTAGATTAAAACACTTAAATAAACCTTTGCATCTCAATTTCTCTAATCAAAACTTATTTGTTTATTGACACAAATGTAGCTATTTTGGTTTTTATTAATCTGTTGTTTTAGAATATGAGATGCAATATGTATTTAAAAATCTATTGTTTGGCCACCAAGAGCCACTGACTCAGTAGGTTAATTAAAACCAACCAAGTATACATATAACTAGTATTAGTTTCTGTACTAGTGTAGCCACACTAAATGTCTATATAGAGGTGTCCGGTAATTAATGGATAACCTTGAAATGTCTTATAGTAAAACTGATGGCCGTTCAAACTGATGGAATTCTTTCATTTATGGTTGTAGTGTACAAGAAAGTTAAACACGGTAATTTAAAAAAAACATATCTCAGGTAGTTTATATGATAGATTTTTTCATACTTTTCTGAATGGCCATCAGTTCTACTTAAAACATTTCAAGATTATCCATTAATTACCGGATATCCTGTATATATCTGATTCTATTCTAGCAATAATGCTTGATGATGATGATTAGCCTTTCATTCTGAACTCCAAATATTCATAACATTGTGTTCTGTTCTTTTGCTATAAAATGATCTCGAAGTTCAGTGTGCCTCCTGGCATAGGCCTCCTCCAACATTTTCCACTGTGTTCTGTCCAGTGCTACCCTTCTGAAATGATGTGCCGCGGGACATCATTGAGCAATAATGCTGTACCAAATATGTGTAAAAGCTACAACATAATCAAAAAAGTGGTTATACATGCAGGGATTTGGAATGCTAGTTATTATATGTATACCTCAACAGTTAGAACATCTTATGAGTTTTATATTGTTAAATGACTTGGATATGATAATACATAAATGTGTGTAGGTAAACCTTTACATTACTAATGCACTTTATCTTTCCAGGCTGGCGAATTTGTTCACACTACAGGAGATACCCATGTGTACTTAAATCATATAGAACCATTGAAACAGCAACTAGAAAGGGTACCCAAGGCATTCCCCACATTGGAATTTGCTCGTAAAGTTGATTCTATTGATGATTTCAAATATGAAGATTTTATTATTAAGGACTATAAACCGCACCCTAAGATTGATATGGAAATGGCTGTTTAGTTATTGTGTTATTATATTAAAATGTTGAACATTATATCCTTCGGTTCAAACATATTCCGGCTTTGCCCTTGGGAATATTAGTGATAATTAGAAATTAAAATATATTGTTAGTATTATTATGCCTTATAAGAAATAGTGTACATGGTATTCTAATTACAAAATAAAATACTGCGTTTTCATATTTCCTTGCTTATTTATAATATAAAATTAATCCCCCATAGATATTACATTCATGGCAATGCAATCTAAAAATAATTAATTCTAATAAAATCATTATTACATTTTGTAAAATTCAACAATATCTAACAAATTCATAATTTGTCCTCTTACAGCTAGTCAACATTTAGTGTATAATGCAATTTGTACATTATTTTTCATTCACGAGTCTTTGATTTTTAAAACAAACTTATGTAATAGATGAATGATAGTGCAATTCATTAAGGTGCATGTTGCCGACGTTGTGTATAGAATCATCTATCAATTTATAAACGAAGATTTGAGATTTATTCAGCAAAGTGGGTTACATCATTTATCGTTCTAAGACAAGCTTTCCTAGGATGTAGAATGAACGGTTAAAAAATCCTAATTCTAAGTATAAGCATTTAATAATTGTGATATTGCATTGAAATGGCCTCATTATAACCACAAAAATGGCGCGTCCTCGTTAGTCTAAATTTCTGTGCTAATTTTCCCCCTATTTTGCACCAAACAACAGTTACCGTTACGAAACCATCTTATATTCTATAGTAATCACGAAACCATTCGCATGATTCCAAACTGATAAAAATCCTGTCGTATGGTAATTGTCAATTGCGCAACGTAGAATTTCGCGCCTGCACTGCATCCCAAAAGTAAGAATGTGAAAGTCTTTATATTTTCAGAATATGCAGAAGTTATAAACACTAATATTGTTTTTCCATCATCGTATAAACCCCGGCGCCCAAACATAATGCTAAAAGCATTGCGTCAGGTATAGATATAGTGATTTATCGAAAATTTTAGGCTCGCAACTGTGAACAATTTGAAATACGTCTATTATACAGAAATATATTTAATAAGGCATATAAACACGGTATCACTGTACTGAAATATAGTAAGAAGTTACATCAAGATTTGAATCCCAATCTAAATTAGATTGTGCATTAATTAATTGACATTGGAACAAAAAGTACTATAATATTACAATAATTATAGCAAGATAAAAAAGTAAAAACAGTGATAATTACTCTTTGGCTATTTATTTCATATGTAGGTCTTAGTACTGTCCTGTGTATAATTGTCGATAAATAAAAATGAAATAATATAACCAATGTTAGATGCATGAAAACTTTACAAAATATTTTGTGACTGCAAATTATCAACACATTTGGTCGTCTTGTGATGGCATCTGAAATAAATAAAGTTCAACATTAATTTAAAACATCACTTTTTTATACTGCACCCATACACCTATTCACAACTCTATTTTAATTTCTCTACTAAGTAGATAATTCTGGTATCTCTCGTGTACTTTTAAAAATTACTGAGTACCTAACTCAATAATTTTAAGACTACCAAATTCAAGAGCCTAATTCAAATATATACTTAATTATATTAGTGCTACTTGCACACTTAGTTGAGTTCACAAAAATCTGCCTCATGAGGGTCCTGACTAAAATTTCAAGGATTGGTCAGTGTTTTAGAATTTTTTTCCAGTTCTCGGTAGCAACAGTCAGTATAAATGTATAGACTGCATTAAGCTCGCTCCCATTAGGGGACGAACTTTAATGTCGCCTACTAGGCAGCCACCTGGAGCAGCTATTTATATTTGAGGAGGGCCTTAAAAATATCTGGCGAGTATACCTCTGCCCACGCTTTCGGCAGAAGCACGTCGCTGTGTGTGTAGTTAAGATAATCATATGAGCTTTCAATATTATTGTCGGTAGATTAATAACAAACATTGAAAGGCCCATATGACTGAAGGGTCGGGTACACTACTTATCAACAATGAAAACACCATGTACCATGTTGTAGACTTGTAGCAAACCATATAAAAGCAAACTTATTATCATATTTTATTCATAAATACAGATACTGCAGAGCAACACAAAATTCGCAGATAAACATTTAAATTGAGCTAGTTGACCAAAATATTACAACTATTCTATTTATTACTTATTGGACTATAAAAACATAATAATAACTATATATAATTATATTAACACTTAAAAGTTTGTTTGTGTTTTATTAACTATAAAACACAAACAAACTTTTAACATGACATGATTACAGCTCCATTTATCAGCTCATAATACAACTTTGAACTGTTGTATTGACAAACAAATATATTATGGTACTTCATTTAAAAGTTATATGAGCAGAAATATCCTAACCAACACTATAGATATTGAAAAATGATTTTATAGACAGTTTCTACTAACTCACCTGACAATGACTACTTGGAACTGGTAAAGCTGCTAACTGCTCCACGAGAGCCATAGTCATCTCTGATTCCACAGTTATTTCCACCCACAAAGTATCTAAAAAGTCAAATAATTGTACATAGACATATACTTAGTAATTACAGAAGAATAGGTCACTATTAAATACAAACATTCATTTCAGTGTTTTTTTCACTGAGTCTGAAGTATGTCTCAAAAAGGTTCTTTTAATCTGTCTAGTCTTAAGGTACCACACATAAGCCACCAGTGTGCCGCAGTGGTTTGAAAGGTTAAATAAAATATTTAAAAATTATATCAGTTACCTCGTTTAGTTGGGCAATTGTAATAAAATGTATAATATCTCATCATAGATTTTGAATCTTAATAATAATAAAATTTGTGATATGAGTATTCTATTTTATTTATCATACACAAAAGTTATAAAATCTATACCTAGTGTTAATTTTAATTTTATTAAAGTAATATTCAAAGTACTCACCACCAATTTGGTCACCTTTATCAGTAACCAAATGAAAATAACCTCTGTGTGTGCCAGGTGTGGTTGGAGCTACCAATTTTAAGGTTACTGTAGTGGAATGTCCTGCAGGCAGTGGAGGTAAATAAACTGGAGTAGCACCAAGAGGCTCACCACCTGCCTGTATCAGTCTACAACTACCGGGCCATCCTTCTGCCCCCGTATTAGCAATACTCCAACTTTGTTCAAAACTAAAAATAATTAGAGATCATAAAATATTAAGCCTTTTATAATGATAAGCAAAATAGAAAACAGTCAAGCATTACTCAATATTTGCAAATGTATGATAATTATGTCTCAAGTTTTAAAATGTTATGATCTAATTAATTTTAATAAGATATATAATAAAAATAACATACCAAGCACCAGGTCCCACAGCAGTCTCTTGATTTTGAGCGGCTTTTATTGACATAGATGGAAGCTTTGGAGGTAATGTATAATCTAAATAACAACATATTGCTGTCTGCAAATTCCTGAAAAATATACACATTAGACAACATTTTATGAATTATTTGGCCATGATTGTTAAATTTTATAGGTATCTTATTTACCAATTACTCATGTCCAAGAAAAAGCTGGCTGTATTAGCATTTATACTAGACCCCAGAAGTCTTTGCATTTGACTAATGAGTTCATCTCGATCTGTAGTGTTCATACAACTGAATTGTAATAATAAATTCTGATCAATTTCTCCGGTTACGGAAGACCCATCGACATCCATGTTAAATGATAAGCTTTTTGAACTTCCACTGATATCAGAAAACACTTTGGTGTTTCACCATTACACAAAATATTGACATGCCCTTTGTTTACGTACGTCAGCTGACTTGATGGATATACAAAGAAAAGAATATGATATAATTATATATAATACCGAAAAGTTAATCTTACACACAGATTAATGGAATAATCACAAAACCAATTTTATTGCATTATTTTGATTCAGATTACGTCGCATTAGTTATTATAAATGGGGCAAAATAGAATGACAGTATTCCTAGGGATGCACCAATAGTATACAAATATAGTAAGAATTATTATTGGACTATTGGTACCAAAGATATTGTAGAACTAATTAGTACATCCGTGTATTGATAAAATGTATATAATAAGGCTAGTTAGTGTTACTAAAGCACAACATAATAGTTTGCTATTTTTGTTCCGTAGGTATGCACTTTTTTCGTATTCACTAACTTTAGCGAGCATTTATTTCTTATACTAAACGTTTATTCAGCATAATATTGCAACGATTCTAAGAATAATTTTTTAAGATCGAAATTAATTTATGTTACAACACTTACAAAATACCACTTATTGTTTTACTATTATTAATAGATTTTATCGTCGGTCATCTGAACTAAAATAAGTAGGTTTACTTAGATTTATTTTGTTAGCTTGTATTATTTGCCCCATTCCTATTTAGATAGCAACATTCGCTACCTATCCTTCAAATTCGACATCGACAACAACTATTGAGTATTGATACTAATTGACAGTTTTGACTTAATTTCGTTTCCTAAAGTTTAGATTTGTACAAAAATCCGCGTATTTCGCGCATGAGTGATACTGTAATGAAGTGAAAGGTTGTTAACTTTTCAGATGATGTTAAATGTACGAATATATTCATAGGTCGTTTAAACTATCAGGGTCCTTCTATGAGCAAAGTAATTATATGTTATCCATTGTCTAGCAGTTATTTAGTTATCTCATTAAATGGATAATACAATGGAAGGTGTGGAGGATGATGAACTAAAAACTGTAAATATGGAAAAGATGATGGATTATCTCCAAACAAAAAAGGTTTATCGTTGTACCTACCCAGGGTGCAAGGCTTATTTTGACAGGCCATACAGATTGGCACAACATATACTAGCACATAATAATATAGTAAGTACTGATGTTGTATGACTGATTGTGCTAAACTAATTGAAAGAGCATTTATTTCACGAGCTTTTTCCAGAGGCCATATCTCTGTAATGAACCAAACTGTGGCAAGGCATACACAAGTAAAAGCCATTTGGATCGTCATTCGCGTACTGTACACATGCCACAAGAAAAAGATGTTGTCTATAGGTAAGAGAAGTAAATGTCTTATTAGAATAAAATTGATTAGACTTTTCAAATTTAATCAAAACCTTACTACTCTCAATTTTCTTTAGGCTTAGTTCTAGAGTTGCCTCCTTCAATAGAGTATACTTACTAACTGAAGTAAAACAAGTGAGAAACGACAATAAATTGCCGTAAATGTTAGAGTTCGAAAAATGGTTCAAGTAATGTGCAAAGGTCAAGTGATACCACGTGACCATGAGGTCAGAGGTCAGAGATCATAGTCATTTCGGGGGTATATCATCTATGCTGAGTCAAATGGCGTTGACCGCAAGTCTCTAACTCTTACGGTTCTTGAGTTGAAAGTTGTATAACAAACAGACGGACGGACAAAGCTGTTGTATAAGAGATTTTTCTAACTCTAAAAATAAAGTTCATGATCTGAAAATAAAGCATCATTTATTTAACCTGTATTTTATTACCATATTTTTGTTGATGCTAGTAACATCTAACAAATATTTATTATCAAGGAATGTCTTAACTGCATCTTAACAATATACATGATTATGTCTATATTAAGATAGAGAATCAATTATTTTTATTCAATTTACAACATTCTATAGCGTTGCTTCTAGTAAACAATTAAATACAACCTGTAAAAGCCGACATAGGTAAAATAAAGTATTTTCACATACTTTATTTTCCTAATAAATTATAAAGTATGTTTATCCAAAATAACATACAATACTTTATTATAAAGTATAGGTGGCAACCCTACTTAGGTCCCACTCTATTGTGGTGAGCTATTCAAATATTTAAAGTAAGTATATTTCAGTTGTCCAAGATGTTTCAAAACATTTGCAAATAGGCAAAACCTGAAAAGGCACTTAAACACTGTTCATAAGATGGAATTCGCCTGTGAAATATGTGATATGCAATTCAAGAAGAAGAACCAGCTTAGCACTCATATGTATCAACATACTGGCATAAAAGCATTCAGGTATGACATAAATATAAATAATTCTACATTCAGTTACCCTAAGTATACGCAGAAGTGTATCACACCCACATTTCACCAGATATGGTTTTTAAGTCTTGCATAATAAGGAGCGAGCATACTACTCCATACTGAGCACAGTTCTAGACCACGTTCTAGACCATGCTTTTGCTACTAGAAATTGCTTGACATACAAATTCTATAACACTTATATACCCAAACTGCAAATGAAAACTTGAGATCTTATATGCAGCTGTTATATTTACTACTGCTAGGGCTCTAAGCTTCGATCAATAATAGACTAGATACACAATCCCATACAAAAGTCCTCTTTAAAACTGTCGCCAATTGTGAGTGTAGGTAATTCTAAGAATTCTAGTTGAAATAAATATACATTAATGCAAATTCAACCTTAAATCCAATACTTAAAGTTGCATTCACAAAGCTATGTACAAAAAGCAATTAATTTTTACGACCTTTGTTCGCTGCTCAAATCACATCAAAACAATTTTAATCTTATACCCATGTTTTGAAGTCTAAATTACAAAGTGCCAAAAATAGTAATATCAATTTACAATAGTTGGCGCGTTATTGCAAACGTTGGTCAAATAATCATAATATTTGGTAATTGATTAATATTTAGTATTTAATTAGGTTTTTACTTTATGAAAAATACTTAATGATATAAACTTACCGAAAAAAAGATATTCCTTTCAAAATCTCGGTGTTACGGTGGTTATTTGCACAATTTTTGAACGCACACTGCGGCATTTTGACGTCTTAATGTGGGTTATGATTGGATCATACTAATTTGAAATAAAAGCACAACCGTATTTGTGCTCTTATTTTTCGGCTCGTTTTTGAAGTGCTTACCGGACATCTAGTGTATTATTGATCGAAAGGCTCTAGGTTAGTCATTTAATTACTATATTTTATTAATAGCTTTTTAGTCAATAGGTAATCTAGCTATCAACCAAACAGAGTTTGCTCAGTTATATAAATCAGTAACAGTATTGTAATAATAATAATAAAGCCCTTTTATTCCGAATCGCTAAGGTTATGGCTAACACATTGAAAACATGTATTCATGTTTTGTCCATTAAAGTATGTCTCGCAACACGGCGTGCCTTCTGGCATAGGCCTCCTCCAGCTCACTCCACTGGGCTCCGTCCTCTGCCACTCTGGTCCATTATGGTCCCAAGGTTAGGCGGATATTGTTTTCCCATCTTGATTTCGGACGTCCTTGTCTTCTGGTATCCTCTCCAGGGTACCATAAGGTTACTTGCTTGCTCCACTTGTATAATGTACAACGTAGCATATGTCCTGTCCAGCCCCACTTTTAATGCTCTATATGGGTTATTATATCTGTGACCTTAGTTTTCTTCCTTATTTCAAAATTTCTGATTTTATCACTAAGTCTGGTTCCCATCATACTCCTTTTCATTGCCCTTTGTGTGCTGGCACACAAACAGTATTGTAATTCATAATAAATCCAACTGGATGCTTGTATTTCCATTTGATTATGAAATTGACTGGCTATGAAGGTTCATATATCTTTTAGAAAATTAATGGCAAGTCTCATTACTAACAAGTAAAAGTTATCCGAAAGATAAATCGCATGCTGTCTCACTCTTGTTAGGTTAAAGAAGAGAGATGGCAAGACTTTTATCTTATAGATAAATGCTATTTGGAGGTGGTGGGACAAGCCCTAAATGTTATTTTATTAATTTACTAGCTGTTACCTGCGACTTCGTCCGCGTAGATTTTAACTAAAAAGTGTTTGTCTCCGCGGAACCCTGTTTTTTCTAAAATCAAAGTAGCCTAAGTTACTCCTTATAACATCAGCTATCTGCCAGTGAAAGTCCCGTCAAAATCGGTTCAGCCGTTTCGGAGATTAGCCGGAACAGACAGACAGACAGACAAAAATTTAAAAAATAGATGTTTTTTATAGGTACCTTATATACTTTCATATGCATTAGATAAAAAGCTGTTATTTTGACATTACAAACAGACACTTCAATTTTATTTATATGTATAGGTTTATCTCGGAAAACTTTACCTTTCATGTCTGCTATTTAAAGGTTTTCCTTATCTTAATATATTGATAAGGTGAATGTCTTACTAGATAAACAAATCAAAATATCCTTATTAATTTCGATCACAAAGTAACACTTCTGAATATGAAGGTTACTTTGTGACCTACACTAACTAAACTATAATATGAATTAAATGTTGCCAATATTTTCTTTGTTTTGCCTTTCAGTTGTGAAATATGTCCAGAAACATTTATTAGTCTATATCTCAAAAAAAGACACATGAGGTACCACAAAATGTACACATGCCAAGATTGTAGAGTGGAATTCAATCACTGGTCTAAATATCAGAAACATTTAAAAACAGAACATCAAAGAGATGGTAAGCCACTTTATTGAAACATTTGCTTTGTTGGGATAAATCAACCTGTATATCTACTACAATTTTTGACACTGGCTTGGTTTTATATTAAAGCCGCACTTTCACTAGGCGACATGTCGCAGATACTTATCGCTCGACATTCACGTAGTTGTCTCTGCAAAAGTTGTGGGACAATGTCCCGCGACATATGACTCGTTCACATTGGCCAATCATGATCAGTATGTCGCCCGAGGAAGTAGTATGTATTCTCGTTGGACAACACTACTGCCATTATCAGAACACAAAGCGACACACGTTCTCACCACTCAGAGCCTGTCCGGCGACTGTCGAGGGACACGAAAGTCGCGCGTGTCGACACTCGCAGAGCGTCGACTAGCGACAAGTTGCGCAACCTGTACATGTCCCAAGCGACGTCGGACGACGTCGGGCGACATCGCACGGGACACGTGAATTTCGTGTCGAGCGACAGAGTCGCGCGACAAATGTAGCCTAGTGAAAATGCGGCTTAAGGCTTAATGCAATTTTTTTTTTTAAAGATTTCTAGCAATTTGGATTTCAAATTACTAGTATTCTTGTTAACCCCTCCAGCTAAGATAGAATGCTTGTGTTAGGAGTGGGTTCACGTCAGTAGTGCAATGGGTGGGATTCGAACTGGCGACCTCTCGATCGCAAGTCCAATGACTTATCCATTGGGCTACCGCCGCTTTCAATTATTAGAAGCCCAAAGAATTATCTATAGCACAATATTAAAGATTTTATCTTATGTGGGAGCCAGTCAGTGCAGACCGACGACACTTCCACCCAGTGGGATATTTTTTGTCGACACTCTCCCAATAACGAATGCCATAGATGTTCATGGCAGCCGGGACCAATGGCTAAACGTGCTCTCCGAGGCACAGAGCAGGCAATAATTGTCAATCAATACGCACATAATTTCGAAAAGTCATATAACTTCCGAAAGTCGGAGGTGCGCGTCGTGGGTTCAAACCCGATACCCTCTGCATTGCAGTCAGGCAGTTTTCCCAATGAGCTATTGCTGCTCTTACAATATTAAAGATACTTACATACATAATTAATTATAAAAAAAAAGAAATAATAATATCCAACCAGACTTGGAAGACAACACTAGTGTAGCTAGTGCTTTGGTAACATCAATTTATTACAAACTAGATGTACCCGTGGTTTCACCCTCGTTTATCGTTACTGCGCCGCCCCGTGGGTCATAGCTTGATGTTATAGGTATACCTAACCTATAGCCTTCATAGATAAATAAGCTATCCAACAAAAAAAGAATTTTCAAATCGAACCCGTAGTACCTGAGATTAGAGCGTTCAAACAAACAAACAAACTCTTCAGCTTTATAATATTACTAGATGTTGCCGCGGTTTGACCAGCGTTTATCGTTACTGCGCCGCTCCCGTGGGTCGTAGCGTGATGTTATATAGCCTATAGCCTTCCTCGATAAATGAGCTATCCAACAAAAAAATAATTTTTCAATTCGAACCAGTAGTTCCTGTGATTAGCGCGTTCAAACAAACAAACAAACTCTTCAGCTTTATAAATTAGTATAGATTTATTACAAACTAGCTTCTGCCCGCGACTTCGTCCGCGTGGAATAGTTACCCGCGACTTCGTTTACGTAGAAGGTGAAAATATTTTTAAATAATACGTACGTTAAGGAGCTATTTTAGGTACCTACATCACGCTTTTATCAGTAACAGTGGAACTTTAAAACGTTAGGTGAAATTACTGGGTCTTATAATCTTATATCATGTAGATTGTAGGTTATTCTCAAAAAAACTCAAAACTAATGTTATTTTAAAGTACTTGTGCGTACACTTTATATTAGTTTTGTTCTCTTCCGGCAGAAGTAGATATTGATTTTCACCAGAACCAGATCTCGATAGGGCAACATTATTATGTTGTGTGTAGTTGCCCGTGCGCAAAACACTCTTGGCGTAAACCTATTCCTAAGTGCTCATATGTTTGCCCACTGGGCCTTATTAATTGTTACCGCAAACGATACCTTTACCGAAAATTGAATTCTTTTAAAGTTAAAAGACAAATCCGTTGGTATCATAGATATGCGAGATACCTATCAGCACTGTTGGCCCTACTGCTGGACCAGTCAAAACTGTAGCACCAATTTTGCTGCGATGTTATTTTAAAACTGCGATATCTCTTAAGATATTCATTGAAATCGAATGATGTAACGGGCAATTTTGTTTTAAATTAAATACTTATGATGAATAACGTATTTATTTGGATAAGGATTAATATCATGTTAATAAAAACACCTTCGCAAATAATGCATTATTTTAGAACAAATTTGGTTAGCATAAAAAAGGTTATAGTGAGCCAACCTTAAAAGATAGATATATGCTGTCGCGGACTTTTTTTTAGAACTTTTAAAGGGAAACAATTCTGTCATACATGATTTTTGCGAAACTTTAACTGTTTACGCAGCGCAAGCAGTGGAAGCTCTCAAAAAGAAAAAATACCTCCGATTTTGAAACATTCTTTACTGGTGCTCCGCTCCTATTGATCTTAGCGTGATGATACATACATACATACATAGATTCACGCCTGTTTCCCAGAGGGGTAGGCAGAGACTACGGATTTCCATTTGCTACGATCCTGACACACTTCTCTGGCTTCATTCACTTTCATCACATTCCTCATACACGCTCGTCGGTTCAAGGAGCTCTTAGCGTGATGATATATAGCCTATAGCCTTCCTCGATAAATGGGCTATCTAACACTGAAAGAATTTTTCAAATCGGACCAGTAGTTTCTGAGATTAGCGCGTTGAAGCAAACAAACAAACAAACTCTTCAGCTTTATAATATCTATCTATACAGGGTGTAAGTGACGGTTCGCCGAAAACTGAAATACTGGCTTCGGACCATCATTCTGAGTTGGAAAACGTAGGAATTTTCCACCGGAAAATTATCGAATTTTCTTTCAAAATTTCACATTTTTCTAACTGATTATGATTACATAATGAGTAAACGACCCATTATACTAGATAATATTAATAAAAACTACATAATACCGAAAAACAGCTATGTAATCCAAACATACAAAATAAACACAGTTGAACCAATCAGCTGATCTTGCGCGGACAAGGCAATGACCAACGCAAAAAAGTTTTTTTACGCACCGGCAATAGTGTGCTGTGTAAAAACCCGCCCGCATCGTACCTACTACCACTGAACTAGGGAAGATCTATGATCAATGATCGATATCGAAAAAAGTGTATTAAACAAAGCGGGATAGGTTAATAAATAAAATAGTTGTTTTCCTTTTAAAAGTAAAGGTTACATGAACGTGTTAGCACTATTTATTATTAAATTAGTCACGTAGATTGAAAAGATTGTAATGATTAAAGTAGCCTGTAATTAAATGTTATACTACTATCACTTTACAATACCCATTTGCATTTTAAATGTAAAAAAATATTAATTGTTTTGATATTTCGTATCGTAAATGTACATGTATGAGTTTATTTAATCACTTTTAATAATAATTAATGTAAAAGACCATCTAATTGTTTTAAAACAAAGCTTTTTGTACACAGCGATTCATACAATGTAATGTAATCTAGTAAATCTTTACTTAACTGTTAAAATACAAAACTGTAACAAAAATTTGTTAATAGAATTAGCCATAAACAGTTTATTACTATGTATAAGTATAAAATTAATCGATAGCCGATAACTCTCATAAAAATATTTTATGAGAGTTATCGACTATGGATTTATTTAATTAGATAGATGTATCTCATCCCTATCTAATATGACTACAACTGCAAAAGAAATTTATTTTTGAATTCTTTAGTTCGGTCGCGCTACTGTCAGGAATCGGAAGTACTTGACGTAATCTCTCGTATTCGCGAGTGTTTACTATTTTCGTTGCATTTTGTTAAGTTTTTTATTTTGTTTATAACTATTTTGTGTACTAAATTGTGTTTATTTACTGTGTTCATAACATTTTGTTAACGTTTTTGTTTTGTTTATAACTTTTTTGTGTAACTACAAAGTTGTGTTTGTACCTAATAAATAATGAGTCAGCCATTTAGTGCACGTGAATATGGACAAATGCTCATGGCATACGGGGAGGCACGAGGCAATGCTTCGTTGGCGCTTCGCATTTACATCCAGCGGTATCCTGACGCTCGTCACCCTATGGACAGTCGTGTGATTTCTCGTACGTATCAACGAGTACTGGATAATTTACCCATAGTATAATTTACCCAGGAGGGTTCCAGCAGGCCGATTAGAGTTTCCACTGAGCGGAGAATTCTCGATGCCGTTCACCGTAATCCACACCTTGGTACGCGAACCACCTCTAAACTTCTGCGCCGTAACCACGGAACTCGCCTATCGCACTGGACTGTGCATAAAATTTTACGCAGAGATCGACAACGGCCGTACCGTATTCATAAAGTGCAAGCTCTCGTGCCTGGCGATCAAGTTCGGCGTATTGCATACTGCAGGTGGTTGATGAATCAGCAGCGGCAACATCCAAATTTTGTATCCCACATAATCTGGACTGACGAATCCACGTTTACTCGGAATGGCATGTGGAATCGACGTAACTCGCACGTTTGGGCGCGAAGTAATCCACATGCATCCCAACAAACGGGTCACCAAACGCGTTGGTCAGTAAACGTATTGTATGGTAACTATAACAACAAAATTTTAGGGCCTTACTTTTTACCGGAGCGCTTGAATGGATCCCGATATTTGGATTTTCTACAGCAAGACCTGACTGTCCTGGATGAGTTACGTTCCGACCTTGCCGCAGAATGGGATCAAATGGAAGATTTGCCGCTTGCTCAATTACCTCAAATTTGGTTTCAACACGACGGTGCGCCACCGCATGTCGTGCTCAGAGTGCGCCAATATCTTGACGACACATTTCCTCGGAGATGGATTGGGCGATTCGGGCCTCACTCGTGGCCAGCCCGCTCACCGGATTTAACACCGCTGGATTTTTTTTTGTGGGGCTATATCAAGGAAAAAGTGTTCGTCAGTGAGTGCACTACTGCGGACGAAATGCGGAATCGTATAACGGCAGCATTTGTAAAGTTAGAAGCTGACATTATCGCAGACCCCTCCATGATGCCTCGCCTTCACGCCGAAACAATCAATCGTGCGCAAGTTTGTGAACAAGTTGGAGGCAGCCATTTTGAACCATATCTTATAAGGCCCGCGAGATCTTAAGGTAAGGTTTAATTACTTTTACAATTTACTGTTAATTCAAAGAATTTATCGTAAATCACCCTACCTTTTTATTTTATAAACACATTCGGCTTTCTGTTTTTACCTACACAAACATTAACGAAATGTGCGTATAAGATTAATTTTATAAGACGATATTCAATTTATTCAAATTTTTTGTAAGTACAATAATAAAATTGTACAATCCGATTATTAGTCACAACGTTTAAATTATTATTGTAGTAGATCACTAAAATAGGTGATCCGGGCTCCGTCAGATAATGTGAGCGCGCGTAGCGTTGGTGCGCGGGAAGCGCGATACGATAGTGCGGACGGACACATTGCATTGGTAGCGATACATTGCGTAGTGTAAATTACAATGTACTAGCATAAAACTTGAATCGTACGTTTCATTTTTGAATTGACATTTCCATTCAGTTGTGTACTTATGGACAAACGATTGTGCAACGTTTTCGGTACACCGTCCCTTACACCCTGTATATTAATACGTGAAGCGAACTTTGGATCCCTTTTTACGAAAATTGGGCGACGGAGGAGTATGAAATTTCGCACACTTATAGTTTATACAGAGAAGAAGTGACGAATGCTAATATTTTTTACAATTATGCGTACATTATTTTCAATAAATAACACGTTACACACACTACTATTCATTACTGTGTATTTAATACACACAGGCATAGATTTAGTTTATTTGGAATTCTATAGTCAAATCGAGTCTGTATTTGTTTATTTGTCTATAGCCTTACTGAATGTCAAATATAATTATGGATAGGTAATAAATTAATTTACGACAATTTGTAGATATACATAATATATTAAGATAATATACTACATATTAATACGTGAAGGGAAAATTATGCACCCCTTTTTTATTATTTTCATAAATAACCGTATTAAATTCGTTTAGGGCTGGCCGCATACATACGTTTTCCGTATTCGTTTACCATATTCGGAGCTCCGAATGCATGGAATCTATATAAAATACACTAACTGCCGCACACGTCCGCTTTCTCTCCGAACGGAAAAAATGCCGTATGTACGTTTCGAATGCCAACTCGTGCGTTCGGAGAAACCATTCGGAAAAAACCTAATGACGTCATGCGGAATGCAGCCCTTGCATACATTTTGTTTGTGTCGGCGCACACGTTCGGAAATTCTCATACGGAACCGCGCCCGCGCCGCGCGAATCGTACGTACGTAAACGATAGTTATAATATGTGAGACAGAAACATATATTGTCTATTGAAAAATACCCTTGCTTGTGGAATATACATGACAAGGACTACACAACAGAGATATAAAAGACTAGATGTTCCCGCGGTTTCAGCCGCGTTTATCGTTACTGCGCCGCCCCCTTGGGTCGTAGCGTGATGTTATATAGCCTATAGCCTTCCTCGATAAATAGGCTATCCAACACTAAAATAATTTTTCAAATCGAACCAGTAGTTCCTGAGATTAGCGCGTTCAAACAAACAAACAAACTCTTCAGCTTTATTATATTAGTATAGATTTGGCCTGGGAGCAGGTATTTAAAGAGGTATAGTTCACACTATTCACATAATTTCGTTTAAATATGTTTGTTTTATTTAATGTTGTTTTATTATTGTTGATAACTGTTAAATATTGTTATAATTGTTTACTATTGAAATGCAATTGCTAATAAATCATCGTCCTCCATCGACGGGCGTTTACTACGCTATCACTATGCGCACATGAGTAGATAAACGGAACAGAGTATAAGCTTCTTAAGAACGTGCAAAATTGTTACCTATTTTGGTAGGGTTGTCACAATAGATGAAGACAAATAAATTAAACAAAACATTTGTTAAATAGTTTTATTATTCAGTATGATAGAATACTTTACAAATTACTTACTCTAATTAATTTTCTTTTTATTATTTTTGTTTTTTAATAATTTATTGTTTCTTTTCATTAAAAGATGTGTGGTAAATTCTGAATCTAACAAAGTTTTTTCAAGTAATCTAACGGGAAACACTCACATGGCATATCAAATTTACAATCTTTAATACGCTTAAGTATTTCGTTGCCAACATTGACAATATTTATTTCAAGATCGAAATATTCGCGAAACTTTTGTTCGAACAATGCAACACGCCACAGGGCCCATATTTAAACTCGACCGAGGTATGACCCAAGGTATCTGCACACCAAGTTACAAGTCAATCGTACCTACTGCTGGGCATGATGCCCACAGTTGGGCCTCATGTCCACTTTTGGGCATCTCGCCCACTGTTCGGCGTCATACCAACTGTTATGCATTATGCCCACTGTTGGGCATCATGTCCACTTTTGGGCATCTGGCCCACTGTTATGCATCATACCAATTGTAAGGCATTATGTGCAGTGTTGGGCATCATGCCCACTGTTGGGCATCATGCCCACTGATGGGCATGTTTTGTTGCAAAACGCAGCACAAGACAAAACTCGGCAGCAAACAGCAGCAACCAACTCGAATCAGCACACCACCACTCTGCATATAAATGAAGCCATTTTGCCATTTAAAATACATGTGACCTTGTGACCCCTATATCTCGGGGTCTTTTGACTCACAGGGCCCATATTCAAACTCAACCTATTCAAACTTTCATGATCATAATATCATAGCTGTTGAGGATTTCCCTCGTGAGGAGACTATCCTGTCTGCAGCAGCAGTTTATGGTGAAGATCATGTTTAGCAAACAAAATTAAATTAAAATACAAAGTTTCGAGTCCATGTTACTAACCGTTAAAGAGTTCCCTCGTAAGGAGACAATGCTGGCTGCAGCAGCAGTTCATGATAAAAATCGTGTTAAACTATCAAAATTAAACTAACAAACAAAATTTCGTGACCATGCTACTACCCGTTGAAGAGTTTCCTAGTGAGGTGACAATCCTGGTTGCAGCATCAGGTAATATATTCTATCATATTATTGCATTGTCACTGAAGTTACGGTATACAAAACTTTAGCTTAATCAGACATCGGGAAGTGGTTCGAATCTTACTTGCAATATTTGAACTTAACACACATACCTACTACATACCAACCCACCCACATACCTACAAATGTTTAGTAAAAGCTTGTAATAACAATAAAAAGGTATAAACACACTCTTCTTATTAAAAAAAGGATCATACAATAAAATAAAGGTATTTACTTGAAAAAGTAGTAATGCAATATTTACTTACCTATTGTACTCCTTGGGATAGTTAAAGTATGATATATTTTTATTTTTCTAGTATTATTCATACACATTACAATAAACAACCATTATTAATAATAAAATAACACGTTTTTACATTAAAATATTCAAACTTTTCAACTAACAAAACAAACAACGTGCGTCGCACTGATCCTTTGATTGTCCACTGTGCCATCGTAAACCGGTTTTTTCCAGTCTCGCCGCGTACGAGACAAGCTGCCAGTGGTCACGCACACATGGCCCGCGTGCTTGTAGTAGTGCAACCGATTCGCGCGGTTGTATGTAGCTTATACTCTGTACCGTTTATCTACTCATGTGCTATCCGTACTGACAGTATACATTCCGAATGAAGAAAAACTAACGTGTGCGCTAGTCTCACGGATTCCGAATCGAGATTACGTGTTAGGAAATCGAATACGGAAAACGTATGTATGCGGCCAGCCTAAGAAAGTATCCGTTCGTCTGTGGATTATTGTCAGCAGTGTTGCCAACTCTTGTAAAGTCGAGTCGCTAGATTCAATATCAAAAGTCGCCAGAAAGTCGCTAAAACTGATTCTGGTTTGGTTTTTCGTCTTTCAGGTAGTGAATTACTAAAAAAAAAACAAAGGTCAGCCCGCCTACCTGTGGAGTCTTTCACAATAGGCGAGCTGACCTTTTCTTGTTTTAGTTGTTCTCTACCGAAAACCTGGAGATTTTAAAATTTTTCCCATACCTATATCTCTTCGCATTGTATAATTCTGTGTCGAATTAACAGAAAATGTATTTATTACATGCCCTAAAATTGTTTTCAACTCCAAGAGTCGCCAGATAAGTCGCAAAAAAATTTTTAGCGACAAATTTTTTTTTTTGTCGCTAAGACACAAAAGTCGTCATTTCTAGCGACAAAGTCGCTAAATTGGCAACAGTGATTGTCAGCCGCGCTTATTGTTGTAAAAAACATTTATCTTGCTTTGACTTAAACAAAGTGTTTGCAGAAAAACAAGGATGGCATACAAACGTGCCGAGCTTACGGTACTACACTATTGTACTTTGAAGTTAGTACTTATTCTTATCTATGATTTGAAGTGTGTAGACGGAGACCATAGATTACTATTTTATACGTGAAAATTGAAATAACACGTCTCGAGTGTCTCTCATGTTTTTACTATTGTAGTACCCAAAATTAATCTTTTGTTTTATATTTCAGCTATTTCGTTTCAATTTTTACTATGCCTCGACATAGAACGTTAACAAGTCTGAGTGAGAGACGAAGAAGAAGGAATTCGCGGGCACAAAGTAACATTGATGAAATTTCGAATAGTGTTAATTAATAATACACAGAATGAAGTAGTGAATTTAGCGGTCAAAATTATTGCGTATAGTATAGTCTTTGACAATAGAACCTTAATAACGATCAAACTTATAACTTAAATTAATTATGGTCGAATTTCGACCACTGGGCGACCACTAGTTAGTATAGATGTGCACAGCTTTTTTTTATTAATTTTAAATCTGTAATATATTCGAAAATATTCATTTAAATTACATACTGTAAATGGCCATATTGATCTACATTAAATGCACAATATATTTAAGTTACTTAATTGGATAAGGATTAATGCTGTATTGCTTAAATCGCTTCGTAAATAAGCCATTATTTCTCGTAAAAAGTAAAGGATAAAAAATGGTTATTGTGGGTTATCCCTAGGAGATAGACATATACCATCGCGGACTTTTTTGTAGACCTTTTTAAGATGTACAATACTGTAGTACATTATTTTGATCTATCTCGTAGGGTTCAGGCAGCATTTGCAATGTAAGCGGAGAAAAATGTGTTTATTTACGACATCACATTATAAACCTCCAAAATTATCAGTGTTTCTCTACTATATTATGCATGTATTATACATATAAACCTTCCTCTTGAATCACTCTATCTATTAAAAAAACCGCATCAAAATCCGTTGCATAGTTTTAAAGATCTAAGCATACATAGGTACAGACAGACAGCGGAAAGCGACTTTGTTTTATACTATGTAGTGATATACGTAAATTATTTCATTTCAGAATTTATTTGTAATGAATGTGGAAGATCTTTTAAACAGCGATGCCACATAGTTCGACATGTCAAAATTCATGCAGAATTTAACAGAACATTTATGTGTCCCTACGACAATTGTGACAGGTAATGACTCTTCTGTACTATACAAGTTTAATAAGCCTGTGTGTGTACATTTTAAAGCTAAATGTGATCCACTATTTAAGGTGTCTAACGGCCGTTTTCTATATGTAATCTCAATCGAAATATTGATATCTGAGTTAAAATTTTGACATATTTTCTATGGAAGATCTGTCATCATTTTAACTCAGTTATCAATATTTCGATTGAGATTAGATATAAAAAACGGCCGTAAACCAACAACAATGGTTTTTAGCATATTCTGTCTGTCTATCTGTCTTTTTAGCCATTATGTCAATGAGCAGATTATCATACAATTTTAACAGTTTAGTAGTTAGGATATAAATTACAATTCAAGTCAACTGTTTCTGGTTTGGTTGAGTACATTGAGAGTATATAATAATATAATATAATATTCTACCACATACATACAACACCATCTAGCCCAAACTAAGCAGAGCTTGTACTATGGGTACTAGACTATGGATAAACATACATATATATACTTTTTTTTTTGTAAATACATACATATTATACATAGAAACACCCAGACCAAGACAAACATCCATGTTCATGCACACAAATGTTTGACTTGAGCGGGAATTGATCTCCACAAATGAAATAGCACCCACTATATAGATTTTCCTGAAGAAATGACTGACAAATACTAATACAAAATTTATTAAGTCTGGAGCAGACAATGGCACTTTTGTTGGTATGCCCGAGCATGTGCACAATATGAGAGCTTTGTGCGGCCAATCCTAACGCAATTAAAATGGCCGAATATTAATAACCATTGACACTACCGACCTCGATGGCGTAGTGGTTAGTGTAACCGACTGCCACGCCTGAGGTCGCGTGCTCGATTCCTGCACAAGTCAAACATTTGTGTGCATGAACATGGATGTTTGTCTTGGTTTGGGTGTTTCTATGTATAATATGCATGTATTTACAAAAAAGAAGTATATATGTATGTTAATCCATTGTCCAGTACCCATAGAACAAGCTCTGCTTAGTTTGGGCTAGATGGTGTTGTGTGTATGTGATAGAATATTATATTACTAAGAAGAAGAATTAAGTATACATAGTCATTTTATTTACTGTGTAATAATAATTATTTTGTTTTAATTCTCGTTTGCAGGACTTATTCAAGGAATAGCAATTTGAAGCAACACATCTTAGTAAAACATATGAATATGTTACATGAATGTATGGTGTGTCACGCGCGATTATCAACTAAGGTAAATTATTTTTAAATCTGGTCATTTTATTAGGGTTCTGTACCTCAAAAGGAAAAAACGGAACCCTTATAGGATCACTTTGTTGTCCGTCAGACAGACAGACAGACATGACGAATCCATAAGGGTTCAGTTTTTTGCCATTTGGCTACGGAACCCTAAAAACAGGGTCATTAAAGGGTCTTTTGCAAGGACAAAAATGTTTATATACTTACAAATTTGTACGGAACCCTCGATAGACGAGTCCGACTCGCACTTGTCCGGTTTTTTAAATCAGGGAGAATTTTCCCGGTCCAGTAATAATTCCTGTGTTGTGTGAGAATTTACAAACATTTAAACAGACACAAAATCACTCAGTTTTGTACCAACTACCACGTACATGCCACGTGCGGGGATCGAATCCACATCGCTCGATGCAGTGGCAGTAACGGCCATTTAAACCTTACGCCATCTATGCGGTGAAGTCAAGTCATGATTTATATCCACTGCTGAATAGATCAAAGTAAAGAACCTGTGTTCACGGATAAAGATCCTTGTTGTACATTGTGCAGCTTAATCCAGGGACATCCTGCATTGACCATGTCAGCTTCTCGTCGAATGAGAGTGGGTGGATCACGCTCCGTTTTCCTGTCTGTAATCATTATTGTCTTCGGTTGCAAACACAAAAGTGGGAGAGACAAAGTAACAAATTGTAACATCATTTCGTGCTTATACAGATTTTTCAATAAGCATTAATTTCGTGGCGACTCTTCAACACATTTATTTCGAAATTCGTCCTGATTTTTAGTACGTAACCCCTTGATTGTCCGAAAAAAAAAGGCAGCGGCTTTGCTGTGTCCTGACATTGCTGAAGTCCATGAGCAGCGGTTACCACTTTCCATCAGGTGGGCCACTTGCTCGTCTGCCACCTCCTCCTCGCGTCGTATTCCTCATTACTGAGGGTTGTGACTGCCCCGCTAAATCACTTTCTCATTGACTATCTCCCTCCATCTGTTCCGGTCTTTTGCTTGCTGGATTATTTTTGATTCGTGGCTTTGTGGAGATTGGTGTTAAGCGACGATCAGGTCTGGTCCGATCATCTCGTTGGACTGCGGCCTCTTGGTCTTTTGCCGTCAACCTTGCCTGTCACCATCAGCTGTTTGATGTTGTGACCGTCTTTGCTGGCAATGTGGCTGAAAAATTCCTGGCACCAATGGCAATTAAAAAAAAAACATGTTATGAAGCAGTCCAAACAACGGAGTAATGGTAGTTTTGGCCCGAAGTTTCGAATACACATTCACTTGATGGGCTCTACAGATCCTATACCATAACTATTAACGAAATAGATTACATTCTATCCCGTATTCTATGTAGTTACGGGATAGTACGTGTCAAAAATAACTGTCTGTAGGTGCAACGACTCGTTTCTTGAGTATATGAACCGGGCCTTACGCCTAACGTTTCTCATACTGACAGAATAGCCGAACCCAGCAGTGAGCAAGATTACCAACCGAGCTATATTTTATTATTATAAAAAACTAACAAAGATATTTTTATTGCAGGCCAAATTAAATTATCACGTACAGCTACATTACACATCAGGAGTGGATGACCGGACACCGAGATTGAACAGTACTGAAAGAAAGAAACGAAAAGACGAAGGCAGCTTTAAATCTTCCACGGCTCTCAAGTTAGCTGGTTTGACCAAAGTACCTGACGATATACAATCTACATTAACTGAAGTACATGAGGACTTACGAAGTACTTTGTCTGGCTTGACAAACGTGCCCGAAGAACTACAATCAGCTTTGTCTACCCTCACCAATGTACATAAAGATTCAACTACGCAATCACCGCCTCTCAATCTCTCAGTAAAAACTGAGTTTATAGAAGTAGAGGTTGACATTCCATACGATATATAAGAATAAATATAACTATGTTATACAGTGAAAACTGTGTACCTAGGATCTCAAGGTATCTATTATTTCATACTTAAAGATGCGACTTAATCAGTTGCCCATACAGCCAGGTTTTAAATAGCAGTTGTGAAAATCTACTAAAAACGATCGAGATTTTTTTATTTATAGCGGGTCTTACTACTTATTTCGTCTTAAAAAATCTTTAAGCAATGTTAAATTAACTGCTTGCGGTAAAATATTTAATCAAACATGTCACAACCGGTCCACATTATTAGAACGTAAGTGTCCAAAATTGTTACTAATTAATTGTCTTGCTTTAACAGACTGATAAGTGTAAGTTACAGAGGTAAAATAGAAAAAATCTAATATAAATAAATAAAAATTATGTCATGTTAGATTATGTATTCAAAATTTCCATATTTTTATTTACTCAAACAAAAGCAGCAGTCATAATTTACAACTTAACTAATATTAACAAACCTTACTACTTATAAATAAAACAAAAGGAAAAGAAAAGAATATGGGACTGTAAAATTTAATAAAAAGAAATGGCTGGTTTAGGCAGCGTCGTAAAATTCCACAGCATCGCTGTTGGTCGGGGAAAAGTGTCCAGAAGACTGGCAGCATTACCACGTTGAATGATGACATTATGTTGATTATGTTAGACATTTTTTCTTATTATCACCGCTATCACTGACACTCATTAGCAGTGATCGGATAATCGGGCGCTAAAATACCTAAACTTCACTTTTATTCCCACGAAAGAATAATACGGACATGTCTTTCAGAATCCCGGAGTTTAATTTACAAGTAATATTTTTAGTCTTTTGTTCGTATAAAATACAATAAATTAGTCTATTCGATCACTAATCTGTTAGATAGATAAATCAATTTCCACTACTTGACCACATTGTGCACATTATCATTTTTATTGATATTCCATTTGTTTTGAATAAAATAAAGATACTAAATCAAGATAACCACTGCTATAATTTCATTAAGTTTATTTTAGTTGATTGTTCAATCCCGGGAACCCGGGATTACTTAGGTATTTATTCAGAAAGGTATGTCCATATTATTCTTTCGTGGGAAGAAGCTTAGGTATATAAGCGCCCGATTATCTGATCACTGCTTATTAGTCTGTTGGAGTAAGACATGTTTAATCTTTAAAGGATACCAAGTTCTTAATATTTACAGCAGTGCCATTGAGAGTGATTCTCGTTATCGAATATACATTATTACTATACCTGAAAGGCCGGTTGACATATTTTGATATCAAGTACAGCATCCGCCAAATAAGTTGAACTATTACAGTAATATGTAGATTTTTGTGAGTATTGTCTAAATCAGAGGCTCCTAAACTTTTAAGATATGGAACACTCACCAAATACCTTCTAATTTATGTAACTCCATATCAAATGATTACAAATCAAAGACACTGTAATTTAAATAAGAACAAAAACTTTACTTGTCGTCATATATTTTATGCTATTTCAAAATAGTATTTGTATTTAACTGTGGTACTATGTAACAGCCAAAAATAAATAATTTTTCGGAACCCTAGTAACTTTAACCTGGTAACGGAACCTCTAGGTTCCACGGAACCCACTTTAGAATTTACTGGTCTAAATCACATCAATCAGCACCAATTTGTATTTTAGCTAGATGGCTTCGATAGGTGGCTAATGTATGCTTTCATTTGCTATTACACCAACCAATAACATCGGTTTTCCTATCTGCAATCAGTTGCAATAAGCTGCTTTAACATGATGTATTGGTTTTGCTTAAGTATCCGTTTACCGATTTGGTCGATTATCCATTCTTTACAGAACTCTCTGTATGAGTGTAACATTCGATGTCACCAATTAATGGATGACTAAAACCATATAGAATACAAAAATGCGTAAGCTATAACGAGAATTATGCTTCTTCATACAAAATAGCTATTTATTTAGAATGAATGCTATTTAGATGGAAGTGTTGGGACCTTGTTAATCACAGTACCTAAAGTCAAGTCAAAAATCTTCTTGGACACGTCAATTCACTATTATATTAATAAAAAAAATATAATAAAAATAAATAGAAGGAAATAAAAATTTTGCATTGAAAAAAGCCTGTTCGAGGAGTAGAGCTTTCATGAGAAGAAGCAGGCAAGAAACTCATGGCCACTCTTTTCAATCAACAAATGTTTACATCAATACAATTCAATGTTATATTATTTTCCTTATATGAGCTGCTGTGTGTAGTGTTACAGTTATTTATTTCAATAAGATTTAAAAGTAAAAATTTGTTAAATCTAAGATACATATTAATAACAAATGAAATAATAGTCACAGCAACTCATATTACAGTTAACTTAATAATATGATTAGAAATAACCTGTGAGTGGAAGCAACTTAGTTAAAGGTTTTAGTTATTCAGGTCCCACTAAACCAAGCTCCCAATATTTAAAAGTGACCGTATAGCATTATTTATTATTCATATTATGTAATACGGCTAATAATACATTATCACTATGTCTTCGAAAATTTAAATTTTTATATTTATTGCAAGGCTGCTGCAACTCTGTCCTTTTTTTGCAAATCTAGCTTAGAAATACAACACTCTTATTATGTACCTTAATATATTAAATTAAAAAGAAAAAGGTGCTTCGATAGTTCTGTCATTCGTGAATTCAGTTAACTGATAGCTAGTTTCCCTGTATCGGTCATCATTGAGCAATTATTTTAGAAATTTAGTTCGAATACTACATGATGTAAACCTGGAGCATAGAATAGTCAATGGTGTAGCGTGGACTAATATAGACGTGGGCAAAGTCGCATCAGCGAGGCCCCTTTTCTTTCGTTCCCAAGATCTACCCAATAAATCTATCTTACTAAACATGCTTTGACACGACATACCTACTTATGATAGTGAAAAATATAAATGCGCGATGGGAGAATATTGAAAAGCATATACTTAGATTTGAAAAATGTTTTATTTTGTAACATAAGTAATTAATTTTTTTACAAAAGTATTTTTTTTCGGTCTTTTGCTTTACATAAGTCCTCTAGTAAGGATTTTATTTTAAGTCTGGTGGCATCGCACTTAAAGAGGCCTCGCGAAGCCTCTTTAAGTGCGAGGCCGTGGGCGAGGGCCCACTTCGCCCACGCCTAGCTACGCCACTGAGAGTAGTACACACACGCCTGGGTGTATAATTGAATAATTAAATACAGGCATATCTATATTTTAGCCTAAAGCAGGTAAACTAAAAAAAACCTACACAATTAAATTGGCGACCTCCATTTTATAAACATACTTTCTTAAAAAACGCGTTATTGTAATCGTGTGCAGGTCACACAGAATGCAAGTGTGTGAAATACACACATTGTACTTGTAATCGATGTTCTGCTATGTAAATTATTTCTTAGCGGTATGAAATGTATTTTTCGACGTACCTACCAAATATATATAAAAAATTTCATAAAAACCTGTTGAGCCGTTTCAGAGTGCGACCACGAACATCATGACACGAGATTTCTAATTATATATGCAGATTTACCTGTAGATGTAGAACCTTCAATATCCATGTTTTCCATGGTATCCTTAAGAAAAAGATGATTGATTGCCTATAACTAACATAGCTGCCACTATATATAATATACATGTTTTGGTTATCTAATACCAAAACATTGTTTCTAAGAAGAAGCTATTTTTATTTCGAACACTAATACAATTCTGTGTGAGTCGTAATTAGGTATAAATCGTCACGTAAGAAACACTACAGTACTGTTCAGCAGTTGTGTGTTTGCAATTTTGGGAGAGCTCAAAGAGCACTCCTCTTTCAAAACAAGTGAGAAACGGCAATGAATTGCTGTAAATCTTAGAGTTCGAAAAAATGGTGTCACGTGACCTTGAGGTCAGAGGAGTCATTTCGGGGGTATATCGACTATGCTGAGTCTAATGGCGTTGACCGCGAGTCTCTAACTCTTACGGTTCTTGAGTTGAAAGTTGTATAACAGACAGACAGACGGACAAAGCTGTTGTATAAGAGATTTTTCGAACTATAAAAAGTACAGGTCCCGCACTAGGAGTAATTCCTGTGTTGCGGGCGACGTTATAAACATTCAAAGAACGTTCAAACCCAGAACAATTATTTGTGCATCACAATTTTTTTATTATTTGTCCCGTGTGGGAATCGAACCCGGCGCGGTGGCAGTGACAAGGCAACTACTTAAACCACTACGCCATTCGTGCAATCAGTCTCTCCATGAATTACTTACTACTTATTATTATTATTTTTTTGGCTATTACCCATCGAAGGCGCTTCCATGAAACATTCAGACAGCTATCTTGGTTACATTTTATTTCAGTATACTTACCTTGTTTTAACAAGCTATTAGCTTTGTGGTTTTACCGGCTGTGTTATGTATCATAACTTTTAATCCGTAATCCTACTAATAAAATATGAAAGTTTGTTATGATATTTTTACTCAGCCATGCGTAAATTTTTGAACAAATTTTTATGAAACTTGGAATTTGAAATTTTATGAGTTTTTAGTTGCACGACTAAGCACTTCAGGACAGTGCTGCCCTTTACCTTAATATTACATACAACAGGCATCATACATTCTTATTACCTCATTAAACCTGAGCTGTACTTTTTTTACTTTTGTAATATAGGAGCACAGTGAAGTCATGGAAATAATAAATACTAATCTACCTACAACAGGAAAATAAAACTAAATTGTATAATAATATATTATAACTTAAGACTCACGAACTATCATTAGATGAACGGAGAAATGTGGCGAGATAAACGTCTTTTTAGCTTTGTATGCCCCCCTCACACACTTATAAATTGTCATATTTATAGTCTGTAATACAGACCGTGTTGTGCAGAAATGATCCAATCCACAAAAACATAACTAAAAGTTATGCTGATTTGAAACATATGTGCATTTTTCTTGTGACTGTACTACATCATGTTATACATATAGTTTTATAAAGAACTAGCTCACCCACGCAACTTAGCCTGTGTCACATAAAAGAATTTGCCCCGTTTTTGTAACATTTTTCATTGCTGCTCCTCTCCTATTGGTCGTAGCGTGATGTTATATTGCCTATAGCCTTTCTCGATAAATGGGCTATCTAACATTAAAATAATTTTTCAATTCAAACCAGTAGTTCCTGAGATTAACGCGTTCAAACAAACTCTTCAGCTTTATAATATTACTATAGATTGAATATAGATTTTTGCATTACTTGATGTTTATTCAAAAGACCTTCATACTTATAGATAAATTAAAAAAGAACCTTTGGATCATTTCTGCACAACACGGTCCAATTGGTCTACTTAATACTAAGTACTTGTTGAATAAAACCTACTCAGTACTTAGTACTGAATCCAATATAGTCAGTGCAGCATGGTCACCCTTTTTCAAAAGCGACAATATGCTTTACAACGTCTCATTCAGCAACAGTGAGCTGTGAGCTGTCCTGTTGTACATACTACGTACCTACCTATTAATTTCATGAGTAAAGTTGATAAAAACAATATTCAGCCAGTGCTGCCTAAAATTCAAATCAGCCGTATTTATGGTATTTATTGTTCCTAAATTATGTTAGTGCTATTTAGCAATGTTATTTTATTTTCAATAAAAGAATTTGAAAACTTAACTACGGTTTTTACTTTACCTTCGTTTATTCTTTGACTGGCTATGTATTTTCTGGATGTCAGTAGCCCAACATGGATTGCCGTGTAGAAGAATATGTTGTCTCTTAATATTTTGTGTCCGAAATCTTTACAGTTATTAGGTTTCGGCAAGCCCATTAGTAAATAATCTTTGATGTTTGCAATTGTCTAGTGTTTGGTTGTATAATTTAAAGAAGGATTTCACCCGTTATATGTAGGTACGAGTGCATTTAAATCAGACGATGCATCGCCCTAACATAATAAACATTTTCTTAAAAATTTGACCGCTTTGCTGTTGACATCATTCAAAGAAATGATGATGACGGTAGCAAAACAGGCTACTTTCAAAATGTTGGGGATAGCAGAAAAGATCTACCTTTAATTTTTTTTTATGAAAAATCTATATTTGAATCGACTGATATATTATTATTATACTTACCATACCTTCCTTACGTAGGTATGTATATATTATATTTTTTATGTTTCTCGTATGTCGGGATTTCCAACATACCCGGCCATATGGGAGGCTTCCGCGGGGACTTAAGACCTAAGTCCAAAGATGTGAGGCAGTGGGGATTGCAGGTACAGGATTATTGCTACAGATGGACTAATTAATCAGGGGTATGGGTATGGGTGTTAGATAGACTGGTATAATGACATAGTAGAAATGAAAAGTGGCGTCAGCCTTATACTCACTCATAGTATAAAGTTGGATATATATGTATATAGGTACTTATCCGACTTTATAATATGAGATGTTACTGTATGTAGATATATTATTGATGTACTTTATATATATCAACTAGCTGTCCCGACAGACGTTGTCCTGTACACACGAAAACAAATTAAAAAAAAACCATATCTAAACCATTCTCGAATCTACTTGAACACACAAAAAAAAATCATCAAATTCGGTTCAGCCGTTTAGGAGGAGTTTAATTACAAACACACGCACAGAAGATTTATATAAAGATATAGCAGCGATAGTAATAATTGGACTGCCACGTAGAGATCTCGATTTCGACCCCAAGGCGCGCATCTCTGACTTTCTAAGATAAATGCGTGTTAAATAGGAACCTAATTATCGTTCGCTTTAACAGTGAAAGAAAACGTGAGGTTTCTGCACGTTTGAGAGTTCTCCATTTTGTTCTCAAAGATATGTGAAGTCTGTCTACCCGCAATACGCTGGCGTACGTGGTAGGCTATGGCCTAACCAAGTACCTAAAGGACCGTGCCCAGCAGTGGGACAGTTTAAATTTATTATTTTTATATTTAAATACAAGGCTAATATATAATTACTAGTCTATGCACTTATCGTTCCGTGAGTTACTTTTATAATTTAAACTATCGAGCGTAGTGGGGCAGTCGAGCAAATTCAGTGTTGCCAACAGAAAATAACGGGTACAATTATATATTTTCAAATAATGCTTATACATCGCTACACTTTATTAAATATTTCTATAAAATAATTATATTCTATCTATAATCGCTAACAATCATCATAGGTCCATCTCCGTCATTCGTCCATAGCCACATTGATTGAAGTGTTTCATTTCCACAGCGCGCCGCTGAGTGTTTAAGCATTATCGATTTTTGATTAGATGTACCAATTATATTTCTCAATAAGACAATGTTAAGTGCTCCAGATGCTTTAGTTACACTCGGATATTATCCTTACTAATATAATTCGAAAGTAACTCTGTCTGTCTGTCTATCTGTCTGTCTGTTACCTTTTCACGGCTAAACCACTCAACCGATTTAGATGAAATTTGGTACAGATATAGTTTAAAACCTGGGAAAGGACATAGGTTACTTTTTATTGATGTAGGTACCACGCGGGCGGAGCCGCGCGCAAAAGCTAGTAATAAATAAAGTACATTGACGGTTACTGCATCGCCGGTATTTTAGGAAGTAATAACACTAACTGTGATTTTCAAATAAATTTTATAATATTTTATTGGCACAAAATATTACTAAGATAGAAACTATATCAGCTTATGTAGCTTCTATTAGCAGCTATTCTCGCCTTAAGTCTTTTGAATAGTCTGTGAACATACATTTTTGATATTATGTTTGCTAAGTAAATATTTTATTTTGTACCGATTTGTATATTTTATAAGCAAAAAAACGCAGCTCGTTTATATCGTAGCATTAAATAAATGTTCATACAAAAGTTAAGAATATGGTCATCGATATCTGAGTATCTTTCTTTCATCATCATTTAAGTGCTTGTCAACAATGACAGACCGCCAACAAAGAGAAATAAATAGATTAAAAACTAGAGATGAGTCGTACGCGTTAAAACGTATACTAAGTCTTACGAGTACGAGTACGTGTAAATACTGGTTCAATAGACTAACTCCACGAGTATTTAGAAGTACGAGTTGCAGTGTCACCAAAAACGAAATTGATAAAATACAGGATACCGAATTTTCATGAGTAGGACTGAATATTTGTGTATAGGTTTAATCAAAAATGTTTAAATGAAAGTAATAGCAGTATTAATTAACTATTGAAAACTTCCCTTCCTGCTTTTACAGGCTTATGTCTATTTTACAATATTTACATTGAGCATTGTCATTGCCCTTATCCTCAAAATGGTCCCAAACTATACTTCTTTTAGGCGCCATAATAAATATAAATACTTTATCTGAATGCTAAATGAAAATAACAATATTTACACGACCTTACTTCGTTTACTTAATGCCTAAAAAGTTCGACTATTTGTAACTCCAAAAAACCACCACCACAGAAAAATTCTATGTTAGTAAACAAAAGTTCAATAATATTTACAAATTTCAATAATTAAATAGAAATAATTCGCGCGCAGATAACCGATTCGCAGAACTGTCATATAATTTAAATTTTTAACCACAAAGAAATACGTAGGTACATGTAATAAGCAGTGATCGGAATAGGTAGAGCTATTTAGGTTCATTGACCGCAAACATTGATGTTGATATGGATATTCCACGGGATTCCGACCGACACTACGGGTTTATGTAAGCCAATAAATGCATGAGCGACGTTGTAAATTTTACGTCAACAGCACGCTATAAAATTACATGCTATATTGACATGACATCCTCATAGAATATGAAGGAAAATTATCGAAAAATTATGTGAAATACGAAATTTTGTCATATAAATTCGCTTCATTAACATTAACAGATGTCGAACGCTCGTTTTCCACATATAAATGGGTGTTAGATGTAAAAAGAAATAGATTAAAATTAGATAATTTAGAAAAAATAATGGTGATTTATTTTAACTCTGGTCATACTCAGTGTTCTAGTGAAGCTGAAGACAAACCAGACCAATGACATTTTTTGTTTAAGTAAGTGAATTTTTGTTAAAGCGTATTGATTATTTTAATTAAGATTTTATTGTAAATACATATTGTTCTATTTGATAATGTTTTCATTTTCTGAGGAACAAATAATTTGTATGGTAATATGTTTTTGTACAACTTCAGAATAAAAATGTTGAAATGATTGTTGATTCTTGAATAAGAAATTGTTACGTAAAAAAATATATGTGGTTTAATGAATCAAGTTTATCTATTTATTATACTATCCTTAATCCCGTCCTTCTTATATTTACCCGTCAGAAAGGAAGTGTAATCTTTCATTAGTCCCGAAGGCGAGAATAGCTTTTTTATGATTTTACTACTTAAAAACCAAATCCCGGGACTCAGGGAATATCCATATTATTATAACCTATGGCAAGTACATAAAACAGCTCTACCTATCCCGATCTCTGGTAATAAGTGTTCAAACCGTAAATAAATCATTTTTGGCATGAAAGTAATCTATCTCGTTTTAATTAATAAAATCTATGACTATCCATCCCGTTCTAATCAATAAGGTCTATTGTCATTGTCTATACTTATAATAAAACTGTAGAGAGGTCAATTCTGTACATTGAATATATATTCAAAATTAATATTGGAGGATGAATGGTGATCTATACTGATGACAAAAATGCAATCAGTAAATTTTTTGTCTGTCTGTCTGTATGTGCACGCATGGGTCAAAAACTACTGAAGGGATTTTAACCAAACTTGGTACGATTGTAGTCCATACTCCTGGGCAGGTTATAGGCTATATAACATAACGCTAAGACACATAGGAGCTGAGCAGTGACGATAAATTTGAATTAAGTCGGACGAAAATGCGCTTTCGAGCTCTTATCCTCGCATACGTTGATCATACACCAAAAGTATGTATTACAAAGATGATGGTCTTCAAAAGATCTACAAAAAAGTCCTCAATAGTATATATCTATCTTTTATAAATTAGCCACAATAACGTGTTTAATCGTTAGGCATTTCTTCAAAGTGTATTAAAATACATAAATATATTGTATTTCACATAGATATATCTTTATCAAACTCCCATATTCAAAAAGTACACTTTAATATTTATATTATAAAAAAAATATAGGAATCGGTTTATAAACACACAAGATATAGATGAAATAAAACTTCCAAATCTCGCCGCGCCAGTATGGGTACGGCTATACGGTTGATTGTTGTTTAACGCGCGAAACGGCCATCCGCTGCATTTATAAAAAGGCGGGGGCGCTCACGCGCCGACTTCACTCACATTTTGTTTGTTTGGTTGAACGCGGTAATCTAAGGAACTACGGGTAAAAATTAGAAAAATATTTCAGTGTTGGATAGCCCATTTATAGAGGAAGGCTATAGGCTATATAACATCACGCTACGACCAATAGGAGAGGAGCATAAATGAAAAATATTGCAAAAACTAGGAAAATTCTCTTATGTGAAGCAGACGAAGTTGCGCGGGTCAGCTAGTATAATAATATAATTAGGTACTACTACTATCTGTGATTCGATTCATTTCACTAACTCACATCACTCATTTCACTCACACAAGTGTAAATCGAACGCGTCCGCGTCGTTACGAGTATCAGGAGTTCAGTGAATTAAAAAAGTATCTTAACTCTCACAATATTAGGCTGACTTTCATTTGGCATCTGCAAGCACCTCACTCACACACGTGTACGTCGAACGCGTACGCGTTCGCGTCTTGGCTTAGCGGTCTTTTATTACGAGTTCTGTACTTCTAAATACTCGATACTCGTTTGTACGCAGACGAGAGACTCGGTCCTCATACGTCTTTGACGAAACCTAGTATTAAAATCTGTTGAAGTAAATACGCCTCACCTCTATAAAAACCTGTCTCTTATCTTTTTTTTGATAGGGTTTAGCAACATAGCCTTTCGTATGGAATTATTTCGGTCTTTTCTAAATTAATTTGGCTCGAAATGCGTCGGAATCTAAACATATAGCTGGCAACAAGTAGTTACTATGGTAACTCAATACGTCAATAGTACGTCAGGTGAGCGATGTGATGTGACAATAGGTAATAACAATCATGCTAATTTTATCACAATAAGTTTATCATTTGGCTTTCAGTTTACATACGCTTTAAGAAAGTAATAACTAAATATTATGTCTATGCAATTAGCTAAATATATTTCGTACGTACATTCTTTAAAACTACTAGACCAGATTCAAAAATTCTAAGAGTAAGCCGTGGAATAAGGATAATAATATATGCGTTCTCTCTAGGGAAAACTATTATGTGCGATTGAAAGAAAATTGTTTGTAAGCTGACTTGAATGTGGAAACGCTTGGAATATGTTATTATAAACGTTCTGGAAGAATTGAAACCTTATATGCTACTATTATAGCCGGCAAGTCCGTGATAAAAGAGTTGAAGTGCAGCAACTGATTAATAGTTACACCATGGAATTTTCAATCAATGTTTTTACGTTGAACTGTTGGTATGTATACCTATAGTGAACTAATTATCTTTTAAGATTTTTGTTTGAGGGCTGTGTACCTAAAACCTTAAAACAAAGAATGTACATTTCACATATTTGTAAACTGATAATATATTTAGGTTTTTGTTTTCGTAGGGGTATTCCAGCGGTATCAAAGAATCGTAAAGAAAGATTTGAAGCAATAGCTAAATATCTGCAAGATAGTCCACACTCCATAGTATGCTTGCAAGAAGTATGGAGTGAAAAAGATTATTTGTTTTTGAAAGAGAGTGTGAGAAACAATCTTCCCTATTCACATTACTTTTACAGGTAAGTAATATTTTTAATTATTTTAATTGCAAGTCTGAAATGAAGTTACAAATGTACATAGTTCGGACCATTTACGAAATTGAGTAGTATAAATCTGTGTGTCCCAACTGTAGGTAATCTTAGACTAAATCACATCATTAGGTTTAACAGAATTTTTCATAAGTCAATATATAAAATGTATATAAGATAATATTTATTACAGTTTGTTTGCCTAATTTAATTTATCAACCTATATTAAATTATTGTTATGTACCTAAGTTAATATTGTACATGCACTTAAAAAGGACTACAAAGTTACAATGTGGCAATGCATTGGGTCGACAATGGGAAATGCAAGTGTATGCTCCTGTGTCACAGCAATAGATTATAATAAACTATTTATATTTAATTCATTGAATAGACGATAAATAATTATAAGTAGTAACCTAGATGTATTTTAATTTGTCATCTGTACATTTTCTTCTATACTTGGAGGTTGCTAGTGCAGTCTCTGGCACTCCCATCCCTGTGCCCATGTCGAAGTCATTAGTTTATTGTGATAATAATATAGGATAAGAAATAATATAGTCTTTTTTGTATATTGCAGTGGTGTACTTGGCTCAGGACTATGTTTATTCTCCAAATGGCTAATACAGGATGTTTTCTTTCACCAATGGCCATTAAATGGTTATATTCACAAGATCCATCATGGAGATTGGTTTGGAGGTAAAGGAGTGGGTCTGTGCCGTATTAAGTATGGTAAAAGACTTATTAATGTATATTGTACACATGTAAGTAGTATAGAACTATTGCAGATATATTCTTGTAATCTATGCAATTTAGACCACATAATCTTTATGGTTGATAAGTGTTATCAACCATATAGATTATCTCTCACTGATAATGCCAGCTTTTTGTGTTTATGGACATATCTTACTTATCTTATGTTAGAATATAGGTTTGTTGTCGAGTGTTTATATACTGGGCGTATTTCCAACGCATTGACGCGGCTGTGCACAATTCAATACAGCCAAACGTGCCTATTTCAGCATATTTGAAATTAACCACTTTGCGTCAGTTACGTGACCGCGTGGACCAGTTCTGGTCGTCAATTAGTAGCAATATAATAAGGATGCCTATGCTGTAAGCTTATAACAAATGCGATCGAGCTACATAGGATTATTTTGTCAGAGCGCTCGTTTTTATACATAAGATCATAGATCTTGTGGTCATTTAACTACGCGCTGAAAACAAGCCTGGTATATAAATGCCTTTACTTACAAAGCACCTGGGTTTTATACTTAAGATCATAGATCTTGTGGTCATATACCTACGCGCTGAAAATAAGCTTGGTATATAAACGCCTTTACTTACAAAGCACCTGGGTTTTATACTTAAGATCATAGATCTTGTGGTCATATACCTACGCGCTGAAAACAAGCCTGGTATATAAACGCCTTTACTTACAAATCACCTGGGTTTTATACTTAAACACGTTGGCATGTTTAATATTATCTGTCCGCGCCCGCGAGCCGCCGTCAACAAACACTACTCAATATTATAAGCTATAATCAGCTTAACTACTTTATTTGCTTAAATAAAGTTGATAACTATATAAAAGTATTTAACTAATATTGTCTTCTGTTTACGCGAATGTTATTCATTGAAATTAAACTACTATATACGGATTTTATCGCGTTGTTTATTTGTCATTTTATTACTGTGTACTTTATAAAGTGTCAAATAAACAACGCGATAAAATCCGTATATAGTAGTTTAATTTCAGTATTTAACTATCTAAAGATGTATGAGAATAAAGTAGATTTTATTACCTTATATTTAAAGTACATGTAGATAGGTATATACTTCTTTTTTTTAGTAAATATCAGCCCTGTATTAAACTGTCCCACTGCTGGGCACATGCCTCTTCTCGCTGTGAGAAGGGTTAGGCCATAGCTTCTTTTAGTAAACAATAAAATAAAACATTGATTAGTAAAATTGGTAAATAGCACAGAACACTTTCTGTGGTAAATAAGTATTTACTTCTGATATATTTTTTTTATTGCTGACATTTAGTATATCTGTCCGAAATAAAGTAGGTATACTAATACTTTTTTAATACAGTGTAGACAGCTATCCTAAGTATACTCATTTACGACATTGTATTTTTTGTCTAATTTAATTTAAGAAAGTGTTTATTTATAACATTGGGGCATTAGAGAGCCCCTAGCGATACAGGGATAGCCGTCAATACAGGAGCTTTCTTTAAAGAATTTTGATATGGAGATAATAAAGCTAAACCTTTGCAAAACACAACCGAAATTTCAGATAAAACATTTGTATATTCGTTTTTTCTTTAGCTCCATGCTGAATATCACGTAGACGACATTTATTTGGCACACAGAGTGTTACAAGCGTACTCAACCGCTGAGTTGGTAAACTTAACTGCGACGCCGGCAGATGTCTCTATAGTCGCAGGAGATCTTAATGCAGCCCCGGGAGACTTGTCCTTCAAGTAAGAGACTCTTGTTTACACTTTACTAGTGACCCACCCCAGATTCGCACGGGTAGTACAAAACATTAACCAATTATACACCTAAACTTCCTCATCAATCATTCTGTCTATTGGTGAAAACCGCATAAAAATTCGTTCAGTAGTTTTATTTTTGAGTTTATCGCGAACAGACGCGGCGGGTGATTTTGTTTTATAATATGTAGTGATGTAGTGATTACTTTTGTTTACATAAGAAAGTAATAAACTTTACTAAAAATTAGGTTTACAAATTATAGGTATAGTGAGGCTGACAAAAAGTATATTTGCAGAGTTAAATTAGTTTTACGTCTGAAATAATTAGTACCATTTAAAATTCACTAATCAATATTTAAGTTAGTATGCGTGTACAAAAACCATTGGCTTGTTCTCATGACGTAATGTTGTGCGATCTTTGCTGGAATCATGAAGGTCGGTTCGTGGCCTCGGTTGTATTACTCGAGGATGTCTTGGCAACCAGCACTAATATGATTAACAAACTGCAAACAAGACTTTAATATCTCGATGGTAGCAGTAGGTATAATTATTGTTTACTAGCTTTTGCGCGCGGCTCCGCCCGCGTGGTACCTACATCAATAAAAAGTAGCCTATGTCCTTCCCCAGGTTTTAAAATATATCTGTACCAAATTTTTTCTAAATTGGTTGTGTGGTTTAGCCGTGAAAAGGTATCGCCGGTATTTTAGGAAGTAATAACAGTAACTGTGATTTTTTTTCAAATAAATTTTATAATATTTTATTGGCACAAAATATTACTAATATAGAAACAGTATATCAGTTTATGTAGCTTCTATTAGCAGCTATTCTCACCTTAAGTCTTTTGAATATTCTGTAAACATACATTTTTGATATTATGTTTGCTAAGTAGGACATAGGCTACTTTTTATTGATGTAGGTACCACGCAGGCGGAGCCCCGCGCAAGAACTAGTAATATCTATAAATGAGTAATAATTAATGTGATGGTAAATATCTAGTACTTGATAATGATTTTTTTCATTTTGTGTGAGCACGGCTCTCCTCCTGATACGCCAATGAATACCAAGGTATCAGTTATGCGCAGACTACCGTGCAAATAAATCACTATAGCCCCTGCTATCGTTCTTCTATAGGACGAATGAACCATGTACATATTTCCCCGGTAGGATTGCCCCAGTTTAAGTTACATCCCAAGTTTAAGCAGCGACTACACTGCAGCCTAATAATTTTTTCGAGTCTTGATAACAATTGAATTTAATATTACAGGATCATAACTCAGTTGCCTCAATTGGAAGATCCGTTTGACAACTACGTCGAACCCGCTGAACCAGGAACCGTAGCAAAGCCTTCGGGAACGAACGACAATAAAAATAACAGTTACTCGGACTCGAAGCAAGTAAAGGCTTGTCCTGAAGGGAAAAGGATAGATCATATTTTATACAAACTTAATCCTTTGTGGGAGGTATGTGTCTACTACTGTATTAAACTGTCCCACTGTTGGGTACGGACCCTTTCTCAGTGTAAGAAGAGTTAGGCCATAGACCACCACGCTGCCCAGTGCGAGTTGGCAGACTTCATATATCTTCGAGAACATTATGTAGAACTCTAGACATGCAGGGTTCCTCACGATGTTTAACTTCATGGTGAAGTAAAACATGCCCACATGGGCATGCAACCATTGCATTGGTAGTGTTTAGTATAAATTGATATAGTATTTGCGATAAATAATGAAGTAACAGACAAGTCATGAATTAGTAAAATAAAAATAATAATAAAAAGTATATCGAGAGCCACGCCAGTGTGTCAACCAAGTTAGGTTAGCAACAGACGACGCACGGCCAGTGAGTATATTACACGAAACTACTTCTCACCTCCCCATAACTAAGAAACTCAAAGGACTACATATTTGTCACTTCGCAAATTAAATTTTATGTCGAATGAAATTATTACTAATGTCAATCAGTTAAGTCACATTCATAAGATTTTGTAATAATATGTAAATATTTAGATAAAATTTGTTTTTAAAGCTAGTTAGGTATAAATTGAGAAAGGTCGATTGAACTTGGCGTCCATTTCGATCTCAACTCTTCGGCCACACCGTCAAACTTGGCGTCATTTGTTAGTACTGAACTTGGCCTGTTTTTCATTTATGTTTTTATTCATTTACACCCTTAGTTCCCAAAGTGGTACAGGTGGACCCCCAGGGGTCCACGGGAGACTCAACGGGGGTCTACGTTGACGTGACAAAAAAATGGGGTTCACAATTCGTAAGTGCGGGTCCACAAAAATGTATTTGCTTTCGATAGTGAAGAACTAAAAGCTGGCTATATATTCCACATTCAGTACCAGTGGTCTCGAACCTACCGATTCTACAGTAGAGAATTACTAAAAAAAAAGATCAGCCCGCCTACAGTGGTACGTTCAACACCGAGAATTTAAAAATAAAAATAGTTCATTCCGTAGAGATTTGATAAAAATTTTTAATTGCACGAACTTGTTTGATTCTTCACCAATATAAATACGAATGCCAAGGAATATGGTAGAAATGTAGCTGCAGGGGGTCCACCGGAACCAGCAAAATTTTAAAAGTGGTCTATGAGAAAAAAGTCTGGGAACCTCTGATTTACACAAACATTCCCAATAATTGGGAGATAATTTAATAAAAAAATATTGAAATATAGGTACGTATAACGAGATGATTACAATTATTTCAGGCGGAGGTAACTAGCTTCGGCAACCCATTGCCCGACAGAGTGCCCGGACACGAGTTCTCATATTCGGATCACAATGCAGTCACACTAGAGCTTCGTCTAAAACCTAACAAAGAAAAATCAGTAATGAGGCAGTACAGCAAGGATAACGCATTTGACGAAACAGTCCAACAAGCCATCAAAGTTTGTCGAGAAGCGATCGATAACTTAACCAAGACTAAAAAATTATTTCTTATTATTGGTGGTCTAATTTTTATGTGTTTAATCGGTACAGTCGGCTTTTGGCCCAATACTATAATACATGATATCATAAAACTATTTGTTAGCGGTCTTTGCTTTTATTATCTTATTATGGGCACCTTGTGGAATAAAATAGAAATGAATAGCTTGACGGCAGGTTTGAGTGCTTTAGAAAATTTTGCTGCGACAAGAGCCGAGTCAAAGAACGAGGACTGAAAATAAAAATCAATATCGAACGGAAAAATGTTAAGACTACTATCGACATATCTGCTTATAATTTTAAATATGTACTTTATTATGACCGAGTATAAAGTTGTCATTCCATATTATAAAGTTCTCTTTGCTTTTACCGTTATGTTAAATAATAGATAAGTAAATGAAATATAATTTTTTATATAACTTTATATAAGTGGTTACTGTAGTAGTCGCTGCGATTGTTGTAATGATAAGCTTAGTCTGTGACCACGGCACGCACGCTTACGATAACACGGAATACCTAAAAGTACACCTAAATAATCAATCTTATATATATACACATATATATATATATATATATTTATATACTATAAGGGATTTTTGTACAAAATAATAACAATGGTGCCAATTCTGTTGTCACAAAATTCTCTAAGCTTAACTAAAAATCACTAAAATTTAGTTTAGTCGTCTCAAATGACATTTCGTATTCTGAAATCGTTAAAAGTGACAGGACTAAAAAAATTATAGTGATTTTTAGTTAAGCTTAGAGAATTTTGTGACAACAGAATTGGCACCACTGTCAATCCCATCGTACCTTATTCTAAACAAGAAACAACTACTACAACAATAGCATAGGCTAATCTTAATAGCTACCTACTAATCACAATCAGTGTAATTAAATGTATCCTAACTAATATTATAAAAGCGAAAATGAGTTTGTTTGTTTGTTACCTTTTCACGCCTAAACCACTGAACCGATAATTCTGAAATTTTGCATATACGTTGTCAGGTGTACAGAAAGGGACATAGGCTACTTGTCATCCCGAAAAAAATTACTATTCCCGAGGAAAACAATATTAACGTTCTTATGATAATAGATGGCGCCACGTGTCTTTCGAATCATGATTGAATTATATTATTACAAGCAGAGTACAACCCGAATTGATTGTCAAATTCTAAATTAACGCGAGCGAAGCCGCGGGCAAAAGCTAGTAATATAATATTCTAGCTGTATCAGAGTTTGGTTCAGCTAGAATACTAATGAAACATACCGACATCGTATAAATTTAATTTAGATTAATTATGTATTTATAAAATGGGCTCTTTTACCAGCATATCTGACACATTCTATACACGGAATACCTAAAAGTACACCTATATAATAATATATATTTTTTTAAATTGTTCGTATCTTGACAATTAAGTACAATATACAAAAATATTAATATACAGGGCTGTCCGGTAATTAATGGATAACCTTGAAATGTCTTAAAGTAGAACTGATGGACGTTCAGAAAAAAAATGAAAAAGTCTATCCTAACTACTACCTGAGATATGATTTTTTTAATTACCTTATTACGTAGTGTACAAGAAAGTTATTCTCGTACACTACGACCATAAATGAATGAATTCCATCGGTTTTTTGTTGTTTTATTATTAAACACTAATTATGCTAACAGATAGATATTTTTTACATTTTATTTCTAATATTTTTTTCTGAACGTCCTTCAGTTATACTATAAGACATTTCAAGGTTATCCATTAATTACCGGACAATCTGTATATAATAATTAAAAATATATAAAAATTATTCAATTAAAAAATAAACTTTATAATAATGTTTCGAACTAGTCTAATTAACGTCAAATATGAACTGAAATGCAATCTGACTGCACGGATGGCGCAGTGGTTTAAGTGGTCGCCTCGCCACTGCCACTGCGCCGAGTGTTGTGGGTTCGAATCCTACGCGGGACAAAAAAATGTGTGATCCATAAATGGTTGTTCAGAGTCTGGGTGTTCTTTGTATCCGTTGTTTGAGTGTTTGTAAAGTCCTCCGCGATATAGGATTTATTCCTAGTGCGGGAGTTGTCTTTTAAAGTCTCGATGGCGTAGTGGTTAGTGTAACCGCCTGCCACGCCTGAGGTCGTGGGTTCGATTCCCGCACAAGTCAAACATTTGTGTGAACATGGATGTTTGTCTTGGTCTGGGTGTTTCTATGTATAATATGTATGTATTTACAAAAAAAAATAGTATAATGTATTTTTATCCATTGTCTAGTACGCATAGTACAAGCTCTTCTTAGTTTGGGCTAGATGGTGTTGTGTGTATGTGGTAGAATATTATTATTATTATTTTAATTCAGGAAAATATATACAAATGTGATGTTTATGATACAGACTAGATCGGAATTATATTATAAACATTTTTATTATGTGCATTAGCTCTTTGACGACTTTCTAATAATCTAAAATTGTTAAAATTTATGCGTGGTGTAGCTTTTAATTAAATATACTTATATTATGTATGTATTTTTAATGTTCACACCTGTTTATAGTAAGCTAATTAAATCAATTTGATTATATTTAGTTACTTTTTATGATTAATTATGTACTATAAAAAGCCTTTGTAGGACAGCGATATCGATATCTGTGCATTCATTTACTACCACTGCCTCGGGTTCGATTCCTCGGTCGGTAAAACTGTTAAGTCGGAGTCTCGAACTGTAGTTATATCCTCGAAGATTTAGTTAGATGTATCCGTAAGTGTAGGTAAATTATAATTCATAATTACAGTTTATTTTACAAAGTGCAGCAATAAATGAAATCGTTACTTAAGGATTACAATTTTGACGTTTTATTCATGAATGTATTAATAATAATTTCTAACAATATATTCTGAATTACAATCAGCCATTCCGCTGTAATTTCTTATTCCCGCCGTGATTTAGCTTCGTCCTCAGTGAGATTAATATATTATTAATATATTTATTTAGATATCAATATTATTCACTGTATCAAAAATAAGCCCTTCGCCCGCTTCTTATGATTGATCTTACCTATTAAGATACGTAAGATCAATCGATCAATAAAATAAATATAAACAATAAAAAATGTGCTTGAAAAATATCTAAATAAATTGTTACTCTGAAAGTGTATTTTTTTTTACCAGAACGTGTTTATTTTTCCTTCTGATCTTCAGCTTTTATAGTCAGCACGACACTGAGGGTCTGTTCCACCACCTCCAAATAGCATTTATCTATAACAGAAAAGTCGCGCCATCTCTCTTCTTTAACCTAACAAGTGTGCGACAGCATGCGATTTACTTTTCGGATAACTTTTACTTGATAATTGTGAAACTGTTCATGAGACGTGCCTTCTGTAGTGTGAGAAATAATAATAATAGTTTATTGTCTCTCTCATATAGCTACAAAATACAAAATTGCACAAAAGAAACTTAGTCCAGACAGGTTTTGCTACTGTGTGAAAGACTGGTATCTGTACTAGGAGACCTGTATGACAGATTACCAGCCTCTTCAGGCACTGGACTCATGCAGTACAAGAATGTCAGGTAAGTGTCTCGGTGGTATGAGAGTGAGTGTGTGTGTGCGTGTGTGGAGGAGGGGGGGGGGGGCGAGGTATACGTTAATTCAGGAAATAATGTGTAAAAGGTGTTCTGTCTCGTCGTAGCTGAGTGTTTTCAGCCAAGTTGTGACGACCTTTTTACAATTGAAGCGTGTGAGTGAGTAAATGCTGATCTATTTATTAATTTTGTTATATAGGTAACCTCCTAAGAAGCCAAGAAATCTTGCGGAGAACGCTGTGTTCCACCGAACATTTAGTGTCACAAATGTGAAGCTTTCGACGCTTGTTTGTGAGAGTAGTGGGGTCAAAAGTAAGCGTAGAGTACTGCTTCAGAACGATCTCTAAAACAAACAGTTGCCTAACTGTCAGGACGTCGGTAAGCTGGTACAGTTCTATGGTGAGAAAAAGAAAGGGCAAGGACCGACTAACCTTCCGAACTGCTCATTGCGCTCTCTCCAATTTAATTAAGCTATTCTTACATGCTCCGTCCCACACAGTGATACAATAACTTATAACTGATTGGCAGAGGGCCAAATAAATCATTTTGATGACCTGTGCGTCCGCTATATATAAACATTAATTGTTGCGTTCTAGAGGAAAGTAGATCCAGGTGATGACTGAAATTATTAAGTTATTTAAGATTTTGCTGCGGTAACGTTGTGGGATAACGTTACCGCAGCAAAATCTTAAATAACTTTAGTACCACAGCACACACAAATTTTGCTGTTCACAAACATTTAATACGCAACAAAAGCTGTCTATTCATGCAGTTATTTCCGGGCTAAAACGGTTTGAGGAAGAAAATTTGCCAGTTTATGTTTCAAACATTACTGCAGCAAAATCTGTTTTCTCGAATAATTTTACAACTACAATTTGAACAAATTTTGCTATTAGTGAACAAATTACTCTTCACGATGAACCAATTATTTGTTATTGTAGCGCTACTGAGTCAATGTAATGGGAGTAGTTACTTTGTTGCGAAACTCGTATGTCGGTCGCCATTACATTGCCCCTCGCTACAGTCGCAGTGCCGGATTAACCACGTAGCAAGAGTAGCAATTGCTACGGGCCCCGCGCGACAGGGGGCCCCGCATATTTGAACCCACTCATTCACTCACTCACCCGCCTGAGCGTAATTTTTTGAGTGAAACTTATTACTTAAGATGTCGTATATTGAATTTACTTGATGTCACAAAAACGTGAAATGTTTTTTTCCAACTAAGACAATCCACGTCAGACAATCGGTAACCGACTATTTCCTTGGCGTAAATAATACACCGAATTTCATACGGTAAACGCACAAGTTCTACAAAAAGTCGGCTCATATAAATGTGTAAATTTCAGTCGGCCCAATAATCAGCTCTACAAAAAGTCTGACGTATACTAGCACTCTTACCTGAAAGAATTTGCTACGGGCCCCGCGCTTGCTTAATCCGGCACTGTACAGTCGTCTTCCTCCTGTCGTAGTCGTGTAAATCGTACCTATATATTTTATATTATCCAATATAGTATACAGTGAAAGTTATTCCGGAGTTTCTGTTATCTCTTACAAGAACATTGACACTTTTGATTGGAGAACAGTGACACTATATAAATACATACAACACACAAACACTTATAATATAATAGAACATAGAGAACTCTAAAGTTATACTCTCACCTCTCTAAAGCACAACATTTTGCTGCGGTAACGCACACGATTTTTTACCTATAAGTATCACGATTTTCTCAGTGAGTCACGTTGTGTAATTTCAGAGCGTGACTCGTTGGGAACAAAGGACGGTAACGACTATTTAATAAAGATAATACAACAACCAGAATTTAGCGTCGGATAAATAAGGAAACGATAAATCATAATCAGTGCATACTAAACAAATATTTTATTTCTAAAACTTAACATTAATTACACTGTATGTAGTCAGATGAATATAAATAAATATCACAATTTATTATGAATACGTTATTATTGTTTACATTAAGTACTAATATATTATGTACAACAGCTAAATGTAACGCAGATCACGAACAATAATAATTTGAACATTCTTACTTTGGTGTGAAACAAATTCGCATCAGGAATGTACAACTTACGCTTAGCACATTGCGGTTTTAATATTAACTCGTACAAACTATAAGATAAGGCCTGTTTTCACTTTGATTAGTGATTAGTGCAGGTGTTTAGTGATTAGTACTAAACACCTGCACTAATCACTAATCAAAGTGACTAAACACGTTTGGACTGCAATCGATCAGTGCGAGTGTTTAGTGATTAGCGAGGTAGAGTGGATAGGATCGTGTTCTATTTTTTTGCGAGTAGTCACGTCCCCCGCGCCCCTCCTTCAATTTCACTCGCAGCGAGACTACAGCTTAACACGTTTGGACGTGTTTAGCGTTTAGTAAGTGTTTAGCGTGTTGTTTTTTTCGTTTGATATCCAACTAACAAATGTGATTTTACTAAGCGCAACAACTAAACAGTTTTGGATATACACTAATCTACTAAATACTCGCAATAACTACTAAGCACCTGCACTCGCACTAATCAAAGTGAAGACAGGCCTATATTCTATTATCACCTGAATTTATGTGATGCAGTAACTCTGACTGTGATTAATATGAAGTAGCACCGAGCCACTTAATTCCGCTATTGACTATGTATCACATATTACTTAGTTATACTTTAGGGTCGGTTTTACTTTCGTCTGGGTCTATTAGAGGTTCGGTTTCAGGGTTCGTCGACATCCCTGTAAGAGTGTTGTCCAACGAGCCATAGACAGACGGTCGTACCTCCACAGTGGGCGTTTCTATGTCGACGGTGAGGTTAGGCGCTGAACTGGATGGGATCGGTTGCTCCGCCATTAGTCTCGTACTTTCGTCATATCCTCGTGCCATGTGGTACATTGATTTACCTCTAAGTCGACGACTAAATGAGCTTCCTGTTGAACAAATTTTATTGTTATCTATACTAATATTATAAAGCTGAAGAATTTGTTTGTTTATTTGAACGCGCTAATCTCATACGAATTGAAAAATTCTTTTAGTGTTCGATAGCCTGTTTATCGAGGAAGGCTATCAGCTATAGGCTATATAACATCACGCTACGGCCCACGGAAGGGGCGCAGTAATCATAAGCGCGGGTGAAACCGCGGGCACAGCTAGTTATTAATAATGGGTAGTAAATAAATGATGTCTGCCTTAGTGATCCAGGGATAGTGAATGCGACTGCAGTGCATGAGGGCTCGGGTCGGGCAGAGTGTAATTTCTGTTAAAAAGAACTCGCTAGTGCAGCACGCGAATCTGGATGTGTGCTCGAGGCGTGAGATTATGTATATAAATAAAAGTGCGCTAAACGTTGTGTGGAAGAAACAGCTTTATAAAACTGGTACCTATGTTATGAGCTATAAATGCATATCGATCACAGCGTTGTAGCTTGCCGGACTGAAAAACTACCTCCACCTCATAGAAGATTGCAAGCAAATAACTAACTGGTATTGTGATGCGATGAATACCGCCTGGTGGCGCTGTGATAACAGGAGACGGGCCAAAATAAATTATCGTATTTTTGTAGGTGCAGCGATAGCTCAGTGGGGAGACCAACAGACTGCTATGCAAAGGGTCTCGGGTTCGAACCCACGACGCGCACCTCTGACTTTCGGAAGTTATATGACTTCGAAATGATGTGCGTATTGATTGACAATTATCGCCTGCTCCGTACCTCGGAGAGCACGTTAAGCCGTCGGTCCCGGCTGCCATGAACATCTATGGTAGTCGTTATTGGGAAGTCAGTGCCCTCTAATATCCTGATACTGGTCTAGCTTTAGGGTATCGTTAGCCTTCGGGTTGCGGAGGTCAGATGGCAGTCGCTCCGTGTAACAACTGATATCCAGTCAAAATCCGGTTAGACTAGAAAGCCGACCCCAAGTGACTTGGGAATAATAAAGGCTAGGGAGAAGAGAAGATATGACTTCGAAATGATGTGCCTATTGATTGACAATTATCGCGTTAAGGCGTCGGTCCCGGCTGCCATGAACATCTATGGCAGTCGTTATTGGGATGTCAGTGTCCTCTAATATCCTGACACTGGTCTAGCCTTAGGGTATCGTTAGCCTTCGGGTTGCAGAGGTCAGATGGCAGTTGCTCCGTGTAAAATCTGACCAGTCAAATCCGGTTAGACTAGAAAGCCGACCCCAAGTGACTTGGGAATAATAAAGGCTAGGGAGAAGAAGACTGACGTAATCCCAGTAAGAGTAACCAGTTGATTGAATGTTGAAACACATTCCTATACTTACTTTTTTTATTGAAGGACGTTTAATACTAAGAACATATAATCTAACTTACCAACAACACCAAGGTGCTCGGATATGTCACGTTTGACATCGGACACGTCCCACATAGCGAGGAAGGAGCCGAGACAAGATGGCGACGGGTTGTGCGGCGACACATACGGCTTGTACGAGAAACTGTAGTGATGCGCAATCGCTGCTAAGAACATTTCTATGCATATCAAAAAGTCCTGGAAAGAAATATATTATATTAAAAACAGTTGCAAATACTTAATCTATTGAGTCGCAGCGGCACACCAGCGGCCAGACAATAGCTTTTTAATTATAATAATAAAGTCTGGCATTCTAATACTTCACAGGTAAAAATTTCTAAAAGCTAGGAATAAATCATGTATGCGAGGGACTTTTCAACTTTAAAAAATCGAACTCAATGAACATCCAGATTCTGAAACAATCAATATCATATGATTTTAGACATACTTATTTTAGTCCCTTCTGGGATTCGAACCCACAACACTCGGCGTAGTGGCGATGCACATTAACTTTTTCGACACGCTACGGGCTTCGTTAGTGGTAGGTAGCGCATAGCAGGCGCGGATCCAGCCCTCAAAAAAGGTTGTGGTCACAGACGAAAATCGGGCAAGTGCGAGTCGGAGTACGAACTCGCTCATGAACAATCATGACTCATGGACGACTTTTGAATTTGATTATTTCCTTTTTTCCGCGCATCAGGACTCTGGTCTTAGGAATGCAAATAATCATTGCAGAAAGTCAGACCCGATTTCGTCCAATTAAATAGTCAAACAGTTTCGATTAAATTCCAAACCAATTACAATCAATAAAATATTATTTTTCTTCTTTTCTAGTAGCCAGTAAGCTTTAGACATGAGACTGGAGTCGTAAAGCGTTTATCATCAGCCTATCAATCTTAATAGACCGTGAAAGTGTGACGTCACAAGTCTATTAGGGTTGTGGCATGCCCATCGTGCCCACAACGGTGGATCCGCCCTTGGCGCATAGTGCCATAGTAGGTACATCGCGCTATAGATACTCAAGGCGCAGCCCACGGTATATTGATTCCTTATCAATGCTACAAATAGTTCAACTGTATATAAGTGATTGTTATTAATAATAGAACGTCATGCCTCGCTATAGTGAACTGTCGCTTTAGTCTAGTCTCCGCGTATCAAGCGCTCACTATCTACGGGATAGCCCTGCATAAGCGACGAATGCGACGCGTACGTCATACCTTGCTTGCTGCCTATCAGTCTGCGGCAAAACGCATCGTAACGAATAGGTATATGTATGGTGTTTATGACGTGTTTATCGCTCACGCAAGTCAGCCCGTACGCATAACGCATTATCGCAGGTGTCTCTTTCGAACTACGTAGGTATTTATTTACTATGCATAAGTAATGTTTGAATATTCGGCTATTCGTTTAAGTAGTGTTAATGAAAACTTTGTTAGTAAATAAAGAAGAAATTAAGAGACATCCATTGGTGACCATCAGAATGGCCGGTCAGTACCCATATTTTACATCGAAATAATTGTAGAAAGTTGCTAACTAGTTGCTACTAACGTCATATAATTGCTACCTCCGTTTTTTTTTTAAGTATACTACTTGTAAAGGTGACGGGCCATTCTGACATCAGGATGGCTGGTCACCTATCCAGTGAGAACCAACTGCGCAAATGAACCGAGTTTTTTTAACCAATAGTTGCTACTAGACTGCTACCTTTATATACATGGTTTTGGGACTCATAGCTTTTAAGGATAAAAAATTATAAAAAATGTTGCATAAACGGGGAAAATTCTCTCATGAGACGCAGTTTCTATAATTACTTCGATGTAAAATATGGGTAGTGACCGGCCATTCTGATAGTCACATCCATTGATTAAATTTTTTACAGCTTCTTAATAAAATATGTATACCTATATTGTTACAACTACTTAAAGATCTTGTTCTAAGCGTCGGCGTAAGCGTACCTATGTAATGAAAGGTATTTCATTACTCATTAGATACGCTACCGCGTATCTACTTCGAGCTAATAGTCTCCGTGTTCTGTCCTCGCGATTCGCGTGTAAGGCGCAAGACAAACAGAAAAGAAGCAAGACACGACGCTTCTATACATTTTGTATGAAAATTGATTAGAGGGGCGCCGTGTCTTGTATCTTTTCTGTTTGTCTTGCGCCTTAGACAAAATAGTAAGTATAGCTTGTAGTATTTTAGTCATTTGTTTCTTTCCTTTCTTCTTTGAGAAGCAACTTCGAATGCCCGCGCTTAGAGCACGGCATAAACACACTAATACCAGGAGTGGACACAAAGAACATCTAGACTTGAAACAAATGTTAGCAGATCACTATAGTTTTCACTCCATGTAGGAATCGAACCCACAACACTAGGCGTAGTGGAAGTGGTAAGGCGAACACTTAAACCACTACGGCATCTTTCAACGGGTTATTCCCTTAGGGCGCAAGACACACAGAAAAGACGTAAAACGAGGACGCGTCGCAGACGCGGCGCCCCTTCAATCAATTTTCGTACTAAATGTCTACACATTTTGTATGAAAATTGATTGAAGCGTCGTGTCCGCGTCTAGTCCCCGCCCTGTCTTTTCTGTTTGTTTTGTGTCGCGACGCTTCTATACATTTTGTATGAAACATTTTTGAAGGGGCGCCGCATCTGCGACGCTTCCTCGTCTTACGTCTTTCCTGTGTGTCTTGCGCCTTAGTACCCCGATCTCCGAGGTCCCCGTCCCGGAGAACCCCGAATACGATAAATATGACATTTCTTTTTTGTTTTCAACTTCTAAGGTCGTCATAAAAGTGCATAAATGTATGTGTTTGAAACACATAAGACGAAAGTAGTTTATTTGAAATTTTGTACAATATCGAATCATAGTTTTAATAGAGGTACCTAATTACAGTGTGAATAATCTATACTAATATTATAAAGCTGAAGAGTTTGTTTGTTTGTTTGAACGCGCTAATCTCAGGAACTACTGGTTCGATTTGAAAAATTATTTTAATGTTGGATAGCCTATTTATCGAGGAAGGCTATAGGTTATATAACATCACGCTACGACCCACGGGGGCGGCGCTGTAACGACAAACGCGGGTGAAACCGCGGAAATATCTATATCCTTACTAATATTATAAATTCGAAAGTAACTCTGTCTGTCTATCTGTCTGTCTGTTACCCTTTCACGGCTAAACCACTCAACCGATTTCGATGAAATTTGGTAAATATATAGTTTAAAACCTGGGGAAGGACATAGGCTATTTTTTATTGATGTAGGTACATACCACGCGGGCGGAGCCGCGCGCAATAGCTAGTACCTATAATATAAATGTTACAATATTATCAAATCATACTTAACAAATATATTTTACAATTTATGACAACAATAATTATTCAAATTCACAAACCACAACAGAGCGAGAAGGGTAGCAAACATTTTACCTAAGAGTAGGTATTTTGTTACTCTGTATTGAAAAAGGGACTATTGTGATAATAATTAAAACCTGTGATAGCTCTAGGAGACTCTATATTGTATTCTCTAATTATAATATTTACCTTTATCAAGCAAGCCTTTATAAATTTTTCTTGATCATTAAAGTTAAGTGTTATAATTTTAGTAAGTAATAAAATTTGATTTAACATATCTGCTGATGGTACTTTTAGCTAAACTGACTTTTAATTGAAATTATCAGAGCTTGTACTATGGGTACTAGACAATGGATAAACATACATATATACTTTTTTTTTTGTAAATACATACATATTATACATAGAAACACCCAGACCAAGACAAACATCCATGTTCATGCACACAAATGTTTGACTTGTGCAGGAATCGAACCCGCGACCTCAGGCGTGGCAGTCGGTTACACTAACCACTACGCCACTGAGGCCGATGTTATGTAAATGTTACCTGAATTTTAAGTACCTAACCTAGAACACTACATGTGCTTTAGTGCAGCTTTGTGTATTTTTATGTATGTACTTACCTACACCCTTAATATGCAAATCGAAAAAAAAGAACGAGAAATATACTTAGTATTGGCTTCTGTTTACGCGAATGTTATTCATTGAAATTAAACTACTATATACAGATTTTATCTTAATATACATATATGAATTACGTGTCACGTTGTTTGTCCGCTATGGACTCCTAAATTACTGAACCGATTTTGATCAAACTTCGTAACCATCTGTAATTTGGTCCAACTTAAAAGATAGGATAGTTTTTTTTTATGCGGGCAAAAATTATCTAATGTGAAGCAGACGAAGTTGCGCGGGACAGCTAGTAAATTTATAAATTTTGTAAGAAAGTGTCAAATAAACAACGCGATAAAATCCGTACATAGTAGTTTAATTTCAGAGAAATATACTTTTTTAATTGTTGTAAAGTACACACTTGATAAGATGCAATTTAGTAAAGGGACTTTTGTGAGATATGCGCGATGTGGAGGGTTCACAATTTCCTCAAATATAGATATGATTCTTATCTACTTGTTTACTAAAGTGATGCCCATGTTAATTGATTGTTTACGTGCATAAATTACTTTTATGATTACCTAGTTAATTACTTCGTTACTTAATATACGTTAACGTCCACTTATGATTATGGTTAAACAGTAAATTCCATAAAAATGATTGTACAGTGCAGCAGTGTTGAACGGTACTGACATGGTTTGCAAGTATACGAAACCCTACTAGTACTTTCTAATCTTTCAGATTAGTAATATAATAGGATTTAAATCTATACAGGCTGATTGGTAAAGGACTGGACATATTGAAGGAGGGCATTCAGTACTCGATACTGGACACGAATATCTAAAAAAATTTGGTACTTAAAATTTGACCTAGTTATCCAATAAAAACTTAATGTGCGGACACTCTTGCGCATATACCAAAGCTAAACAAAAGCTCAGCCCCCGCCCCCAGCTACTGCACCCCGCACTCTCCCGAATTTGCACCCCCGCCAGTCCTTTTCTTATCAAAGGTCATTAGCCTCGACAGCTGTGTGCGCAGTGTCCACATTTTATGGATAATTCATACAAATTTTCATAAAGGTTTTCTTTGCAGGTTATATAGATTTTATTTTTATTTCTTTTTTATACGTTACGTCTGACCATAAATGATCATGTCCTTAAGTATGTACAACGTTTAACCGGTCACACTGTATAATATATAAAATCTCGTGTCACTGTGTTTGTGGTCGCATTCCTCCGAAACGGCTTGGCTGATTTTTATGATTTTTTTATATATATTTGGTAGGTATGAGAATAGGTCGTAAAGTATATTTCATACCGCTAGGTGATTGGTGTCAACCTAACCTAAATCTACGCAAGCGAAGCCGCGGGCAAAAGCTAGTAAATTTATATAATTATGGGATACAATTTAAAGTAACATACACAGCACTGCCGCTAAAAAAAGTCTCTAAATACCGGTTCTATAATTTGGTCAAAACTGGTATGAGGTCCGCATACCTACGTAACTATACTTAATTAATTGAATCGGATGCAAATGTCTATATTATACATAATGAGCTATGTTCTGTGTTGAAATTTTTGACTAGTTTATGCTATAGAACCGTTCGTCAATGGCAGAAGGTTCAATGTAAGAGTGAAAACCTTGAAATCAGACTGGTTTGTAAACTGTTTCACAGGAAATCGCATCTCATGTGTAACGCTTTCTGGTTGTATAAAATGAATGATGTACCCAAGAGACTACAGTATTGGGATTTATATATGGGGCTCTCTGTGAAGGTTATTTACAAGGAAGCGGCTTTATTAAATACTCGTGTGACGCCTCTGCCGTTACTATAGACTAACAGAACTGTTTGCCATCTTTGTGATAAGTACCTATTAAATAAGCAATCTTTGTAGATAGATATTAATAATATAACAGTATTAACAGTTATGATTATAAATGGTATTGTATCTTTATTTACTTATTATAAGTACGTTATATATGAATAAGTACATTACAAGTAAAGTTCTGCACCGCGGTTTTGCCCGCGGTAATCAGTTTTTAGGCGTGGTTATAACCAGGGACGGTTGTGTGTACTTACTAACGGGGTGGGCTGAATCGAAAATTCTGTGACACTCAACCCTAACAAATAAGAGCAAAGATACAATATGTAATACACATAGTGAGTCATCTTGGAAAAACAGGTGGTAAGTACTCAATTTTAAAAAGATCGGACATTTTAATTTCTCTCATAATAGAGAGAAATTAAAAGGTCCGATCTTTGTTGTACTAATGTACAACAAACGCGCTCTAGAGGTGTCTGCCCCCGGTTGGTAATTAAATGACCTTGTGTTTTTTTTTACTTGGCGTATCGTTCAAATAAATTATGTTCGCACGCGATATTAGTCAATGTGATTTGGATATTGAGATGATGGAGCTCTCATTGATTATTTAGACGGGCCTTTTTTATATTTTCAGAACTGGTGCTTCCTGAGATTAATACGTTCAAGCAAACAAATAAATATACTCTTCAGCTTACAATAAAATTATGAGTGTAGATTATTGATAAACGGAAATAAATATAGGTAGGTATACAATTTAATCGAGGGAACGGAAATTAGATTGCCGCACTTGCAACTAATGCTATCATCCTTTCGATTTTTATGATATGTCCAGATTCGCGGTGTACTATCTGGACATCGGACGAATTTTTGACCGAGATGGCAAAACTTGAACGAATAAATGTAAAGTTATGAAATTAACCTAAAATAAAGCATAGGTACCTAAGTATTAAATAAGCTTTCAAGTATTAGTTTTAAATACATTATGCTCTACTGTCTCAACCAGACTCTGAGGCTGCCCAAATATTGTATAAACTAGTGAACTTTATTTTAAAATCTAGGCGTTAAGTGTTAAGTGAATTGTAATGTAGTAATACGAGAACGACATGGTCGCTTTTTTGTGAACCAAGTTCTTTAAAAATAAAGATTCAATAAAAAAGATACATTATGCTCAGCACGCTCCCCTCTATGCCTGTAAAAGTTGCGCCACGTGCACGGTTCATTATTTTATTCGATAATCAATCACATTGTTGCAATTATTTTGGCAATATCCGGACATTTGTTGAATTTCAAGCATGGCAGCCCTACATTACATGCCGAGTGAAACTACTAGCGTTAGCAAAGTTGATGGCAGTCTTGTTATCCTCCTTAGCTAAATTGAATACTTACTAATGCTGTTAGAACTAATTCGACGCTAAAGAAAATAACAAAGCCACGCAAACCACTTAAAAAAAACTAACTTTTTACACATTATCAGTGATAATATATATCATATTATTATAATAATGATTGTAGAAATTTAAAAGTAGGTATTTAAGTTATATATACATATATTATTAATCCTTACTTCCTTACTAATATTATAAATTCGAAAGTAACTCTGTCTGTCTGTCTGTCTGTTACCTTTTCACGGCTAAACCACTCAACCGATTTAGATGAAATTTGGTACAGATATAGTTTAAAACCTGGGAAAGGACATGGGCTACTTTTTACTGATGTAGGTTCCACGCGGGCGGAGCCGCGCGCAAAAGCTAGTATTAAATAATAGCATCACTGACCTGCAACTTTGAAGACATAACTTTAATCTTGTCTGTGTCAGATATATCAAATATAGTTGATATCACTCCACAATAAACTAATATATTAATTATAACTCCTTGGCTGTAAAGAAAAATATATCACTTTAGTATTAATTTGTGTGAAAACACTCAATAAAGAGTTATATATTTTCAACAACTTCACGAGCTATCAGAAAGAACAGCTAAATTTGGCACAGTCATATGATCTGAGATATTAGGAGAATCAATTGTTAATCTTCAGATCATTATTAACCGTGAAGTACTCAAGCCCCAACAGTAGTGACAGGAAGTGTGTAGTAGAGCCTCGCTGATTTCAGCATGTATGGGTCGGCTCAACCGGGAAAGGACTACCCTCTCACAAAATATCGGCGTGAAATAGCAGTATTCCTACTGTTGTGTTTCGTTCGGTGAGTGAGCGTGCCGGAGGCCCAATCACCCTCGTTCCGGTCGGCAACGAGTAAGTGATGCCTCTGGTGTTGCAGGCATCCATAGGCTACAGTGACCACTTACCATCAGGTGGGCCGTATGCTTGGTTGCCACCTTAGTTGCATAAAAAAATAACACTTAAACCATTACACTGTCTGTGTGTGCAATACAATAAATAGATACAAATTAAAAAGAAGAAATATTATTAAAAAAAAAAGGGACATACTTACAAAAATGAGAAGAACACAACAGCTTTTATACATAAAAATTTACCAATTGGTTTCATAGGTTTCAATTCCGTTTTATTTGCTCTGTAAAAGAGCACCAGGCAATACATGGCAACAAATTGTGAAAAATTATTAATAGCTATCATGTACGGGAAGGCCACCTTGGGACTGAAATCACTCTCTCCATAGACTCCGGACAGCTCACATATCACGGATATCACTGTTGAGATGGGCCTTACCACTGTGTACTGCAAGATACCATGTTTGCAATTGTGTACAAATTCACTGAAACCAATTTATGCAATTACATACCAACTAAAAAATGAGTAACATGTCTAAAGAATAGATTAAATTTTATAAATAATAATTTATTGTTAATAATGTCAATCACATTGAGAGAACACTTGACATTGGACATGTTCATTTAGTTTAAGATTTGATAGCAATAATAGTCTGAATGATAATAACTTTACAATAAATTATAGAATTATGCACATGTATATTTAAACAAGGCACACTTATAAAAACTTGACCTCTAGCTTTGTTCCTAGACATGTTCAATAATGCAAGGTGACTGCCCCTGTATTCTGTATGAGCTATTATTTGAAGCAATATCCTAACTAATATTATAAATGCAAATGTGAGTTTGTTTGTTACTGTTGTTGCTTTCACACCTTAACTACTTGATCCTCATCATATTTCACATACACATTATTAGAATAGGACATAAGGTATCCAGAGATAGAAATCGCAGACAAAATCTAGTTATATTATAATAATAATTAAATGTTCCCGCAGTTTCACCCGCGTTTATCGTTACTGCGCCGCCGCCGTGGGTCGTAGCGTGATGTTATATAGCCTATAGCCTTCCTTGATAAATAGGCTATCCAACACTAAAAGAATTTTTCAAATCGAACCAGTAGTTCCTGGGATTAGCGCATTCAAACAAACAAACAAACTCTTCAGCTTAATAATATTAGTAGGTACATATAGATAATATCATGTTGTCTATGGATATATAATATAACACAATAACTTTATACTGATTCTTATCTACTTACTGTAATCAAATAATATGGCATACCTAACTTATCCTCATCATCACTAACAAACAACTCCTGTCCCTTTTCATTTCATAATGAAGTCAGCTTTATATTCGGGATAATACCTTTGTAATGGTAGGATTAACAATCTTTGAAATTGCTTAACACCATGATCATGCAGATTCAGAGAACTTATCAATGTATCACTTGATTGATTTTATTATCAGGGTTATCAACCAATTAAAGGCAAAGATTAGCGCATTCAACTAAATAAACAAACTCTTCAGCTTTATAATATTAGTATAGACAAAAGGTAAATAACTTACCTGCCCATTTCCCAAGGTGTCAGACAGCACAGTGGAAATATATGATAAACTTGTGGTTTTGTCTCCAACAAGGCTTCCAGATCATGATCCTCATTAAGATAGTTCAACAAATACTTCATGAAATTGTAAATAACATAGGCTTCATAACATTCGCGTAATGAATCAACATAAATAGATTGCTCTGGAAATTCTAAGCCAATCCAGGCATTGAATGCATAGATTGGTACCATCCATAATATTCTGAAAAGATGCACAGTGAAGTTAGTCACCAAAACCCAGAGCAGCAGAGTAGGCTAGATGTGGTACTAGGCCTAATAAACATGTAAATAAACATAATGACTTCAAAGTAATTCAATTCCATTAAACGTAATGTAATTTGTGATTTGTGACTAGTAGAGCCTCGCTGATTTCAGCATGAATGAGTCGGCTCGAACGGGGAAGGACTACCCTCTCACAGAATACCGACGTGAAACAGTAGTATTCCTACTGTTGTGTTTTGTTCGGTGAGTAACAGTGTCGGAGGCCAAATCACCCTCTTTCCCCCTTCCCGCTCCTTCTCCTTCCCACTTCCTTCCCCCTTTTCTCTTTTTTTCTATGCCTGGTAAGAAATAAACATCCACACACCATTTATACATTTTTACAACATTGCACTGGAAATCCAACCTAATAGTTCTAATTGGCACTGTAAAGATATTATTTTCCTCTAATCAAATGCCTTATGAATAATCAGTAAAGAAATTAAATCATTATTTCAAATGTGTTGTAACCCTAACATTATAATGATATTTTAAAATACAATATTCTATTATTATTATATTACTAGCTTTTGTGCGTGGCTCCGCCCGCGTGTTACCTACATCAATAAAAAGTAGCCTATGTCCTTCCCCAAGTTTTAAACTATATCTGTACCAAATTTCATCTAAATCGGTTGAGTGGTTTAGTCATGAAAAGGTAACAGACAGACAGAGTTACTTTCGTATTTATAATATTAGTAAGGATTATTGTTCAGTTATTTTAATCCAAATAAGGCTATTGCCAGAATATATACATGTCATAACATCTCACATATCCCTTACAAGGGCATGCACAGATCACACCCACTGGTTTGATACTTTCAACATTACAAGTATAGCATAATAAAGAAATATGTGTAAGCAGTAGAATTAATTTTATCAATGATATACTATCACAAGAATGAACTGACATACCTGATTATATGTTTCTGTAAACTTGGCTTTGTGTAGTGTATAACATGTTGTGTTATTTGCCAGATGGATATGGGTATCGCGAGCAGTACGAAACCTCCACCGACCAACGAACCTTGATCTGACTTGCTAAATCCATTTTGTATAGAATGGGCTATAAGTATTGGAACTAACACAATAATTAATATGACATATAGTGCCACTAAAACAGGCTTTATCCACAGTCTCCATTGCCTTAAGAACGCTATTATTGTGGAAGAACACATTGTATAAAAACAATCGTTTAGTTGTTACGTATGACGCACATTTTATGATGCAAGAATCACTGGTATCTTAAACACAAAATTGCCCAATACTTTTATAACGCAAATCTTTGTATAATTTGACAGATATCTTTGTTCAAAAACTGTTTACAAAAATACAAAAGCACACAAGTGTATGGAACCAACGGCAATAAAAGAATGTCTTAGTAGTATTAGAGAATATTAATGGGGATTATATAATTTTAGAGTGGTGGTATAATAATTAGGATATTAGCCTATGTCTGCGTACTCTACGACGAGTCGACGACATGTACGAAAACTGTATTGTATGATACTATGATTTGTAATTTGTATGCCATCGAAATGTCACTGCCAAGTGCCAGCTGCAGACATCTGTCATTTAGATAATATCATTGACGTAGCATGTAATAGGTTGCTATTTCAATTATTATTACTATTACAAATGGCTGCAACATTTAATACTACTAATCGAAGATTATGATTTAGTTTATTAATTCCACGGTAAAATGATAACACTATATAATTAAGTATAAAGGTATGAGTACTCAGTGACAAAAACTCCTTGAATTCTGCAGAAAATAAAAACTAATCATATAACTAAAAGCTCTAAGTAGTAAATACTTAAAAAACTTAACATCTATCTATGGCATCAGAGGAAATGTATTGAGCCTCATTAACATACCCTTTTCTATTCTTGTCACTATATCCATTTACATGCCGCATCTCTCTCTAATCACACTATAATGTTTTAATTATAAAATAAGAAAGAAATATGTTTATACTGTGAGTTGTGACATCGTAATTTAAAATCTTTCACCGAAACAAAGAGATTGGGGAGAGTCGATTGTTTAAAAAAAAAAACAAAATAACAATTTTTTTTTTACAGCAATGAAGAAGCACACTTATAGTCAAGGTACCTAATGTGATTTGATGTTTCTATTCGTGTAGAGCGCAGGTTCATTGATGATTTGATAGGGCTTGAAATGCAGTCTTACTATTTCTACCATCAGCACCCAGTTTACAGTAGGATCCTAAACCAAATCGTCATCCTACAATTAAGTAGCGATCGAATGATTAGATGGCGGTAAACAGAATAACAGCTGCAATAAATGACAAACGTTTATGATTCTCATCGTAATCATCATGAAATTAAGTCATTGCATATCTCTAGTACCACACAATGAGTGTTTGCCGTTTATAACGCGATATTATCATCATTTATTTCTATTATTTTCTATAACGAATAATGGGACACTTCTAAGTAAATTTTTTTACATATGGCTACACTTATACTTTTACGTATAATAATATAATAGCGGCAAAACGCTGTTATCATTTTTGTTCTACGTTAAATCCATGTACTTCGGCTTTAAATTTGCATTCGTTTATCGAACTTATTAAACGGCCTGCGACTAAACAAAACCCTGCTGATACAGCTTTTATTAGCTGTGTCAGATAGGTATATTTTGATAAACTACGACGCGCGACGTTAACTTGTATGTTTACAAAGGTTGACGTTTACTAAGATTGAGCTTTTAGACCAAAGAGTAAAGTAATACATTTAGATAATACAAAAGTAGGTACTCTGTGATTTAGACTCAACTTCACCTATTGTTCAAGTTTGTGTGTTCAGTGTTGGCCTTGTTTATTTAAATATATTTTTTTCATTTAACTTTGTACTGAATATTGTGGAAAAATGATTGTGTTCTGTGGCAATAATTCTTTTTAGTGACAATAAAGTAATCAGCTTTAGAAACTTTTTCAAAATAATCAAATAAGCACTTAGTAAACAAAAATTTATAAATATAATATAAATAAATTGTACCTATTTGAAAACTTTAAAATAAAAAATATAATTTTAATTTTTAAGTTGTAGTACAAAGTAGGTACGTGTTGCGCTGAGATAATAATGTACTGACGTCATGAAAATGTGTTGCCACATTAAATAATAGCGATCACGAATAAAAAACACTTTACAGGTGTTCGGTTTTTTATCAAAATGGATTTGGTTAAATAGTTTTTAATTTCACATATGAAACTCATTCTTATAGCATAATAAATAAGTAGCACTGTAGTTAAAAGCCGTAACTACACAAATAAAACGAGGATTTGCTTATTTATGCATTTACAGTTATACGCGTAACACGTATTTTGTGCATCGAACTCAAGCATTGAATTAGGCCACATAGCGATCTCTCCCTAAAATACCGCTGTTCTGGTTGTCGACGTATCAAGCTAACGTGAGTTTGTGATTTATTACAGTGTTTCATTACAACGTAACTTCGCGTATTATACTTAAAGCATTGATTTAGATACATAAATTATAGATAGTGTTTAATAAGTATTATATCGCGAGAAGATAATTCGTATGTTTTCGTAAATGGGTCACCTCGCCATTCTTATGAGAAACAAGTCGTTTTGTGTTTTTAGGTTTTAAGAGCATATATAAGTGTTAAATGTGTTATAAGGCGTTTATTTATCGTTGATTGGGTTCGTTTTGATGTGTTTATGTTTTCGTAGTCTTGAAAGGCGGGAGAGTGATGACCAGAAAGTCTACGTCCAGGGTAATGTGATGTCATTAAAAGGGGAAACAGAGGCCGACTCCGGCACCGTGTCGCCGAATTTATCTGCAGTCAAAAATGAACCGGTTTGTAAACTTTTATAATATGTAAAGATTCAAGTTCATCTAATATCTAGTCCACGAGAATAATGTGTTTACCCAAATCAGTGCCAGTTTAGCAACACATTTTCATTTATTTACTTATACTTGTTTAGATTATTTTACTAATAAAGGGCATTATGGTAAAGATTTTAGGATATCACTTATGTTGTCCTGTTCGTTAATACCTTATATTTAATCTGCTAGAAATCATCACTATTTTCCTTAAACGTCATATTAGATCACTGTTCAGTCTGAGCCTTGTAATACCTAAAAAAGTTGAGTTCAACAAATCTGTTTAATAACAAACAACTGTCTACTAATTATTGTGCTCACACTTTAGTTTTCAGAAATGTTATTATGACTCAAAATGATGTGCTAATAGATATCATTAAGACATTTGTATCTTGTAACTTGTTCCATTTAAATTTCATTAGTTAAGTTATTGCAACAGAAAATAATTGAATGATGGTCATGATGGTTTTAGAATAGGTACATTATGGTTCTGGATAATGTAATATTTGGTTGTGTGATGTACTCCTTCCTACTTCTGTATTTACTAACATGTATATTTCTAGAATAACTCAATACAAAATACTTTTTTTTGAGTATTTATATATCAAAAGCAATTTTTAATGATTTTTGAAATTCAGAATAGCTTTGTCTGACAAACGGGATGCCATGTAAATTGTGACTTTTCATTAGAAATTTGCATGCCTTATATTAATAAACTTGCAGCAAGGACAAAATTATCATACTTGTACCACTGTAGTAGATATAGTTTTTAGATCTGCAGTGAGAATCCCATCTATACACTTAATAATACATAGCACATACTAAAACTCTCAGTTGCAAGCATTAATTTAAAAGGGACTTTTCTTAAAATAGTACAAGTTTTATTACAGCTTTTAATTATTCTATCAATATTTTATTATTTGTGTGTTTATGCTTCTCCATAATCATATACAGGGTGTCCCGTAATTAATGGCTAACCTTGAAATGTCTTATAATAGAACTGATGGCCGTTCAGAAAAAAATATGAAAAGAAATCTATCCTACCTGAGATATGTTTTTTTTTAATTACTATATTTAACTTTCTTGTACACTACGACCATAAATGAATGAATTCCATCGGTTTTTTGTTGTTTTATTATTAAACACTAATTATGCTAATAGATAGACAGTCAAAAGTATGACTAGCTATTGCACTTTTATGTATACATTTTTTTTTTTCTGAACGGCCATCAGTTCTACTATAAGACATTTCAAGGTTATCCATTAATTACTGGACAGCCTGTATAGAAACACATGCAGGCATGATGCTATATGTATATTTCACTAAGGTTGAAGCCAGGTATTTTAGTCAATAGGGCAGCTCAATGCCTTGTTTGTCATTTGTGCTTACATAGATGTTGCCATATATAGATTACTTACAATAATAACCATGATTTGAAATGAATGAATATTATGTATTTTGCTATAAGTAGGTACAGGGTCTAAGCAACTGATTGACGAATTTTAAGTGATGACCTAATTTTAACTTAGATCCATGTCTCAACTGGAAATGTGTATTTGAGTTGAGGATGTTATACCATTGTCAATTCAAACATCACATTCTTGTGTGACTATTATTTTTCACACATTCCAGTTCAACAAATTCAAGTTTATTTATCAGATTTCATCATTTATATTATATGTATAACATATTTATTTGTTTTTATATTAATTGTACTGTAATCAATTTTCAATGACATGTAGAGTAATCTTATAAGAACTTACAACTACAGTAATATGTGATGATACTAGCCAGAAATATATTTAGTGTTATTTATTATCTCAATATAATCCCATCACTTAATACCTGACCAAAGACTGGAGAAATCATATAGCATATTATGTTTTATCTAATGTCAGTAATTTAGTAAATAATACAAATTTGTTGTAATGGAATATGTTTATCTAATAAGGCAATCACACATCTTGCTAATGTGTATAGATTTAGACCCTTAGTTCCCAAAGTGGTCCAGGTGGACCCCTAGAGGTCCACGGGAGACTCGACGGGGGTCTACGTTGGCGTGACAAAAAAATGGGAGTTCACAATTTGTAAGCGGGGTTCCACGAAAATTGATTTGCTTTCGATAGTGAAGAACTAAAATGTTGGCTTGACTTCACCTATCAATGTAGGCAGATAATATTTTAAGAAGCTCAGCGACTGTTACTTGTAAAAACTTGCATATGCCATATTCAGTACCAGTGGTCTCGAACCTACCGATTTTTCGGTAGTGAATTACTAAAAAAAAAATAGGTTAGCCCGTATAGATTTGATAAAAATTTTTAATTGCATGAACTTGTTTGATTCTTCACCAATATAAATACGAATGCCAAGGAATATGGTAGAAATGTATGTAGCTGCAGAGGGTCCACCGCAACCAGCTAAATTTTGAAATTGGTCTATGAGTAAAAAGTTTGGGTACCTCTGATTTAGACTATTGGCAAAGTTTCTCAATTCAATTGTTTTTCAATGTAGTATGTAATGTATAATCTCAGGTACCCACAGTTGGTAAACAATTTGAATTGTGGGTTCCAATGGATTTCAGAGACAATTACAGATCGCGCAATCTATGATGGCCGGACTGAACATAGCGTCTCCGAATTGTTGCGCATGTACAGTCGCTAAGAGGCATCCCGCCCCCGCCCCTTGTCACCAAAGAGACCTAAAACTTGTAACTGCGACGCCACTCGCGCAATGTTCAGACCGGTCATCATACAGTGTGCGATCTGTAATGGACCTCATCAGTTAAAGTGGCTATAAAACTATTTTGCATATGTAATGTATAATATCATACATTTATACTATTTTCTTAAATAAAAGAGGTTTTATTATTATTTATCTAATCACGCATTTACAATAATGGTTTTCTTTTATAAAGAATGCGTTTTAATAGTGATAACATATTTATTAATAATGGCTGTAGACATACAAAGCAAAGGAAAATTGTAATTAAAGATAATAGATGGCAGAACTAAGGCTCAACATTACATTGGGAAAATAAATGCAATTCCATTCTATTTCAATACAAGAACAACAAATTTTCATATTTTTCAGGTTGTCAAGAGTTATATTATAATGTAAATTATTATTCATCAGATAGGTACATATTATAGAGGTGTAAACTCGTATTATCTTTAAACTTGATTGGTATGAATGCTGGCTTTGTTTGATTTGTGTATAATATATTCTTTTCAGGTGGCCACCAATAGTAAAGAAACTCCAAAAAGGGGTGGTACATTGCTAAAATGTACCACATGCAATAGTTTTAGTACATTAAGTAGTCGCGCTTTGACCACCCACATGGCTCAATGTTCACCGGACAACAACAACGTGGCCGCCGCACAGAGCGCTGATCCCCGGCCCCACAGAAAATTATTCGAGTGTGATGTATGCAATATGAAATTTTCAAATGGCGCGAATATGCGTCGACATAAAATGCGGCACACCGGGGTCAAACCCTACGAGTGCCGCGTTTGTCAAAAGAGATTCTTCAGGAAAGATCATTTGGCAGAACATTTCACAACTCACACCAAGAGCTTGCCGTATCATTGCCCAATATGCAACAGAGGATTCCAGCGCCAAATTGCCATGCGCGCGCACTTCCAGAACGAACACGTTGGACAGCATGACCTCGTTAAAACTTGCCCCCTGTGTAGTTATCGTGCTCCCACCATGAAAAGTCTAAGGGTTCACTTCTTTAACAGGTAATTCTATTCGTTCATTTAACCAATATTTCTTATAACAGGCGTGACGCGTTGGCGTCACGAATCGTTATAGGACGTAACCGATTGCCTTGGCTAGCTTTTCTCATTGTTGTAATTTATAAATTGAAGTATACTTTTAGAAGATAGAACAAATTTGAATAAGTTCTGATAAATGAACAAACAGCATTATATCTTTAGAAATTACAGCATGCTTGAAACACTTTCGCAGACATGGAATAGATTTGGACAACCCCGGTCCAGGCAGCAACTCTTCCGTATCTCTGCTGGCTGCAGGTATCGCCAACGCGGCGTACGCGGACGGCACGATGGACGCTGGCGCGCTGTCCGCGCTGGGCGCGCTGGGCTCCAGCCTGTCGGTGTCCGTGGCCGCCACGTACTCGGACAGCGGCGACAGCAACGGCGCGCGCTCCGTCGACAACGCCACACCACCTATGCACTACTTGACACCGCACGTCGAGATCTCCATGGCCGACAATAATGAAACGTTTTCGCCAGGACAAAATCATTTAGGCAATTCAGGTAAAACCAAAATTTATGTCTAATTAATTGACTAACTTAGTATCGATTTATTCTAAAAATGACGATAAAATAGTATAAATAGCTTGTGAACAAAATATTGTACATTATTATTTAAGAATATTTTATTTGAGCTATTTTACGCGCTTTGCAAATATTTATTATGTATAAAATAAATGTCATACTAACAGCTGTTTATATTTTTGCCATCTTATTTGTGATCACAAGTAAGATGGCAAAAAATAATAAAAATTATTTGTAATTTTTTAAATTTCGATTATTGCTTCAGAATCGCGTATGAATGGCGAAGGTCCCAGCTCACCACAATCAGGTGACAGTGCAATCGCCAGCAGCTCCTTATCAGCCGGTGTGCCAACCAACATCACTCCGTCCATCACTCTTATACCCATCAAACAGGTAATATTTACAAGCTATGTATATCCTAATTAATATTAAAAAAGCGAAAATGAGTTTATTTGTTTGTTACCTTTTCACGCCTAAACCACTGAACCGATAATTCTAAAATTTTGCATATACATTGAGCAATGGACTGCGGTGGGCTGATTGATTGATTGTCAGGTGTGCAGAAACAGATAGGCTACCTTTCACCCCGAAAAAAATTACTGTTCCCGAGGAAAACAACAATCTTATGATAATAGATGGCGCCACGTGTCTTTCGAATCATGATTGAATTATATTATTACAAGCAGAGTACGACCCGAATTGATTGTCAAATTGTAAATTAACGCGAGCGAAGCCGCGGGCAAATGCTAGTTTACAATATTTGTGAAGTCTGCCAACCTACACTGGGCCAGCATTGTGAACTATGTCCTAACCCTTTTCACACTGAGTGTTAAAAGCAATGAGACAGTTTAATACAGGGCTGATATCTATACTAATATCATAAAGCTGAAGAGTTTGTTTGTTTGAACGCGCTAATCTCAGGAACTACTGGTTCGAATTGAAAAATTCTTTTATTGTTAGATAGCCTATTTATCGAGGAAGGCTATAGGCTATATAACATCACGTTACGACCCACGGGGGCGGCGCAGTAACGATAAACGCAGGTGAAACCGCGGGAACATCTAGTTATTAATATATCTGCCATTGGCTTATATAAGGGGAGGCCAGGTGATCCGAGTCCGTTTAAAATCAAAATTCTAAAGAGATAATATCCCCTCGCTATTTAGGGGACGAGGCTCACCTTGAAAATAACCCCAGATACGCCATGACATGTGCTAAACAATATAAAGGAATATTCGATACTTGTTTGAGCCGTAACCGAATATTATTAATTCGTTGTCACAGACTATAATCGAATAATTTCAACTTTTTAATTATTTGATAGATTAAGGTTGATCGATTGGTCGTGCTGACGATGTTTTGTTCGTGGGGTCAGTGGTAGGCAGAGACAACCTTTCTTGATCATTCAGTCATTTATTTTTGTACTACTATCTCCAACGCGGCAGTATACGACGTTTACCCCATTTTTTAAGGTGTTCTCTATGTCTATATTTACTGCGTATTCTATAATATATGACTGCATGAATGGCGTAATAGTCCTCGTCACTGCCAATCCGCCAAGTGCTGCGGCTTCGATCCCCACATGGGACAAAAATTTATATAATTCACAAATAATTTGTGTCCATTGTTTGAAATTTTTTTAAATCCTCCGAACCAACGCTTCGATCCTGAAAGAACTCGGTATCAAAGAGAGATTATCGTCGTCTGTGCAAATATGAATCCTCAAGTTCTTTGGGCATATCACCCGTAACGCGGACTCGATGGAACGATTGGTGAACGAGTGGGCGCTCTCCAAGAAGGTGGACGGACCACATCAAATCTGTGACACACTCGAACATCAATGTTAACTCCCAGGCCGCCAAACATAGAACTACATGGCGTCGCATCACGAGAGATGCGGTGGCGCAAGATTCGACCGAGACATGACCACGACCACTCTGTCAAGAGTGTACGACTAAGAAGAAAATCCTCAGCGACACAGAAATTACTCCTAGTGCTGTCTTTTTAAAAATTTTAAGTACTTCCTGAAACCTGTCCTATCAATGTAGATATCTATGTGTATGCAAGTTTATATTTACACGTACTTAATACGTTATCAAATAATTATTATTAATCAATGAATATTATTTTCAAACTACCTTCATGATGCGAAAGAATACATTACAGCGATTTACCAATTCAATTAGGAATAAAAGAGTCTTTTTTCCGTAGGAACCTAATGCTCAAGATGAGTCTGGTAACAATGAAATGCGGGACGGTGAGACTAACGGGGGTGACAAGCGCGGCGTGTCATCGAGCCTGTCCTCTCTGATCAAGGTATCACCCCTGAAGAGTTTACTCCGAGAAGACCTGCGCCGGCGCATCTCTGCTCGCGGCCGGGCTCGCGGCTCTAGTGTATGTTATTGTTATGTCGAATCAATAACACCTCATCTCTATTTAGTCGAATATTTTAGTTTAATACTGCCATCATAAGGGAAAAACCTACCTAAATTTATTTTTTGATATTTAGATTTTTACCAATTTGGAATCATTAAAAAAAGACGAGTCAGTATATTTAAAACAATCTTTTCCCATATGACGACAGAATATAAACACGGTATAAGAGCAGGAAGTAAGTGTGTCGGTTGGTGTTGCAGGCCCCCCGCGCGTCGCCGTCAGAGGGCGGCGTGATCACGTCCACGCACGGCGACGCGGCGCTGCTGCCGGCGTCGCTGGTGTGCTCGTTCTGTTCCATCACGTTCCCCGACTCCACGCTGTACTTCCTGCACAAGGGCTGCCACTGCGACTCCAACCCCTGGAAGTGCAACATCTGCGGCGAGCAGTGCTGCAACGTCTACGAGTTCAACTCCCACCTACTCAGCAAGAGCCATCAATGACTGTTCGCAGGGGGGCCGTTCGATCACTGACTTTTCGTTTGATCATGCACTTCTCGTATGCTATGTGTGCATACTCCGTAAGCACTTCGAAGATACTTCACTTTTTATTTATTGTAATATTTAATTTAACCGTTCGTTTCTCGTTATTGTCTGCAGTCCATTTTAATTCTTCATATAACTGTGCTCCTAATTTAGACCAGGCACTGTATGTTGAAGTGCTTCGAATATGCTATATGCTGAACGTCCCCCCGAAGCTATTTTTATATTTTAAAAGTGCAAATTATGTCAAGGTATATTTAGGGATTATTAATAGTTAAATGTGCGAAGATATTTATATGGATATTTTAGTACTTAAATGAAAAGGGATAGGAGGAGATGTTATTTAAAATTGAATACGAGGTCGTGTTTACTTAATAATTTGAGTTGTAATAAGACTTATAAATTAAGCTGAAGTTCAGCACTAATGAATATAACATTCCAAATTAAGACATATACATTCCATTCAATGAGATTGATCGAACATTACAGTCTTTGGTGGGGAATAAATGACTACCTACTCAAATTATCTTGAAAATATATTTTTATTTATTGTTTGTCTTGCGGTACTTAACTGTATGGTGTAACATAATCGTGCATTAGGGTCATTTTAAATGTACTTAGAGTATTTTGGTGCGATAGCGAATTATACAAATGTTTATTAAAACTTATGGTGAAGAGTGTACAAATTAATATATATATTTTTACATTTCGCTGTTGAGAAGTTATAGAAAGGCAAAGCCTATAATAATCCGTGATTATTTAATTATTGTGATTGTGTACAGACAGGAATTATGAATTCTACATTCCGTTTTTATTTATGTTTCCTTTATATAGATGCATGTGATGCGAGTCCACGACTAATACTTAATGTACAAGTTAAATTATTTTGTTGTTATTATTTATTTTTTCTAAAACATAAAATTATACTTTCTTAGAATTATACAATTTCCTTAAGTACTTAAAAAGTCAATCTATTATGTTGACAGGCAACAAGCACTTTCTGTTTTGAGTTCCATTTGCAGCAATAGTAACTGAAGTAATAAATATTATACAGTGTAACCGAGTGGCTATACCAGCGCACTTGCTCAATCAAGCTCAACCAGGAGCATGGTGGGTACTCGCACAAAAGCATAATATCATTGTTCACGGTTCATATAGAGGTATACTTCACAGAAAGTGCGTGCGTGTGCTTTTATTGGTGCCTGTAAAGATAAATTGTCCTTATTTATTAGTTGTCAAAGTGAACCCAAGCAGGCATATAGATAAGCAACACTTGCTTTGTTACTTTACTGCGTTAATCAAAATAGCTTATAGATTATGTTAAGAAAAATGCTCAACTTTATGGTAAAAGATTTTATCATCATTTTACGTAGCGAGTACTACTAAAAATTTAATGTTACGAAATATATTTTCCTGATCAGATATATACGAATAAGTGTAATGTCAAGTGAGCTAAAGTTAGCACTGGCTCGTGTGTTTAGTGAGCAGTGTGTCTAATTCAGTTTCAAGTACGGAGGTTTTTTTTTTTTTGTATTGGAAGCAAACGAGCAGCCAGATCGCCTCATGGTAAGCGATTACCGCCGCCCGTGGACACCCGCAACACCAGAGGAGTCACAAGTGCGTTGCCAGCCTTTTAAATTTAACCCCAACCCCAGGAGGGGGAAGGGTTGGGCCGCCGGTACCCTCACTCACTCGACGAAACACAACGCAAGCGCTATTTCACGCCGGTTTTCTGTGAGGCCGTGGTATCACTCCGGTCGAGCTGGCCCATTCGTGCCGAAGCGTGGCTCTCCCACGTTAAATATTTTTAATTCGTCGTCGTAAAATTAGTTGTTAATTCGTACGATTAGGTGCGTTACTTCTAAGTGTTTGCACTTTATATTGGTGAATCCGTTCCATTCCTTTGTTTAACCTGAGATTTACATTCCTGTAGCTATTAAGTACTTAATATCGGTTGTGGTCTTGCCTGATAAGTTTGCTAAATTGACTTAGATGGAACTGAAATTATGTTTACCAACGAAGTTTATATTGTTTTGTTATTGCATTGGTGTTAGGTTAGCAGTCGGCGCACGTGGAACACGCGATACACGCGGTACACGCGGTAGTCCGTCCGTGAGTTGCACGGACATAGTGAGTTACCTGAAATGAGCAACACATATTTATTTATAGAGATTCTTATATTATTACGCTGTTTCAATTGTTGGTTATGTAAAGCATTGAGTGTTTTATTATATATATACATTATATATTGGTCCCGTCGCGCCGCAATTAATGATAATACATTTGTAAGTGTAGTTTAAAGTAAGAGCTATTAATATTATTAATCGGTAACCCCCGTTGGGCGCCTTTACTTAATCCGTCCATATCTAATGATAGATATTGCCTTTAATATTTAATAGAGTAATATATTTTATAGATTTTAGAATAATTAAGTATAAAATGTTTTCAGAATGCAGAGGTTTAAAGATGTAGTTGTATTTATTTAACTTCTATTATATGAATGTTAGCATTGCAAACATAATCAAACCGAGGCACGTGAAATTATATGTACTTGAAGATGCCTCGTTTGATTTATTTGCAATGTAACAAGAACATTGTTGATTGTTGCAGTTTGAAGTAAATATTTTATTTTTTGTGTGGTAGTAATAAAAATCTAAACGTTAAAGTATTCGAAATTGTGTTAGAGTTGTTGACTTTACATTTTTTCAGCAAATGTATAGACACAAACAGTATTTTTAAAATAACAACTTAGGGATGTTTCCCGCGCGAAATTGACTTGTCGTATTGGAAAATGATTTACGCCTTTAAAATATTATCAGCGTAACTTAGTAATGTCTGATAATATACACAACACTTGTAATAATAAAAACAGAATATTTAGTGTAGCGATCCTCACCTTAATACCAAAACACAGCTTACCAACATTATAATTTTATTTTAAGTTGTTATGTATGTAATATAACTATAAGATAGAAAAAATAACATGGTTGAAAGCAATTAGTAATCATAAGCAGATTGAAATTGTCGTTGATATATTGTGTTACTTTATCGTGTCAATGTTAAGAGTAATATGGAGCTATACTAATATATAATAGAGTTACTACTTACGGGGAACCAGTTGGAATCACGAGTGATAGATACTATATCAAATTGTAGCAGATTGTGCCTTAGAACAATACTTTAAAATGACTACATTATCAAATATCATGTATTTAAAAAACTTTTGATGTGTACATATTTAAATCGGCACATTATATATGTATATATTATTATCTGATATATATATTATCTATAACAAGGAAAAATATAATGTTATTTATTTACGTGTAGAAGGATACATATTTACAATGTGGCTGTTTTGCTTGTTTTTATAAAAAAGTTTTATTTGCAGTTGATATAAATTGTTCTTGTCGTCGCGTTATGAAGATTTAGCATTATAAACAAATGGTACTTATTACCGAGTATGTAGTTCTATTTATTTACTTTATTATAATTTGGTAAAGGGTCTAATGAAATATTAATAAACTATGACATTCACTTGGACTACTTATTTAAATTATATCCTTACTAAAATCAATTGTTGTTTTAATCTACAAGGTGAGTTTAAATTAGGAATAAGTAACAATAATTGGATAAACCCATTTTCTTTTTCTATATTATATGCCCGTTACTAGAGGCCATATTCGCGATAGACGGCGTGTTAAAGCGCACGCGTTGGCGCGCGGCGTTGGTCAAATATTAGACCAGATATTCCCAGACTTTTTTACTCATAGACCACTTTCAAAATTTTGCTGGTTCCGGCGGACCCTCTACAGCTACATTCCTACCATATTCCTTGGCATTCGTATTTATATTGGTGACAAATCAAACAAGTTCATGCAATTCGAAAATTTGATCAAGTCTCTACAGACTGACATTTATTTTTTAGTATTTCTCTACGAAAATTCGGTACCTAGGTTCGAGACCACTGGTACTGAATATTGGAATATGCAAGTTTTTACAAGTAACATTGATAGGTGAAGTCAAGCCAACATTTAAGTTCTTCACTATCGAAAGCAAATAAATTTTCGTGGACCCCGCTTACGAATTGTGAACCGCTATTTTTTTGTCACGACAACGTGTCTGTTTGTTCCGGCTAATCTCTGAAACGGCTGAACCGATTTTGACGGGCTTTCACTGGCAGATAGCTAATGATAAAAGGAGTAACGGAGGCCATTAGGCTTTATTTTAGAAAAATTAGCGTTCCGCTAAGAAATACTTAATTAATCTTTTTGGACGTAGTCCTTAATAGTAGTCCAAAATCCTTTAAATAAAATAGCATATTAAGCTAATTACATTAGATCAGGAAAAATAGAGAGAATATAATACATAAAAATAAAATAACATTCATGCACTCCTCTCATAGTACTTCAGACACACAAACAAAATTGTCTTTTACTCATCTGCAAACTTTCAGGCTTTGCGTCCAAGGGAGCGTTGAGGTATTGGATTTAGGTTGGTTTGAGATAGCACAACAGTTCATTCTGCAATTATTTTATAACTTTCTAATGGATTCGTTTTCAAATGTTAGCATACTTATATGATTTTGACGACTACGTAGACCAAAAACTTACGACGTACGACGTGAGATGGCGCTGTACCCAATTACACGCTTCGTGTTACATTCCTGAATCACGTACATACGCGAAGCATACACAGCGAGTAACTGTATAATATACATGTCCCGACATCAACCGTCGGCCCGCGGTCCTCCTGGCAGTCTGCCTGGTCGGGGGATCCTCCCTCTGTGTTGGAGGGACATTACACCACGTTCCTCTACGTGGTTGTCAATTGGTCAGTTTATTTGTGGTCTCCAAGGAGTTGTACCCTGAGTAATAAAGCAATAATCTAAATAAACTAATGTCAAATTTTGTAATCGTCCAATAAAATTGTTTAGTTTTAGTTATGTTGATGATAAGCAGATCTCAAACAACATTACATTTTGAAACACGAAGGGACTGCTGCGTTAGATTTCACGAGGGTGGAATAGCACAAGTGTTTAATATTATAGAATAAAATTCGCACTCTAGCGTGAATAGAGCAGAGGCAGAGCACTTGAAATACGGATAGCTGCCAATTAGACACAATCAGTCAAAAAAAGTATAGTGATTTGTGCTTATATCTTCTGTTAATATGTAGCGTGTAACAGTGATGTGTGGTCATATTAATATTTCGAGTAGTGGCTCTTGTGACTAAAGTAAAACTCACCAAATTTCATAATGATAATATAGGGTATTAGGTTGGTTTATAAAATGTTAATATAGGTAGTGAATTTCTCAATACTCAATGTATTTTTTCATTAGGTAGCAAAAAAGGTTTAGGTTACAGTTGCGGTTTCCTAAACATAACAAAATGAAGATCAATAATAATAATATTCTATCACATACAACACCATCTAGCCCAAACTAAGCAGAGCTTGTATTATGGGTACTAGACTATGGATTAATCATACATACATACATATGTACTTTTTTTTGTAAATACGTACATGAAATACATAGAAACACCCAGACTTAGACAAACATCCATGTTCATGCATACAAATGTTTGACTTGTGCGGGAATCGAACCCGCGACCAAAGGCGTGGCAGTCGGTTACACTAATCACTACGCCATCGAGGTTGTCAATATGTATATTGTGATCGTATCAATGGCCTATAATTATTTTTATCCGCCAATAGCTGTACATGTCTGTCAATAACAACGTCAACTCCTTCAACAGTGTCACCCACCTTGCAGTCGTTTGTTATGCTTAGTACCGATGAGGAAGAAGTAGAGGCATTACTCATGTCATTAAAAACTGAATCGGCTACTGGCTGGGACAACATTCCGACAAAGTTTCTCAAACGATATAGGCATATTCTTGTACCACCGCTCACATACATATTTAATCTCTGCCTTAATACAGGTACATTTCCTTCCTACTTTAAGAAGGCAATTGTGCATCCAATATACAAGGGAGGGAATAGAGATTGTGCAAATAACTATCGTCCTATTGCTGTGCTTCCATCTATTTCAAAAATACTAGAGAGGTTAATCAACAAAAGACTAATCGGTTACCTTGAAGGCAAAAATCTTTTGTCTGATAGTCAGTACGGTTTTAGGCGAAATAAATCCACGAATGCGGCAGTTTTAGACCTTACAGACTATGTTACCAAGCAAATAGATAAAAAACAAAAAGTACTTTCTATATTTTTAGACCTCAAAAAAGCGTTTGACACAGTCTCTATTCCCATCCTCCTCTCGAAGTTAGAAGCATTTGGTATTCGTAATTGCTCACTTAAAATATTTAAGGACTACCTTAGTGATCGAACGCAATGCGTCAAAGTACAAAAATACACAAGTGAAGAACTTCCCATAACTTCCGGTGTCCCACAAGGCAGCGTGATCGGTCCGTCATTGTTTCTTATTTACGTGAACCAACTGTGCAGTATAGCTCTAAATGACGGTAAAATCACAGCTTTTGCGGATGACACTGTTCTCACTTTCTCAGGAGAAACTTGGCAAACTACCTTTGAAGCTGCTCAAAAAGGTCTTAACATAGTAACAAACTGGCTATCGCAACATCTACTCACTCTAAATACCGAGAAGACAAAAATACTGACATACACTTTACGCCAATCAACACAGCCACAAGACACATTCACACTAACTGCTCACACATGCGCTGTATCCGCCACTTTAAACTGCTCATGCCTGTGCCCCAAGCTTAACCGCGCACCCAACACCAAATACCTGGGCATAATTCTCGATGAAAATTTAAACTTTCTAACTCACATAGAGACACTAACCACGCGTGTAAGGAAAATGATATTTATCTTTAAAACGCTTCGTCATATAGCTGATACACGCACAATTAGAAGAGTTTACCAAGCACTCTGCCAATCTATTCTGTCCTATTGCGTAACGGTGTGGGGCGGAGCACCAAAAACGTCATTGCTGACACTGGAAAGGGCGCAGAGAGCTGTACTGAAAGTGAGTACTTTCCGTCCTATACTTTATCCCACAGAGATCCTCTATAAGTCATGTAAAGTACTAACTGTTAGACAACTATTCATTCTACATGTTATCCTTCTTCAACATAAAAGCACCTCCTTTGAGTCAATCACAAAGAGACGTAAGGACAAAGTTTGCCAACCATTTCAATGTACTCATTCTTTCACACAAAGATTTCATTGTTTCTTAGGACCTCATCTTTATAACATCCTTAATAAGTACTTGAACATATACTCACTTTCGGTACACTCATGCAAAGAAACTGTCACAAATTGGCTATTGTCAAATAATTATCAGGAAACAGAACGTCTACTACAGTTGACTTCTTGACAACCCTAGGTTACCCACAACACAAACACAAACACAAACACACACACACACACACACACTCACACCACTCACTTAAATACATTAATTTATACTTACCTTATAAAACGGAGAGAGCTATATTATATTCAATCTTAACATTAATATTTTTGTTCTCATCTTAAATAATAATGTTTTATTTGCCACTGATAGAGTTTTAATAGTAATTATCTTTTCTTCTTTTTGCATTTGAAACAGTGGTTTTTAATATTATAATAAATGTATGAGACGCACAATCCACACATTTGTTAGAAATTAAATAGAGGGCCCAGCATCTTTAACACAAGTTATTCTCAATAACTTAGCTAAGATGCTGGTCACCACAGATTATTCGACCTAGTATTATGTACCTAATAGTCCTAATTCTGTGAACCGTACGTGCGTGTATTTCATGTACTATGTGATGTAATGTGGTGAGAATAAATGAATTTATTATTATTATTATTATTAATAATGAGTTCAAAATGTGTCTATCCGAGAGTAGAGGATACAAGTTTGAACGTCTTGGCTGCATGACCGCATTGCTGGTGTTTGAAGCATCTAGTCACCAGCGTGAAGTCTCTTAGATGACGGTAAGACGAGGTTATAGATAATCTGTTATTTGCGATGAGAGATTTTTGTTCTACGTTATTCAGATAGCTAGAATTATAATTAGGTATTATTTAAACCAACTCAAATAACAGGTAGGTACATATAATTACAACTATCCGAATTTTCTTGCAGGCTTTATAGTTAAGTTGTATATGCATCATAAATGTATTTCCTACCGTGGTGGTAGCTTGGCGGCTAAGTCTTGTTCATAAATACCTAATAATACTGTCCATCTGTGTAAGATTATAACATCTTCTTTGCTGACGTTGCGAACTCCTCGAACATGTAGTTCCATTAATTTAGGGTTTATGACTTTTCAGATCATGCTCTTAGCATGATGCGATTTCGAGTGCTAGGGTGGACAAAGCTACTAGACCCTTTTTTAACCGCAAAAGGTGTGTAACTTTTCGGTTCTCGTTTTACACCCATCTATTCTTCGTCTTCTGAAATGTCAGCTTAATATCCATTACATACTCTACCTACTAGGATTTCATTTCAATTAGAGCTTTTACGAGGAGTGTGATAATGTACCTACGACTTTTTGCTATAATTAGTGGCAATGAATAGCCATTTGGGCAACTCCGTTTGCAAATTAATAGCAAAGGTTAATTACTTTCAACTTTAAATAAGTTCAGTTAGTTAGAAAATATGCCAAGTTTACAGAAACTTTTCTTCCTATGGGTCTTTGCCTTACTTATCCGTATTTACCCGTGGTAATGACTTCAATTATAAACTAAAATAAAATGTTTTATGCATAGCGCCTATGATTAATTACACACGCGTCTGTATAATCTAAGAGATCACATTGATCTCAAAACAGTAGCGCAAAATAACGTACGTTGCACCGCTGCTGTCCATCGGTTTTGGGTACTTAAGCCCTAATACCACAGAAAATTATACATAATATAATAATATTATGACAAGTTAACGCAGCAGTGGCTTACTTTTTTAATTAATGTGGTGTTTTAATTAATTATGTACATTCTTTTTGAGTAGAGTCATCTGATTCATCTCATTCTCTCGTCGAAAACACCCGTGAGATATAATTATTATTATAATAAAGTATGATCTAGTTTCATGAAGAACCGAGCGACTCGCTTGGTCCTTCATGACACTAGATCATAAAGATCTAGTTAGTTCTCTTTATTCTTTAAAAGTCGCTTGAAGCGATACTTCCTTTATATACAAAACCTTTTTCAAACTTGACACAGCTATAAATGTGTAACTTTATATACTCACTAGCTTCTGCCTGCGGCTTCGCTCGCGTTAATTTAGAATTTGACAATCAATTCGGGTTGTACTCTGCTTGTAATAATATATAATAATATAATTAAATCATGATTCGAAAGATCCGTAGCGCCATCTATTCTCATAAGAACGTTATTATTGTTTTCCTCGGGAACAGTAGTTTTTCGGGATGAAAGGTAGCCTATGTCCGTTTATGTACACCTGACAACGTATATGCAGAATATCAGGATGATCGGTTCAGTAGTTTAGGCGTGAAAAGGTAACAAACAAACTCATATTCGCTTTTATAATATTAGTTAGGATTAGGATAGGATTAGGATAATAATAAATTTGTGGTTAAATTTCCAATTTTTTTAGAATACATACTTTGAATACAATTTATATAAATAGCTATTTACTTGCACAGAATAAGGCTGTTCTGATGGTTACCAATGTCAAAAACGAAATTCTTATGTCAGCCATGACAATAATTAATATATGTGAGGAAAGTAACAAACTGTCAAAGTTTTGTTGACAAAAAGTTAACTTTTTACAAGTTTAGTCCATAATTACAAAAAGTTGTTTTCTTCATAATTAAAAGTTTGCGAGGTTTATCTTAGCATATAATTAGTCTTAGATAATACAACCTTCGAAAGTGTAATGGGCAAAACAACTGAAGTTGATGGCGATAATAATCCGACTTCGCCAGAATCTGATCCCTCAAAGTTATTAGAAGCTGCTTTACAGCAGATGGATGGCATTATAGCCGGTAAGCAGTAGTTATGTATTTTGTGTAGTTTAACAGTAGTTTAAAATTGTATTGTGTGAACTTTATGCAAGTTTCTAAAGGTTAGAAAACTAACGTTCACTTCGATAACTTTATGGTTCATTGCGTATTGAGGTCTTGAGATAATCTTCTAATAAATTAATAGGTAGTCGTTGACCGAGTGGTGTAAGCTGTCACTGACATGCGTATCAGTAAGACCGGAGTACGATTCGCGGATCGTTTAAGTGTTATTGTTTTTAGTATCTGTTGAAACTCTAGAGTTATTAACCGGTAGACTATATTAGATATATAATTACTTGCTGGTAAGTTTAACGTGTTACAGCCTCATTGAAGCCTGTATGTGTAAGCAATGAATGCCTCACTGATAGTATTCGTGAGGTTTTAATGCTTGTTTGTGTGGTGTTCTTACTGTAAATTAAGCAAACTATGACATATGACTTTCTGTGTCTACACTTTTAACCTTTTGAGTGGTAGCGATCTGTTGATAATAAGACACAAATGTTTTTTAATGTGTGGCATCTCACCTGCTGCCAATTTTTAAGATAATTAATAGGATAGACTGTTAACACAGAAGTTAAAATACAATGTGGAGGTACCTAACTGCCAGTTTGTTGAGAGTCTAAAAACAGACAGAGAAGTTACTTTTACCTTAGATATATAGAGGTTACTGAAAGCTAGGGCAAGACGTTATAACAAAAAAATCGAAAAAGGAAGATGTCAGTGGTATATAAAAATATTGTTCACATAATATAATTACATGTTTAAATCCAGATCAAAAATATTTTTAAGTACATTATTAGTAGTATTAAACAGTTTAGTATCACTAGCATTAATGGTAAAGGAAACCATTGTGAGGAAACCTGAATGCCTGAGGATTCTCCGTAAAGTTCTCGAAGAATTGTGAAGTCTTCCAACCTACACTGGGCCAGCGAAGTGGACTTTAGCCTAACCCTTCACATACTGAAAAGAGGCCCAAACCCAGTAGTGAGACAGATTATAAACATGTCTGATAATATTTTAAGGGTAATATTTAACTGCACAGCAAAAACATACTAAATGCACAGCACAATATGCTTACCAAAAATACTAATTGCACACCAAAATATATTTAAAGAGATCAAACTAAGTCAACGGAGCCCCGCTTCGTGGGGCTCCTATTTTTAGGTGGGTTTAAGAAGGAACCTAACATAACCTAACCCTTCCGAGATGGAATGCAGTGATTTGAGGCGTATAGGTGCTCGTTATGATATATTTTAATAAGCATATTTTGCTGCGCAATTAGTATTTTTGGTGGTCATTATATTTAATTCCATATTTTAATGGAAAGAATTTTCTCATTCGTGGTATAAAATTGAAGTACATATTAGATCCTAGCTAATATATTATGCAATACTTTTAAAGTTGACTATATTATTATCTTTGCCAAGGCTTCCAATTCTCGCCACACCAAATTTTATATTAATCTGCTTTATAAAAAGGCTTAAAATAGTTATCCAAATATTATATAAAATCAGGCTTACAATTTGTTGTTATACCTTACTAAATTGTATTTTTAAAAAGTAGTTTCAGTTTCATGCGTTAACTTAGTTTATAATATTCATTTCAGTTCAGTCATTCAGTAACAAGTCAATATTTTAGTCATATGAAATACAAATAAAAATGACCATTGACTCTAAATTGGTTATCTTACCAATTTCTTTTTTGTTTAGGAGTTTAGTAATTAATGAAAATATATAATTTCTTTTCAATGTAGTGGTTTTCAGTGACATTTAATAAAGTCAAAATCCCTACTCATCTTCGGTGATCACATGCCTATACATAATATATGCTGTTATTGGTATACTAGCGATCTGCCCTGGCTTCGATGGGTAGTACGAACCTTCCTCATGAATCACTCTATCTAATATTGTCTTCTGTTTACGCGAATGTTATTAATTGAAATTTACTATATACGGATTTTATCGCGTTGTTTATTTGACACTATTACAAAATTTTGAAAAACTGTTACACTACTATAATCACTATTAAACTTTACAAATTTTTAAGCTAATTAAATTATTGAAACTATTAAAACTATTTATACTATTACTATACTATTATACTATTTATATTTATTTTTACACTTTCCCCGACGTTTCGGTTGCTTTTCAGCAGCCATGGTCACGGGGACACTATAACTCACTCTATCTATCAACTCCATAGGTAGGCTCGACGCTTGTTCGCCATAAGGATAGGGTAAAAAAAATATGGAACAACAAGCATATATTTACCTGTGTTGCTGTATTTAAAACTGTGCGTCATGCCCAATTATTTATTTTCGTTTGTTCAATGAAAAATGCACAATATTGCCTTGTATTAGTACAGGTGCCAAGTAACAGAATACCAGCGTGTAACGTATGTACTAATTTAGGAATATGAATTAGTAAAAAACTAGGAGGAGAGCAGTAATCTTAAACGTGGGTGAAATCATCTGCTAGTGAGTTATAGGTAGGTACTTGATTACCGAAAAACAATTCATCTTTTCGCTTTAGATAGCTGTTGGTGCAACGGGAATCATTTTTATATAATTGTAGAACTACGAACATCATAAATTACTTTTTCTAGTACCTATCAGAGGTATAATACAGAAAAAGTATAAAATATGTATGTAGGTACATTATATTCAAAATACGTATAATTTTATGAATTATGTTTGTCGCGTAACAGGCGAATTGGAGGCTTTGCAGGAAATAGGGGTGAGATTTTCGCGGGAGAGGGTGCAAACTGTTGAGCAGGGGTGGTTGTGGCGCCAGTCCGCCGCCCGCACGCGGCCTCTGCGGACGTCCTGGCGACGCGCAGGCTCGTGTGCTCGCGAACCGCTAGCTCCTCTCACACGTGACCATATTATTATTTATATTACCTTACCTGTCGTCACACTACCGATTACGCGGCGATAATGCAAGTTTCTGTAATATTAACTCGACAATAGTTGACCGTTATTAAAATATCCATTTAAATATTTGTCAGTATTATTATGTGCTAATATTATATTTACCCCCAAAGTGTTAGTATCACATGTGATAGGAACGGAAGTTCAGAAGAAAACATTTGCAGAAAGAGTCTCGTGCTTTTATTTTTCATGGAAATAAAAAGGATCAAAATTAAAAGGCGTTGTATAAAAATTAAATGATTCACAAGTCTTAGTTGTAATTGTTCGAGTACTGTTTATAGACTTGTAGTTACCTATAATAAATATTAGTTCGCATTACGTATGCAAATATATATGTGTATCATGAATCCTTGAACTTTTTTAACCACGTCAAACAAGGGAATTTAATCTCAGTAGAACGGTGGGGCGACATAATTAAATTTTTAGGCTTTTGCTTCTCTCGGGTATTCGCATAGCAGATGGATGTATTTACGTAAAATCTGACAGTCTTCTTCCTCTGCTGGGTATTAACTTAATTATAACAATTTTACACGTACCTAATGATATTCTAATAAACCTATTTCATTTTGAACATTTGGTCAGCTTTATTAATTCGATCTGATCGTTTCAGATCTTTTTGTTTCCTATCTTCTATATTCTAAAGTATCTTATTTACCATACAGATTCTAGTCTGATGTGTGTTTGATAATAAGATGACCAAGCGAGACGTAGCCTTGTTGAATTTTCTCACTATAATGTCTATAAAACTACTTGCTTTTAGTTTTGTTTTGCGAGGGAACTTTGGTAATTACTCCGGATAGTCGGTTCTTTCTCTTAGAGCATTTTCAGTGTTCAACAGGTTCCATTTGTACTTTACTCTAAATTATTAAAAGTAGGTAACCGTAAATGCTGCCTCTCTTATAGCTCTTTGTTGACTAAGTCCGAATAGGTGCAGGCTACCGTGATATCATTATTATTTGTATAGATACAACATTATTTGTTATTCGTATTGTAAAAGGATCGACGACGTCTTTTAAAAAATACGGTTTATTAAGAAAAGGGGCTGCTTTTAGGACAGCAATCCAATTCGTAAATAATTTCCTGTTAATCATATAATATTAGGTTTATCAGTTTTTTACGTAGTGTATTATTCTATACTATAAATGAAAACGTAATCAACGTCTCCAGTGAAGACCTGGAAGTTATGGCATATGGATAACCAGTGATAGAAGGGGTCACTCCGTTATTTTGATTAAAAACTAGCTTTTGCCCGCAGCTTTGTTCGTTCGTGATCATAACTTTTTTCTGGATGCATGGTACCATTCTTTTCTGTACCCCTGAAAACGTGTATGCCAAATTCATGATGATCGGCCGAGTAGTTAAGGCGTGAACGCGTTACAAACATATACACTCACTTTTGCATTTATAATATGGGATTAAATATAATGACTACCAAAAATACTAATTGCGCAGCAAAATATGCTTACCTACTAAAACATATCATAACGAGCATCTATACGCCTCAAATCACTGCATTCTGTCTCGGAAGGATTAGTTTATGTTAGGTTCCTTCTTAAACCCACCCTAATATAGGACTTAGTTTGATCTCTTTAAAATATTTTAGTAAACATATTTTGTTGTGCAATTAGTATTTTTGGTGGAACAAAGGCAAAAAATTTAGGAACAGTTAATACTACCGTTATAATATTAGTTAAGATATTGTTATCTAGGAAAGTATTTATGACTAGAGCAGAGGACCTCGTCTTCAAGTATATCGTACATCAGGCGACTAGTTATAACGTACTTTAAAAGTGCAATACAGTTAGAACATAAAATGCCTTTGAGCGAAGTCGAACCGGGTCGCTAGTAATTTATACGTCGGTAATAAAATGTTCTACCAGACTCCGACAGACGAAACCTCATGTTATTACTCTGTATTCGGATTTCTGGTACTCAAACATAATTATGTAGTTTGTTTATTCATACTTGTGTTTTTATTAGAACTAGTTAGTGTTATTTTTCTTTATCTCTAACTACCCTTTAAAGAGAAAAACAAAAATACAACTAACTTTTTAAAAGAAAAGTAGTTGCTATGATGGATGATGATATTGCTATGAGCTGGAATTTGGACACACTGCATAACATTTTATTTCTTTTTGTTTATTTTTTCGTATTTTCTTCTTGTTTCTATGTTAATATGTTGTGTTTTTGTGTCTAATAAATTATTTTTCTTTCTTTCTTTCTTTCTATTTAGATTAACTATTAAATAACTATGACGGCGTGTTAAATCAAAATCTCTGAAATAAGTTCGACTAATAAGTGATGATGTTAATGTGAGTGTGGTGGTGTGTGATCGCAATGCCGGGTTGTTGGCATTTACCCGAACATGTGACGTGCTGGTGGCTGTTGGACGTGTGTGCTCAGCGGCTATACGGCGATGTCGAAGCCACGGATTCCACGATACCGCAGCGTATGTACAATATATATATATATATGTACAATTAGAGTAGTAGAGCCTCGCTGATTTCAGCATGAATGGGCCGCCTCGACCAAGGAAGGACTACCCTCTCACAGAATATCGACGTGAAATACCAGTATTCCTACTGTTGTGTTCCGTTCGGTGAGTGAGAGTGCCGGAGGCCCAAGGCTCTTTCCCCCTTCCCGCTCCTTCTCCTTCCCACTTCCTTCCCTAAAGGGTCGACAACGCGCAAGTCATGCCTCTGGTGTAGCAGACGTCCATAGGCTACGGTGACCACTTACCATCAGGTGGGCCGTATGCTTTTTTGTCATCTTAGAGGTATAAAAAAAATACATACTGTACCTTATTGCTGATACTACCTATATACCTGTTTACATTGTCTAAACCGCGATACTCGCTTTACACAAATCCAGAGTAAAATGAATGCGGTGTCGCATGTGTGTGCTTATGTGCTAATTAAGAGTTGGGTTTATTTAAGCCCGCAAATAAAAGACTTGCTCTTATTATATGCCCAACCCGCCACGTAGTATGAAAATATCTCACCGTTATATAACGAAGGGCAAAATGATGAAGATTTTTCTGCTCGAAGCAAAAGCGCTATTGTTCCTAGGCGGATGCAATTCACTCGGTCCCCGCGCAATTTGCGCGAGTGGAGTAATTTCGAAGAGATTTGTGTCGTGCCGCTTATGCTGCCTGCACGTTGATTAATGACTCAAAATTTGTATTCATATTTTTATATATTCCTTCGTTCTCATTGCTGAAGTTCTTAAGTAGATCCTCTACTGACTCATTAGTGAAAAGAAGTTTTAACAATGAGGTCTTGAAAAAGTCACCAGACTAACTTGTTGGCCTACCTATACAGCTTATTTTACGGCACAGCCAAATAGTGAGAACTGCTACAAAATCTGTTCAGTACCTAGTTATTATGTTTAATAATATTATTTTAATATTGTCACATACACACAACACCATCTAGCCCAAACTAAGCAGAGCTTGTACTATACTAAACAATGGATAAACATACATAAATATATACTTACTTACTTTTTTTTGTAAATACATGCATATTATACCTACATAGAAACACCCAGACCAAGACAAACATCCATGTTCATGCACACAAATGTTTGACTTGTGCGGGAATCGAACCCGCGACCTCAGGCGTTGCAGTCGGTCACACTAACCACTACGCCATCGAGGCCGACTGTGATATATGTGATACTTACCTGAATAAACAGTGAGACTGGGGGACGTATAAAGAGATAATTGTTCTTAAACCCTTGTTTTGGGTTCATAAATAGGTACCTAATGCGCATTTATATTTTATTGTCGAAGTAAACTTGATAAGGATAGTTACGTGACTATACATCTGTATCAGAATTAACCATAGATCTTGGTACCTAATGTAAACATGCACCTAATTTCTATTACTTATAATAAACTAATTGCGTATGCATTCGATTAGTGGCGGTACCCCAAATGATAAGGCACTTACAATCATAAGATCGTTGGTTCGATCACCGTCTATTGCATTACAGACTAATATGAATATAAGTGAGATAGCAAGCAAAATAAATAAAATTGGCAACAGACTATTAACAAAAAAACATAAATTTGAAAACAATATGCTTCGATACGATACGTTCTTAAACAACAAATTATGTTCGGGTACTTTGAAATAACTACACTGGAACATTGAGACAACTGCCATCTTAGTCTCCCCGTGACCATGGCTGCTGAAAAGCAACCGAAACGTCGGGGAAAGTGTAAACATAAATATAAATAGTATAATAGTATAGCAATAGTATAAATAGTTTTAATAATTTAATTAGCTTACAAATTAGTAAAGTTTAGTAGTAATAGTAGTGTAACAGTTTCTAAACTTTGTAATAAAGTGTCAAATAAACAACGCAATAAAATCCGTATATAGCAGTTTAATTTCAATGAACAAATATTTGTTTAATTGTCGATATATAATCCGTATTGAAGCTCGTGAAGTATCGTATGACGAGTGTACATTTCCGCAATTTAATACGCGATATTGATACTGTTTTGTAGCCGTACCCGGTCGGCATTGTGTCGGGTGGTATACAGAAAACAGTTGTATCGTGTCTGTGCTTCACTAGCGTCGTTCCGCTAAAAACAAAAATCTGGCGTGTGACGTTGGTCAACGCCTGCACGTGGAAGTGTTCTCGACTTCTAAACCCGGTGTTTAGACTAACAACGCGTACTGCAAGGGCCAGTCAGGGAATGTGCGCGAGCCTCACCGACGCGGCCGGCCGCTCCGGGCGAGCGGGAGTCGGCGCACGCTACAAGCCAGCCGGTTTAACATCGTTAAACTATACCGTGAAATGCGTGACGACAGCTTACTAAGCAGATACGACTGCGTTGTGCAGCGATCAATGCCTAGTAAGTGTCGACACAGCAGAAGACATACACTTCCAACGATCATTCACGCCTCTCTCCTTATATACTAACCGCCGAGAAAAAGTTGATAGCGCGATTCAGACCTTTTTGTTAACATACCAATAAATACTAATTTTATCGACACCATATTTTTACTGAGCTTTAAACCAGCGATGAGGATTAAATTAATAATAAATGAACTCGAATATTTCTTACAGTTTTCATAAAATTAATTATTTTCCGATTCGCTCGGCCGCGTTTTAAGCAGAACCTAACAGCGACATCTGTTGCACCGCACAGACGTGAGAGCCTTTCCTTCGAACACTGCCATAGAGGCAAAACATTATAAAAATATGAACCAAAGACTTAGTATTGTTATCTGAAAGAGATATAGGAATCTACTTAAAAGTAATATTATATTATGCATAATAATTTGCGTACTTTGTTGATACTCATTCAGAGATTGAACTTAATCTTGCAAACCTGGGAGGAGTACTTAATGTTAATTTAGTGCATTTTTTCTCATTAAAATGTAAATTAATGAAATCTTAAACCGATGTATATGAATTTATCATCTAATTTGCATTTTTGTTCTAAACTTATAACATTATTCTTCAAAGTATAATGTAAAGTTTTTTTATTTTAATTTCGCCACTTACATCTGATTAGTTGTTGACTTTATAATTATTTTTTTGTGTAATGTTTAACGGGAATTAATGCGACTATACAAATTTTTTTAACGCTTGGCTTTTCAATCAAGTGTAACTGCCCGTGGTCACATTGGCCATTGCAACGTATGTCAAGCTTATAAAAAAGGTGACATTGTCATATTATTATAACGCATAATCGAATTAATTAAGTACATGAATTAGTTACTATTACCAAATACATTCATTATGCAACGCGACACTATAAAAGTGATTTATTAATTGTAATCTATACTAATATTATAAAGCTGAAGAGTTTGTTTGTTTGTTTGAACCCGGTAATCTCAGGAACTACTGGTTCGATTTGAAAAATTCTTTTGGTGTTGGATAGCCTATTTATCGAGGAAGGCTATAGGCTATATAAGATCACGCTACGACCCACGGGGGTGGCGCAGTAACGATAAACGAGGGTAAACCGCGGGAACATCTAGTTTTTCATAAGTTTAACCTGTCATTACACGGAATACCAGATATAATTGAAACCCTATTGTGTCTGGCCGCCGGCGTGCCGCTGCTACTCAATAGGTTAATATGAAATTTATTTAATATTTTATTGATCTGTCGAATTTTAGAATACCAGACATAATTAAAAATCTGTTGTGTCGGGCCACTCGTGTTCCGCTGCGACTTAATAGGCAATTTAAAATTTATTCAATATCAATCTGTCAAGTCTTAGAATATCAGACATAATTAAAAATCTATTGTCTGGCCACCGATGTTCCGCTGCGACTTAATAGGTTAATTCAAAATGTATTTAATATTTTTTAATCCGTCAAGTCTTAAGGTGTTACCAGACCAATCGATCGATCGTCGATCGATGGTGGATTAGTCGACGTCGATCGATAGTTTCTACCAGACCAATCGACGTCGACAACTTCGATCAATATCAAGCGATGCCGTCGATCGACGATCGATCGATTGGCCTGGTAACACCCATACTAGGCTTAATTAAAAATTAATTGTGTCTGGCCACCGATGTGCCGCTGCGACTCAATAGATTAATTTCAAAATAATTTAATATTCTTTAATCTGCCAAGTCTTAGCATACCTACCAGACTTAATTAAAAATCTGTTGTGTCTGGCTACTGGTGTGCCCCGCGTCTTGGAAGTTTCAGCTGTCCTTACTATCTTTTTCTATATTACAGAGGCGGGTGGGACAAGTTCTGGCGGCGTTACAAGTGGGCCAGGTCGCGCGGCTCGAGCCCGGGCCCTCGAGCTGGCCCAGCAACTGGCCTCGTCACTCCAGCACGCGGTGCCGCCGCCTCCCCGGCCCGACTTCACCACCGCCAGTGCGATATTACGATGGCTCCAACAGAACAACAACTCTGTCGCCCTGGTGAGTAAAATAGGAACTAATATTTGTTGTTATAAGTATTTTTAAACGCGCCTCGATATTTGTAAGATTCTACGTGATGGAGATGAGATACCTCGGATAAAAATGAGTTTCAGTGTAATTAAAAAGTTTTTTTTTTTTTTTCACGCAATATCTAGCCCAAACTAAGCAGAGCTTGTACTATGGGTACTAGACAATGGATAAACATACATATATACGTTTTTTTTGTAAATACATACATATTATACATAGAAACACCCAGACCAAGACAAACATCCATGTTCATGCACACAAATGTTTGACTTGTGCGGGAATCGAACCCGCGACCTCAGGCGTGGCAGTCGGTTACACTAACTATTACGCCGTCATCGAGGCCGTCAAATTAAATTTAAATATATCTATACTAATATTATAAAGCTGAAGAGTTTCTTTGTTTGTTTGTTTGAACGCGCTAATCTCAGGAACTACTGGGTCGATTTGAAAAATTATTTTAGTGTTGAATAGCTTGTTTATCGAGGAAGGCTATAGGCTATATAACATCACACTACGACCCACGGGGGCGGCGCAGTAACGATAAACCGCGGGAATATCTAGTATATAATATGCGCTATAGACACCGCGTCAAAAAGTGGATTCTCCTTAAAAATGTAGTGTGTTAACAGCTGGTTTAAAATTTCGCAAGATTGTGAATGATTTACCACTCGTTATATATTTTTATTTATACAGAGTGTAACAATAGCGCATGGTCATATTTTATGGTTGTAAAGTATTGGTGATAAATATTTACGGTGTAATGCACATCCAAAATTAATTTTCTTAAGTTGATTTTCCATGAAGATTAAAATGGACTTAATAAACGATCTGTTTGGTAGTCAATATCAGTAATTTTATTTAGCTTCTTATTTCTTTACTTGGTCATCGCAGACAAATACTTACTGCTCTCAATATCCTCAGGAGACGTTACGGACAGTTAAATCAAATTACGTTATCTATCAATCAGTAGCGTAGCGTGTCTTGGAGGATAGGCACGTATGACAGTTTTTTTATATGTTTTTTTCCCGGGAAGCACGAGATTAAGGGCCACTTGCACGTCATCGTGCTGTCGTCAGTCATCTGTGTAAGGGTGACTGAGATGCCACGATGTTTTAAATCTATTTAGTGCTAAACGTATTTTGTGAGTTGTCGTGCAAGTGGCTCTAAGTGACATTGTGGATAACATTTTACAAATTTTTGCTTACACACGTTAGGGGCCTCTGTAGCCCGGGGGCCCCGTATCATTGATACGGCTGATACGGCGGTAGCTACGCCCCTGCTATCAATGATCAATTTTATTATATCATCAGCATTTACCATCTTATACCTCTTGATTACCAAAATCACTTTTCTGTAAGTGAGTATTAGAGACTATGGTTTTTACTGAATGCAAATCCTGTGCTAATGGTTTTGGGTTCGATTTGGTCGGACGTGTTAATGGATTTTCTGTCTAGAAATTCTCAGTAGCAGATACTATGTACATATGAGATTTTATACAATGTTGAGTACCTATTTCACGTAAGCTATAGGGTCCCTATAGGGACTTAAAATATAACCACACTCTATTGCTACACTTTGTATATTAATTTTAGCGAAACATATTTATCAGAGTGAACGACTCTGAACCATTGCAAAAACATGTTTTGTCTTTGCTCTAAAACTGGGTCAAAGAAGCCTATTTGTCCACATTAACATTGAAACATTTTCTGTCTCTTTACTCGTTTTGTAAGTTTAGCTATATAAATAGTTGCTTGCAGCGATGTTTGGACTGTAGGGTGGGTAAACTTAAGATTTAGTGCCGGCGCAACTTTACTCTTTTAAGAGTCATCTCCCGCAGCTGCATACAATTAACTGACACAAAAGACACCCAGACTCGGAACAATAATTTTCGGATAGCACAAATAATTGTCCCGTTTGGGATTCGAGCCCATAACACTAGGGGAGAAAAAAATGCAACACACCTCCGGAATAATATCGGTATAAATTTCGCTTTATGGCTTTTTATTATTCTTTCATTAGTATTTTTAAAAGGACGTCACTCGCTCTAAGCTTACTTAGTCTTCTTGTACAGGGTGTCCCGTAAATAATGGATCAAACGGAAATGGTAGATAGCTCACTTAATTACCTACAACTAATTTGAACAGTTTTTTGCAATACCTTAGGGTTGTCGAGAAATTTTTTTTTTTTTTTTTCGATTTTTCTGCCTAAAATTAGTTTTTTTTATGCCATGGTTGCAAATAATGACATTTTTTAGATCTTTTTTCTTATAAACATTGCTAGATAGATTGCCAACAAATAATCATATCATTTTTGCAAATGACATTCCATACCTTAAAAAAAAACAATTAAGAAAGTGAATATTTAATTTATTTCATCTTTTTGTCTAAACTTCAAAAAAATCTCCTGTAAAAAAAATGTATGGCACCGAAGTGTACCATGATTTTAAAAACATGTACAGTTAATGAGGTTTCTAAATTTGTATAAAACATACGGTTAACTACTTTAATTGCAAAGTTGTTGCTATGAATTTGAAGATAGGGGCAAAATCATAAACATCTAAATTAATGAAATTAGTGTGAAGTCACTTCTTTTCTCACTTTCTGAATGATTTAAAGACAGTCTAGGCGCTTGTAATACTAATAATAGCTTTATTTCTCAATTTGGCATCGTTACCTGCCTCAAGGTCAAGTATTAACAAAGGCAAAAAAGGGACAAGACGCCATGAGTGAAAGTGATAGATAGCGCTTCTTTTGGATGTTATTGTTGTCACTCCGGTTTTTTCGTCGGCCACCCCCTACCCTACCTACCACTCAACACAAGTACCTGGCTTCATTGTTGCGTGCGGTTAGTCGCGTCTTGCTGCTACATTCGATAACTTTGCTTTTCGTTTCGTTTATGTTTTTGCTGTAAATTACGACTATTGCTTTGAATTTGGACTGTGTGAATTGCCTATCGATTTTGGACTGTTTGTTTCTTGGAACTAACGACTTGGCGATCTAGTGTTGGACTCAGAAAATCAGTTTTTTTTTGTGCTTTAACCTTTAGACTTTGCAATGCTACGTTACGAGTACACACCACGTGAATACGCCAACATGCATTTAATTTACGGCGAAGCAAGATGCAATGCCAGAGCAGCCGCAAGATTATACCGGGAAAGGTACCCCAACGAGCGTCGTCACCCTGATTATCGGGTTTTCATTCGGGTGCATAACTCGCTTAGTGAAGGAAGGATTGTCGGTACTGGAGTTGGAAGTACTAGTGAAGGAAGGCCGCAACATGTCAACGACGAAATAATCTTAGAACAAATAGAGGAAGATCCGTCAACGTCAGTCCGAGCTATAGCACGACGCACCGGTATACCACGGACAACGGTGCACAGAGTTTTAGGAAGGCACCGGTTGCACCCGTACCATGTGCGACGTGTTCAAACACTGGACCCCAGAGACTACGTTAAAAGAGTTGAATTTTGCCGAAAAATGCTGAGAATGATTCGTGAGGATCCGCAATTCTTTAATAAAATTTTATGGAGCGACGAGTCTTCCTGCAGAAAAGACGGGTACACAAATATGCATAATTTACATAGCTGGCAACTAGTCAATCCACGTTTAATGAGAGAAAATAGAAGTCAAACCCAATTTAAAATAAATTTGTGGTCAGGAATTATAAATGGTCAAATAATAGGACCCTTTGAGTTGCCTGCAAATTTAAACGCTGAGTATTATTTGCATTTTTTAAGACACGAGTTGCCAAATTTACTCAGTTGTGTACCAGAAAATGTTCGAGAAACAATGTGGCTGCAAAACGATGGGTGCCCCGCACATTATGCAACAGCAGTGAGGGCGCATATGAATCATGCGTTTCCCGAAAGATGGATTGGCCGGTTAGGACCGATTTTATGGCCGCCTCGATCTCCCGATCTAAATCCGCTAGATTTTTTTTACTGGGGAAGTCTTAAAGACAGAGTTTACCGAACACCCATAACCACAATTGAGAACCTACGCCAGAAAATTCAAACAGCTGCTGCGGAACTTAATGGAATAAATTTTGGTCGACGCTTAAGAGCTTCGTTTATTAGGAGATGCAGAATGTGCATAAGTGTAGGGGGGAAACAATTTGAACAATTATTGTGAAAAAAATTAAAATAAATGATTACTTTACATAATTTTCGTTTTCTTTATTTTTATTTATCACCTGGATAACGATGTCAAATTGAGACATAAAGCTATTATTAGTATTAATGAAGCCAGGTACTTGTGTGGAGTGGTAAGTAGGGTAGGGGGTGGCCGGACGAAAAAACCGGAGTGACAACAATAGCATCCAAAAGAAGCGCTATCTATCACTTTCACTCATGGCGTCTTGTCCCTTTTTTGCCTTTGTTAATACTTGACCTTGAGGCAGGTAACGATGCCAAATTGAGAAATAAAGCTATTATTAGTATTACAAGCGCCTAGACTGTCTTTAAATCATTCAGAAAGTGAGAAAAGAAGTGACTTCACACTAATTTCATTAATTTAGATGTTTATGATTTTGCCCCTTTCTTCAAATTCATAGCAACAACTTTGCAATTAAAGTAGTTAACCGTATGTTTTATACAAATTTAGAAACCTCATTAACTGTACATGTTTTTAAAATCATGGTACACTTCGGTGCCATACATTTTTTTTACAGGAGATTTTTTTGAAGTTTAGACAAAAAGATGAAATAAATTAAATATTCACTTTCTTAATTGTTTTTTTTAAAGGTATGGAATGTCATTTGCAAAAATGATATGATTATTTGTTGGCAATCTATCTAGCAATGTTTATAAGAAAAAAGATCTAAAAAATGACATTATTTGCAACCATGGCATAAAAAAACTAATTTTAGGCAGAAAAATCGAAAAAAAAAAAAAAAATTTTTTTTCTCGACAACCCTAAGGTATTGCAAAAAACTGTTCAAATTAGTTGTAGGTAATTAAGTGAGCTATCTACCATTTCCGTTTGATCCATTATTTACGGGACACCCTGTATAGCGGGGGTCTTTACAAACTTTCAGTCAACGGGCACAAAGAACAGTCAAACTGTGAAGCAGACGAAGTTGCGCGGTCAGCTAGTCTTGTCATAAAACGAGCAATAATTGCGTAGTGAATTACAGTTGTATAAAATTACTTTGTATTCAAGTGTTCCTAAAATTACATAGTATATTTGTGTGAGGTATTTGATTAAGTTAATAATAATAATAATAAAATAGTTTATTACAGTAAAAAGATTTACAAATTTCTCTTAAGCTAGGTACACAAAAATAAAACCATTAACAAATTTATACATTCATAAGAGGTCATCGTTGACGACCGTACTAGTAGATATCAACTGTATCACAGTCGCCAGCGTCACAGTATAAATATAAAACAGTACGGAAACTACCTACAAACGTTCGAAACGGCACACTCACACAAACATGCGCATCGACGAGACCCCTAAGCGGTTATCGCGGTGCTGTCAGTAGTGAGTGCCGCGTCAAGACAAGTGGTCACGAATAAGTTTATTTCCGCGATTTTTAAAAATGCCACGAGCGTATTGTGATTTGTGTAGTATACGGATGTTTGAACTCGGCTTCATCAAAACCGGAGCTATCGTTTTTTAAACTTCCTGCTGACTTTGCAAGGGAAGAATGATTTATTGTTATAATTGTACACGAATTTTAAGTCTGTGTGATCGATCATAATAAATATATATACAGTCTATATGTAATAGTGTGTGTTTTGTTTTTAATTAAAATAAATGTTTATTACATGAACAATCATCATTTTCTGGAAAAATTCGTGATATTTTATTTTGACATTATGCCATATTTGTTCCTGTCGTAATCTGTTCTTTTAGGCATATTACTTGTTTGTTGTTGTTGTGTGTGATGTTTCACATCTGTCAGGCGTCCCGTGACGGCTCATTTGATATTTTTCGTCATGGGTGTCGTTTTCATGGTTTTCGAATGTGTTAAAGCCGATAGTGCTGTCAAAATAGAAATCCAAGATGGCGGCTGCAATAAATTATCAACTTTTTCGTCATGGGTGTCGTTTTCATGCAAGTTGCTGTGTGTCAATATTAAACTGTTTTTCGTATTTTAAACTATCGTCTTTTGCCGAGATTAACTGACGCCATGAGATTACCTATTTAAATTTTATTTGTAAACTAGTTATTTCAATTCGATTGATTGATCACCACAGAACACAAATGTATTAATAAAAAAAAAATATATAAAAAAAGTGACAACCCTATTGCTTCAATGGAGCGTAGGTAATTATTATATCAACTCGGCTTAGTTTCCATACTGTTCTATATTTATACTGTGCCAGCGTCTTCCATCCAGAACGATTCATACACAACAAGTATTGCTCGGTTTTGCAACAGTAACTTTTAGATATTAGAGGTATCTTTAAACATATAATTTAAACTTTAATAAATAAATATTACTGTGGTGTCGTGGAACACCAGGTAGGAACGAAGTTCCTTCGGCTAATGTAGAATCGACACAAATTGCAAAAAAAATCGTGCTCAATTCACTAAATAGAATAAAGAATATTCATTTATACCAATATATTTAAATGATTCCAAACATTTAAATATATTGGTCATTTAGTGATTTCTGATATCCTGGTATTATACACTACTCGCTTGTGTATGCGACTGTCGCGCCTGCGCACGTCTCATTTAACGGTTTTATTCCACGCACTTTTTTCCACGGATTTTTTCTTACGGTTTTACTATCACATTTTTTTCAGTTCGGTCGCACAGCAAAATCCCTATCCCCTCCAAGCCTGCCGTAAGGAACTTCGTTCCAAAATTAATTCCAAAATTAAGATCTACACTACCAATGACTGAATGTGCGTGTGTGTGTGTGTATGTGTGTGAGTGTGAGGGTGTGGGTGTGAGGGTGTGTGTGTGGGTGCGTATGTGTATGTGGTTGTGTGTAGTTTGTCAGCACGTTATACGAGTAATATTTTCACTTTCAGCATAACTTAGCTTAAGAGCCATTTGCGAACTGTATTTTTGCATTTTTGGAGAGAAAGGGGATAAATATTATTTACTTTGTTTGCTATGTTGTATAGATGATTACTTATCACATAATATTGGATTATACTAAGGAAGAGCATACCTTAAGTTCTTCTGACAGGCAGATGAGGTTTATTTGCGGTTTGCGGTTATTAATTACAGGCGAAACTTCAGAAATAATTAAGCAGTGGATTAAATCTGAGCCCGGGTCGCGCAATGTAGGTTATGAAACAAAATGAACGGCGTTTTGATGTTTTTGCTATTTTGATATCATATGCACGTATTCAATCTATACTTATATTATAGAGGAAAGAATAGATTTTTGTTTATAAAGATTTAATACAAAATCTACTCTCTTCTCCTTAGCCTTTATTATTCCCAAGTCACTTGGGGTCGGCTTTCTAGTCTAACCGGATTTGACTGGATATCAGTTTTTACACGGAGCGACCGCCATCTGACCCCCGCAACCCGAAGGCTAACGATAACCTAAGGCTAGACCAGTGTCAGGATATTAGAGGACACTGACTTCCCAATAACGACTGCCATAGATGTTCATGGCAGCCGGGACTGACGGCTTAACGTGCTCTCCGAGGCATGGAGCAGGTGATAATTGTCAATCAATACGCACATAAGTTAGAAAAGTCATATAACTTCCGAAAGTCAGAGGTGCGCGACGTGGGTTCGAACCCGAGACCCTCTGCTTTGCAGTCTGTTGGTCTCCTCACTGAGCTATCGCTGCTATAAAAAAAAAAAGAAACTACTCAACTGATGTAAAAAATTCTTTCTCCATTAAAAAGCTACATTAACACAGAGTAACATCGGCTACATTATATTAAAAAAGAACCGTTACTAACATACTAACCCAACCTACTTTTATGCGAGCGAAGCCGCGGGAAAATAGCTAGTTTTTGATATATTTCTAACTAGATAGTTGGAAATTTATGTGTATGGATTACACCGAAGTATTGTGTGCGTATCCCTAGTGGATTTGGCCAAGCAGTAGACCCTCTTCTCAGTTTAAGATCAAAATGGATTGCATAAAACAAGTTCTAAAAAGATAAACCTCGATCGTGTGCAGTGTTCATGCAAGTCGAATCTCAGTAAGGCTTACGATTTAAACTCCGACGGCTATAGAAGCCTTTGGAAACTGTGTGCGGAAGGAAACTAATTGCACACCCATGGTACGTTTGCTCGCTGACTTGAATACTCTCTCAACAAACGTACGTACCGAGCACGCGGTACTACACACACGCTTCACTTCGACTGGATCGTCTTTACACTGATATTCTATTGGGATTTAACATTATAGTAAAAAGTTTTTCACTGCCGTGTTTAATTATTTAGGGGTAGTTAACTGCACAGCAAAATATGCTTACCAAAAATACTAATTGCACACCAAAATATATTTAAAGGGATCAAACTAAGTCGATGGAGCCCCGCTAGGCGGGGCTCCTATTTTTGGGTGGATTTAAGAAGGAACCTAATATAACCTAACCCTTTCGAGACGGAATGCAGTGATTTGAGGCGTATAGGTGCTCGTTATGATATATTTTAGTAAGCATATTTTGCTGCGCAATTAGTATTTTTGGTGGTTATTATATTTAATCCCATTATTTAGTTCTGGACAAACCTGCACAATCGGTAAAATGAAATATGAAGATCCTAACTAATAATTATAAATGCGAATGTGAGTTTGTTTGTTTGTTATGCTTTCGCGTCTTAACTACTCGACTGATCATCATGAACTGTCGCATACAATATTGTCAGGGGAACAGAAAAGGACATAGGATAGGTACCTTTTATCCAGGAAATAGTACTATTACTAACGTACCCTACATTTACGCAAGGAAGCCACGGCAAAATCAAGTAATATTATATTATCTGAATATAAGTTTGTTTGTTTGTTATATTTTTACGCCTTAAAATCGGCCTCGATGGCGTAGTGGTTAGTGTAACCGACTGCCACGCCTGCGGTCGCGGGTTCGATTCCCTCACAAGTCAAACATTTGTGTGCATGAACATCGATGTTTGTCTTGGTCTGGGTGTTTCTATGTATAATACGTATGTATTTACAAAAAAAAAAATATAAGTATCTATGTTTATCCATTGTCTAGTACCCATAGTACAAGCTTTGCTTAGTTTGGGCTGGATGGTGTTGTGTGTATGTGGTAGAACATTATTACTATTATTATTAATTACTCGATCATCATGAAGCTTTACGTTCTCAGGGGAGCGGAAATGGACTTAAGGTACCTTTTATCCAGAAAAAAAAGGGCTGTTACTAACCTAACCTATTACTACGCGAGTGAAATAGCCGGCAAAATATAGTTTACTTATAAATGTTGAATATTGATCGCTTGCTTCAGATGTTGAGGGCATAAGGAACTAACTCGGTTACCTGTCGACACTTAACAAGTGAAGTCAAAGAGTCGAGGCTGAAGTTGACCGCCAATTCAATTAATTGACTACGTAGGTACGTGGTGGTAGCCAACGAAGCTGGCTCTCTCATTCTATTAAATCTTCAACCAATATGCACGTTAATTTTCTTCTGTACCATCACTTGAAATTACCTTACCATAGTTAAAATACATACATTGTTTACGTAAGCCGTTTTCTCTTTGAAATTAAACTAATATATTTGGATTTTATCGCATTTTTTATTTTAATAATAATAATAATATTTTACCACATACACACAACACCATCTAGCCCAAACTAAGCAGAGCTTGTACTATGGGTACTAGACAATGGATAAACATTACATATATACTTTTTTATTGTTTTATAAATACATACATATCATACCTACATAGAAACACCCAGACCAAGACAAACATCCATATTCATGCATACAAATGTTTTACTTGTGCGGGAATCGAACCCGCGATCTCAGGCGTGGCAGTCGGTTACATTAACCACTACGCCATCGAGGCCGATTTGATGTTAGTAAATACACCTTAATACTATGTTAGTAAAATTTCACTTCGCACACTTAATACTAGTGCGCTCGGCCGGTACTTGTCCGCGGAAGCGACGGAATACCACATCTTGCGGCCAAAAGCTTTCGTCTAACACCTTGTGCAGGTAGCAGTCAGGTACACGCACGACGAACGCTTAAAGTTGACGTTGCGGTGCGACTCTAGCAGCTGCACTCTCGGGACGTACTTCAGCTTTTGGCACACGTACTTCGCGATGTCCTCCGCCTCAGTGGTGTAGTGCAGGCGCGAGATGTACACCGGCGTGTTCGGGGACGTGGCACGCACCTTCAGGTTGGGGTCCACAGGTGCCTTGCCACAACCGTTCTTAATGTTTCGCGACCGGCGCTTCCTCCGTTGCACCGTCACGAAACCATCCTCGGTAGCCCGGTTCGTTGCTTTTGTAGGCAAGGGCTTAGCCGGGGCGCTCGCAGTGACCGTGGGATCAGCTGTTCTTACGATTCGCGCAGCACAGCGGGGAGGAGCTGCGGGTGCGGGAGCGGCGCTGCGTGACGCGCTTGCGGCGCATAACGCAGGCTCAGCAGTCGGCGCCGGCGACAAAATCGCTGACGCATAACTCGTCGCCGATGTGTTGAGGCATGCACCTCGACGCATGTTCACATTGTTTACACGCGTCGGTGACCCAGTTATTGGCACAGACTTGCGCAACGCCTCTAGTTCGATGCGCAAATCTGCAACAGTGACCTCCGATGCACTCAACTTCATCTGCACTTCTGCCAAACTTGCCTTTAAAAAGACGATGTCTTTTAAAAGGCTAGTGACGTCGACGTGATCGAAAGTGACGGGAGGTAACTTGTGTAAGTCTCTCGCCACAAATGTCGGCACGTCATCTGGATCGGTCTCCTTAAGTAGCGTTATGACGTCCTGCAGACTCTTCCTTGTCCCGTCACGTCGACGAGACACCATCTGGTCGCTCTTGTTCAGCAACCGGAACACCAGCTGCTTAGCAGCTGCAATCTCTTCCTCGCTAAAGTTCGACGCGCAGATCTAAATGACGGATACCTCGTCCATCACGTCCAGCTTCTGCTGCATGAACGCCAGCAGTTCATTTGCCACGAGTGACACACTCATGGTAACACAAATAACGAGCGTCGGCTCGCGCCGCGCCTCACAATAATAATATTAATTATTATATTCGCTGCACACGTCCGCCTCAGAGCGTTACATTTACTGTTGACCAGATAACACCTTTTTTTGCTTTATTAAACTATAACATTATCATTGTAACATGGTCTAATGAACAATATCGATCTGTGGTACGTAGGGGACGCTTCGTTAGCTAAACAACGGGATTAACCGCAGGTTGCTGGCAGCTGTCTGTCTGCTGGAGTGTCTTTCAGCTCAATGAATATGCTATGATGTAGCTTTCGGTTAAGCTACGGACAGCGCCCGACTGTATTCGAGTTTGCATCTTAACGTTTAGAAGCGATGGGTAAACACTATTAGAAAATAACATGATACGAAAATTGTAGGCTTCTGATGTTGATATTAAACTCACTGCACTCGTAGCCACTGTCTCCCTGAGCAGCTAGCACCAACACCTCTTAAAGCCACAATATACAATATAAGGATATGATAATGAAATTAAATATGAAATGGGGATTATTAAAGTGCTTCGCTCGTTAACAACATTTCCGTGGTCTGTTGAAGAGATAAGAACCATGGACTCGAGCATTAATCTTAGAATACCAGACATAATTATAAATCTATAGTGTCTAGCCACCGGTGTGCCGCTACTCAATAGGTTCAGGGCGCTAATTTGTAACTATATCTAATATAAAAAACAAAAATACATTTTGGCTGCTTGTCCATCAGTCTGTTAATGCTGGCATAAACTAAAAACTAAATAACGAATTATATGTTGCGTTCGTTCATATGGCTATTTGGTAGGTTGGCGATTAACTGGAAATCTAGGCCACGTCTCATTTAATTCTGTTCACTAGAACATGCAATATGCATGTAGTAAGTGCGCTCACGTTAATATATTTCTGCGCGTTTTTGTACAGTTACCATTAAAATGAATAAATAAATAATTTATTTCTTTGCAGGACTTGGGTACTTAAGTTTTTACTTAGATAAAATATTGTCCTTGCTACATTTAGCCAATTTTGGCATGCAATACTATAGCAAAAACTAAAATAATCTATTAAAGTAAAAACTACGTATGTCATGAATATCTACGGCAGTCGTTATTGGGAAGTCAGTGCCCTCTAATATCCTGACACTGGTGTAGCTTTAGGGTATCGTTAGCCTTCGGGTTGCGGAGGTCAGATGGCAGTCGCTCCGTGTAAAAACTGATATTCAGTCAAATCCGGTTAGACTAGAAAACTGACCCCAAGCGACTTGGGAATAATAAAGGCTAAGAAGGAGAAGAAGATAGTAAAACTCCGAAATAAACATGAATTCAATTTTATCTTTACAGTCGTAACATGCAAATTATTGTAAGCATTCTGAGTGGTCAATATCTTAGAAAAGCACTTTCTCTGATATAATATATCTCTGATAGTGTTCATATATTTATTTTTGGGTAGATTATTTAATGGTTTGATCTTTCTAAATCCAGAAACATGTGCCTAACCAGCATACGCCTGCGCATCGTAACGTATACAGCCTAGACAAGTAGCACCACTGGCTTTTAATTTGGTCAGCATAGGTTGTCGAAAGCAATCGAAATGTCTAACAACGTTCCAAGCCAAAAATGATTTCGGATCAATGTAACGGTAAAGGGTAGATTTCATCATCATGATGTCAGCCAAAAGACGTCCACTGCTGGACATAGGCCTCCCCCAAGGTTTTCCACACAGACCGGTCTTAGGCCACCCGCATCCAACCGCTTCCCGCGACCTTTACCAGGGTAGATTTACTTCATCTAAAACCAAATAGTACATGAATAAAGTTTACACTACTAGGCAGATGTTCAGGTTTGAGGTTCTCTATTGATTCGTATGAAATTTAAGGCATAATTTATTATGGCATACTTTTAATTAACATCATCATCATCATCATCATCATCAGGCTATAATAGTCCACTGCTGGACATAGCCCTTTTAATTAACGCATAACATTAATTCTAGTTACTTGATCACGCATATTTTTCCATCCCTATTAGCCATACTTAGTATTAAATTAAGAATCCCATTATTTTAAGCATCTATACTAATATTATAAAGCTGAAGAGTTTGTTTGTTTGTTTGAACGCGCTAATCTCAGGAACTACTGGTTCGATTTGAAAATTCTTTTAGTGTTGGATAGTCTATTTATCGAGGAAGGGGAAAACCGCGGGACCTCTAGTAATATTATAAACCCACTAGATGTTCCCGCGGTTTCACCCGCGTTTATGGTTACTGCGCCGCCCCCGTGGGTTGCAGCGTAATGTTATATAGCCTATAGCCTTCCTCGATAAATAGGCTATAGAACACTAAAATATTTTTTGAAATCGAACTAGTAGTTCCTGAGATTAGTGCGTTCAAACAAACAAACTAAATAGATTACGCTATTAAAGTATAATATTCATCGTTATACAAATAATAGTCCCGAATACTTAGTAAAATAAACATGTTCGCGGCTTACAGGTAGCCAAAGGCCATCCCGCCGCTTCTAAACCCACTGTCTCAGTGACCCTTAAAAAGGTGTATACAAAACAAGGTTCCATCAAAATGTCTATACCCAATATCTCATTCTAAGTAAACATCTATTCCAAAACTTTGTAAACGTGGTTGTTTCATAAGTTTGTATGCCCTTACAACCCAACAAGCAGTTGAATAGTCTACCAAAACTATTCATACCAGTATAGTTTAACTACGCCCGCATACAAACATTTTTTTTAAATTCTGGTAGCAACGCCAGCTTCTTGTCATCTGTATCAATGTTTCAAAGAGGCACTTTTTTATGCAAATAATGTGGCGAACAAGCACACGGCCCACCTGATGGTAAGTGGTCACCGTAGCCTATGGACGCCTGCGACACCAGAGGCATCACTTGCGCGTTGCCGATCCTTTAGGAAAGGAAGTGGGAAGGAGAAGGAGCGGGATGGAGAAAAGAGGGTGATTGGGCCTCCGGCACTCTCACTCACCGAACGAAACACAACAGTAGGAATACTGGTATTTCACGTCGATATTCTGTGAGAGAGTAGTACTTCCCCGGTCGAGCCGGCCTATTAATGCTGAAATCAGCGAGGCTCTACTACTCTTGTAGAAAAGTTTAGCTGTATTTGTATACAGAATAATAGGCAGATTTGGATAGCCAACCTATTTATTATGCATACGCCCACAACTCGTTAGGCCAATTACACTGGACTTCACTGCAATCATTCCGCAATCACATCACTGCACTGGTCGGTCGGTTACACGGATATTGCCGGACATATCATTTGTATGTTCAACTAGCTGTTACCTGCGACTTCGTCCGCGTAGATTTTAACTAAAAAGTGTTTGTCGCCGCGGAACCCAACTATATTTCTCTGCCCAAGTTACTTAAATGGCGTAGTTTTTATAGTGTAAAGCTAGATAATAGCATGGCTTACTCAAAAACAACATTTAAATATGCGTCGTTAGATTACACGCTGTCAAAGAATGCGTACGAAAAATAAAGATTCACAGCTCCTCCCCCGTAGGTGATAGCGTGATAATATGTAGCTTATATGTTGACCCGACCTGTTAGTAATATTCATGCAAAATTTGGAGTAAATCCACGCAGTACTTTTTGAGTTTAGCCCGGACATACATACAGACAAACAGACAAAAATTCTTAAAACTATATTTTTGGCTTCGATATCGATTGTAGATCACGCCCCAAGTATTCTTTTAAAAAAATATTCAATGTACAGTTTTGACTTTCCTACGATTTTATTATATGTATAGATTAATAATCTTTACACTAACACATGTCTGTTCTGCTTTTATTATACCAGTGTATGTTTAAATTCGTAAATGGTTTTCTATGTGAAGAGATTGTATTTTGAAAATCTATATCTACCTATATCAATATTCTGTTTTACGTTATATAACATACTAGATTTTGCCCGCGGCTTCGTTTGCGTTACTGTAGACTTTGTGAATCAATTTCTATTTCTCGCGAACAAAATTTCTTTCTGGATGAAAGCCTACTCTAGTATCCTATGTCCTTTTCTATACTCCTGATGACGCATATGCAACATTTTATGATCATCGGTCGAGCATTTAAGGTATGAAACAAACAAACTCACATCCGCATTTATAATATTAGTTTGAAATATATCATTAATTTCATTACGCTTGTATTTATATCTTGTATGGGTTAGGCAGTGATGTATTTAATCTCACACACTGCACCGCCCAGCTTCGGCCACGTAATAGGAAGTGAATTATAGACGTCAGCGGGCACGGTTTCCTGAAAACAATGTCTTGCAATACACTGTCAAGAAATTGCTCGATGCAGGCGTACGATCGTTACGATCGGCTGTGGCGCAAGCTTTAAATTACCTTTAAATCTTCCATATAAACTATAATAAAAAGGCAAATTGCGCGTGTACATTTTACATTATATTTAAAAAGTTTGTGGCGGTTACTAAGGATTATTAACATGACTTCGGTTTTGTTATTTTTGTCAGTTTGAATGTGCGCGTGTCACGACAAAAGTATTTGATTGATTGATAATAAATATATGGTAAGTACCTCAGGACACTACAATCACTTTGTTTCAAGTAAGTTCTGAAATTCAGCTTTAAGAGACACGGTACACGACACGATATTAGATCTTAATCTATGAAATGGTCGTTTATGTTCGGTTAAGTGGTTTAGCCGTGAAAGAGTAACAGACAGACAGACAGTCAGATAGACAGACAGAGTTACTTTCGAATTTATAATATTATTAAGGATAACTTTACTCTTATAATCAATCACATTTCATTAAGATTTCGCCAAGGCTATACAGATTAATTTACCTATCTTTTTCAAATAAATTATTATTTACTTAACTATACTCTTTCATTGACGATATTCCTAAGCTTGCTAGTGCGTTTCCTTTTTTTTATTACATATAAATAAGGTATATTATTATGTAACCATAGTTACGAAGAATTGTACGACGTCAGACGAACAATGCCGATTCAACTGCGTGTGTCAAATGCATGGTTGTGTACGTGTAGTGTTTTTTCATTAATTTAATGTATTTCTAATGCATATTTTATAAAAATATTTGGATTTGCCACTCCTTCTCCATATAAACTTTAACTGTGCCAAATTTCATACTCCACCGTTCGCGCAATTATCGTAAAAACGGGTACAAAGTTTTTGCTTCACGTATTAATATAGTTGAATATCTATATAGATATTCAAGACGTTAAGGCATGTAGCGGATACTAGGACTATCAAAATTGTGGGCTCTGCACTCTGCCAGTCAATAGCATTATAATAGCAGCTATTACATAGCTTCCTGGGGAGGAGCAGGCAAAGTGCACCTTCATCATCAGGCTATAATAGTCCACTGCAAAGTGCACCTTATAGAAATTTATTTGAGGCTACCTACTCAGTTGGAATTTGCTAACTTTCTCAATCCAGAAACAGGGGTTAGTTAGTCATACTAACAAACAGTAATTGAACAGTGGGCTAGGAGGTGACACGTACGCGACTAAAGTGTGCTGTTTACTGGCCAGCATTGAACTGTGCAGATGAATGGATCTCATACGCTGTGTGCACCACTTAAGCATTCATTGGGGGCTGCCTCCCTCACGGCGCTCGCCCGTATGGGGTAACTAACCTCGCTTCTACCTTCAATACTCAGCCGCCTGTGCACGTGTGTTATGAAACACTTGAGAGCTTTGTATACGAATATATTTGATACTAGTTGCCAACCTCGGTTTCGCTTGCATACTAGACTATTAAAACACAATCCTTTATATTCAGGTATAGTGTGACTTTATATTTGTCAAATATTTTAGGACCGGTTTAAGTCTTAGAGCTTACAAACAAATTAATTTTATCTTTAATTACTGTGCCGCCCCCGTGGGTTGTAGCGTGATGTTGTATAGCCTATAGCCTTACTCGATAAATAGGCTATCCAACACTAAAATAATTTTCAAATCGAACCAGTAGTTCCTGAGATTAGCGCGTTCAAACAAACAAACAAACTCTTCAGCTTTATAATATTAGTATAGATTAGATAGTGGACCGCGGCTCCGTTCGCATAAATGAAGGTTTTGGAAAAAATTCTATCCCTCGGGAACAGTAAATATTTCTAGACAAAGGAACCTTTGTCCTTTTCTGTATCCCCCGACAACGTTCACGCAAAATTCATGTCGATGTCGGTCAAGTAATTAAGGCGTGAAATCGAGGGTAACAAACAAACTTACATTCATTTATAATATTACTTAGGATATTAGAATAATATTTTTACCCGACTACGTCAATTCCAAACGGATATGATTCGCAGTATAATATGTTTGCATTGACGTACATATATTTCACCATAGCGCCTAAACTTTCATACCGATTTTGATCAATGATGTGTCCAAAGATTCTTTATTATTCTGCTGGTGAAATTTATCAATTTGACGGATTATCGATCCAAATCTATTAATTTTTTAATGTTATTGTGATCTTTTCACCTATAGAGAGAGAATGAATGCACGGTGTAATACATAAAGGAATATATTTTAACTCGGTAACTTTACGTAATTGGAATACCAATAAGGATGGAGGTTTCAAAGCGTAACTTATCTAGATGAATCTGCTTTATGTATTAAAAATCTATGTATTAATACGTGGAGCAACAAACTTTGTACCCCTTTTTACGAAAATTGCGCGGACGAGTATGAAATTTGGTACAGTTAAAGTTTATATGGAGAAGGAGCCTAATTCTAATATTTATATAAAATATGCATTAGAAATATTTACATTAAATTAATGAAAAAACACTACACGCACACAACCATGCATTTGACACACGCAGTCGAATCGCGTTCGTAGTATTTCGACATTGTTCGTCTGACGTCGTACAATTCTCTGTAACTATGGTTACCTATACCTTATTTATATGTAATAGAGAAAAACAGAAAACAAAGTAGGTAGCTAGCTTAGGAATTTTTGGTCGAATTTTGACCACTAGGCGACCGCTAGTACCTATATAGTACTTGTATCCTAATTAATATTATAAATGGGAATATTACATTTTTTTTTAAATGTTTATTTGTTCGTTACGCTTTCACGCATTAAGTACTCGATCGATCATCATGAAATTTCGCATACTCTTTTACAGGGGTACAGAAGGACCAAGGATACTTTTCATTCAGAAAAATAGTATTGTGCCCGAGGATATATTATTTTTGACAAAATCTACATTATCGCCAGCGAAGCTGCGTTTAGAATCTAGCTGTATTGTAAATTGTTATACACTATCGTTTAGCCAGACTGCTTTGAAAACGAGTCACACTCACTAATCGGAAAACGATTAGCGAGGTTAAGCAACGTTGGGTGCGGTCAGTCTATAGATGGGTGATCGCTTAGTGGTATTTCATCTGAGCGTCTCCGTGCTTCGGAGGGCACGTAAAATGTCGGTCCGGTTGTTGTCAGATTGACAGCAGTCGTTAAGCCATGTCAGAGGCCTACGGGCGGCTTGAACAACTCTTGACAACAAGTTGGCCACTAACCACACGAAAAGAAGAAGAAAGAAGACTTCGTATAGAACGATTAAAAGCCTCTCATATTATGTTTATGTTAAATCATTGCTAGTAATACCAGTCTGCAGTTCCACCTAACGTTTGATACATAGTTTACGTGTGTGGAATACCAGAATGCGCCAACAGTTCGACCGGTTTTGAATACCTCTAGTATTGATTATTTGTGAAGCTGAAAGCTCCTGTGTAAGTTTCAATTAAATTTCGACGTTAAGAGAATTTGACTATGCACATACGATTCTTATTTGATTGCAACTTAATGAGGATATGTATGACTAGCGACGATCGGCTCGTGAGTCTAATGACGTGAGCTAAATCTTCGTATTAACCTCTAGCTTTTGCCCACGGCTTCGCTCGCGTAAAAGTAGGTTTTGTTAGTAGTAATACTTCTTTTTAATAAATATATTCTTTGTAACTCGGTGACAAGGTTTCTAATGGTTAAAGAATTTTTTAAATTGGTTGAGTAGTTTTTAATAAAACCATACAAACAAACAAAAAATCAAATCTTGCCTCTTTATAATATTAGTATAGATACCGCACGTTTCTTTCAATTTCAAGGTCTTATTCTTCTCTCTACGCCTTTATTATTCTCAAGTGACTTGGGGTCGGCTTTCTAGTCTAACTGGATTTGACTGGATATCAGTTTTTACACGGAGCGACTGCCATCTGACCTCCGCAACCCGAAGGCTAACCATACCCTAAGACTAGACCACTGTCAGGCTATTAGAGGGCACTGATTTCCTAATAACGACAGCCATAGATGTTCATGGCAGCCGGGACCGACGGCTTAACATGCTCTCCGAGGCACGAAGCAGGCGATAATTGTCAATCAATACGCACATAATTTCGAAAAGTCAAATAACTTCTGAAAATCAGAGGTGCGCGACGTGTTTTCGAACCCGACACCCTCTGCATTGCAGTCTGTTGGTCTCCCCACTGAGCTATCGCTGCGTTTTTTTAAATTTGAAGTTCTTATTACAACTTGCAAACATAAAAGTCTGCGTTAAAAGATTGTATTTTGTTTTTATATTGTATTGTTGTACATTCTTTATTTATTTGCGGTGAGCCGAAACCGTGAAACCGAGCTGGCAAACAATTTGCCAGCTCGGTTTTGTTCAATAGACGCGAGTGTAACTACGGTAACAAAGCAGGAAGATGTGTGTCGGTCATAGAATGCTTTTAAATAAACGTGAGTATATCGTGCATAATGCTTGGTACTATGTTATGTTTTCGTAATATCGTATACAAATATTTGCACAGTATATTTGGTATCTATTTCGTATCTTTTGTGTCTGCGAAATTCTGTATATTGACGAAAGAAAAGAGGATCTTAGAGTTAGAAACAAAAACCTTATTTAACATGTGGCACAGGTTTACCCTAGTACAGGCACCCCTTATATTATACTAGCTGTGCCCGCAGTCTCACCCGCGTCAGTCGTATTTGTGGTTACTGCGCCGTTCCCGTGAGCCGTAGCGTGGTGTTATATAGCCTATGTCCTTCCCAGAGTCTCAGGCTACCTCCATTCAAAATTTCATCAAAATCGGCCCAGCGGATTGAGAGTGAAAAGGTACCAGACAGACAGACAGACCGACAGACAGAGTTACTTTCGCATTTATAATATTAGTAAGGATAAGGATTACCTTTACGATGTAACATAAGCTCTGTATCCATTTGTACCAAGTTAAGTTGAATAAATTATTATTATTATTTTATTTTTGTTTTATATTTGGTCTCCCTTTTATTTCAAAGAGGTAAAAACCTGACACACGGGCCTTAGCTAAGTGCGCCATAGGGGAAAGAGTTAAGAAGTAGATGATGTAAGAAATTTACGTGTGAGGCGACATGTGTTAAGACATTGAACGCCGTGCCGGTCATAAATGACCGCGAACAATACATTTTCTATTGTATCTGTTATATGCCAATCAATGTGTTAAGTAGAACGGCTTTTTGTATGAGTGTGATTGTAGATGTCGGCATGTCAAGTATGCTCAGGCTATGTCGAAGTGTCTTAGGGACTACGCCGGTTGTAGATATGACAATAGGGATGATTTAACGGTGTCTACCTGCCATTGTAATTAATTGCCATTGTAAATAATAATTGCGAGCAGCGATAGCTCAGTGGGGAGACCAACAGACTGCAATTCAGAGGGTCTCAGGTTCGAACCCACGTCGCGCACCTCTGACTTTCGGAAGTTATATGGCTTTTCAAAATTATGTGCGTATTGATTGACAGTTATCGCTTGCTTCGTGCCTCGGAGAGCACGTTAAGCCGTTGGTCCCGGCTGCCATGAACATCTATGGCAGTCGTTATTGAGAAGTCAGTGCCCTCCAATATCCTGACACTGGTCTAGCCTTAGGGTATCGTTAGCCTTCGGGTTGCGGAGGTCAGATGGCAGTCGCTCCGTGTAAAAACTGATATCAAGTCAAATCCGGTTAGACTAGAAAGCCGACCCCAAGTGACTTGGGAATAATAAAAGCTAGGGAGAAGTAAATAATAATTGCCATAATTTATTTCTTCTCTCACACAGACAAAAGTTACATATATCAATTAATTTTGTTTTATCTAAAAATCTGCTTGATTAGCAGTTAAAAAGGCTGTACTATAATTTCAAAGATTACATTTCAAGTGGGCTTGTATCTTTTTCGTAGCATATATTCGTAAATATGAAAGTCATTAATCGTTCACGTGTTGCCTATCATTGCTGGGTTTTTAATTTGTCCATTGGCGTACGGTCACCGGCCTTTATTATTAAATCTCGATATAGGCAAGCCGACAGATTAAACAAGCTTACGTCAACAAGCAGGATGATGGTATCGCAGTATGCAAATCTGTATAATCTATACAAATAAATAAAATTGAAGTGTCTGTTTGTAATGTCAAAATAACAGCTTTTTATCTAATGCATATGAAAGTATATAAGGTACCCATACGAAAACATCTATTTTTAAATTTTTGTCTGTCTGTCTGTTTGTTCCGGCTAATCTCCGAAACGGCTGAACCGATTTTGACGGGACTTTCACTGGCAGATAGCTGATGTTATAAGGAGTAACTTAGGCTGCTTTGATTTTAGAAAAATAGGGTATATAACACTTTTAGTTAAAATCTACGCGGACGAAGTCGCAGGTAACAGCTAGTCTATACTAATATTATAAAGCTGAAGAGTTTGTTTGTTTGTTTGTTTGAACGCGCTAATCTCAGTAAATTACTGGTCCGAATTGAAAAATTATTTTAGTGTTGGATAGCTCGTTTATCGAGGGAGGCTATAGGCTATATAACATCACGCTACGACCCACGGGGGCAGCGCAGTAATCATAAACGCAGGTGAAGCCGCGGGCACATCTAGTTCGAATCACGATTAAATTATATTATTACAAGCAGAGTATAACCCGAATTGATTGTCAAATTCTAAGTTAACGCGAGCAAGGTCGCGGGCAAAAACTAGTAAATGATATCTGCAGTCGTTTTTTCTTCTTTTTCGGGCAATTTGGGTACAAACTATATATTAGTATTCTAGTTAACCCCTGCAGCTAGGCTATCATGCTAAAATGAGTGGGACACATACCCTCCACCTCTCCATAACAAGAACAATACCATATCCATTATGTAGACGAAAGTAAACGGAAAACTCATTTTTGGTTAATTTTACAAAGATAAGGAAAAATTATTAAAATTCAATGACGCTTTATTCCTCAAGCTACTTTACATAAAAACTAAATAATTCTTTCCGTAAAGGCTTTTGGCGAGAGAAGGATAATACACGAAAACGAGTTAGTTTATGTATGTGTTCTTGCAATAATTTAAAAGCTCCAAATACTGTATGAAGCTTTGTTATGAATATATCCTGTAATACATTATCTCTAAGTTCGAAATGGTTGCTGTTAAGGTATATTCGGTAATGGGTGGGGCCGATCCTATGAATTCTCGAACGCAACCCCGACAGTATCAGGCGGCCGCTGCGTCATGTTAGAATCTCTTAGTTACTTACAGAGGTAACAAAGGTTATAAGTACAACCTAAGCACAAACAACTTTCAACTAAAATCTTGAAGCATCAAGTCATTCATAGTACATGACATATATTTATATATATATAAAAAGAGCAATGATAGCTCAGTGGGGAGACCAACAGACTGCAATGCAGAAGGTCTCGGGTTCGAATCTACGTCGCGCACCTATGACTTTCGGAAGTTATATGACTTTTGGAAATTATGTGCGTATTGATTGACAATTATCGCTTGCTCCGTGCCTCGGAAAGCACGTTATGCCGTTGGTCCTGGCCATTCCCGGCTGCCATGAACATCTATGGCAGTCGTTATTGTGAGAGTGTCGACACAAAAGATCCCACTGGGTCGAAGTGTCGCCGTCTGCACTGACTGGCCCCCACATAAGATAAGATAAATATATTATATAAATCTTCTAACTATTTCGCTTAACAATTTTTCCGACGTTTCGGTTGCTTTTCAGCAGCTATGGCCACGCGCAGATCAATATTATGTACTTCATAGGATTTTAAAAATCATCATCATTCTACGCACTTGCAATAGCAGGGTGAAGTGAACGTTAGTTTATTGTGTACACGTAGGTACAACTACTGTGCTTTGTTCATCCAAGTCGCTGTCCTGGTTCACTAGAATTGAATGTTTAGTATAGTTATGTTTGCACCACTGACTACCCGTTAATTAGGCCCTTACCTAAATTCCTCTTAGGAATAGGTGGAACATCATTAGAAACAGCCTCTGAGAACTGGGTTACTGAAGTTTGTTGTTACATTTAAACTTTTGCGGTAGAGAAGTGTACACGCGCCGTGTACGAACATGGTTACCTAATTTCGTGGCTATTACCGCGTGCATAGTAAAATATTTAACATTAATTTCACAAGGCACGAAGCTCGCCGCACACTAGTTCCAGGTGAATGCGCCTTCCATTAGCGCTAATTAGAATTTCTCCAGGTCTCATACGACGCTGTCTACTTTATACCTCTTATCTATAACAATATTTAAATTGCTCGCGACTTAATGGTTCGGACGTGACTTCGTATATTTTAACCAATACTTTTTTAAATGAAGCTTTTAAAAACTTACATTATCTGCTTATGCAGGGGCTTCGTTGAATAAAGTTATTTCAAAGCAGTGCGGTGCCTTTACAGTACCTAGTACAACAAAGTTTGCAAATAGAATAAACTAGTTTACCTATTACAGGGGACTTAGAAAATCGCTGGTAAAATGTAGGTGTTGCTCACTGCTGTTTAAATAAACATAAGTTTTAAAAGTAGTAGATTTTTTAAGTGAAGACTTCTTTAGGCGCGTTAAGCACTTCTTGGGTGAACAAAAATCATAGAACTCGCATCATTGTCTCGCTTCCACGCTTTCCATTTTTGAATTATTTTAGAATATTAACAATATCTCAGAAATTGTGTTTTTTTTTTGTTTTATAAAGGAGTGTTTATGATCAAGGATTAAAGTTTTCATTTCTATCGGCAGTCGCCAAAGACTGCCCCAATTTGTTTTCTTTTTACTACCAGAATGGTAAAACGGAACCCTTATGCGACATATTCTGCCCGCAGTTACCAATGCCAATGACTTGAAATTCGAAATGGTTATACATAATGCATATCCAAGTAAACAACGATTAAAAATACATAAACACTGACCAACTGTGTGTCGGACTCGTGCATTTCAACCAGAAAATGAAAATTAATAATAAAACACGTACTTACAAAATTATCTTTATCTAGCAAAATGAATGGCAAGCAAATTATTTATTAATAAGAATCAGTTATCTACTTGTCAATTAAAATTATAAAAGCGCTCCAAGGTTGAGATAGGCGACGTTTATCAATTAAAATTAACAAATATAGTACAACATTTTGTTTTTGAAGTTGATCATGGTTTCATGATACATAAATTGTTTAAAGGAAACAAGACAGATAATAATCTGACCCATTTGAATGTACCGGCATTGATGATGTCGGTATAGTCAGCTCGTCTTATTTCTGCTTTTTCGTTGTATCTATTCGATACAGTCAACTCAAAAATATCAAAGATGTATGTTTTAACCACTATAGATGAATAAACACCATTAACAGATTTATTTTATTTTGGATTTTGTTATTGTTATTTTAATCATTTATGTGCAATCAAAAAACTTTACAATGAAATTGGTAGGTATAGTTGCATTTTAAAATATGAGAAGAATTTGTCAAGACACGTAAAAAAAAGATGAAAAAGTAAATTTCGTGGTTTGGCTGCACAAGTACACTTGATCGACCTATTCTTTTCTATTTGGTTTTTGTCGCCGAATGCGAGCACATCAATGCTTTACGGACTAAATTTGCACTTTATGGTATTAACGTCAACTTGTATCTATATCACTTCAAGCAGAAGTGTCTGAAGTTATAATTTACCGCTCAAATTTAGGAAATTGAATGCTTGTACAAAGTAAATAGCCACCTACAAAATATATATTTTTTATGCTGTATTAGGCTTGCGTTTGACCGCGATCTCACCTGATGCAGTCGACGATGGTGCACGCTTGCCTAGAAGATACCTATTCACTCGCGACTTGAAGACACCCAGATTGTACTCATCAGGAAACCAGACTTAGGTAGCGAATTCCACTCCTTAGCGGTACGCATTATAAAAGTGGAAGCAAAGCGCTTCGTGCGTAAATGTGGTATATCTACCATGTAACTGTGTCGCTGGTCTTATTGTAAATATTGTCAGAATTATACAAACATATTAAGTAATGTCTGTCTTTACTTTAATGATAAAAATAGTAAAAGTATTTCACAATTGCGATAGATAGCGCTTAACCATTATAATCAAAATTTCAGATACGTAATTTAAGTATTAAAATTTGAAACAGGTTGACGTTAGTAAATAAGTGTAAGTTCGGATGGCTTGTAGACTGAGATCCTAGGATCCCCAGACCTACTTAATAAGAGCAAAGCTGAATTTTAAGAGTAAATGTGCAATTTGTATATAAACAACGTAGGTATGCATACTGGCTAGTTAGAAAGTAGGGCAATTTAGAACTACGTTTTTTATTCCCCTGCCCTGGTCTCAGCGCGCATTTGTGTGGCAGTTCAAAGAAAATGATTGGATACGTCGTTAAGGTCGAAATTTGCGTATCTATTCTCCATGCTTTCGTTAGTAAAAGTGTAAGTAAAGTAAGTAAGTAAGCTGTGACATTATGTAGATAAATTATCTCGTCTCTAAAGGTAATAGAGCAGTTCTGATGCCTCCGATAGCAGTTTTAATATCTATTTAATAAGCGGCAACAGCAATCATTCAAAACTATATTAACAAGCAACGACGTCCAAAAATAAAGTAACTGAAAATTGCACTCTTTTCTTTCATTCTCACATTCTAATGGCAGACGACAATCCGTCTGAAACGGCGGGGCAGGACCTTTACATGGTTTTCGATGCACGGAGAAAATACATTGTCAATTTTCTAATTCTAGTCTGTTACTGAGAATTGTATGACAGAAAAAAGATATAAGTAGTGAAATCAACTCCGCGTATAAACATTTACCTACATTTTTTATATTTTTTCTATATTCTACCACATATACCCAACACCATCTAACACAAACTAAGCAGAGCTTGTACTATGGGTATCAGACGATGGATAAATAAGATTATAATAATTATACATAAGTATATACTTTCTTTTTTGTAAATACATACATATTATACATAGAAACATCCAGACCTAGACAAACATCAATGTTCATGCACACAAATGTTTGACTTGTGCGGGAACCGAACCCGCGACCTCAGGCATGGCAGTCGGTTACACTAACTACTACGCCATCGAAGCCGTCAAAAATTTAAGAAAGTACATGATTGTAAACCTGGTGTGATCATAGTGCAAACTGAAGTGAAACGAAAATTAAGTGCAATATAGATTATCGACTGCTCAAACAATCAACCTGGCCAAGTACGGGTCCAGCTTGTGCCATTGTGTTGTCGTACGGAACGGGGCTCGGTGTGCGAGTCTCGCACTTGACTGATTTCATTACTCTCAACAGCATGCGATATGTCGATGTTGTTATGAGAACGTGTGGATGCTACCGACACAAACGGCGCGAAAATTACTGCTTCTAGATAGACTGAGTTTAAAGTAATTTTGAAATATTTGTTCCCATGATTTAATATTTTTTCAGTAATACACCAATAGGTCATTGCCTTACCTTATGATATATATGTGCTAGATTTTGTCCGCGGCTACCCTCGCGTAAATGTAGATTAGATTAAACCTAACCTAATCATAGGTTACCTATTGTCCAGAAAAAAGAACTGTTACTAACCAGTAACAGTATTTTTTTCTGGACAAAAGGTACCCTATGACCTTTTCTGTTTCCCGGACAACGTGTATACGAAATTTCATGATGATCGGTCGAGTAGTTAAGGCGTGTTAGCGTAACAAACAAACTCACATTCGCATTGATAATATTAGTATGAATGTATTTAAATGTCCATCTGTCCGTATACAATATTAATATAAGCATTTAAGCTTGAATCGTTATCTATTTCTTAGTACTTTTTCTACTTTCTTATTCTTTATGAGGTAATAATGCATTGCGTGGTCCAGACTCTTTCTATGTCAATTTAAGTTGCACAAGACCGGCACCCGGCACGTGAATTGCTTAATGCCTCTTATTTATCTAAACGAGTTCTAATATGTATAAGCCTATAAGCCGTAGCGTAATGTTACAGATTTTTTTTTTTATTGACACGGCAAAGTTATTGTAACGGACCTCATGGAAAGCCCAATTACATTAAATCCTTACTGATATTATAAATTCGGAAGTAACTCTGTCTGTCTGTCGGTCTGTTGATCTGTCTGTCGGTCTGTCTGTCGGTCTGTCTGTCTGTCTATCTGTTAACTATTCACGGCTAAACCACTCAATCGATTTGGATGAAATTTGATACAGAGGTAGTATAAAACCTAGGAAAGGACATAGGCTACTTTTATTGATGCAGGTTTATAGGTATAAATATTGATTTTTATTAATAACTAGCTTTAGCCCACGGCGCTTCGTTCGCTCGGGAGCAGTACTTTTTTTGATGAAATGCATCTTTTCTGTACCACTGACAACGTATATGCGAAATTCGTGATGATCTGTTGAGTAGTTAAGGCGTAAAGTAGTAACAAACTAACACACAAACTCACATGTATACCTACGCATTTATTATATTAGTTAGGATTACAAACTTATTAACTATTTATATATATACCATTTACTTTAAAGGGCAAGATAATAGAATAGAACGATTATTTTTTATTGAACAAATTGAAAAAACATACGTAATCCTTTTTATTTACAAGGAGGGATCAATATCGACAGAATTTCAATTAAAATGTCGGCCTCAGTGCTTGATCGGAAAACTCGAACAGAAGCGCGAAATGAATGTATTTCTACAAAATAATAGACTAAAGTTGACAAAGTACAGCGCAACGATCATTCTCATCGATATAACAGTGCGATATATAACAAATTGTTCACATAATTAATAACTAGGGCTAACACGCTGGTATTGGTTATGATGTATCTGCAATGCCGCACCGGCCTATGTTAAATATTTGGGCATGATTGCAGTGTATTGGCAACTATTATCGATAACATTGCCAGCGTGTTATCTGAAAATTTCATTTATTAACCTTTTAAACTGGCTGCGGCACGCCAGTGGGCAGAGACAATAGATTTTGACGTGACAACGTCTAATAAATCGATGAACGTCGGCTGCACGCACGAAATAGGATGACTCATGGTCCCGTTACGCTTATTATCCCGTTACACTCATTGTCCCGTTACGCTCATTGTAACGTTACGGGAAATAAATTTTGTTATGACGTTGTCACGTTACACTATTGTTCGTAAACCGACTTTATAGACAACCAATTTTTGACGTGACAACGTCTAATAAATCAATGAACGCCGGCTGCACGCACGAAAAAGGATGACTCATTGTCCCGTTACGCTCATTGTAACGTAACGGGAAATAAATTTTGTTGTAACGTTGTCACGTTAAACTATCGTCAGTAAACCGACTTTACAGACAACCAATTATTTTTTAAATTATGTCTTGTTTGCTAAGACTTACATACATACATAGATTCACGCCTGTTTCCCAGAGGGATAGGCAGAGACTAAGGATTTCCATTTGCTACGATCCTGACACACTTCTCTGGCTTCATTCACTTTCACCACATTCCTCATACACGCCCGTCGGTTCAAGGTGCTCTTAACCTGGCCTATGTCCAGAACGCCTCCGATCTGATCGAGAAACGATCGCCTAGGTTTTCCTCTTGCGACTGTTCCATTCACACTAGCCTAATGCTAAGACTTGACAGGTTAATATTTATTTATATACATAGTCACGTGGATATATATTATGTATACACAGAGGTGTAATGCACTTACTTTTCATCATTTATAGTTTAAGGTCCCAGGTAATAGAGGACATAGCTCCAGACTCAGTCCCGTTACTAAGAGTTTTGTCGCAGAAAACAACTCGGGTATCGAATTCGAGACCTTATGCACTGTCGCATTTACTACTGCGAAATCATGGAACAATACATAATTTGTTATTTACTTTTAAATAGTTCAATTAAATAATGGATGTATCGTGCAGGAGTTCGTTACGCTGTAATTGGATTTTGTGAAAGACCGATCCTTATTAATATAAATTTCTCTCTGCCTCAGAAAGTTCACTGAGCTCCTTCATAAAAGATAGATAGATAAAGTATATAGTCTTAAGAAATACATATTTGTACCAATAGTAGGTAGGAGTATATTAGGCGTGCTTGTGCTAGCTGTCTTTATTCCTTAATAGACTGGCCTATTGACGCCAAGCAGATTCCGCGCCTCAAGATTCGAAAATTGCCTAAGAGAAAACCTCAATAACTCATCTATACTAATATTATAAAGCTGAAGAGTTTGTTTGTTTGTTTGAACGCGCTAATCTCAAGAACTACTGGTTCGATTGGAAAAATTATTTTAGTGTTGGATAGCCTATTTATCGAGAAAGGCTATAGGCTATATAACATCACGCTACGACCCACGGGCGCGGCACAGTAACGATAAACGCGAGTGAAACCGCGGGCATATCTAGTATAAGCATAAAAGTAGCCCCCTTTACGTATAGCAATTCACTGACAAGTTATGTTTGAACAGCTAAATAAGATAAATTCAACGCAACTTCTGCAAAGAAATGGATAAATACTATTGTACTCCTCTTCCTTCATCGTAACTTTATTAGCTAAGTGTATTGGAGACGACGCCGACGTTCTAGTTTTACAGATTTGCTATCAGTGCTGCCACGGAGTAGCAGCTATCTGACTGCTTCATATGCCTAGCTACAGAATTATATTATACGGTTATACCAGATAAATGTTCCCGCGGTTTCACCCGCGTTTATCGTTACTGCGCCGCCCCCGTGGGTCGTAGCGTGATGTTATATAGCGTATAGTCTTCCTCGATGAATAGGCTATCCAACACTAAAAGAATTTTTCAAATCGAACCGGTAGTTCCTGAGATTAGCGCGTTCAAATAAACAAACAAAATCTTTAGCTTTATAATATTAGTATAGATGACAGAATATTTGAGTTTTATTACCTACGCCGTCTGTTTTTACTACCCGATTACGTTGGAGATAGATTAAGTCCAAAAACTTCGTGGATGTGTAGCGCAAAGACAGAGTCATACAAAGTTTCTGAAGAAGACTTCACGAGAGGCAAAGTGGAAGAAGAAAACTAAGAAGGCTGACCCCACTGTCATGAAGTATAAATAGTCAGGCAGAGAGAGAGACCGTCTGTTGTACAGAATATCATGATAGCCACGACAGGCGACTATAGTATCATATTTTATAATTCGGCGAGCTCTCGTAGACATTTTGTGAAATGGTTACTAATCAACAAGTGTGAATATGGCAACGTTGGCCAGCGCCGCTAATGGATCGATCTGCGTGGTCGCCACTGCGTCATAGTTTTAAAGCCTCCGTAGATTCTAGATTTATTTAAATGAATGTGTTACACTATACTCCTAAAAAGCATCTGAATATAGTATAAAAATCAATCTACATATAAATATTGCAACATTTCCGTAAAAGAAAAATAAACAATGAGAATCCCTTATTACATCGAAATGAAAGTAAAGTGAATACACGAACAAAGGATTTAGTACGTTGTAAATAGAAGCATAAGAGCGTGAGGCGGTCTGCCCTCGGCATTGGCCTCATCAACACGACAGGCGTGAAAGTAGGCTCCGCTGTACATCCGATGCCTGCCACCCGTTTCCGCTCAGAAATATTCTCGAATCGACCCATCGTGAACGAACCAGTTAGCAGCTCTATTGACGAATATTATCTTCTAACTAAATACCACACAAATATATATTGTAACGTTCCCTTACAAACATTTAACTTTACAAACTTAGGTATTTATCTTCTGACCCACTTTTAAAATTCAACAGGGTGCACTCTGAAAATTAAATAAATGGTTCACTGGATATTGCGTAGTTTAAGGGTCAATATTAAACGTCAGACAAAAGATCTTTTTGAAGTGAAAACTTGGTTAGGCGCGTTGAGCACTTATTGGGTAAACAAAAATTATGGAACTCGCGTCATCGTCACCGAACGCTTTCCATTTTTGTATTATTTTTTGTTTATAAAAAAGTGTTTATGATCAAGGATTAAAGGTTTCATTTCTATTGGCAGTCCCCAAAAACTGACCCAATTTTTATTTTGTAATTACTTTTTGATTCAGATTGATCATTTATTCATTTGGATCGTTAATGTGGAGTAAAATCACGTTGATTGTCCCATTCCAATTTACAAATTCTCATTCAGAGATCTTATCTTATCTTATAATGGGGCCAGTCAGTGCAGACCGGCGACACTTCGACCCAGTGGGATCTTTTGTGTCGACACTCTCCCAATAACGACTGCCATAGATGTTCATGGCAGCTGGGACCGACGGCTTAAAGTGCTCTCCGAGGCACGGAGCAGGCATTAATTGTCAATCAATACGCACATAATTTCATAAAGTCATATAAATTCCGAAAGTCAGAGGTGCGCGACGTGGGTCCGAGCCCGAGACCCTCTGCATTGCAGTCTGTTGGTCTCCCCACTGAGCTATCGCTGCTCTATAATTCAGATTGATTACATTGTATTGGCATTCATTCATTCAGAGATAATCTTGATATTTATCTGTAAGTTTTACAGTAGATACACAATATTCAGGCTAGTATATTCTTTCCCTCTCGTTATTGAGGATAATACTGTACCGATATCAATAGGAAATGGAATGTGAATTGTGATTGCATACTCTGTTGCACGAGCCGGTTCAAATTGTTTTCAAGCTTTAATATCGGTATTTCGAGTTGCCATAATTAACTTCCATCTTGCTGATACGATTTAATTAAATACATTGTAGATGTTTATAATACCTAACAATATGGATATGGCCGCCTATTCGTTTTGTTATTATTTGTATTACTGACTAGCTTTTGCCCGCGGCTTCGCTCGCGTAGGTCACGTTAGGTTAGGCTACATTAGTAACAGTACTTTTTAAAATAACATAATATATGGCTTATGTTACTTGGTAACGATATTTTCTAATGGTGAAAGAATTTTTTAAATCGGTTCAGTAGTTTTTGAGTTTTGATCCTTACAAACAAACAAAAAATGGAATCCTTCCTCTTTATAATATTAGTAGATATACGAATTAAGTTCAGCACTCTTAACTTGTAGGTACGATGCAATCGTCTGGAAAGTTAGCAGTAACATTTTTTAATTGGTTTGTAAAAGAAACTCGACTGATCGGGAGGAAGCTCTCTCGTTACTTGCATTTTGCTTGTTAATCCAAATATTTGAGCCAGCTTCGGTGAACTTCTCTGTTATTGTTTTATCTTATTATTATAGAATTGTTGTAATATCTATACTAATATTATAAAGAGGAAATATTTGATGTTTTGTTTGTTAGGGTTTAACTCAAAAACTACTCAACCGATTTTAACAATTCTTTCACCGAGTAACATAGGCTATATTTTACGCCGATTATATTTTTGTCACATTGGGCTAAATCTGTGGGTGCCGTATATCTATTACCAAGCAAAAATATTGTTATTATAATAATAATAAAAAGGCACGACAACATGTTAGTAATATAATGAAACTCACTCGTCTAAAGTATTATGTGACTATATTACCAAATTCACAGCAATTTCACGGACTATTGAGAACGTCTTACTTAGTTGAATGCTAGTTCCTTACTGCTGAGCGATCTTTCGCCGAGACGAGTTATTTTTCCCTTCCACAATAACTCCACTATTTAAAAATGATGGTTGGCTGTGTTGCCAGTTGAGTAAATAAAAACTCCCGAACAGAATTATTAACAAAAATAAGAAATCATGACAGTAATAACAGTACAAGTCAAGTAAATATGTACACGCTTCTGTCTCCACATTAATAAGTTTTCTGTTATTAATCTGCTAAGTCTTAAATTTATCACATATAAAAATCTATTGTGTATGGGCGCCGGTGTCCCGCTGCGACTCTATAGGTTTATGTATTTGGATCGCCCATAAATGATACACATTACTTATATCTAAATAATGGTTTACAGACATGCCTTGCTAGATAAAGTGACTTGATTTATGTATGCAGTGCTGTATAATTACATCTGGAAATGTATAATGCGCGCCATACTTGGAAGTTTCAAATGGAAATATAGGTGATCCCCATTGCTTATCGTGTGCAGGTTTAAAAAACATACAAGTCTTAGTGATGAATCAAAGATATAACCAAACCAATAATTAAAAGTTGTCCCTTGTGTGACTGGGTACGTGAAAAGGGTGTTTCTGTGTAATGATCGACATAGTCTGTTTACGGACTGTTTCAGCGAGTTCGCTTGTGCAAAGAGTCATTTAAAATTCAGATCGCCTCAGCCGCGTCGGGTCGGTCATTATTGCCTCATTGTTATACACGGTGTGTTATGTTGCTTTCCAACTACAGTTCTTTAATCGACTCGTTTGTTCAAACAACAAGCTGTTTATATTAGAAACTAGATGTTCCCGCGGTTTCACCCGCGTTTATCGTTACTGCGCCGCCCCCGTGGGTCGTAGCGTGATGTTATAATATAGCCTATAGCCTTCCTCGATAAATAGGCTATCCAACACTAAAATATTTTTTTAAATCGAACCAGTAGTACCTGAGATTAGCGCGTTCAAACAAACAAACAAACAAACTCTTCAGCTTTATAATATTAGTATAGATAGATAGATAATATAGATAAGGGCCAGGCCATATTCTTGATTTTTGCATTACTCAGGTCAAGCTAAGGCTGTTTTAAAGAAACCTTCTCTTACAGCCCATTAAGTTGTACCGTAAATCTCCCTGGGATAGTTTTCTCTAGAGATTACAGTACAGTAATACCTCGATATACGCTGCCCGTTACGCGATTTTCAAATCTAGTCGATTCGTCTTTTGTCTTTTGTTTGAATCAAATGATGTAAAGGGCAATTTTGTTTTAAATTAAATACTTGTGATGAATAACGTATTTATTTGGATAAGGATTAATATCATGTTTATAAAAATACCTTCGCAAATAATGCATTATTTTAGAACAAATTTGGTTAGCATAAAAATGGTTATAGTGAGCCAACCTTAAAAGATAGACATATGCTGCCGCGGACTTTTTTTTAGAACTTTTAAAGGGTAACAATTCTGTCATACATGATTCTTGCGAAACTTTAACTATTTACGCAGCGCACGCAGCGGAAGCTCTCAAAAAGAAAAAATACCCTCCGATTTTGAAACTTTCTTCATTGGTGCTCTTCTCCTATTGATCTTAGCGTGATGATATATAGCCTATAGCCTTGCTCGATAAATGGGCTATCTAACACTGATGGAATTTTTCAATTCAGACCAGTAGTTCCTGAGATTAGCGCGTTCAAGCAAACAAACAAACAAACTCTTCAGCCTTATAATATTAGTATAGATATATATTACTAGATGTTCCCGCGGTTTCACCCGCGTTTATCGTTACTGCACCGCCCCCGTGGGTCGTAGCGTGATGTTATATAGCCTATAGCCTTCCTCGATAAATAGGCTATCCAACACAAAATAATTTTTCAAATCGAACGAGTAGTTCCTGAGATTAGCGCGTTCAAACAAATAAACTCTTCAGCGCTTTATAATATTAGTATAGACTAGCTGGTACCTGCGACTTCGTCCGCGTATATTTTAACTAAAAAGTGTTTGTCTCCGCGGTACCCTATTTTTTTTCTAAAATCAAAGTAGCCTAACTTACTCCTTATAACATCAGCTATCTGCCAGTGAAAGTCCCTTCAAATCGGTTCAGCCGCTTCGGAGATTAGCCGGAACAAACAGACAGACAGACAGACAAAAATTTAAAAAATATATGTTTTCGTATATCTTATATACTTTCATATGCATTAGATAAAAAGCTGTTATTTTGACATTACAAACAGACACTTCAATTTTATTTATTAGTTTAGATAATAATATACATTAGAATATGATGGTATAAAATCAATACAAGCCGTATTCGTAACATCGTTCGCGGGGCTTTTTACGGAGATTAAGCTCAATTGCTCATCCTCCACAGCAAAAAAGAGGTCAAACTGTATCACAGTAATTATTCAACTGATTAAGTTGAAACATGCAGTTTTTAAGTAGAGTAGCAGCTGTACACTGCTGTACACAAAGGGAAGAAAATATGAAAAAGTGTTTACTTAGAATATGTAGCTATTTTATTTATTTATTTATTGTAGGAAAGCTTACAGACAAATAATACATATATGGTATAAGATTGTGCAGAATACATGCTGACAACAAGCTTCCACAGATATACAATATTTATAATACAGCTTTTATTTGAACTATAAACTATTTATCTATACATATAATGAAATCGTAGGAAAGTCAAAACTGTACATTGAATATTTTTTTAAAAGAATACTTGTGGCATGATCTACAATCGATATCGAAGCCAAAAATATAGTTTTTAGAATTTTTGTCTGTTTGTCTGTATGTATGTCCGGGCTAAACTCAAAAAGTACTGCGTGGATTTACTTCAAATTTTGCATGAATATTACTAACAGGTCGGGTCAACATATAGGCTACATATAATCACGCTATCACCTACGGGGGAGGAGCTGTGAATCTTTATTTTTCTTACGCATTCTGTGACAGCGTGTAATCTAACGACGCATATTTAAATGTTGTTTTTGAGTAAGCCATGCTATTATCTAGCTTTACACTATAAAAACTACGCCATTTAAGTAACTTGGGCAGAGAAATATAGTTGGGTTCCGCGGCGACAAATACTTTTTTGTTAAAATCTACGCGGACGAAGTCGCAGGTAACAGCTAGTCAATGCATAAGCTTCTACAGTTTTATAATCAAAATGCTATTACAGGTAGCACATACAAATAATAGTATTTTATTAATATTAAAGGTATTAGGTTTGCATAAGAGGTGTATTAAATTAAATCTTTATTAAGTTACTAGCTTTTGCCCGCGGCTTCGCTCGCGTTAATTTAGAATTTGACAATTAATTCGGGTTGTACTCTGCTTGTAACAATATAATTCAATCATAATAAGGTAAGAAGTCGATTAGAATGCAATGCAGTCATCTGGAGCCCACATGAAGTTAAATATAATCTTATGTTGGAGCGAGTGCAAAATAAATTTATTAGATTTTTATATATGAGGTATTACGGCGTGTATCCTTTTTACCCTTTAATGTATCCAACTCTATTCGTATTGGGTATGGTTGGTTATAATGAGTTGGGGGTAAGAAGGGAACTGGCTATTAACTCATATATATTTAAAGTTATAAGGGGCAAAATAATGAACCCAACATTGCTGGAGATGTTAAATTTTAACGTTCCGGATAGGTATATATACCGGCGACGAAGGCCGCAGTTGTTGCGAGTGCCCCGCGCACGCACCAACCTGCTGCAGGAGGCGCCTCTGACGCGCGCACACAGAACCATCAACCGGGTCGCGGATAAAATAGATCTGTTCTGTTGCACTATGAGTGAATTTACAAGGATAACGTTGTTTATAATTTGTTATGGAAACGGGTAATCTAGATATAAATGTATAAAATTAAAATGTGTAAATAGATAGAATATTATTAGTTATAATTAATTAATTACGTTAAAGTGAACCACGCTATCGCATTAAGTTTTTTCTTGTAATGGTAGTGTTGTAAATTGGATATAAATAAATAAATAAATAATTCGAAAGACACGTGGTGCCATCTATTATCATTAGAACGTTATTGTTGTTTTCCTCGGGAATAGTAATTTTTTTTGGGATGAAAGGTAGCTTATGTCCGTGTCTGTACACCTGACAACGTATATGCAAAATTTCAGGATGATCGGTTCAGTGGTTTAGGCGTGAAAAGGTAACAAACAAACTCATTTTCGCTTTTATCATATCAGTTAGGATTTTATACTTTTTAGTTTTTAAAGTCGGTTTTTTTAAACTTCCGTTAGAAAGAAGTTTGACATTGAAACCGCAATTGTCTATCGTAGATGTGTAATGTGCGTATTAATATATATGTTTAGGTCAAGTGCTTACGAGGCAGTTTAAAGTTAAACTGCAGAGCACTAGGTCAAGTGCAGTCTGGTGTAGTGCCAAACTCGAGCGTGCATTAGGACGTATCTTGTTATGTTTGTGACAAATGTCAATGTCAGCCCCTCTCATGAGCGCGATTTATAAACACCGACAGCAATTGTTATTGTACACGATCTTTGGCGAATGGATGTGATAATTTAAGCCATTTTATGTATGCTTTATTTTGTTATGCATTGGTCTGTAATAAATTATTGTTCGTAGGCCTACGAGGATACCAGCGGTGTAGTCTATACTGCAACAATAGCTGACGCAGTTGCCTTATTTAATCTCCATGTACCGCCTTCTGTTTAATTATATTTATTATTATGTCGTTTAAAATTATGTATGTATGGAGATTCAAATAAAACATGTTTTTTCTTTCTTTTCTTCAAACTCGGCTAAGCGGAATCCAGTAAAATACTATAACGGCTGGAACTGTACTTGTCGCACTGTGGTTTAAATGTTCTCACCACTCAGTGCCCTGTGTTGCGGGTCCGATCGTCACAGACACACACACACACACAAATATTTGTGTGAGCCACAAATGCATTTGCATTGCTCCGAATGCAGCTGTTCTCAATGTACTTTGTATATGTTTGTAAATTCTACCGCCACACCAAGTGCGGAAACAACTTAAAATATGTTTAAATACATTAAACAAAATAGACAGAACAGATGGACAAAATATTTAAGTACTAGCTGACCCGGCAAACGTTGTACATACTGCCATACAAATTATTTCTTAGCGATATGAAATATACTTTACGACCTACTCTCATACATCTATACTAATATTATAATGCTGAAGAGTTTGTTTGTTTGTTTGAACGCGCTAATCACAGGAACTACTGGAACGAATTGAAAAATTATTTTAATGTTAGATAGCTCATTTATCAAGGAAAACTATAGGCTATATAACTTCATGCTACGACCCACGGAAGCGGCGTAGTAACGATAAACGCGGGTTAAAACATCTAGTACCAAATATACATAAAAATCAGCCTAGCCGTTTCGGAAGTGTACGACCACAAACATCGTGACACGACATTTTTATATATATAGATTATTCGCTTTATCATATATAGAGCATTTTCTCTTTTTCCTTATACTACAAATGGCGTAAACAAACATACAGTCTCCGTAATCGTGAACGTCATCTCATGGACTTACAAGAGCAACAATTTCAGCTCCTCTTCGCCGACCCTTACACCCTTACACAGCGCTTTTAAAAGAAGCGACGTCGTCACCATAAGAACACAACACAAGGCTGTTTGACTGCGATCTTCTCTCGTACAAGTATCTTCAAGTGCTCGCTTATTTGAGCTGTTCCAGTTTTAGTATAATCACAGGTAAAAGCGTATATTTTACAACAATAGCCCACAGACTTGATCCTTTCTAAAATATGTGGCATTTACTTGGTATAAGTCCGTAAATGTCACAAAAACTACCAGCGCAAGCTGAGAAAAAAAAAAGCTTCCTATAATAATAATACTTTATTTCGGACTCTGGGATCCATATACAAGGTCGACACATAATTAAATAATAGTTTGCTGTAGAACTACTTGTACTGCTTTATCTGTTTCATATAATACTAGATGTTCCCGCGGTTTCACTTGCCTTTATAGTTACTGCGCCGCCCTTGTGGGTCGTAGCGTGATGTTATATAGCCTATAGACTTCCTCGATAAATAGGCTATGAAATACTAAAATAATTTTTCAAACCGAAGCAGTAGTTCCTGAGATTAGCGCATTCAAACAAACAAACAAACTCTTCAGATTTATAATATTAGTATAGATTTGTATCAATAACTAGCTTTTGCTTACACCTTCGCTCGCGTAAGACTAGATTAGGACTGTCAGTAACAATACTTGTTTTTTAAATAAAATATAGCTTATGTTACCCGGTGATAAAATAGCTTTCCAATGGTGAAAGAATTTTTAAAATCGGTTGATTCGTTTTTGAGCAAAACCTTTACAAACCAACATACAAATAATCCTAATCCTAGCTTCCTAACTATATACAACGTGTAACATATTAAACGCACATCCTGACAGTAGTTTGTTCAAAATCGGCTACTGAATCAATTGCAGCAATTTTTAATATAGGTAATTTTTTATCCCTAAAATAATTAAAACGAATTATATTATAGTCACCCATTTATTAAACAGCTGAAATAAACGAAAATGTATCATAATTCAAGGCAATAAGGTTTTTGATGCAATAAAGGCAATAATGTTAGATTGATTGTAATATACCCATACTATCCGCGCACAATAAGGAGAACTAATTCGTTAAATTAAAATATTTAAGTACATAAAAGTAACATTTTAATGATTATATTATTATTACGATTTAATAATCTAATTGGGGTGTTTGAGGTTGTGCGTTTATTATTTTACAAGTTGTATATATACAGGGTGTGTCGTAAATAGTGGTCCAGAGTAAAGGAGTCGATACACTGTATTCTTATGTATCACATACCGAAATTTTAACCATTTTTTTTATGCCCCTAAAGTCATATGATTTGCTGAAGATGAGTATTGAAATTGGAAACAGATTAATTTCTTTAAGTACCTTCGACTTTAAAACATAAAAAAGGGTTTGGATATGATAGTACACATATTCAAGAGTAATAATAAAAAAACAGAATTAAAAAATATTGATATTTGTTGAAATGACAGCCAAATTCGTGAAGCAAGGTGCAGAAATTTTAAAAAAGAACTTTTATTTTTTGTTAGGAGACCCTTAACTGAAAATGCTTAAAATTTCGGTATGCGATACATAAGAATACAGTGTATCGACTCCTTTACTCTGGACCACTATTTACGACACACCCTGTATATAATATATCCTAACTAATATTATAAAAGCGAAAATGAGTGTGTTTGTTTGTTACCTTTTCACGCCTAAACCACTGAACCGGTCAACCTGAAATTTTGCATAGACGTTGTCAGGTGTACAGAAACGGACATAGGCTACCTTTCATCCCGAAAAAAATTACTGTTCCCGAAGAAAACATCAATAGCGTTTTTATAATATTGTCTTCTGTTTACGCGAATGTTATTCATTGAAATTAAACTACTATATACGGATTTTATGATAATAGATGGCGCCACGTGTCCTTCGAATCATGATTGAATTATATTATTACAAGCAGAGTACAATCCGAATTGATTGTCATATTCTAAATTAACACGAGCGAAGCCGCGGGCAAAAGCTAGTATTAAATATTTCCTCTTTATAATATTAGAGTAGATAATAAGTATGACAATTTATATGTCGCCGTACTACTTTTACTGCTAATGGTGCCAATTCGGTTGTCACAAAATTCTCTAAACTTAACTAAAAATCACAAAAATTTTTTTTAGTCCTGTCACTTTTAGCGATTTCAGAATACGAAATGTCTTTTGAGAGGACTAAACTAAATTTTAGTGATTTTTAGTTAAGCTTAGAGAATTTTGTGACAACAGAATTGGCACCAATATCTATTTCACATAATATTTGTACCAATGATTTATCCACTTTCTACCATCTCTTTTTAATGCAGCTATCACTAAAATTTAATAGGTACAAAGAGAAGCGTCAGCTTCCAAATGTTAATACTCGTAGTTTTCCATTATTGCTTCGCTCAGAATTCCTTTGTACCCTAAACAAATGAGTATTTCTTTTATTTTGCTCATGCATCGGCATATTGTCGGCATACATTCATCATTCTGGAACAAGAATAAATATTTATTTCGGTTACTTAAGCGTGTCCTGTTCTCTAACTTCCGTAAGTATCGTTTGGGAAGTTTTTATTTATTGCGTCCCGTGAAACTCGATTAATTTAACTTAGTAAGAGGTAAATGTTGACATCGAGGCGAGTTTGATCGTGGACTAACTTAAAAATTATTAAGACATGCATATTTATTACTGGAATTAGAAATGTTCTTAGTTAGAAATCTTCCTGTTTGTTTAGAATGGTCTGTAAAATAGCAGCGTGCATTCTTCCTAAGATAAATAAATAATAATTCGGTTAACCCACATATTTGTGTAAACCACGGCTAACGTTAGGTTTGTCTGTTTCATCCAGTAATAATTAAGTGGAACAGTATATTATAGTAACGAGTGATATTTATAGTGTGCGCCCGCCCAAGAGTCCATTTGCCGCCCACCAGTCCGTAGGGTGTCGACCCGACTTCTGCACACTGCGCTTGTACAATATTATTGCGGAAAAAGTATTTGTTGATTTTTAAATAATATTTAGGATTTGATCTTCAAGATTAATTAATAAGCATGTTTACAAAAAATATATATTAATAATTTTTGAAATCAAATTTGCTTTTTATAACTGTAGTTAAAAAAGCTATTTTCTTTAAGTTTATTTTTAAGGAAATTTGACAAATGTTATACTTATAATTATTATCTGACAAAATTGATGCAAAAGTTAAGATTTATCTCGTCACTGAATAAACCCGCCCTTAATCAGATAAACAATCTCTTTCAGTTACTAACAGATTCTTACTTACAAAATATTAATTTTATTGAAAATAAATATTTGAGTTTATATTTCTAGAAATAAAGACACCAAGACTAAACGCTTATTTCTATCAAGTATACTATCTTTAATTTCTCGTTAGTTATAAATTTATAATAAAAGGTCTTATGTCTCGTAATAAATACTAAAAGGATGTTTGAAAGCGCCGCCATTTAATATCGAATTAAATACAAATCGTAAAATGATTTATTTTGTGCAGAGACCGGGCATTTGTCCCACTGATCACGTGGCGCGTTTACATGCTAGTGTGACGAATTTTTAGCAGCAGTTAGTAACATTCAGTCGTATCGTTCATAGCTGCCAGCTGTGTGAGAGTGTAGGTACCGGGACATGTGTGTACTATGTGTAACGTTGCCTGATTTTTTTTGCCTAGTCGGGATTTTGGAACGTTTTGAGTGAAAAAGCGGGCTTCTTTCGTCGAAAGCGGGACATAGTAAAAAAACGTACCAATCAGAAGTTTTTAAATATTTATCTTTTTATTTGAGTTCAAATTACGTTTACGTGACAATAGATAGCAAAAATAGCCATAGAATAGAATAAAAAAAAATATGATTTTAAAATTTACCCTTTCGTTAAATAGATGAGTCTTATTCGTCTTATGAATAAAATAAATAAAAAAGATCCCAGAAAAGCGGGACATTTAATTCCGATTTAAAAATCGGGACGTCTCGCCAAAATCGGGATATCTAGCAACGCTGGACATGATTTGTTTGCACATCCAAATAAATATAATGTGTGTGTTGACGTGACCCATATATACTATACGTGGCCTAATATTAATGACAGCTGTGAGTAAGTACTACAATCGTATTATTGAGATGTAAACAATATTAGATATGTGAGTCATGTCATAATAGCAGCTAATCGATCGTTGCCAAGCTAAATAAAAGAATGATAAAAGTTTTGCGTCTAGGAAGCTACGGTCTGGAGCGAGGCAGTCACTCGCTGTCAACTTCAGGCTAACTTGCTGTTAAGTTTTGTATTTTCTTTTTAGAACACACGACGCGACGCAACGTTGCCTCTCTCGACCGTTTACTAACTCACAAAAGGCTTGTAGTTTGATAAAAAAATAACGTTTTGTGTTAGCAAGCGCGTAAAATAATGAATTGAGAAATTAGCAGATGTTGAAATTAAACTACGATATACGGATTTTATGGCGTTGTTTATTTGACACTTTATTACATAATTTAGAAACTGTTACACTACTATTACTATTTATATTTACACTTTCCCTGACGTTTCGGTTGCTTTTCAGCAGCCATGGTCACGGTCATATGTAATAAAGTGTCAAATAAACAACGCGATAAAATCCGGATATAGCAATGATATTATATTAATATTATTGGGATATACTTAGTAGTTTAATTTCAATGAATAACATCGCGTAAATAGAAGACAATATAATTAGCAGGTGGTCTCCTATTTATTTACTTGTATTGCTGGTAGGCCTTTAAGGTATTTTAAAACTATAACAAAATACATACTTACTAATTTTTGTTAATTCCTTTTGCAATTAAATAATAATAATAATAATTTTATTTCATAAAAAGCAGAAGTACATGATTAAACAAGTTTACATTTTCAATTTTATACATAATCTCAGATATCTTTATGGCATCTGTGTCTGAACTAGATAAATTATTATCTGTATTTCAGACAACAGTGCTTTCCCTTGAAATGATGCATTTAAAACAAAATAGAACAATAATAACATGTATCAAAATAAAAATAATAGTATTAATAAATCACAATAAAAATACAAAAGAAAAAAGTCACCAAATTTGATAAAAATAATAAATGTCGCGCTAGGGCAAATCTCTGTGTCGTGTACTTTGCTATCATGGGAACAATAGTAACAGAGAACACTTAGATTTTCCATGTGTGTCACACACATGTCTGTTCTGATTAATCGAACTAACAACAGTAAATAGTCAGCTGGTTACTGCTAAACCTGGTGACGAGCTAATTTAGTTTCAACCAGGTTAGTGGGATAAGGGCATTGTTATCCTACTCCATTAATTAACTCTTTATTATCGCCGACCCAATAAAGGTGCACTGTGCAATAGTGCATTATATTGGTACTATGATACGCTTTTATCTTAGAGTATTAAACACTAACCCTATAGGCAAGGATCTTTACTTTAAGTCCTACAATGTAACTGTACTTAAAACGTCTATCTTCATTACAGACGCTACGTTCATGTCGGATCGTTAGGGCGTTTACTCCAGGCGCGCTTCAGTCACGGATTCTGAAATCGAACTTCATCCACGAATTTATTACTTACTTACTTATCGTGTCGATGGCAACACATTTTATATAATTTTGAACCAGTTTTCGGCAACGCGGATTGCATTTGGTTTAGCCTGGTACAGGTCATCCAGTGTGCACGATTCTGGGCTCACGGGGCACGACAACAGATGACACATTGTCTGTGGTGATACGCCGCAATCACATGCATGGATCAACGAATTTATTGAATCTGTGCGACATTCGTCCCGTAGTTTAACCTTGTTGTCATGCTAGCTTACCATTCATCCAATAACATTAAAATTTGAAATGAGAGGACGGTCAATTTATGTTTTATAAGAAATGGCGAAGTATGTGAAATAATGTTACGAGAAATAACATTTTCTAGTTGATGTGTTGTAATTATTTCTACACGCATGATTCGGTCATAATTGGACGCACTATTTTCGCTGCTATTCTCCGTGTGCACAGTAACAATTTAATGAGTAATAACGAGGTCGACGACGAGAAAGTTTATGTTATTTTTTATTGCATTTCCTGCTGTAATCTCGTGAAACTAGTATTGCGTTAAGGTCTTGCGAAATGATAGACAGAAAATTATATTAAATATCAATATCCTTTACACTTGACAAGATAATTTATATTATCATGTCAAGTCATATACTATATTATATCTACCTATATGAAATCTATAGGTTTTACAGAAGTTGTAAGAGATATTTTAGCGTCTTAAGATATTCTAAAATGTGATTGCGATTGTACGAAAAAAATATCTTTATATATATAAATCTGCCGAGAATGGTTTAGATTTGGGGCTTTATTTTTTTTTCGTGGGTACAGGACAATGTCTGTCGGGATAGCTAGTTTAAAATTATGTTTACACTTTCCCCAACGTTTCGGTTGCTTTTCAGCAGCCATGGTCACGGGGATAATAGTATAATAATAGTATAAATAGTTTTAATAGTTTCAATAATTTAATTAGCTTAAAATTAGTAAAGTTTAATAGTAATAGTACCTAGTGCAAAATTTTCAAAATTTTGAAATCCGTATATAGTAGGTTAATTTCAATGAATAACATTCGCGTAAACAGAAGACAATATTATTCATCATTACATTCATCACTTAGCAAAATAGTAAGATTATTGAAGCTTAACAATGGGCTTCATATTTTGTACACATGTCATTACAACACAAGTACACTACGTAGATTTGTTTACTTACACACACGTAAATCTACGAGGTCATTACAACATCGATGTATGCGTATAACTACAATCGACGAATCCCATAAATCGTATATTAATTTATCTCAAAGCTATAAATAAGTATGAATAGTGTAAAAGCTATTGTTTATGTTACAACAATCGGTGCACGCGCCCAGTTTCCAACACACTTGGCTATTTTTAGTGGTTTCTGTGCACGTGCACGCCTTCTCCATGGGGCACTAAAACGATGTTATGTCGGGTATTCTCCATGGAACAGCTGTCATGCTATTTCCGACCGAGGGGACTCATATTATTTAAAGATAAGTTCAGTTAAATGCTTTTGAAACCACACATACCTACATATAAGCTAGACTTGTTCTGTTGCACAATGGGTGAATTCACAAGGATAACGATGTTTGTAATTTCCTATGGTAATGTGTAGGTATGTATATACATCTAGCCCAAACTAAGCAGAGCTTGTACTATGGGTACTAGACAATGGATAAACATACATATATAGTATTTTTTTTGTAAATACATACATATTATACATAAAAACACCCAGACCAAGACAAACATCCATGTTCATGCACACAAATGTTTGACTTGTGCGGGAATCGAACCCGCGACCTCAGGCGTGGCAGTCGGTTACACTATACCACTACGCCATCGAGGTCGACAAATAATGTCTTTGCTATCATTGTAAATATTTTTGTCACAACATTATAGCGTATAGTAACAGTTACTTGGTACTACTTATTATATATATATGAATATATTTTATTTTGGTTTTGAAAGTTTATGGTGCCATATTCATAAAGGTTATGAATATGGCACCATAAACTATAGCTCAGTGGGGAGACCAACAGACTGCAATGCAGAGGGTCTCGGGTTCGAACCCACGACGCGCACCTCTGACTTTCGGAAGTTATATGACTTTTCGAAATTATGTGCGTATTGATTGACAATTATCGCCTGCTCCGTGCCTCGGAGAGCACTTTAAGCCGTCGGTCCCGGCTGCCATGAACATCTATGGCAGTCGTTATTGGGAAGTCAGTACCCTCTAATATCCTAACACTGGTCTAGCCTTCGGGTTGCAGTGGTCAGATGGCAGTCGCTCCGTGTAAAAACTGATATCCAGTCAACTCCGGTTAGACTAGAAAGCCGACCCCAAGTGACTTGGGAATAATAAAGGCTAGGGAGAAGAAGATTCATAAAGCTTATGAATGAATGTGATTCTAAACTAATACGATGTACGTTTAGAAATACACGTAAACTTACTTTATCACAATATAATAACAAAGTGATACTTACATAAAATCTTAAATTGTTGTTTATGATATACACAGAGAAAGGAGCCAATATGAATTGTTTGGGTTCGCGTAGGGACCGCTATGAATTTAATCTAGCGGAGCCGAGCGCCCCACCCTACTACCCACCGCAGTTACCTTACAACCCAGATTTCATTGATGAATTGATCGAACATGATGATATATCAATCGTTGAGCCCGCTTACGTGTGGAGTATCTATGAAAATGAATGTAACATTGGAAATAGTTTCGAATGCTATGACGAGTGGGGGCGAGCGCGGCGCTCCCTGTACGAAGGCGTCAACTGCGTGCCGGTGAGTGCGCCCGCCTGTGTGCCTCCCGCCATACGCTGCCGCAAATAAATCATTACGCATTATTTGTCGTGTGTTTTGTGTTTTGTGTACATAAACCAAATTATCTAAACTCAACCATTTTGTTGTGTAATTAACTTACTATCTCATTAGACTTTAAATAGTGAATGTGAATGCATTTATTTACATACGCAGTTAAAGTAAACTTTTTGTTTCTCCTAATAAAACTGGGATCAAAGTGAGGAAGGGTGTCCAGAATGCATCAGACGCATACACCGCGATCTATTTCCGGGCGCGGGCGTCGGCCCTATTCGTGTAAGCCTGGTTCATTTTGAACTAAAACATGCGCGAGCTCGGCCGCGGGGGCTCACTCGTGGCTGCCACCATAGCGGCATTACACAATCGCACCGTAGCCGAGGAAAAGCCTCGGCCGATCAAATCACGATCGACATCCGCGGAGATCAGAGATGTAGTGCGTGCTATAAAAGAAGAAAAATTTGGTGGTGACGACCGATCTCGAAGAGCATCCGGGTGTAGTGAGCGTCCCTTGTCTACTGCATCCGAAGCTTCAGAGCGTGACTCGGCGTCGGTGCAATCCAGCGAGGAGCCGCCCCCACAGCAGAGTACGTAACTAACGACGCGCGGACGAGTCACTGACGTAGCGTATTACTGGAACATAGCCAAACTTTAAAATAGAGAGACGTAGGTGACTCGTGCCGAGAGTTTGTCGCGCAGTGTCGCATTTGCAGAGCCTCATGTCCGACTGCGAATATTTAACGGAGCCCTTCGATGAGGAGCAGGAGCGCGCGGCGGCGGGCTACGTGCACCCCGCCGTGCGCTCCTACATGTACTCGCCGATGGGTGAGTTTGTGTCGGGCTTGAGGCTCTCTCGCGTTCGATGTGCTTTTCATCGCTTATCTCGTGACAGGCGGCGACTCGGACAGCCCCGACGAAGCAACTGTGAAATGCACTACCTGGCCTGAGTGCGCGATACCTGCGGCGCGAGCCGAATCCTCCGAATCAGAATCTAGTTCTTCAAGTGGAGATGATTCCGAAGAACGAGAGTATGACACCCGTGGTGATGATGCCGACTATCGCACGTTGACGCCTAGCAGGCGCCTGGACAATTCCACTCGACGGGATGATGATTTTAAGTGGATGCCGACCGGAAATATGGTTGACGAAGTGGATGAACACATCTCAGAACCCAGAGTTGAAGATTATTCGGCGGCAAGCTTGGAAAGACGAAGACGCGCACCAGGGGATCGCCTGGAACGCGACCGGAAAACTAGGTCATCACTAAATTCCAAGCCACCAACACACCCGTCTAGCGTGCGTGCGTCGCCACGCCCGCGCCGCTCGCGAAACGAAGAGACGCCTCCGGAGTTGCAAAGACGATGGAACTCTTACGAACACTTCCGATGGCCAATGCCTGGCCCGGAGGGCGGGTGGTGGCCGCCGATGTGCTGGTGTCATGGACCTCCTGTGCCACCGCCTTGTTATATGCACGATCGAGCTTGGCCATCGAACCCCTCGCTTCCGCCTATGCCCACTAGAAGTTACAAGGTACGGGTGTAATCAGAAAATTACTCAGGCAATTGAAGCATATTGTAGAGTTAGGGACTTCCTAAAGACATTCTACTTAGATTATAATTTGCTATGATTCCTACTCGTTTAAATAAGTCAATGAACAGTGGCTTGAATACTATTAAATAATTGTGAGCGGCGTCATTTGGCTTTTCTGAGTTATCCCATTGGTGTAAAATAATTACTATGTCTAACTAGGTATAGCAAAATAACTTGATGTTTTTATCGGAACTAACACACGTACAACGCCGCTGCGACCTTGCGTCTGTATAAACTCGTAACACGAAAATAGAAATAAAAACGTAGCTTGAGCTAAATGGTTTTTGAATGCATGTGAATGTGATAATTATAATAAGTATTGTTATGTGTACGGTTCGAGGGTTGCGGGAAAGTCAATTGGTTATATGAATGTTACGATAATTCCAGAACGATGCGGAGGAGCGTGTGCGACGGTTGGAGGCAGATAAGGAGAGCTTGCAGTTGCAAGTGCAAGTGCTGTCGGAACAAATATCCGCGCAGACCGAGAAGATGACGGACCTTGAGCGAGCGCTACAGGACGCGCGACAGAGACTCGACGATGCTGAACAGAGGTTGCAAAAGGTAAAACGATTATCTATTCAAACTTAAAGTAAAATACAATTTATCGAACTACAAAAATCTGGCGATGCGAGATCGTCCTCCATGTCGTTCGGCCACGCTGCCCGTGATACGATAGCGTGTCCAGAGACGACTTATAACGCTCGGTGCAGTGCCAAGAGCGACAGCCACAGTAGGTACGTCGCCTGGAACCAGCTTGTAACATTCCGACGGCTCTGAACATCTCTTTTCGTGTTAAATGATGTCTTCGCTCCATATTGATGCAGTCTTTTTAATTTCCAATGCAGAAATTGTAATGGTTTTATAAAAACGCTATTACACACTTTTATAGAAATCCTGTTTGACTGTTGATTTTCAATTTCTTATGGAAATTTAAAGAAAATTATTTTTTCAAATAGTGAAAATCACTAAAAAGAACAAATTACAATCAAAAAAAGTTAAAATAATAATCCACAATTGCGTTGAGCCTCTAAAACGTATTTGATCGCTAGACACTTTGGTGTGTGTACCTATTTAAATACAAATAGGCTTGTTCGTAACGCACGTTCGTAAAACTAAAGGAAAATAATGTTAGAGAATTATTTAACTACAACCGCTACATACCTTTTTTCATTTGTTCTTAGAAAGGAAAACGAATACATGTTTATGTTTACGTAAAACCACGCCAGTGTTCTTACTAGTACTGTTCTATTATATTTCATTCTAAATGTTTAAAATCCTATTAAAAATTCTGTACTGTAGTACTGTCATATAGTCTGTATATCTTAGTTTGAAATTTGAAATTGACAGCAGTCGTTAAGCCATGTCAGAGGCCTACGGGCGGCTTGAACAACTCTTGACAACAGGTTGGCCACTAACCACACGAAAAGAAGAAGTTTGAAACTGCTAAGGATCAGGTCATTGAAACAGACTTCCTTGTTTTACAACTTCATCTGTCTCGCAACTGCACAAGTTTCTTGTTTGTCGCGCGCTATTCACTATGAAAGTTCACGATTTCATTTATTTCCCACACAACATATAAAACGCATACAGATAGATTATTCAAAGCAAACGGTTGCGGAATAAATCCAGTTAGTGAAGGCAGAGAGAGACATTGTGTCGGCTCACTCGGATTTGCAGTTGAATTAATAAATATGATGGAGGACGGTAAACTGTTTAACATTCAGCACGGCCTAGATCTCGGTGGAGCGGGCATATTGAATAATCATGATCGGTGTGGGCCGCACAATATCTAGCGCGCCTCACCCGCTGCCCGATCTCTTTATCGCTATTCAGCTTTGTGCCTAGGGTTGCCAGATAGAAACTTATCAAATCCGGGACAATTCTAGGACAACGGTGTCGGGTCATGGCCATTGCAAAAATATCTTGAATTTTTTATTTTCAAAGAATTTATATTTGAAAGGAAAATATCATTTATTTTTAAATACATACTTTTATTCGATAGGTATGTATGTATTTAGTAGGTAATTAACGCCAGTTAGAATTTTAAGATGAAGCTTAGACTTAAAACTTTGGTAGTAAATCAACACGTTAAATATGAATAAAATTGAGCACTTAGCTTATCAATAAATTTAAACTTTGGTAGACAATGAACACTATATTATAAATTAAATTGTAAATTTGTAAGAAACTTAAAAGCGAAGTAGACTATTGCACCCTTCTCGCGCGCCCCCCGCACTCGCAGGCAGGCCAGCCGTGTCATTCGTTGTTAGTTTATTTATTATAAAACTAATAGGTTTTCGAAATCCGGGACAATAAGGTCTAATTACTGGACACGGGACAAGAGGCAAAATGCCGGGACAATCCCGGATTTCCCGGCCATCTGGCAAGCCTATTCGTGCCCCACGCCTAATTACTTTCAAATAATAGCCACATGCCTCCTAGAACGAACTGCGGTTTAGTTAAGTATTTTCGCATCAACAGTTAATGGTATTAGCATTATATCGGAAACAGCGGTTAAAGCGGTTTATGTGTATTGTAAAACAATATAATCATGGTATGATGCGCTGCGTAAAAGTATTTGCCCGTTGTTGTGCCTATTCTATTGAAGGCCGAATGGAACGCTACCTACGCTATTAACTGACGGGCCATCTGGTGTTGTCTACGATATGATAAATATGCGTGCTGTGATTACCGCATCATTGATTTTAAATCCGTGTGGCAAATTATGTTTTACTGGCTTTTGCCCGCGGCTTCGCACGCTTGGAAACAGTACTTTTTACTCTTGTTAGATACGTTACGTTTAGTTACGTTATAGTACGGTTTTGGTTTTGTTGCATTGTTCAAACTAATAAGACGAAAATTCAAAATGTATGAATTTTATTTGTTGTGGAAGTAACGCCGAGTGTCACACTTGTATTTTTGTCCTGGTACTAGTGGGAGAAATCAGTGCCAGCTCTACCATCAATGGCACTGCCCAATGGTACAGGTGGTCCGGAGGGCTCTTCTTTACATCTGACAACGTGTATGCAAAATTCCATGATGATTGGTCGACGAGTTAAGACGTGAAGGCGTAATAAATAAACAAACATTCGCATTTATTTTTATTAATATTACTAGATGTTGCTCGCGGCTTCGATCGTCTAAATGTAGATTATGTTCGGTTAGGTTAATAACAGTACTTTTTCCTGGATGAAAGGTAGCCTATGTCCTATTGTGTACCCATGACATCGATTATGCGACATTTTATGATGATCGGTGAAAGCGTTATAAACAAATAAACAAACAAACTCACTTGCGCATTTATAATATAACTAGATGTTGCCGCGGTTTCACCCACGTTTATCGTTACTGCGCCGCCCCCGTGGGTCGTAGCGTGATGTTATATAGCCTATAGCCTTCCTCGATAAATAGGCTGTCCAACACTAACATAATTTTTCATCGAACCAGTAGTTCCTGAGATAAGCGCGTTCAAACAAACAAAGTCTTCGGCTTTATAATATTAGTATAGATTTTTTTTTGGAATTATTTTCTTATCCGGGGATAGGGCACAAAAGTTCATCATTAGGTATACTCGTACATTACGGGCCCTACAATATAACCACACCTTTCTGTTACACACTGTATATCTCTATGCGTACTGGAATTATCACGGGTCGTTGGGCGTTACACACCGCAAGCGTTACGGACCGCGGTGTCAACTGCCCAAGAGCTGTTTTTGAAGTGGTCGTTTTACACCGCGGTGTGTAACACCCAAGGACTTTTAGCAATTAGTCGATTGGAACCGCACAATAAAGTAGGTACAATTTTCTTATAGTACAACCAGCAACAAAATAAAAATTACATTTGTTAAAAGTAAATCAATTACGAATACTTATCATGTTATACCACTGTCAAATTATTTTTTTTGCAAAGTAAATACATAGACTAGTCAAAAATATGTTAAATAATGCAAAAAGCTGCCAGTATGCGCGTACATATACCTTCCAAGAATCTCAGGTAAGATTAACCCTTTGTTAAAAAGTAGACTTACCGGCCACTTAAACAATAGAACCACCCTGGCGCACGGGCTCGTGCTTCTGATTGGTAGATGCTTCTATAGACAATTAGCTTGCACTGATAGTGACTGGTAGTAAGGGTTACAGTGCCGTAACTACTTTAAGAGTGATAACGTGACGGGATAAATTGTTGTGGTGTGTTGTGAGATTTGTATGGTAAGTACAAATATATATATTAAACATTTATTTTTTTATTTAGTTTGGTGCGCACATTATTACAAACATTAAATATTATAAGTTAACTGAACAAAAACCGTAGAAATTTCCCATTATACTATCTTGACTAGGCTGATTGGCATTCCTTTAATATTTTTAGTGTCGTTATTGTAATAACTACTATTATCATTGCTTTACGCATTTCTGTTTATTTTATTTTTTTGGGGAGCTTACAGTTATAGTACACAATAAGCTAGCTTAGTAAATAGTAGTACAACATGTCAAAAGCAAGCTTCCAAATATTGAGTAAAAGCATTTTAATACATTTTAGGTTCTACTCAACCTTATTCACTAGGATATGGTCATTTATAAAGACATGATATTTTTAGGTCGCTGTTATTAACTACAGTAAAAATGTCCGATTACCCGTCAACCTCATATGGGCAACCAAGTACTGTCGACTTTAGAAAAACGAGAAGAGGGGCCCAAATGCTGTGTCGCGCTGGTTATAGCTATGTGTTGAAGAGAACGAACAAAGACGGTTCTGATTTATGGAGATGTACAAAAAAAAACAATAAATGTAATGCCACACTCAAAGTCAGATCTAATCCATTTACAATATTGCATGAGACTGCGCATAATCATCAACCCAGAGACGAAGCAGAGGCAGAAATAGACCAACAGATGCTTTTATGTACTGAAACACTGCGAAAGGACATCAATAAGCCAGTAACACAAATTTTTGGGGATGCTGTACAGAACCTTATCAGTAAGGGAATCGATTTATTGACACCTTTACCTCAATTTGATAACATAAAGAAAAAACTTTACAAAGCTAGGAACGATTCGCAAGGTGCTAAAAAACTTAATTTTCATAAAGCTTGTGAAGTTGAAATACCAAAAAAGTATGAAAATTTATTGTTTGCCGAATATAAAGACGAAAAGAAGCGAATTTTTATTTTTGCAAAACAAGAAATGATTAAATATTTGAAAGAATCGACAAGATTTCTTATTGATGGCACATTCAAAATTTGCCCGAAGTTTTTTTGTCAAGTATACACTATTCATGCAGATGTCGGCAGCAATGAACAATATGTCAATGTGGTTCCCGTGCTATACGCATTGCTTCCCGACAAAACAAGGGCTACATATGAAATTTTATTTCAAATTATAAAAAGTCAAGTGAAAGAATGGAAGCCTTCGCAAATTTCAATGGACTTTGAAGTGACTGCGATTTTAGCAATAAAAAATTTATTTCCTGAAGTGAACATAGTTTGGTGTAATTTTCACTTTAGCTGCAGTTTATGGCGTAAAGCTAAGAAACTGGGAGTGCTTAAAACAAAACTGGGTGTAGTTCACGTAAAATTATGCACACAATTATCACATTTACCTCCGAACTTTTTGGATGAAGGGTGGCTATACGTGATGGGAGAAAGTCCATGTAATACTGAAGTCACCAAATTCAATGATTATTTTGTTAAGACATGGCTACAAAACTATATACTCTCTGAAACATGGAATACATTTAATGTAAGTGATAGAACCAACAATATGGTGGAGTCCTGGAATAGCAAAATAAAAAAAATCATTCCAGAAAAACCGAACATAGCACAATTACTTAACGGAATACAAAAAGATGCCAATTTTTACTATTGTAAATTAAACAGACCAGGTGACATACAGATTTCGAAAAGAAAAGCTAGCACCATCGAAAATAATCGAAGAATTCATAATGCCATACAAGAGTTATTGGCTGGAGAAATAACTGTAGGACATTGCTTAGAAAAATTGAGAATTTAGTTTAAGTTTACATCTAATACGTTATTAAACTATATTAGGTCTTATTTTACCTTCGTTGATTTTTTAAATGTTATGCATGTGATTTTTTTATTTTATTTTTCTTTTTTTACTAGTCTAAAGAAAGTTATAATGTACAACAAAATCTGTGATTAATAAAAGTTAGTTTTAAGTAGAATGAGTAATGTTGATCAAACTGTGATTTAGGACTTGTCTATCTGTATGTAGTAAAAGGCCATTCTTATATTACTCTATCTGTCATTTTATTATTTTTGTATACTGTGATTGTTGATTTTTAAATTATACTATATTTTTACACATTAATTCGTTTTTATTCACTAACCACTTTTCTACTCAACTGTACGAACAAATAATAAGCATCAAAATTTTAATATGAACCTAAATCGTCGTTTCATTCTGTGGTCCGTATCAACCTATTCCAAAACATACCATGGGCGTTTGACACCGCTGTAACCACTGTGGTGTGTATGAACCTATTCAGTATCAGTACTTGGGCGCTACACACCGCGGTCCGTAGCGTTCGTGGTGTCAAAAGCCTAAAGACCCATTATCACGATAGACACCATGCAACGTGAATAACAATTCTCATTTAAAAGTGTAAACAACTTTACCAAAGGACGAATTGCGACCTTACACTATTGCGGTAAGGTTTATTTTAGATTCACGCTACTCGTCGCCTGTATTACTCGTTTTACAGAATTATTAAGTTTCTTGTCTCTCATTTAAAAAGTACGGAGGTATTCCAGAAGTTTTGCCGATACACCTTGCATACGTATCAAATATATCTTGTATTGGAACCGAAAGTAGAACGATACAATAAAATGAATTCTCTGTGATCAGTTAGAAAGCAGAACCGTTCAGGTGGAATAAACAACGGCTCTTGTAAAAGTTATAAATAGTTGTGATTCCGTAAAGGTTTATCTTCGTGTGGGTTTGTAAGGCCACGTGTACTGAACTACTGACTGCCGTCATAAGGGAAAAAGACGTACTTATCTAACATTTTGTTCCGAAATTAAGATTTATTACAAACTAGTTTTCACCTGCGGCTTTGCTCGCGTAAATGTAGGTTAGGTTAGGTTAGGTTTGCAACAGTTATTTTTTCTGGATGAAAGGTACCCTATGTCCTATTCTGTACCCCTGACAACGTGTATGCAAAATTTCATGTTGATCAGTTGAGTAGTTAAGGCGTGAAAGCGTAACATACAAACAAACAAACTCATTTTCGCATTTATAATATTAGTTAGGATTTGGAATTCACATATTTGGAATCAGTAAAAAAAATTTAAACCGGCGTGAAATAGTGCGTTTTCGTCGAGTGAGTGAGGGTACCGGAGGCCCAAACCCCCCTCCCAAATTTAAAAGGCCGGCATCGCACTTGTGACTCCCCTGGTGTTGCGGGTGTCCATGGGCGGCGGTAATTGCTTACCATCAGGCGATATGTCTACTCATTTGCCACCTATGACATAAAAAAAGCATCTGACAGTATAAAATGTAAAAAGAAAATTGGGACAGTCTTTGGGGACTACCGATAGAAGTGAAAACTTGAATCCTTGATCATAAACACTTCTTTATAAACCAAAAATAATAAAAAAATGGAAAGCGTTCGGTGACAATGATGCGAGTTCCATGATTTTTGTTCACCCAAGAAGAGCTCTACGCGCCTAAAGAAGTTTTCACTTCAAAAAAGGGGCGGGTCGGATGCTAGTTCCTGATACTCTCTTAGGGGTTATTAATGGGGGTCAAAATTTCGTTATTTATTGCATAGGACGCATTAATATTCTAAAAAAAATAATAAAGCATGGAAGCGTGACGATGACGCGAGATCCATGATTTTTGTTCACCCAAGAAGAGATCAGCTACGCGCCTAAAGAAGTTTTCACTGCAAAAGTTTAGTTTTTTTTGGCAGACACGTCTTTTTCCCTTATCGACGGCTGTGTACGTCGGCCGCCTACGTTGCGCAGGCTGCGTCTTTTGATTAAACAACCGAGTATTGCCGAGAGACTGCAAGACGTACGTGCTACACAATGTGTACTGGATCGTACTTTAATTCCGTACAGACATTTCGATTTACAGATTCTATTAGCCGCGCGATATCTGGTGACAGCAGAATTTTCTTGTTCTTTTCACGATAAATGGCTTGCCTTATCTATACTTATAATAAAACTGTAGAGAGGTCAATTCTGTACATTGAATATATATTCAAAATTAATATTGGAGGATGAATGGTGATCGATACTGATGACAAAAATGCAATCAGTAAATTTTTTGTCTGTCTGTCTATCTGTCTGTCTGTCTGTCAGTCTGTCTGTCTGTATATGCACGCATGGGTCAAAAACTACTGAAGGTATTTGAACCAAACTTGGTACGATTGTAGTCCATACTCCTGGGCAGGTTATAGGCTATATAACATAACGCTAAGACACATAGGAGCTGAGCAGTGACGATAAATTTGAAGCAAATGGGATGAAAATGCGCTTTCGAGCTCTTATCCTCGCATACGTTAATCATACACCAAAAGTATGTATTACAAAGATGATGGTCTTCAAAAGATCTACAAAAAAGTGATCAAAAAAGTGAGCGTGATGTTATATAGCCTATAGCCTTCCTCGATAAATAGGCTATCCAACACTAAAAGAATTTTTCAAATCGAACCAGTAGTAATCACGCAGAATAAACCAGGAGAAACATCGTTTGTACTATGTCTGTAATGGGTAATTATTTTGCTGCGATGTTATTTTAAAACTGCTATATTTCCTAAGATATTCATTGAAATCGAATGATGTAAAGGGCAATTTTGTTTTAAATTAAATACTTGTGATGAATAACGTATTTATTTGGATAAGGATTAATATCATGTTTATAAAAATACCTTCGCAAATAATGCATTATTTTAGAACAAATTCGTTAGCATAAAAATGGTTATAGTGAGCCAACCTTAAAAGATAGACATATGCTGTCGCGGACTTTTTTTTAGAACTTTTAAAGGGGAACAATTCTGTCATACATGATTTTTGCGAAACTTTAACTGTTTACGCAGCGCACGCAGCGGAAGCTCTCAAAAGGAAAAAATACTCTCCGATTTTGAAACATTCTTCATTGGTGCTCCGCTCCTATTGATCTTAGCGTGATGATATATAGCCTATAGCCTTCCTCGATAAATAGGCTATCTAACACTGAAATAATTTTTCAAATAGGACCAGTAGTTCCTGAGATTAGCGCGTTCAAGTAAACAAACAAACAAACAAACTCTTCAGCTTTATAATATTAGTATAGATTGTATAGAAGAAATGCAAGAACAAAAACAAAACACCGGTGATTACATACAACTTTGAAACTTTGTCGGCCTCGGTGGCGTAGTGGTTAGTGTAACCAACTGCCACGCCTGAGGTCGCGGGTTCGATTCCCGCACAAGTCAAACATTTGTGTGCATGAACATGGATGTTTGTCTTGGTCTGGGTGTTTCTATATATAATATGTACGTATTTATAAAAAAAAAGTATATATGTATGTTTATCCATTCTCTAGTATCCATAGTACAAGCTCTGCTTAGTTTGGGCTAGATGGTGTTGTGTGTATGTGATAGAATATTATTATTATTATTATATTATTAATAGAAATACGTATATTAGTATTACTATTACTAATTTAATTTACAATTAAATTAGAATCGTATGTGCATAGTCAAATTCTCTTAACGTCGAAATTTAATTGAAACTTACACAGGAGCTTTCAGCTTCACAAATAATCAATACTAGAGGTATTCAAAACCGGTCGAACTGTTGGCGCATTCTGGTATTCCACACACGTAAACTATGTACCAAACGTTAGGTGGCACTGCAGACTGGTATTACTAGCAATGATTTAACATAAACATAATATGAGAGGCTTTTAATCGTTCTATACGAAGTCTTCTTTCTTCTTCTTTTCGTGTGGTTAGTGGCCAACCTGTTGTCAAGAGTTGTTCAAGCCGCCCGTAGGCCTCTGACGTGGCTTAACGACTGCTGTCAATCTGACAACAACCGGGACCGACATTTTACGTGCCCTCCGAAGCACGGAGACACTCAGATGAAATACCACTAAGCGGTTACCCAACGTTGCCTAACCTCGCTAATCGATTAGGTACCGATCAGTGAGTGCAATTGGCTATGAGCGCCTCAGTAAGGAAGGTAAGTAGATATAACATCGTAAGGAAAACCTATTTTCTTTTGTTTGAAGTGAAAACTTCTTTATTTCTTTGTGCACTTTTTTGTGATGGGTAAAAATTTTAAACTCGCGTCAGGACACGTGACCTGATCGAAACTTCGTAAGACGGAGGGAGAATTGTCATGTTTGTGTACGATAGCGCAATAAATGAATATTGTATTTTACCACATAAATGATAGTACTTTTATACTGATAATTAAAGCAATTCGTGCAAAATTATTTCCTAACCATTCCAAAATATCAAAAATGCACAACGTTAATATTCAAGTTTTCACTTCTGCCGGCACTCCCGGAGTGCAACCCGTTGTTGTTTTTTAATTAAATGACATCTCGCGGGGACTTCACAAATATTACAACAACGGACACAGAGGACATCCAGACTCGCAACAACCATGTGTGGGTCACACTAATCATCCCGTTCCAGAATCGAACCCACAACACTTAAACCATTACGCCATCCGTGCAGTGTTTTAGAGTTCTACATAATGTTATCGAAGATATGCGAAGACTGCCAACCCGCACTAGTCCGTGTCCAGCAATGGGATAGTTTATAGGTATACAAGGCTGATATTATATAAAGAAATGAGGAACTTTATCATATTTTTTATCATGTACTTATTAGCAATATTTGCTTTTAAACGTTCTTAGACCAAAATCGCCTTTGCAAAACGGTTTTTTCCTTTTTCGAGTAACAGGTCTCATAATATATGGGTTAGTCAATACGATTTACTTAAAATGAAATGAAATTATTTCATATTACTATTATTAATCATTGGAGCAGCGATAGCTCAGTGGGGAGACCAACAGACTGCAATGCAGAGGGTCTCGGGCTCGAACCCACGTCGCGCTCCTCTGACTTTCAGAAGTTATATGACTTTACGGAATTATGTACGTATTGATTGACAATTATCGCCTGCTCCGTGCCTCGGAGTGCACGTTAAGCCGTCGGTCCCGGCTGCCATGAACATCTATGGTAGTCGTTATTGGTCAGTGCCCTCTTATATCCTAACACTGGTCTAGCCTTAGGGTATCGTTAGCCTTCGGGTTGCGGAGGTCAGATGGCAGTCGCTCCGTGTAAAAACTGATATCCAGTCAAATCCGGTTAGACTAGAAAGCCGACCCCAAGTGACTTGGGAATAATAAAGGCTAGGCAGAAGAGAGAGAGAGACTATTATTAATCATTGTTTCAAAATCCCTGCCGCAATACTGGAGCAATGATTATAATACGGCAGTCCAGCCTATTCGCAATCATGGCTTTACCCATCTACATTTATACAAATAAATAAAAATGAAGTGTCTGTTTGTAATGTCAAAATAACAGCTTTTTATCTAATGCATATGAAAGTATATAAGGTACCTATACGAAAACATCTTTTTTTAAATTTTTGTCTGTCTGTCTGTCCGTTCCGGCTAATCTCCGAAACGGCTGAACCGATTTTGACGGGACTTTCACTGGCAGATAGCTGATGTTATAAGGAGTAACTTAGGCTACATGGATTTTAGAAAAAAATAAATAGGTTTCCGCGGAGACAAACACTTTTTAGTTAAAATCTACGCGGACGAAGTCGCAGATAACAGCTAGTAAGCAATAAACTTCGAGGCAGTTGGTGGAATATACAAACATGTCAGAATATTATATCGCTGTAAATAATAAACAAAGTTCCAAGACAGAAACAGAGCTTGTAAGCTTTTTAGACTGAGATTGTTTATCATGTGCATATTACGACTTGACTATGATATATGACCACGCCTTTCTGCAACACGCCTTTTATTATGTTTCAAGAATTGCATTTTATTTATTTATTACTAACATTTGCACGCTGATCCGTTCGCTCGCGAACATTTACCTTTTTCTGGATAAAAGGTTATATATGTCCTTTTCTGTACCACTGATTACGTTATGCGAAATTACCTGATCGGTCGAGTTGTTAAGGCGTAAAAGCGTGACAAACAAACTCACATTCGAATTTATAATATAACTAGATTTTCATAATATCGTCTTCTGTTTACGCGAATGTTATTCATTGAAATTAAACTACTAAGTATATACGGATTTTATCGCGTTGTTTATTTGACACTATTACAAAATTTAGAAACTGTTACATTAGGTACTATTACTGTAAAACTTTACTAATTTTTAAGCTAATTAAATTGTTGAAACTATTAAAACTATTTATACCTTCTATTAATATACTATTTATGTTTACACTTTCCCCAACGTTCCGGTTGCTTTTCAGCAGCCATGGTCACGGGGAGACTAAGATGATAAGAAGATCATTGAGACAACTACTACCTCAATCTCCCCGTGACCATGGCAGTAAATGTAGGTTAGGTTAGTTACATTTCTTTTTTTTATGAAAGGTACCTAGCTCCTTTTCTGCGCCCCTGATAACATGTATACGAAATTTCATAATGATCGGTCGAGTAGTTAAGTCATACAAGCGTAACAAACAAACAAACTAGCTCACATTGGCTTTTATAATATTAGTTAGGATAAAGATAGATTAGAATTGTTTATTCTATTCATTAATCTTACATGTAAGCGGTATGGCGGTAGAGAATCTGACTGTTGTACATTAGGTATCGCATTCGATACTTGCATCGGATTTTTAGGCCACGAAATTCTCAGTAGTAGCCCGGTATGCGGCAATAGGCACGCCATCTTTAATACATACAAGGTAGTAGATCCTCGCTGGTTTCAGCATGAATGGGCCGGATCGACCGGGGTAGTACTACCCTCTCACAGAATACCGGCGTGAAGTAACGGTACCCGTACTGTTGTGTTTCGTATCGGTGAGTGAGAGAGCCGGAGGCCTAGTTACCCCGATCCTTTTCCTATCCTTTCCTTTGTCCTTTCCCTCCTTCATTCCTTTTTAAAGGGCTGGCAACGCACTTGTAACTCCTTTGGGGTTGCGGGTGTCCATGGGCGGCGGTAATCGCTTACCATCAGGCGATCCGTCTGCTCGTTTGCCGCCCTATGCAATAAAAAAAAGAAAAAAAACATACATACATAGATTCACGCCTGTTTCCCAGAGGGGTAGGCAGAGACTTCGGATTTCCATTTGCTACGATCCTGACACACTTCTCTGGCTTCATTCACATTCATCTTTAATGTGAGGACTTAAACCATAGCTCGCGAAATTCAAAGTACCTATACATCTGCCTAGCCCATTACGTGACGTATGTATGATATTTCCAGGAGATGCTCCAGCGCTCATCTCTCGAAACTCAGAAGCTGGAGTTACTATCGAAGCTGAGTGAGGTGCGGCTGCGAGCGGCGGAGCGCGGGATACTGGAGCGGTCGCCGCCCCCGGACACCGTTGTCCCTGCGATGCCGGTCGCTAGGCCTGCGCCCCCTAGAGTATGTTTAATACGTTTATGTATCAACTGTTGCCCGTGTTTTGACTGCCACGCAAAGGTCTCGACTGAGTCCCACGGCACGCACCTCTGACTCCACGAATTTATAATAATAATACCAGCCCTGTATAGAACTGTCTCACTGCTGGTCACAGACCTCTTCTCAGTGTGAGAAGGGTTTGGCCATAGTCTACCACTCTGACCCAGTGCGGGTTGGCAGACTACACATATTTTTGAGAACATTATACCTAGAGAAGTCTCAGACATGCAGGTTTCATCACGATGTTTTCCTTCACCGATGAAACGAGTGATAATTAATGATTAAATAATAATAATGTTCTACCACATACACACAACACCATCTAGCCCAAACTAAGCAGAGCTTGTACTATGCGTACTAGACAATGGATAAACATACATATATACTTCTTTTTTGGTTAATACGTATATATTATACGTAGAAACACCCAGACCAAAACAAACATCAATGTTCTTGTACACAAATGTTTGACTTGTGTGGGAATCGAACCCGCGACCTCAGGAGTGGCAGTCGGTTACACTAACCACTACGCCATCGAGGCCGACGAGTTATGCAATTAATATATAGTTCACACAAGAACCAATGACACGAAGAATGAAATGGGGCCCAATACCAGAGCTCTTCAGTAGCTAGTCATGGGAACACCATAACGTGTGTGTGTAATGTTCCAGACGCCGCCAGCGAACTACGGTCGTCAGATCGAGCGCAACGCGCACGTGTACTCGTCGCTGCCGCGCTCGGCGGCGGCGCTGAGCGGCGCGGAGGCGCGCGTGGCCTTCGGTAAACACAACGTCACGGGGGCGCGCGGCCGCGGACGCTCCGTGCCCAACCTAGGTCTGCGCACGACGCACGCACATCGCTGCACGCGCGCATGGCCACCGCCCGACCTGACATACCTGCCGCTCACGCCTGACCAATATTGTGTCAACGCCAATCTTTTAGATCACAAAGTATCACTTGTGAACGTCATCCTAATCCTGATCCTAACTAATACTATAAAAGCGAAAATGAGTTTGTTTGTTTGTTACCCTTTCACGCCTAAGCCACTGAACCGATCATCCTAAAATTTTGCATATACGTTGTCAGGTGTACAGAAACGGACATGGGCTACCTTCATCTCGAAAAAAATTACTGTTCCCGAGAAAAACAACAATAATGTTATTATGATAATAGATGGCGCCACGAGTCTTTCGAATCATGAATTAATTATATGATTACAAGCAGAGTACAACCCGAATTAATTGTCCAATTCTAAATTAACGCGAGCGAAGCCGCGGGCAAAAGCTAGTAATATATATTTGTAATATGTGCTCGGCGTTAGCTTCTCTAAAAACTGGGCCCTATCAGCCCTATATCAAATTGTCCCAGTGCTAAACATGGGCCTCTTCTCACTGTGAGGGTTAAGCCATACTCAATTATACATAATTATAAATCCTCGTTCAAATATATTTTAATTTCATTCTTAATAAGCCAGCTAGTTAGAATCAAATGAAGCTTGATTATTTCAATGTAAAGTATATGTTTATACTAGATATTTCCGCGGTTTCACCCGCGTTTATCGTTACTGCTCCGCCCCCGTGGGTCGTAGCGTGATGTTATAGGTATAGCCTATAGCCTTCCTTGATAAATAGGCTATCCAACACTAAAAGAATTTTTCAAATCGAGACGGTAGTTCCTGAGATTAGCGCGTTCAAACAAACAAACTCTTTAGCTTTATAATATTAGTATAGATTTCGTATAAAAAATTATAGATTTTAATATATTTATTTTGTTTCATTTAATCTTTGGTAGGCAGCAGGTATATCACGACTAGAAATATAAAACTATCAATATCAAATATGATATTGAAATCCCAAAACATTACCTAATTCAAAGAATTATGCTTTTAGCTTATATCGCCTTTATAAATGTCGTAACTTTGATGTCGTAAATATTCTAGCATGTTTTAAATACTTCTGAGGACTTTCAAGTTCTTGATATTATTTAATTCTTTTTTTGTAAATTCCTGTTTTTAAATGCATGTATTTAGATTTTTGGATACTAGAAACCAGATATATTATTTTCATCTGGCAACTGCAGCTCAAACAACTGTGGTTTTTCTTGTATGTGATCTAATTGTATTAATTTTAAGGCCTGTGTTACCGGAGCATCAGGTGCCCTGGTAACACAGGTCTTAAAATTGTGATGGATTGTGAGAACACCGAGCTATACATTCGGATAGCGTTTATAATTTCATCAAAATGATGGTTACTTAAATTAAGTTGTATATGAAAGTATGCATTTTAGGTACAGTCAGCTGAATACTGCATTAATTTAGAAAAGTATTTTATAATTTAAAATTTACTACATAATTATTGTTTTACAGTAATTAATTGCGATTAAAACATTAATCATTTAGACGCAAGACACACAGAAAAGACGTAAGACGAGGACGCGTCGCAGACGCCCCCCCCTCCTCCAATCAATTTTCATAATTAATGTCTACACATTTTGTATGAAGCGTCGTGTCCGCGTCTCGTCCGCGCCCTGTCTTTTCTATTTATTTTGTGTCGCGACGCTTCTATACATTTCGTATGAAAATTGATTGAAGGGGCGCCGCGTCTGCGACGCGTCCTCGTCTTACGTCTTTTCTGTGTGTCTTGCGCCTGAGAAGAAAGAATTTAGGAATTACCATTATTGTGTATGATAAAGCTATTTTAAATTTTACAAATGTTTATCAAGTTATGTCGCTGACCGTACACATGTGTCGCTTAACAAACAAAGTTAAATCGACTGTATACTCGACGTATACTGGATTTACTTGTGTTTGAAATTAAACGACACAAGTGAGTGACATAAATACTGTTAATACATGGTGTGTTGACGAGATGTTTGAATACTCGACAGCGGAGAAGGAGGAAGCGAGTGGTCGCAGTAGCCCGAGCGCGTCTGTGCGCGTGCGACTCGAAGGCGCCGGCGCGCGCGCAGAGCGCACTCCCCCGCGACCCCGCACCGCGCCGCTGCCCTGGTACGTACCACACCCCATCTTATAGTGGTCGCAGTAGCCCGAGCGTGGTCACCTCGCCACTGCCGCCGCGCCGAGTGTTGTGGGTTCTGATCCCACGCGGGACAAACATTAGTGTGACCCACAAATGGTTGTGCCGAGTCTGGGTGTTCTTTGTGTCCGTTGTTTGAATGTTTAAAAAGCCCCCGCGACACAGGAAATTATTTATGAGAAAGCGGTATTTTATGAAAGAGACATTCTGGGAAAGGGATATTTTGCAGCCTGTAGACAATTTGCAAAGTGGACATTCTGCGATTAAGCCTGTCCTACTAGTAAGTGACTTAACTGATAGACCACTTTCTTGTCTGACTGTACGCGAATTTTATTCGTACTTGACCGCTCTTTTCCTGATACCAAAGAATTAGAAACAAGGGACATTTTACAAACGGACATTTTACGAAAGGGACATTTTGCGAAAGGGACTTTCTGCAAAAGGGTCATTTTACGAAAGGCGCATACGTTTTGCGCCCATTAGACGTTTTGCGAAGTGGACATTCTGCGCCTGAGCGGTGTGTACAACCCGCGTGACTAACTCACTAGTGTGCGTGGTGGTCGGCAGGGAGACGACGGACGTGCGCGCGTGGGACTGCGGCACGACGCTGGGCTGGCTGGAGAGCGCGGGGCTGGAGGCCTACGCCGCGCCCGCGCGCACCTGGCTCGGCGCCGCGCCCGACGCGCGCGGGACTCTCGCCGCCGCCGCGCCCAGCGCCATCGAAAAGGAGCTCGCCATCAAACACCCGCTGCACAAGAAGAAGATCGTGCTTGCGCTCACTGACATGCTCGTGAGTACTACCTCTACTTTAACACGTTTCCGATGAATCACATATGATAACAATAGATTTTCTATTGTGTCTATCACGGGACAACGAAAGGGTTAATTAAATTTTTTTTAAGAATCGTTTGTTACGAGGCACGTACTGCATTGGTCCATGTTAAAAATTGTTCGAATAGCCCTATACCACTGTATGAAGAAAGATGGAATGTCAGCAGCATTCCCCCACAATAGAGTACCATGCGACATTAAACTTTGAAAGTAGCTATGATTTAAAAGCCTAGCGGTATATATGTCACTAAGTTGGCAAAATTTTCTGACTCTGTACGCTGCAGAACTGATTCGACAATTTACTCAGTTGTGGGTCCTACTGCAATTTTTAATGTAGTGTGATTCCTAGAAATTTGGTGGTATCAACAAGGTCCAAAATGTCATCCCTAATTTTTATAGATGTTTTCACTTGTTTGACTTTTAGATCGGATACATAAAATCTTCTCCCCATTTGAGAGTTGGTTGTTAACATCAAACCAATGAACTACTTTAGAGATAGCAACGTTTATGGCATCCTGAACCGTTTTTGGGCGTTTTAATTTAAATACTAATAAAATGCAAACGGTACTATTTCATGATTATACCTCAAACCCTCCCTATACACTCAAACCAAAAACGGACCGAGCATTGAACCCTGAGATACACCCAATTTGACCACAGACCTCGGTGGTGACCTGCCATTAACATCAACTTCCTGAATCCTGTTGCTCAAATAGGATGTAAGAAAATTCAGTGCTAAATTTTTGATCTAATTTCCTGATTAATGTTTCATGAAGTACACAGTCAAAAGCCTTAGACAAATCACAGAAAATACCTAGCGCATCTCGTGATTTTTGCCAGGCGTCAAAAATTTGTTTTACACGCTCAACACCGGCGTCAGTGGATTGACCCTTTGCAAAACCAAATTGTTTATTATGAAGTAATTTATTATTATTAAAAAGGTTGCAGACCTTTTCAAAAACAGACAAATTTTCAAAAATTTTGCTAAATGTTGGTAACACAGAAAACACTGATATTAGTTGGGTCTGATGTGTTACCTGTTTTAAAAAGAGGTATTATTTTACTATCCTTAATTAAATCGCACATCGAATAAAATTTCAACAGAACTTCCGGCAAATGTTCTTAGATTTCTTAATGATAATCACGATACCTAACAATAAAGCAAGCCTACGACCGGCGTGACTGAGAATGATTGTGTTATTAAACCGCGCTCATCCCACCCTACACCTTACTATATTATGTAATTCGCTGATCCAGACATGTCTAAACGGCGCTACAGATCTAGCAAAACCAAATCTGTTTTATGTATATTCACTTATTTAATAACGGCGACACTTTGATTTATTGGTAAAGATAACTACTGATACTACTGATGTATCGCGTCTTACATTATAGGGCGGCCACGGCGACCCACTCCTGACACTGGCGGGGCGGTTGGACACGGCTTGGACGCTGCGATGGTTAGAAGACGTAGGCGTGTGCGGGACCCGGGCTGCCGCTAGTGAAGCGGCGCTGGACGGGCGCATGCTGCACCGCCTCACGCACGCCGACCTGCACACGCATCTGCGCGTCACGCACGCCACGCACGCGCTCTCTATACGTAGAGGTAAGTATACACAGCGACGCGGCGCTGGACGGGCGCATGCTGCATACACACAGCGCTACATTGTGGTTATTGAAATTGTAGTATTAACAGTAGTATATTATTTCCAGGTATTCAAGTGCTACGTGACAACAAGTTCGACCCTGACACGATGATCCGGCGCGCCGCCGAGACTGAGGTCAGCGCGGAGGGCGCGGACGCCGAGGCCGGCGCCGAGGCCACGGTGAGCTCGGCGGAGCTGGCGCGCTGGTCGTCGCACCGCGTCATGCAGTGGCTCAACGAAATCGACCTCGCCGAGTACGCGCCTAACCTGCGCGGCGCTGGTGAGTGAAGCTTTCTTATCGCCTTATTTGTATGCGTAATCAGCACATTTTGTTTACAGCCTAGGCGACTGACATCCGATCGTGGAAAATTAATTTTACATACACATCCTCACATATATACATATATATATACCCTTGACAAGCTAACCTCATTCACTTTTCACCAATGACTATGTATTATAATTTTGCTTCATATACATTATTGAGCTGTGTGAGATTAAATCATGCCGAGCGTGTGTCTTGTGCGCAGGCGTACACGGCGGGCTGATGCTGCTGGAGCCGCGCTTCACGGCAGAACTGCTGGCCGCGTTGCTCAACATCCCCGCCAACAAGACGCTGCTGCGCAGGCATCTCACGCAGAGGTAATTAATTACACTACGCTGAAGGTCAACTTGCAATGCATTTACGTCATCCAAACAAATAACAGCCTTAGAGATCTTCGTATCTTCAGCAATGTTTAGTATATTAGAGTTATTTAAACATTTGTCAATGAAATGTTGTGCATTTATAACTATTTCATAAAATATTTTTATATGTGCATGTATGTAACAACTACTGGTTGTCCTAATAAATAAAATAAAAATGTCTAAGATAAATATTAGAAAAAGGAGTAGCCTCAGTATTGAGGCACACCACTAGGAATGCAAAACAGACAGATAGCTACGCAATACAACTGTTTGACTCCTATTTTCAATGTAAGAACAAAACCATCGCAATAAGTCACCTCCTATATCCGCATTGTACAGCTTAATCCTAAGGATCGCATGGTCTATTCGATCAAACGCCGTACAGTAATCCATGTAGATTACATTGGCTTCTTTACCCTTATCCATAGAATAAGTTAAGAACTCGTTAAAGTGATTAAGATTATTGACCGTCAATCTGCTGTTAAGAAAACCATGACCAGTTAGACGGAAGTTCTTTTTAAGCGTTAATTAATTTATAATAATTATACAATGCTCTCGAAAGCCTTAGCAACAACACACAGCTTAGAAATAGGGCGGAAGTTGTTTACTAAAATGTTCATGGCCATCTTCGTTTTTATGTACTGGAGAAATCAATGCAGATTTCCAGATTGGTGGTATGATACCGGTGCATATGGATTGTTGAAATAAACAAGATAGAGGAACCGCAAGCTCAGTGAAAAGTTATTGAAAAATATACATCTATATTTTTGAATGGAATGATCTGGACCTGCTAATTTTTATGGATTGTTTTATTAATTTTACCAGAGCCTGGCCATTATTAACCTGTGGTATTAACGACTCGTTATGATTTTTCTTTAATATATTTGTCTTATTTTTAGCTAATATGTATCTTTTCTTGTTTATAGATTCAACGATTTACTAGGCAGAGAAGTAATACAACAGAAACGCAATGCTGAACAGACGCTCGGCTACCAACCGCTGACCGCCACCACCAAATATAAGGTCAATTTATCGATTTTCTTACATACCATTTTTACTGTATAACATGACGAGTCAGTATATCAAAATATTGAGTAAGTCTTTATTTTTAAACAATTTTATGGATGACCTCTTTGATCAACAATACAACTAGATATCGGGTCACGTACAAAATCAAAGTTAAATGCTGTCTGCGTGACAATACGTATACATAGCTACATTTGTTTACTAACAAACGGAGAGAAAAGTTTTAAAACAGTTAAGTTCAACCTAATTACAACCATGGCACCTAGTAATAAAGTCACAAATCTTCAAAGTATTATCTAATACTTACGATCATTCGTCACATACAACAACATTTATTGTACAATCAACCTTAAGCGGCAACAAATAAAGTACTTTTTTGCCTAGAGAGCTACAACGTTTTGTTTCGTTTATTTTTGTTATAAAAGTTTGTTCGTGTGTTAGCGAGCCTTGGCCAAACATTTGTAGCGGTGGTTTAAAATCGGTAATTTTGTTCAAAATTTGATATTATTTGTTAGTTCAAAGCTTAAAATATAACTTATTCTTCATGTACGTACCGAAAGTAAGATACTCCGGCCGTTAAATTGCTTTTTCGGGCATTATTTTTGCAACTTTTGAATACACACTGCGGCATTGTGAGACGTGTTTACATTGGCTGTGTTTCAAGCGAACTAAACAAAATAAGAGCTCACATCTCAAGTACGCTGTTATTTACTGAGACGTATTTTTTGAGCCGACCCGATATCTAGTTGTATTGTTGATCGAAGGATGACCTCGTCAGTATTTAATTGTGAATTCGATATGTGTATTTAACGCTGCAACCGCCACCTGGAGCCAAGATACTGTTTTTCAATTATATCCGACATTGATTGAATAAATATAACAGATAAATATAATATTTTTTAGACATTTTAATGGCCCCTTTTTACTGTATACTAAGTACTAAAGACTGCAGTCTAAGTCTATCCAGTTTGACCGACTAGTCCGATTACGTAGCACGGAGCGCAATAGTAGCACCCAGTCTAAAAACATGCGCGCTACATGGCAAAAAGCTCTTCTATATATACATTTGTTCGTGACCATTCAGTAGTAATTGTGATCATATAATATAATTGAAGTATTTGTTTGGTAGGTACCAAAGAAAAGCCAGTTCTCCCTGAAGCGTAAGAAGAGCAAGGACGAGCTAGACCTGGGAGACCTGGTGTGTCCACTGCACGATGACTGCTCAGGTGACATTACCAACTCGCCAGTAAGTCGCCTCACTAACAACACTAATCTGTACCTCGCACCAGTACCTCCTTATACAGATCATAAAGTAGATTACGAATTATGATGGCAACGGATCTCAATGTCATAATAAAATAAAATAAGATTAGGGAAGACATTTTAAATTAGTGTCCATTTTTATTTTAGTTTTGTGACTATACAGATATAGAATTAATAAAAAATACCTATTATTTAAAAATAAATTACAAACAGTTAATCACGATTCAAGTACACGCCTTGTTACGCGCAATTTGGCTTATCCTATTGATTCGCAGCTGAACGCCGGCGGCTAAACACAATAGATTTTTAATTAGGTCTTGTATTCCAAGATTTGAAAGGTTAATAGCAGTTTTACAATCACCGCAATCATTAAAGTCATTCTCAATATAAGCTTATTAAGATTTGGTCTAAGTATATTTTATTTTCATAGAGGCTACAGGCATTATAGTTCATTCAAGATACCACTGCGTACGGCCGGAAATTCCTGCAGATTCAACCATCCATTTTATGAGGCTAGGTTTAAATGAATGATTAATACAGTTATAACTTTTTTTACTCAAAACGCGATCAAATTGTTTTAATTATGTGCCAAATACTGACAAAGCCAATTTCCTGGTATTAAATTACTTATCAAAACGAATTTTCTAGTATTTTTAATTTTAGCAAAGTTATCCAGTTCCACAGTTTATTTTTGAATTTTTGTTTTAATTTTAAATCATCAAAAATATTATAATGTGAATTTTTCCTGAACATATAGAAAGTTATCCAAGTAAGATTTCTCGTAGACCCTACAATTGGGTTGCGTGCTGTTTCAACATAATACATTTATTAATATAGAGGTATGTTTGGTTTTACTGCACTTTTAAATTTTAACACAGTAGGTAAGTGTGCACAGTAGTTGTGGTGATGTGTTTATAACTTTTAACAATGGCGGCGGGACGCTTTTGGTGGTTTGGATAACAATTTGATATTAATTTACTTATTACTATTTCTTCTACTTATGTAAAATTATCGCTATAGAGCGATGTTTGAACTATATAATCCGGTGAGTTGTCTTATAAATTTTCTATTAAAAACATTAAACTATATTAAATAATATTGTATTTTACTGCACAGGTATGTGCAGCGGTTAAAGTGAGGATATCTCGATTCTTTGAATTTCGAATGCTCTGGGTTCGATTTCGGTACAGGTCAGAAATCAGTATCATGTCCAGTGTAGTAAAACATTCTTTCTCTTCAGGCAATTCAGATAATAACTATAACAAATTTCGATTAACGACATGACTTTGAAAAATGCCGAATTTAATTCCCTAGTCGGTCAAAAGTTTCAATGAATTATAGCAGCGTGGCCGATCGGCTTCTGCCGCATTGAATGGGTTAAGAGCACCTTCAACTGACGGGCGTGTATGAGGAATGTGATGAAAGTGAATGAAGCCAGAGAAGTGTGTCAGGATCGTAGCAAATGGAAATCCGTAGTCTCTGCCTACCCCTCTGAAAAAATTCATACTCAAGCGTGGCATAAGTGGATTTACCACACTTCCCTACTATGACGTCACTAGTTGATATAAGTCGAATATCATACCTTTTTGTAAATAAGTACTAGGGCCACTAGAAGGATGGGGTCACTACTAAAAACTGACTAAGTTTAATAAATTGTCAGCTTTGATGGCGTAGTGGTTAGTGTAACCGACTGCTACGCATGAGGTCGTGGGTTTGATTCCCGCACAAATCAAACATTTGTGTGCATGAACAAAAAAAAGTATACATGTATGTTTATCCATTGTCTAGTACCCATAGTACAAGCTCTGCTTAGTTTGGGCTAGATGGTGTTGTGTGTGTGGTAGAATATTGTTATTATTATAATACAAAAAAATAAAAACTTGCAAAATGCAAACAAAATAAAAAGTTAATATGGCATGCTGATATTTCCAGATGATGAAAGTAAAGTCAGCAGCAGCGGACGTCGCGTCGGGTGTCTGTCCCCCGCGTGACGAGGCGCGCGCGCACTAGCGACGCTCGCCCCCCCGCGACCCTCGCCGCCCTCGCCGCGCACAACAACCTCACTGGTACTGCAGCTCTTGTAGAATTATCATTGATGTCTACTTAGGTACCTTTTCTTGTCACGGCAGTTCTGTAATTCTTTCTTCTCCCTAGTCTTTTATTATTCCCAAGTCACTTGGGGTCGGCTTTCTAGTTTAATCGAATTTGACTGTATATCAGTTTTTACACAGAGCGACTGCCATCTGACCTCCGCAACTCGAAGGCTAACGATACCCTAAGGCTAGACCAGTGTCAGGATATTAGAGGGCACTGACTTTCCAATAACGACTGCCATAGATGTTCATGGCAGCCGGGACCGACGGCTTAACGTGCTCTCCGAGGCACGGAGCAGACGATAATTGTCAATCAATACGCACATAATTTCGAAAAGTCATATAACTTCCGAAAGTCAGAGGTGCGCGACGTGGGTTCGAACCCAAGACAGAGGATTGCAGTCTGTTGATCTCCCCACAGACCCCGCTGCTCTTAAATAATATTGTTATTGTATAATTAATATTTTCTGAAATACAAAATATAAACGTACACTTACTATAATTTTTTAAGTTAAGTTTACCCCTTTTTTGCCAACACATAGACTTGTTAATAGTTCTATGTTTAAAACATTATTGTCTTAATTTAGATATGTATTACCAATAGAAGATATTATATCCTTAAGCTTTCTATTCAACCAATCAGTAAATGTTAAATGATCACCGACCGCCTCGCTACAAGCCGAGCCAAATGTTGTGATTGACAATGCACAAAATTGGCCGCGTTACGAGAGTCAGTACTAACCTCAAGTGTTTTTCAAATATTTAGATGCATAATCGTAGGTTACACCTATAAGTTTTCTTCTATAATTCAATGGAATCACTGTGTTCATGCACACGTAAAACATTTTAGCGTCGACAACAGTGACGTTTCTAGTCCGTTTATTTAATCCTACTTTTGTGTTCAGATGCCTGACAGGAAAATATACCTAAATAAGATTTATTCATCATAGAAAATAAGTCCCTCATTCATCAATAGAGCGATAAAAGTTCAATGTATTTTAAAATGGAAGTCAAGTCTCTTCTTTAAGTCTATTAAAATACATAATTATTATTGCTCGTTAAAAGTTATTGCAGAAGTAAATGTATTAAACGTGGTCGATGTCTTAATTTTAGGCGATATCATGTTTTAAACGAGGTCTTAGTCTTTTTGAGAGTGTGTTGGTGCTAAATTATATATTTCGACGAGCTGCCTATAAACTAAATATTTCGAGACCTCGATGTTGAAAGTGTCCAAATAATTTATATAACTGTAGTAACGTTTAATACTGAAAAGAATTGCCAAAAATCATAAATGAATGAAATGTTATAGATATGATTCATGAATGTTTAGTGTACATTGTTCTTATAACATATAAATACTGGTGGACGCATATTCGGAACACGATGGCCGGATTATGGAAGACGGCCACAAAAACTTAAGAGATTGAATAATGAATATGTATGTAAGGATCTATTTATTGTAACATTAATTTTATAGTTAAGTAAATATTTTTGAAGACTTATTAATAGTGGAGCGTTATTTATTGGTAAGTCAGATGATCAAACAACCAATAGACATTCCTGATGAAATATGAAATAGTGGATCTAAACGAACGCATTGCACTCGCAGTCATATGTGAAGTATTATACAGTTTGTAATGTAATATAAATGTTTTACCGTACTTAGCACTTTTTACAAGTAAATAGGTAGCTTACTAGAAATCGACTGAAAGGCGACAATATTATTCAGGTCTCTTTCCTACTTGTTGGAAATATTTTTCACATAGCTATAAGAGATATATCTACCAATTTATTAAATATTTTATTTGAAAAGTGTATTATAAAATATATATTAAATATAAGGATAATTACGAACCCGATGAGAATATAGCATTTGTACCGTTTTTGTGGGACTAGCTTTCATTTTTACTGAAGGCTGCAAAAGAAATATAAAAATTTGTTAACAGGCAGTCTAACGCATGTCAACTTTTCTGGTGGGCTATTTGAATTGGCAAAAGCCAATCAAATGACTTGACATGAATTTGATTTTGACACGTCGTTAAATAACCCTTCAGAAACCGAGCGTGATTATTTCGTTCATTTCTGAATCTGTAAAAGAATGTTAGGCACAATAGTATAGAACCACAACCCTGTTCCTAACCTGACACGCTGCGCTGTGCCAAATGTTATCAATATTGTAAGTCCCTTATCCCTTGTCTTCCATTGTAATTGTATAACTGGTAAGTGAATCATTTACATATGTGTCATTATAAACAAAGTCTTTGTACAATTACGTAATAAAACGTTTTATAATACCTACCTTACAATATAAAACTTTAAAATGAATAAATACTGAATGAACACAACTCTTGGGTTTTACTTATATCATCTTTATTTCAGTTATTGTCGAACAATTGTGATCCGGGTGGTGCAGATTCTACGTTTTTCAAAATTTTCAGGCCTTCTGTTAACAAGAGAAATTAAATTGTTAAAATTACCGCTCTCGTGGGGTCGACTAGTGATTTATCTGGACTTTAGTCTCGAAACTACTAAGGTAACATTTAAAATAAGTTCAGAGGAAGATTTTAAAATTGATAGTAGATTTGGTATATCGAATAAATCGAAAGAGCCGTCCCAAAGTAGTAAGTACTTACCGCAAAGCGAACCTGACTCTTATAATATACAGCGTGTAATATAATATATAATATAATATATAATACTAGCTGTCCCGACAGACGTTGTCCTGTACACAAGAGAAAAAAAAGAACATATCGAAACCATTCTCGAATCCACTTGAACACACACCAAAAGTTTCATCAAAATCGGTCCAGCCGTTTAGGAGGAATTCAGTGACATACACACGTACAGTAGAATTATATATATGTATATATAAAGATAAAATTCTATCACACGTACACAACACCATCTAGCCCAAACTAAGCAGAGCTTGTACTATGGGTACTAGACAATGGATAAACATACATATACTTTTTTTTTGTAAATACATACATATTATACATAGAAACACCCAGACCAAGACAAACATCCATGTCCATGCACACAAATGTTTGACTTGTGCGGGAATCGAACCCCCAACTCATGAGTGGCAGTCGGTTACACTAACCTACGCTATCGAGGCCGACAGAAAGGTGTGGTCATATATACGTGTCACATAATATGAATATCCCCCGTTACATGGGACACCGCGGCAAATAAATCCGTATACATAACGGTTTCAGTAAGATTTTCTTTTTTATCGACTTATCAATATCATACGTTCTATTGTGCTTCACGATACTCTTAACGTACGTAGGAGTGGCGTGTCCAGAAGACAAACGAAGTGGGAAATAGCGACACTAACCAGCAAATAATTAGTTAGTATGCACCTACTCGACAAATGGAAAAATAACAATCCTTACTAATATTATAAATTCGAAAATAAGTCTGTCTGTCTGTTACCTTTTCTCGGCTAAACCACTCAACCGATTTGGATGAAATTTGGTACAGATATAGTTTAAAACCTGGGGATGTATAAATGCCATCTTTTTTTGATGTAGGTACTACGCGGGCAGAGCCGCGCGCAAAAGATAGTACCTATATAGTAGAGTACATATGAACTACCTGTTGTCTATCTATTGGCAGCGTGCGAGGTATAAGTGTAAATATTCTCGATGCGCAACATTGTGATCGCGTTAATAATTGTCGTGGCGCAATGATGAGTAGGCACGAAGGTATATCTACAGCGCGCACAGCAGAGGACTACTGGTCTACTGTGATCGGTACAAACTAGTCTCGCACCTTTTCCTCTCGACTTACGGCGTAGTTCTGCTATTCTTTCCATCTCATTCTCCTCTTCTAAATTCTTGTTCATTCTTGTTGCTTCATCATGTGCCTGCTTTAGTAAAGATTCTTCTAAAAATGTCAACTCTGTAAATAACCATATTGCGATTATTCAGCATATTAATCTGGCAACAAAACATGTTCAACTTTAAAACAATATACTTGTCAATCTCGGATCCATCCCGATCCAAGCTCCATTAAAGAAAGCCATAGCCGTAGGTCGCAACTTGGGATCGGGTTCCATTAGTACTGTTACTTGATTCTTGCATTCCTGAGACAACCGGTTGACGACACTGGTACGAAAGCGCCACTTCCGCATGATCTTCAATACAAACAACACTATAACAGTTACGGGTGTGCTAACTTGACGTTCATAAGTGTTACTTTGTGACCTAAATGAATAAATGATTTTTGACTTTGACTTTGACTAATAACTATAATAGATTTAAAGGACATTCATATACCTGCTTCTCATATAGCTTTTTGACGGATGTCTCAGTAAAAGGCAAAGCTTTATTGAGCATTGTGTAAAGAATAACGCCTAATGACCACATGTCTGCATTCTGGGGCAGATACGGCACTCCTTTCAATATTTCGGGGGCGGCGTAAGACAGAGATCCACAGTACGTCTCGCTAAGCAGGTCTTTGTCACGCTGTCGCACGTTTCGTGCAAAACCGAAATCTGTTATTTTGACGTTGTAATTTGCTGTAATCAATATGTTTTCGCATTTCAAGTCTCTATGGGCTATGTTCATAGCGTGCACGTATTGAAGGCCTGATATAATTTGTCTCATCCACAACCTGCTCTGATTCTCTGGCACAGCGCCATTTTGTGTCAGAAAATCTAACAGATCGCCATTTTCTGCGAAGCGTAGAAATATAAAATATTTAGCGCGACGTTGGAATATATTGGCGACATGTACAACGTGAGGGTGGTTCACCCGTATCAGGATATCCAATTCACGAGGTAAGAATTTAGTGAGATACTCGCGAGGAGCTTCGGACGTGTCTATCAATTTGCAGGCCATAAGAGTATGTCTAGTTTCATCGATCATATGTGTTGCTTTGTAAACCTGTAACAGTGCACTTTTTATAATGGCAATATTTATTTCATACCGTCAATCGTTCAGGGAACTATCTCTCTTAGTCTTACTTTAGCGTATGATCCTTCTCCACACATTTTATCTAAAGTAAATCCCTTATCTCGTAAAACTGCGATATCCGAGCGTGTCGCGTTAATTTCGGAAGGCATTTGTACGGCTACATTAGGTACTACTTCATCTTAACTTTAATCGGTAACATACTGAGACAGAGGTGTGCTGGAAAGAATTTTATGGGGCACTAGTATTAATTTTGGGTAAGATGATTGGAAATATAGACATTGTTACTGTATTATGGGTCATGACATTAAATTTGACATACCTACCTGTGAGGACGCTATTTACATTTTGATCATAAAGTAGGATACCTACCAGTATTTATAGACAAGCAAATGTGAGTACCTACAACCTCCATGTTTATCTTTCGTTGGTCTTTTTTAGTGAATTTATTTATTACTAGCTTCACCCGCAGCTTCAACATTTCTTTTTAAATTTGGCAGCGACCTTGTATTGAGTTTTACATCATATTCAAGGTCATCAGCTGACGAGTCAGACGTCAAGTCCTTTGTGTTAAAAATGGTTGACACATTTTGACGAATAGCAGGAACAAGAGTTCGATCTGCGTAGTTTTTATTATAAATTCTTATACAACATCCCTGTCTCGGGCAAATAACCCTCCTAGTTTTAAGCAAAAAATATATCAAAATTATTATAGACTAGCTGACCCGCGCAACTTCGTCTGCTTCACATAAGAGAATTTTCCTAGTTTTTGCAATATTTTTCATTTATGCTCCGCTCCTATTGGTCGTAGCGTGATGTTATATAGCCTATAGCCTTCCTCTATAAATGGGCTATCCAACACTGAAATATTTTTCTAATTTTTACCCGTAGCTCCTTAGATTACCGCGTTCAACCAAACAAACAAAATGTGAGTGAAGTCGGCGCGTGAGCGCCCCCCCTTTTTATAAATGCAGCGGATGGCCGTTTCGCGCGTTAAACAACAATCAACCGTATAGCCGTACCCATACTGGCGCGGCGAGATTTGGAAGTTTTATTTCATCTATATCTTGTGTGTTTATAAACCGATTCCTATATTTTTTTTTATAATATAAATATTAAAGTGTACTTTTTGAATATGGGAGTTTGATAAAGATATATCTATGTGAAATACAATATATTTATGTATTTTAATACACTTTGAAGAAATGCCTAACGATTAAACACGTTATTGTGGCTAATTTATAAAAGATAGATATATACTATTGAGGACTTTTTTGTAGATCTTTTGGAGACCATCATCTTTGTAATACATACTTTTGGTGTATGATCAACGTATTCGAGGATAAGAGCTCGAAAGCGCATTTTCGTCCGACTTGCTTCAAATTTATCGTCACTGCTCAGCTCCTATGTGTCTTAGCGTTATGTTATATAGCCTATAACCTGCCCAGGAGTATGGACTACAATCGTACCAAGTTTGGTTAAAATCCCTTCAGTAGTTTTTGACCCATGCGTGCACATACAGACAGACAGACAAAAAATTTACTGATTGCATTTTTGTCATCAGTATCGATCACCATTCATCCTCCAATATTAATTTTGAATATATATTCAATGTACAGAATTGACCTCTCTACAGTTTTATTATAAGTATAGATATTATATAAGTGAGAGAAAGATAACTCGTAGACTATTTCTCAAAGTGTGACGGTTCAGAGATCTTATTTAACTGTTTCTCAAAATCACTCATCTGCACACTGGCTTTTACTAACGAGTCTAAATTATTTAATTCGTTTAGTTTAACTAGCGGAATGTCACTTTTATTGAAACGTTCAGCATTTCAACAATCACTAACTATATTGAAGTTAGATAAGGTAGTAGTAATGTTGGAGATGTAAGTGTCACTCGGGAGAAACGTTAGTGTTGTAAGCTTTGCAAGATTTAGGTAAATGTAATATACCAGAACCGAACAAGATTTCATCAGAATTATTAATGTTCTCGTTACAAACAACGTGACATTTACCAGGATCTGATTGAACAAAAATCCAACGATTATAGGTGATCTTTTGGAAAACATCTATTGAGCCGCGCAGGACTCTGGTTTGGCAACTTTTTGGTAGCTTGACATAGGCTTCTGTCAACAACGTAGTTTCACACGTCGGGATCGCCATCGTGGAATACACGTTACCTAGAGGACACACATAGCACTGACCTTTCACTTGTTTGCACGCACTGACACTCGCGAGCTGTGAGTAGAATAGTCTGTCCAGAGTTATTGCCAAGTATTGTTTGTTCGGTGCTATTAAAACATAAGTATCTGGCGTATTCAAGTCTAACGGGACTGGAAATGGAATAACATGATATAAATTATAGAACTGCGAAGGAACGAGCGGAATCTGCAAAATAAATACTAACTTATTGTCTTGGTAATAACATACAATATCACTGACAGTAATTATTTCATTTACATTCGCTAGCGATAAAGGTATAGGCAGCTCAGTGTTTAGGCATGTAGTTGATATGTAACTCGAGCTCTTTATGCAACTGCATAGGACTTAGTACAGTCGGGTGTAAAACGTTTATTTTACTGAACAATATTGCGTTATTAATGTCATCTATATCAAATTATAATACTTTCTACTGAAGTTAATATGAGAGACAACTGGGACCTTGATTCTAATTTATCAGTAGTTTGACTTACCTTTTCGAATGCACTCTCTATAGTAACTAAATTTTGGTTCAAACGATGTTCGTTTAGACATAGTGTGGTTAAACGTGGATATAGTAGACCTAATTACATGTATATTATCGCGCATTAATACTGTGAGCTCTTTTTCGTCTGACTGTACTTTATTTATAGCATTTGTGAACTTGATAGCATCGTCAACATCTAAGGTGCCAAAGAAAGTTTTTAATAAAGAGCCACTGGCGTCAATTAGACCTCATTTTGCGCGTCTGGTTTCTTTAACCTGAGTTAGATATGAAATAGATAAAAGCTTACTAATATTACTGCCTTGCAGGGCTCTCAAGGAACTTAACGAATTTATAGCATTCGGTTTTACGTTTAGAGGATTGGTGTATATTGCAATGCTTAGTAATGCGTTCAAGCAAGAGCTCTATACTGTCTAAATGAGGTTGAATGTGACTCAAATCTACAGAAGTAACAACGTTCCAATTATCGTTAGAGAATTTTAAGTCTAACAATTGATCATAGTATAATCCCGGACTGCCGACCAGCTTTGATACGAACTGGTTACCGGGCACGGTCGTGAGGAACCTGGGGACAATAGATATGGGTATATTTATTTCTAAATGCGGGTTTGATTTCGTCATAGTGATAGCGTATATGTTTCCTACCTACTTGTATTGTTACAGTATGATTGCCGTTTATTTTTATAATCTTATAGGGACCTTTCCACACCGGGGATAACGCTTTGTTTTGTTTATGATGGCATCATAAGTATATTATGTCGCCGGCGTTGTATGTTATCGGTCGCGCATGTGAATCGTAATATCGTTTTGAACGATCTTTGGACGTTTGTATGTTTTGTAAAGCTTTTTGTCTACTATAATATAACCTGTGATTAAGAGCTCGTATATAATCGGTGTATGTGTTATTTTCGAGAGTATCTATAGACTTTGGGATATAAGGCTTGTAACCAAATAAAAGTTCGAACGGAGTGAAGCCAGTAGTGGAATGGACATTCGAATTTTAGGCTAAGATTGCTGTGTTTAGATACAAATCCCAACTGTGAGTATTTTCGTCAATGTATGATCGTAAGTATTCTTTCAGCGTTGAATGACTACGCTCTAACGCGCCACACGTTTGTGGGTGGTAAGGTGACGCTTATATATGTTTTATACCGAATAACTTTTCTAACTGTTTAAACAAATCTGAACAGAAATTTGTACCTTGGTCAGACACGATGCCGTGGAATACCCATATGTGAAATGAAATGAACAAAACGTTGAGCGGTTTCTTGAGCCGAACAAGACTGCATGGCATATGCTTGCGAATATTTAGTCAAATCATCTTGTAGGGTTAGGATGAACTTATATTTATCAATTCGTGTTTCTGGAAGAGGCCCTACAATGTCAAGGTATATCTTATCGTTCGGTCGAGTCGCGGCCGATGTGATTATCATCGGCGCTTTATTTGTGCAGCGCAAAGGTTTATTTATTTGACATGATTTATAGTTTTTAACGTAATTCTCTATATCCTGCCTCATATTTCTCCACCAATATAGGGATTTGAGTCTATCATACATACGAGATACACCTGGATGACCAGCAGATGGTAAGTCATGATTATCTTTTAATATGAGCGGGACCTCGGATGGTGTTGGAAACAGGATATTATCATGATAAACATGTATTTTAATGCCTGTATTATGAAATAGGAATGCAAGAATGTTGTAAATTTTAGCAATCTCATAATCGAACTCTTCGAGTTTGAGACGCTATCTTACCAATTTCGAACTGGGGGTCACTTATATTGAAAAGCCATTCTAAAGGTTTATGATCGGTTACGATTTTGAATCGTCGCCCGTATAAATACGGACGGAAGGTTTTAGTCCCGAATATTATAGCTAAGCACTCCTTTTCTGTAGTTGAATAATTTCCTTCAGATTTATTCAACGTACGGGATTGCATACGCGATTGGGAGATCATTATTTATTTCGCCTTGGGATAAGATAGCGGATATGGCATAGTTAGAAGCGTCTGTAGTTAGAATAAAAGGTTTAGTAAAATCGGGATATTGTAGAATAGGTGCTGTAGTGATCTTATCCTTTAAGGTATCAAAGGCCGACTGTTTTGGAGAGAGCCAATTAAATTTAACGTCCTTTTTTAACAAACTTGTTAACGGTTAAGTAAGATGGGAAAAGTTCTCTATAAACCGTCTATAATAACCAACCAGACCGAGGAAGGATTTGATATCGCGGGGATTTTTGGGAACTGGAAATTTTTGGACACATTTTACTTTCTTGGGATCGGGTTTTACGCCTTTATCTGTTATAATATGACCTAAGTACTGAACTTCCTTTCGTAAGAATTCACTCTTATCGGGTTGTAATTTTAGGTTGTGTTCGCGTAGTTTGTCGAACACTTTGCCAAGGTTAGAGATACTGTCACAGAGCTGACTACCAAATATGACAATATCATCCATGTATGTAAAACAATGAAGACCTTGGAGACCAGATAAAACAACATTCATCAGCCTTTGGAACGTAGAAGGTGAATTTTTAAGTCCGAAAGGCATCCTATTAAATTGATAGTGACCTTCTAGGCCAGGTACACCCGGGACGCTGAAAGCTGTCTTTTCAGCATCGGATTCTTTCAAGCAGACATGATGAAACGAAGAGGCTAAATCTAAAGTCGTAAAATATTTACTGAGTCCAAGCTGATCAAGGATGTCCGTGATATTAGGTATGGGATAGGCGTCACCGATAGTTATTTCATTCAATTTACGGTAATCGATAACTATGCGCCACTTGGGCTTACCAGAAGCGTCTGTGTTTTTTGGCACTACCCATATCGGTGCTGACCAAGGAGATGTAGAAGGGCTGATAATGCCCTGGTCTAACATGCCCTTGACCTGCTTACTAACTTCTTCCTTATGGCATTCAGGGAAACGATAGGTTTTGGCATGGATGGGAGTCTGAGAGGTAGTACGAATTTCATGTTGAACTGTCCTAGTAGCTGTCAGTAAGTCGCCTTCTAAATAAAATATGTCATTATATTCAGAACATAGTTCACGTAACACGAGTTCCTCATCTTGAGTCATATGTTCGCATCTCAAGGCTTAGTTAGTTAGTTAGTTAGTTGGACATGTGTTATCCGCACTTAGCCCCACAATTGGGCCATTGTGCGTAAGTAACCGACGCAAAAATTTGTTCGATCACTCATACCACCTCAGCTCCGTCCAGAAAGACAACAAGGGACCGGTATTGCGCAGCACCTCGTGCATCGTCTCTGGACTGTTCAGCAGTTTCGTCCGTTGGTTGCTCACACTTCTGCAGTGTAGGATCACGTGAGCCGGTGTCTCTTCGGTCTCCATGCAGCCTCTACATAGGGGACTGTCGGTGATGCCGATGTTGAATAGGTGTTTGTTGAGTGAGCAGTGGCCTGTTATTATACCCACTAGGTGGGCGTAGGTTTTTTCTTGTGGTACGTAGGAGTTTGCGCGACAGATGTTTGTCTAAGGACGGGAGTGCTTCCTTCGTCTGTCTACATTCCTTTATTTCTGCCCACTGTTTTTCGTGTAGTTTCGTGGTTCTGTCACATAACCATGTTTTGAGTTGGCAGAAGGGTATCGGAACAATTGGTTCAGGTCCTGCCATTTTAGTGTTCGATCCCCTCTTTGCCAGTTGGTCTGCGGCATCATTGCCAGAAGAGTTGCTATGGCCGCGTATCCACTGCAGCGTTACTTGATTTTTTGTTGCAATCCTTTGTAGCTCACAGTGACACTCCAGGATGAGTCCACTGTTGAAGCAGTTGCTTCTAAGAGCTTGTAGTACCGCGGCACTATCCGAGATGATGCGTATCGACTTATCGCTTATATCCCTTGATGTGACGGCTGTTGCAGCCCGGGTGATTCCAACACATTCTGCCTGGAAGATAGTGTTGAGGTTTCCCAGGGTCGTTGAGTAATTGATGTTTAGGTCGTGGGAGAAGACTCCGACTCCTGTTCCTGATTTTGTTTTAGATCCATCCGTATACATTCTCACTTCATGTAAGCCAGAGCTGTCTTTGAGTTCTTCATGAAGTTGGACGTGGTATTTTTTGTCGAAAACAAAAGTTTTTGGGATGACATCACACGTCGCTTCTAACATCGGAATTTCGTTGCATACTAACTCCTTTAGGCGCGCATGAGTTATTCTATTGTCCCGTTTCCATAGCCCTACCTTCTCGAGCCGTATGGCAGCTGTGACAGCTTCCTGCTGTATGATGAGATGTAGACCCCCTGAGGTTAAGTATGGCCTCCAGCGCAGCCGTGGGGGTCGTTCTCATACAGCCTATCGTCGCCAGGCAGGCGAGTCGTTTTAGGCTCTGTAGTTTATGTATAACTGTGCTTAGAAGAGTGCGGGGCCACCAGACTATGGCGCCATATATTATCATGGGGCGTATTATGGTCGTATAGAGCCATAGGGCTATAGATGGTTTGAGGCCCCATTTTCTGCCTATTAATCTTCTGCATTGCCAGAATGTTGTACATGCTTTAGTTATTTTCGTGTTAAGATGCTTACTCCAGTTCAGCTTGTGGTCGAGTACTACACCCAAATACTTGACTTCTTGCGAAAGGGTGAGTTCCGTTCCAAATAATTTTAGCATGTTGCTCAACTGGGTTTTCCTTTTATGAGTGAAAAGGACCAGTTCTGTCTTAGTCGGGTTCACCGTCAGTTCATGATGGTTACACCATTGTTCCATGATTCTGAGGGCTGATTGCATGCGATTACAGATTATGTTTTCCGAGTCGCCTTTGATCAGAATGGTTATATCGTCCGCATATCCAACCGTGTAGTAGCATCAGCTATTGAGGCGTTTCAACAGGTCATCCACCACGATGTTCCACAGTAGCGGTGAGAGTACTCCTCCTTGGGGACAGCCCTTCGCCACTATGCCTCTCGTGGTGGAGTTCACCGTGAATTGTATGGCCCGCATCTTTAGGAGTTGATCGATCCAACCACTAGTGGTTCTATCAACGCCAAACGTGCTGAGTGACTGGCTGATGCTGTTGAATTTTGTCTTGTCGAAGGCTCCTTCTATATCAATGAAGGCCCCTAGTGTCATTAGTTTGTCAGATAGTGCTGTTTCTATTGTTCCCACAACAGAGTGCAGCGCTGATTCCGTCGATCTGCCTTTTCTGTAGGCATGTTGCTGGCGGTGTAGTGGTTTAAGTGTAAGTGCACCTTCCCTTAGATGCCGATCAGTGAGTCTCTCTAGGGTCTTCAGCATGAACGAAGTAAGACTGATCGGTCTGTATGATTTCGCCAGTTTGTAGTCTGATTTACCCGATTTGGGTAGGAAGATTACCTTGACTTCTCTCCACTGGCGAGGTATGTAGTTATGCGCTATGGATGCTCTGTATATGTTAAGCAGGTGTGGCACAACTGTTGTTAGTCCCCATTTCAGGAGAGCTGGGAATATCTCGTCCAGTCCTGCAGATTTGAAGGGTTGGAAACTGTCTATTGCCCATGATATCCGGTCACACTATAGATTTGGCCACTGTCCAGTCAATCTGGGTTGGTTGTTTGTGGAGCGTGTCTTCCCAGCTTGGGTTATCCGTCACTTCGCACCCGGGGAAGTGTGTTTCGAGTAGTACTTGACTTATTTCATTGTCTCAAATCGCATAGGTACCGTCTTGTTTTCTAATGGAGCCTAGGGTTCTGTTGTTATCTTGCGATAGAACCTTTTTCACCCTGGCTGCTTCATTAGTTGTATTAATATTACTACAGAAGCGCCGCCAAGATTCCCCTCTGCGGTATCTTATGCGCTTCTTGTAGTGGTATTGAGCTTGCTTATATCGCTCCCAGTCTTCATCTGTCCTGGTGTTTTTAGCTCGATTGAACAGTTTCCTCAGCTTGAGTCTCTCCAGCTCTGGTCCCCACCATTGGGACTTACCTGCCACTGGTGGTTGTGTGGGGGGACAGGCTTGTTGGTAGTTCTGTTGGATGCATTTGGTAAGTATGTTAGTGTTGTGGTCTATATTGTCAGTGCTGGTAGTCATGTCTTTAAAACAGATTTTATCTACCTCGTGTTGGAGAAGGGTTTTGTGCTACGTCCGTCTTACGGGGGTTGCGTTTCGGCAGTTGGTCCTTCTCTGGCACTCGTATAGTATAGCAGATGCGCCTGTGGTCTGCAAACGAAGGTTCGGCTGAAACGTGCCAATTCGACACTAGTTCCGCCGCCGCAGCATCCGTTGCCAGGGTGATATCTACTATGGTTTGGTATCTAGAACTAACAAAAGTGGGCTCGCAGCCATTGTTCATTATAGATAGGTTAGTTGAGAAAATGTACTCTGTTAAGGACTCACCTCTTTTGTTCGGTGTGTGGCTTACCCACAGTGGGTGGTGAGCGTTTGCGTCGGCTGAGATGATAATTTGCCTGCCGTGGTCTTCTCAAGGCTTTTTGAACTTTATAATCGCGGTCTAAGTTAGATGTAGTAGTTTGGAAACAAGGAAGCGATTCTTTTACCGGGCTAGAAGTAGAAGGAATAGTATGATTAGGCTCTAGAATATAGGATACAGGCTCTAACGTCAACTTTATTGGATTAAGAACAACATCGCTTTCGGATGTATTTAATACAGAGACAGTGGCCTTATTATTAGATTTCACTCGAGTTAGACATTTAGAAAATATAAGTTTTGGGTATTGGTCGATTTTACCACACGTAATTAGACCCTCTTTTAGCTCGGGATTCGTAACTAAGCACTCGATTAACATTTCGGTACGTGACGGAATTGTATATGTTATGTTCGTAGTTTTTAAATCAAAACATACAGAACTTTCACCCGGAATCTTTAACTTCGACTCTGGATATATGATTGACGCGTTGTTAATGGACAAAAAATTTGTTCCTAAGATACCATCGTAATCAAGATTAACATTAGACACGACGTGGAAAGGGAACGAAAATGAATACTTGCTTGACGCATTGGGTTTAATTGACAAAACAAATGTGCCTTTTGTTTGAGCATACGACTCGATGTCGTTAATCCCTTTAAACTTCACTATATTTTGGTCAAGATGTGGGCTCTTTGAAAGACTAGTATCCTTTATGAGGCAAATGGAACTCCCGGTGTCGACTAAAAGTCGCAACGGTACTTCGGAATGGGATGTAAAAACTTCTATAAATGGTAACGAAACTTTTTTATTTTGCGATATATCGTATACCATCGGACACTCTAAGGGCTCATTAGCGAATTCATCTAATAACACTTCGGCTGGTCTAGACTTCATACTAGAATATTTTTCGCTTTTGTTTGTGTACGAAGTTGTTTGAGGCGTAACTTCCTTCCTCAAAGGATTAGAACTATTATTATCGATGGAACTTACAGCCGAACCAGTATACAAAAACTGCTCATTACTGTTACCAGTGGGCTTACAAGCCGAAATAGAAGATAACGGCGATTTAGAATCAGTGGAATTAGAATTAGGCTTAGTATTAATAGCACGGCATTCATTAGAACTAGGACCCGCTTTGCGTGAAACAGTGGACTTAGAAATATAATTATTAGGCTTAGAAACAGTGGATTTTGAAATAGAACTAGAATGTCTAGAACCTAAAGTTTGGGACTTGCAACGGTACTCATTTGCAGGCCCAAATTCTAGTTTAAAGTATTTTCGATTTCAAGAATCTGTGGAGGCGATGATGTTTCGGAAGCCGACTCTATAAAATTTTGTTGAAAATTTCTAGAGTTATTTGTTAAGTTGTTATTATCCGAATTATTATTGAATGTTCTAGAGTTATTATATTGACGTTTACGGCATTGCGAAATATCATGGCCTATATTCTTACAATATCGACAAACAATTGGTGTCGTATTATTGCGAGAACTGTGGAAAGAATTATTTTGCGCACGCGGCTGATACTGTAAGCGCGGCGTATTGTCGCGTTTCAACTTACTATGACACTCTGACTCTAAATTACCTAATTTATTACAAATTTTACACGACTTTAATTTAAATGTAGAACTTTTACTTAGATTTAAGATTTTCTCTTCCTCGAAAGCGATATTTACCGCTTCATTTAAAGTCCGAGGGTTTCTGCATCGTACGATATTACCAAGAGCTGAGTGTAAACCTAGAGTAAATGTATATAAAGCTAGATCTTCTGTCATAGCAATACGACCCGCTAGTTCTTTCTTTAGAGAATCCGAGTTATGGATTTCAGACTGAAGGGAAGTGAGGCACGTGTCAATTCTTAAGGCATACTGTGCAACTGTTTTACTGGCTTGTTGTTTGCATGACTGGAGATCTAATAAAATATGGCTATAATGTTTTCTCTCACCAAAATGTTGTTAAAGAAAATCTTTCAACTCTTCAAAAGTCTCAAATATTTGATTTGAACATGCAATTTGAGCTTTACCGCTTAACTTGGATATTATTAATTTTAGTAAAATACTTTTCTGTGACTCAGATGCGAGATCTAATGCATTTCTGCAATTAGTTAAGAATCCGGGGAGAGTTTCTCGTTCCCCGCTATATGAATGAACGAAATCACATAAAACTTTAAGTGGAACTTGTTCCGAGAGCAAGATTTGAGACTTTTCACCTTTCGACATTATAATGACACTATTGTATAAGGAAAATATTCAAACACGCGAGTGGCAACAACAGTGGACAAAATATGGTACTCACAGGCAAATCACGCACTGGACGAACATAATCGGCGGACACGGCGAGTAGTCGGCTTGGCTGGTGCGCTGACGTTGTCAGCAACGACGATCTTCTTGCAGTAGGCGAGCAGTCACAGCGAGTTGCAGGACAGCACCACGACCTCGGGACTACGTGCCGGTTCTCTCAGGATGCGTTGAAACGGCGTGACTCAGCGAGATGCTGCGCAACGCGGCGAAACAGAGCCAGGACCCAACAGGATAAAGTGGGGCCCCGATAAGACACGGCGGGATACAGCGTGATACGGCGAGATTCGGCGAGATACGATTTGGTTCAGAGAATTGTACTTTACTTGGTTTGAACTTCCGAAACGCGGCGAAGAGTGGGCACTGGACAACGATATTTCGAGGAATACCGGGCTTATTGAACTGGTATATAAAACTCACCCGGTAATCTCACTTCTGACACCACTGTTACAGGGTAAGTCAGAGAGGGCTTTTTAAAAAAAAAACTCGAACTTCTAAAATATACTAAGTTTAATAAAACAGTATAAAAATACAAAATATTATAAAACCCTAGTGCCCACAACGAAGTCTAGAATAGAATTAATTTCCTTAGAAACAAGTAATAACGCTTGGATCCATTTCTATGACGCACATCGCTCATGCCTACTGCTGATCTAAGCAATATTATTTTATACTTACTTTATGCAATATAATATTATAACAGTACCCTATGTCCTATTCTATACTCCTGACAACGTGTATGCAAAATTTCATGTTGATCAGTTGAGTAGTTAAGGCGTGAAAGCGTAACAAACAAACTAACTCATTTTCGCATTTATAATATTAGTTAGGATTTAATTAAATAATAGGAATTAGGAACCATAAGTAGGTACCTATATTTTTCAAAATTGACAATTGCCCGTTCTAGGGTGTCCGTCGTGTGTCGTATCATTATAATATGCGAATGTGAGTTTATTGTTTGTTTATTTGTTTGTTACGCTTTCATGCCTAAATTAATTGCCTAACAATCATGAAAATTCGCATACATACACGTCTCAGTAATAGAAAAGAACAAAATTAAGGTCCTAAATGGTAGAAAATTGACATAATGCTTGACATTTACGCGAGCGAAGCCGCGGGCGAAATCTATTAGATCATATTTATGAGCCGCTACCTGCACATAAGTACCTAATAATTAGGTACCTATCATGTTAACATACACACGTTTATAAATAACAATAGCTGGAGGTGACTGGATGGCGAAAACGGGAGATCGGGCCTTGTGGCGCACCCTGGGGGAGGCTTATGTCCAGCAGTGGACTGCAATAGGCTGAAATGATGATGATGATGAATATGTATTAATTATTAAAAGATTTCTGTGAGAGTAGGTATAACCCCTGACCTAATTCGGAAGTCGTAACACTTGTTTCATGTTAGCCATTTACTCCAAACTACAAATATGCGTTGAATCAGTATTGAACGAAATATATCTTGTTACCGCCTCCTTAGTATTGGAACTACCACCCCAACTTTAATGTTACCGCCTCGGCCTCCTTAGTATTAGAACTAGCACCTCAACTTCCGTTGCGTCATCGCACTGTTTTTTATTTTACTAATAGAGTAAGATCCCAGAGCGATAAGACATAACTTATTTTCACATAGATGAAACCTTAGGTTCTCAGTAGCGTCTCATGTTCTTTGAATACCTGCGAGTTTGTGGAGCCTGCCTAATGACACCTGGGCAGGTACCAGGTAAGAAAGGTAACTAAAATGAAGAGTTACTTAACTTAAATTTACATGGCTGATTTTCATATATGTTTTGTAGAATATTATTCTAAAGTAGTAACATAAGTGTCAGACACTTTCCATGGACCAAAACTTTAAAATAAATGAACTTTACTTATTTTTACATGTCTGATTTTTAAATATGTTATTAAGGTAACTATTACAAAGTTATATTTTGTTAGTCAGACAAATTGTAGTGACCAAACATCCCCTAAACACAAAAATTATTCAGGCGAAAGAATGAGCACGAGAGCACTATACGCATGCGTGTGAGAGCGAGTCAGACGTCCATAGTAACTAATACTAATTAAAATTATGATAAACGATTACGATGATTAGAAGATAAACAAATACTTTCTTTGGGGTCATTCTTCAAGACACGTTTTTCAAGCGGCATCACCTTAAAACAATAGAAATCGAAAAGTCAGCGAGACACTTTTTTTTTTCAGGAAAACCTTTAATCCTCTTCTAACTAGGTAATTGATTATTATTCAATTATCTTTATATTTAATATCATAAAAAAATCAAATACCTTCATTCTTTGATTTTCGTGGAGTGTCCCAAACCCCGATCTAGTCACTTAGTAAATTATATATTTTAAACTAAACGGTACATGCTTACCAAAAAAATAACACTTAGTCCTAAGAAGATGACAATGCTATGAAAAATTTGACCGTAGTTCTAAAAGACTTACATTATCTAGAAAAAATTAAAATGTAACTGTCCCGGGGTAGTTACTGATTTGCGTGGATCATTGTAAATTCACTTGCACATCCCTCTATGTGGCCCGATGTTGCGTCATTCAGATAATTTCCGTTACAACTAGTCGCATTTCGACGGCCGGGCAGATGGTAGTGTGACGACGCGTCGCGTTTGGTTTCTCAAAACTTTGATTTGCGTGGTACAATTTTCTCCTGAGTTTGTGAATTTATTTATGGGATAAAATATTGTAGCGAACAAATATAAGGTAACGTAACTTATAATCAAAACACAGTTTATTTGCTTTAAAGGTTTTTATATATTTTTAGAAAAAAGTATTTATTCTGATTTTCGTGCTCGTGATTTGCGTGGTTTACATGGTAGTTTTGACCCACGCAAGTCAATTATTGGCCATGCAAATGAAATAACTTTGAGTTTTGTAATGGTAGTACTAGAGCTTTGATCTCCTGTCTTAACAACGAAGCCGATAAAAACTCGGACAGATCCGATTATTCAATTTTTTAAGAATTTTTAGTAATATAAGCAAATGATTGTGATAATTGAAACTGATTATGTTCCTAACAAATGACTGATTGTAATAAGAGAAATTGTTATTTTTTATTATTATATAAGTGTTATAATATGTTTGTAATGTCTTTAACAAAGAATAAATAGTGCTTGACTGATTCTAATATAAATAAAATGTTTTAGAAAATGATTTCTGTGTTGGTTACTTACTTATTCTATTACCTGATATCATAATAACTTCTTTTAAATATGAAGTAAAATAATAACGTATTTTAGAAAGTTAAATTAGAAAAATATCATTTTCGTGGGATGTTTTGTGATTTGCGTGGCCTCAATGTTTTTAAACTCGATTATCTCTGTAAGTATATCGCTCTCTGAGGTGCCTCTTCTATAAAAAATATTACTTTTACGTATATTTTAGATATACAAATCGATTTCTGAACAAATATTAAATTTAAAAATTGTCATATAAATCACCAAAGAATGTCTAGCTCGAAGAAGCACCTTTACTTAATCATGTTAAATATTTTTTTAATAAAATGATTTTTGTTTTAATTGTTCCAACTGGTACCTTTTTATAATAAAATGAAAATACATACATACATATGTATGTATGTATTTTCATTTTATTGATGATGATGATTGACGCCTGTTTCCCAGACGGGTAGGCAGATAATAGGGGTAGAAGAGAAATTAAAATAATTCTTCATAAAACAAAATGGCGCCGAATAAATTTATTTTCCGGAATATATGCAATAATTTAATTTACTTAAATATTAATTAATGATTACTTTAATGTTGAAGTTCGTTTTATTTAAATAGAGATGCAAAAATATTGAATCAAAAGCAGTAAGTACTTTAAAAATATTTAAATATTTTACTTTGAGACACATGCGCATAGTGCTCTCGCGCTCATTCTCTCGGCTGAAGAATTTTTGTGTTTAGGGGATGTTTGGTCACTACAATTTGTCTGACTAATGAAATATAACTTTGTAATAGTTACCTTAATAACATATTTAAAAATCAGATATGTAAAAATATGTAAAGTTCATGTATTTTTTGTACAGCTTTAAAGCGTCTGACAAAAGTTTTGGTCCATGGAAAGTATCTGACACTTATGTTACTATTTTAGAATAATATTCTACAAAACATATATAAAAATCAGACATGTAAAAATAAGTAAAGTTCATTTATTTTTTGTGCAGCTTTAAAGCGTCTGACAAAAGATTTGGTCCATGGAAAGTGTCTGAGACTTATGTTACTACTTTAGAATAATATTCTACAAAACATATATAAAAATCAGCCATGTAAATTTAAGTTAAGTAACTCTTATTTTTAGTTACCTTTCTTACCTGGTACCTGCCCAGGTGTCACTAGGCGAGCTCCACAAACTCGCAGGTATTCAAAGAACATGAGACGCTACTGAGAACCTAAGGTTTTATATATGTGAAAATAAGTTATGTCTGATCGCTCTGGGTTCTTGGACTATAATGTTAGATTAATTAGGTAATTATATTACGTACAGCCACGTGCAAAAGTATTAGGCACCCCTATTGTTTGTCTCTATCTCAACAATGAGCGCTCGGATAAGGGTTTTATGGTTTTACTATTGCATCGGCGGCATTTTTAAACAAAAATAAAACAATAACAAATATTTATGACACCCAGGTGCAGTTTAAAACAATGTTTTTACAAATTTGCAATTTTAAAGTTTACTCTTTTAGTGTGTTATCAGTGCTTGCAGTGAACAGACACATATCGTACGCAATTGTTGTTACCATATTCCTGAAGACTAATATTCATCGAGTTAATAATGCCTAAAAAAGCAGAACTTAGTGCAGAGCAGCGCCTAAAAATTAAAATTTTACATGAACAAGGCATGTCTCAAGTGAAAATAGCCCGAGAAGTGAAGTGCTCGCGTTGTGCAGTGCAATATGCACTAAATCGCTTCAAAGAGATCGGTACTCATGAGAATAGGCCAAGAACAGGCAGAAGAAAAATAACTACAGATCGTGAAGACCGATTGTTAATTAGGCAGTCTCTACAGGACCGTAAAAAAACTGCTTTGGAGCTCGCTGCAGCTTTATCTGAAGGAAAAAGCAGATCAGTGAGCGCGTGTACTGTGAGAAGAAGGCTTATTGCAGCTGGGTTAAAAGGTTGCAAGGCAAGAAAGAAGCCGTGGCTATCGGAGCACAACAAGAAAAATCGGTTGCAGTGGGCCCTCAGACATAGAGATTGGACAGTGGAGGATTGGTCCAACGTACTGTGGTCAGACGAATCTAACTTTGAGGTATTGTTATTTAATTTATGTATTATACCAAAACACATAGCTGTCTTTGAAATCACGTCCTGCGAGGGAAATATGCAATCTTGAATTAAGTTATTTTTTTGCTTGTTCCATAGGTGTTTGGAACACCCGGTGTTACTTACGTCAGGCGAAGGGTGGGCGAAGAGTACAACCCAGATTGTGTAGTGCCCACTGTTAAACACGGTGGAGGCTCAATAATGATCTGGGGTTGCATGGCTGCCGATGGAGTGGGCGAAATGATGTTGTGTGAGGGGCGAATGAATAGCACCAAATACACAGAAGTTCTGGAAACAGCTCTAGCACCGTCTGTTACACAGATTTTTGGTGATACAAACACCGACGGCGTAAAATTCCAGCAGGACAACGCCACTTGCCACAAGTCAGCACACACTATGGCATGGATGGCTCAAAATGGAATAGATCTTTTGGACTGGCCGCCACAATCACCGGACCTCAATCCTATTGAACATATTTGGTCTATTTTGAAGAAAAATATCCGTAGACACTCGATAAGCAACAAGCAAACACTACTCGCCGCGTTAAGGCATGAGTGGCAAAAGATATCCCAAGAGGAATGTTTTAAGCTGGTAGAGTCAATGCCAAAAAGAGTGGCTGCTGTCATTAAATCCAAAGGTGGACCGACAAAATATTAATTATTTTATTAAAATAAATCTTAGTAATCATATGTTTTGTTTTCTTTACATTCCCTATGCTCAATCACCCTAAAACTGACATTACTATAGGGTGCCTAATACTTTTGCACGTGGCGGTACTAATAATTCATACTAGATTATTGCTAAGAATATAGGCGTGTTTAGTTTATTTTTATGTGTGAATGCTGATGACTTATCAATAAAAAGAGGCGTCGGCCATTCTGGTGTTGGTGCATTACGTTGAGTACGTTTTTATTTCTACCACACAAACCTTTAATAATAATCTATTCCTGGAAATATATACCATTTTTTGTGTAGGACAGTGATAAAATTGTATTCTACACTTTATTCGCGATAGGATAAAAATAAAAATCAGTTGTTATCTATTAATAAAAAAGTCTTACCGTGGAATGGACAACTTCTAAACATAGGATTGGAAAACCGTACCACTACATTTGTAGGACTATGTGGCCATTTGATTGTACAAATATTTATTAAGCTGCATACAAAAAATCAGCTTGTTAGCAATAATTTTGATAACCTTGTTATTTGGAGATATGCGGAGTGTAGGACGCTCCAGTCGAACCATCCATTCTGTAGGACAATTGTTTTTCCGAATTTATCGTCTTATTACCTCAATATTCGAAAAAAATTCTTATTCAGACAATTTCGACACTCCACCAAATCGACATGTTTTACACCTGCGCTCTACATTAGTTACCTCTATCGAAAATTTTTCAAAGGAAATGTTTGGGCGTCTCGTCGAATCGAACCTGCTCACGAAGATTCAGCCTGTTATTACTCACTTAAAAAAAACAGGCGGTGGCTGCTGGACTATAAGTCATCTTTTAAAATACACGACATGGTTTTGGTGGTTAATTTTTTCCTTCACTGCTTTGATCGCCTTTTTCGTATGAGTACTACGTGGTGGGCAAAATCTTGTTCTGTCACAAACAGAGGTTTCATTGTATATAGGTACCTATCAATAGCCCGGTATACAAACATTCGACTAATACCAAGCGGATGGAGTTTCAAAAATTGCATTTGGCTCCATAGGTACCTACTTTGTGTAATGCTATCACAGCAATTCAGTTCTCTTATCGCCCCACTCCATTTTAATATCACAGAAATATTTAATAGCGATTGGCGCGAAAATGAGAAAACACAATGAATATTCATATAAGAATGACAGATTCCAAATTAAAATGTACCTAATATTGATTTCTTTTATTGTAACTGTATTTATGGCCAGAGTAGGTATATACCTAGTTATATAGTGTCTTATCTATGGGTAAACTATAGATAAACTTAATAAATAAAATATATTAAAGATATTTTGAACTAAAGTAAAACAAAGTACCTATTATTCATGATTTATTTATTTATACCATTCAACAACATATGTACCTACTATTATCAAAGTTTATTGTAAATAAATATTTTATTATGCAATGAAAACTGTCTCATATTCGGTAAAAATAACATATGGAAAGAAGGCACAAGATACAGCCTGCTACAGAAGATACTGCCATATTTCGGAACCTGTAAATAAAATAATGGTTTTGAAATATATTAATACTAGTGATTCGTCCCGGCTTCGCACGGGTTGTACAAATCCTTAACAAATTATACACCTAAACCTATCTTACTAACCGTACCTAACCTACTCTGTCTATTGATGAAAACCGCATGAAAATCCGTTCAGTAGTTTTTGAGTTTATCGTGAACAGACACGACAGACAGCCAAACGCGGTGGGAGACTTTGTTATAAAATATGTAGGTAGTGATAAGATAACAGATATGCTTTAAAAATTGGGCGCGTAGGTACGGTGCAAAACATGTGTAAAAATATATAATTTAAATAGCTTAAATTGAGGTAAACAGTAACTAGTAAAAGTGTTTAGGTAACAATAGTACCTAGTTATAAAGTTTCAAAATTATGTAATACTTAATAGTGTTTTATAAAAAATAAACAACGCGAGAAAATCCGTATAAAGTTTGTTTAATTTCAATAATTTCAAATCGTTGATTAAATGACAAACGACACATTTCTGTACATTGAAATATTAACATTATAAAGTCGTATAAAAATTGCATAAGCCGCTTTTACGGGTCGGATTATTGGCAGCTGACTTCTAAATCAGATGTTTCCGCTGCGAAGAAACTGAAGATTCGATTAACTTTGTTAATGATTATACCTACTTGCCAGTTTTCTTCATTGAGGTCAATAATGTTGCGGATATTAATCTCGTTGTTATTGCCACACATCCTTACTTGTTAATATATGTTGTGTTCGTTTGTTTATACTTTTAACGTCGACGTGAGGCGACATTATAGTAAAAGTAAATAATGAAGTGGTTTTCTGCATTTAAGTATTCTGTGAACAATGTACGAAATTCAATGAAAATTTTATGCGCCCGCCTTTAAAATATATTTTTGTAAGTGAAACTTTAATCTATTGAGTCCCAGCAGCACACCGGCGGCCAGACACAATAGATATATCTTTATGTCTGGTACTTATTCTAAGACTTGACAGATGAAGTCGAAATTTCACCTTGCTGCTATATTTAATGTTGATAATGATCTCAATCCTACGGTGCACTAATAATCAGAAAACCCCTTATCAATTATAACAGTGAGATAAGATTTTCTGAACTGACTTAAGTATTTATACCTACTCGTATGACTTCATTTAGAAACTATTTTATACTGCTAAACCATGTTGAATAGGCTAGCTACCTATAGTTTATCGTCGAAGTAGTCCCAGTGATCCACGAATATCAAAAAACGAGGTAAATTATGGACTAGATTACTTCCTACTTATCTTTTCCACAAAAACATTTTCAAAATAAAACCAATCTAAAAATTAAATACTATTAAAATATGTCATTTATTTGCAACGTTGTTATTCGGAACAGGCATCAAGGAATAAACACTCGTAATACTTAAAGGAAATGTCATTGGTCATTACCAGGATGTTGTAGATGCCGCTTTTATGTCTTCTGGTTTTACAATGGGCGCGGGGACAGCCTCTGCAGATTCTTTTTTGGCAATTGCCGCGGTCTCTAGTTTCTTAGTGACAATTAATTTTTCTTCTCTTGCCTTTTGCAAAGCCATTGCTTCTTGAGGTGATAGTTCTAAAATATTAATGTCAATGTTAAATAATATTGTAGACCTCCTAGGGTCAACATCGGTTTGGGGTTTAGTCACCCTAAAACTGTCTTTATTTTGTCTATAGGTACCTATTTTGCTTTTCTTTGCTCAATATTAAGCAAGAGCCACCTTGACCAGTAACTTAAGAAAGCCGTGTAGTTGAGCATTTTACAAATAAAATATTTATAGATTTCATTCGGCAAAAACAAAAGTTATAGTTATGTTATATCTAGCTAGCAGTAGTTTTTTTTTATAGTGATACGGCTAAGTGATTGTAACGGATCTGATGGAAAGCCCAATTACAGTCCAGAGACAGTGACGACGAGGAGAAGATAGATGTCTTCTAGCCATCGCCAGTGTCAAGCCGGTCTGACCAGATGATTCTTCACACTACGTTTGAAGTACCCAATGTCATGGAAGGGAGGAAACACATGTGCCGGAAGACCATTCCAAAGTTGTATGGTACGGCATAAGAAGGAATTGCTGAACCTTTTGGTGCGAGACGGGTTTGTGCTAACCGTCCATCCGTGGTTACGAAGACCGGCACGTGTGGTTCTCAAAAGGAAGGGGGAAGGTGGGATGAGGTCTAATAACTGTTCGTAGCATTTGCCATGATAGAGGCGATAGAATACGCTAAGGGACGCAATGTCTTTACGAAGTTGTAGCGGTTCGGTGTCCTTCGTAACCTCCTGCTGTAAAATTATACCTATATGTATTAAAATTATAAATAATAAAGTAAAGAAAAGTTTACCCAGTAATCGTGAGTCCATCGCTATCCATTCACTGTTTATTATTTGTTCGACTTTGAGTCTATTCCGATAATTTGGTTCTAACATAAGTTCCACCAAATTTTTGCAATTTTCTGAAAGAGTATCTACATATCGCGAGCGGAATTTCCAATTTCTATTGATCTGTGCTTGGTATAGTTGCTTTATGTGTTTGTCCTCAAAAGGCATTGCTCGATTCAACATTACGTAAAGCACAACACCAAGTGACCAGATATCTGTAGGCTTGGGATAATAAGCTGTACCCTGCAGAATTTCGGGCGCAGTATAAGATAAGGAACCGCAAAAGGTTTCACTGAGAAGTTCTTTTAAGTTTTTATCAACACAGAAACGTGAAAATCCAAAGTCGGATATTTTAACATTGTGATTAGCTGTAAGTAGAACATTTTCGCATTTAATATCTCTGTGTGCAATCTCTAATTCGTGCATGTATTGAATAGCAAGAGCAAGTTGTCTTGCCCAGATCCGTGCCTGGTCCTCCTGAACAGCTCCCTTTTGCAAGATATGTTCCAGCATGTCACCGTGCTCCATAAACCGCATGAAAATGAAATATTTATATCTCCTCTGAAAGATGCTGTGCGTGTGTACGAGATGTGGATGATTCAGTTTTATTAGCATATCTATTTCTCTTGGTAGAAACTTTTTGACGAAGTCCTTAGGTGCTGTGGTTGTATCGATAACTTTGCATGCGAGTATTGATAACCTATCACTTTTGTTTGGATTCCTGTATTCTACTAGATAAACCTGTTGAATTGTAAATAGAATGTAAATGCCCGTTATATTCCAGAACTAATAATTTTGTAGTTTTATGTTCACATTACCTTAGCGTAAGATCCTTCATTAACTTTCTTTATAATTTTGTAACCGCGAGACGCGAGTGTTAATTGTTCGGATCCGGTAAGTTTTAATTCATCTTCAATGTGGTGGCTCTAAAATATACCTTATTTTTAGTTTATAACATTTTACTTTAGATATTGATATTTTATGGTACCTACCCGCAACTTGCAGGTAGGTACCGTAAAATATCAATATCAAGTGTTTAAGTATTTTTCCTGCAAGTACCTACCGTAAAACACCTACTACCTACTTCAGACTAGACAAATAAGTCTGCATACTTTTTGCTAATAGCGACTTGGCAGGTATACTTACATTGATAGGTATAGGTATGCATACAATATAATGCACTTACAAACTGCATCATCACTGTACTCGATTTCGTTGTTACTAATATACAACATAATATTATGTAATTAATTTATACCTTTGTTTTGCGCTCCATTTATTGTTTCTTTTGTCTAGAAGTTATGTTAGCTAGAGATTTAATCATTTCACTGGCCTGTGAATTCAAAACAACAGTATGATTATTTAATTGAATCAAAATTAATTAAGCTTCGATTAATATTTCCTATACAAGCCTTAAAGAAATTTTCAAGAAGTACCTTTGGTTTCTTGAAATGTTTATCAAAGCTTAAATTTAATTACGGGTTCTATATACAATATTTTATTTGAACATAATACATTACCCTATAAACTGACTCTCTGTTCGGTCCCATTAATACTTCATCTTGCTTGAGAACGGGATTTCGATGAACCTCTATTAGTTTCCGTCTTTCCTCTTTGGCTCGCTTAAGTGCTGATGCTTCTACTGGGTTCATCGCTGTTTAATACATCAAAATATGAATATACATACATGCCTACATACATAGATTCACGCGTGTTTCCCAGAGGGGTAGGCAGAGACTACGGATTTCCATTTGCTACGTTCCTGACACACTTCTCTGGCTTCATTCACTTTCATAAAATTTGCTCACACACACTCGCCGCGCCGGTTTAAGGTGATCTTAACCTGGCCTTTATCCAGAACGTCTCCGATCTGATCAAAAAACGTTCGCCTAGGTCTTCCCCTTGCGACTATTCCATTCACGCTAGCCTTATATACTTTCTTAGTCAGTCTTTTTTCGTCTAACCAAACCAGCTTAACATATCCTTTTCTATTCTCGTCAACGTATCCACATTCATGCCGCACACACTATTCCTTATTCTATCTGTCAGAGTCCCACCACATATGTTTCTCAGCGTTTTCATTTCTGCAGCATTTATTCTGCTCTCATGCTTCTTTTGCCATACCCAACTTGCATCCATGCATAAGTTTTGGCACTACAGTCCTCTATGAACAGTCAAATGTGCCTTTTCGTATACGTTTTGACTGTTAATAAAAGCGCGTAGAGCGCCATTTACTTTATTGTCAACAATCGTTCTCCTTTCAATATCACCCTCATATGTACCATCCCTTGTAAACAAAGTAGGTACCCAAATATACAAACTCTTTCACTTGCTCCACTTGTTCTCTCATGCACTTTTCCTTTTCAAATAACATTACTTTCGTCTTACTTACATTCATTTTCATTCCTTTACTCTCAAAAGCACCATGCATAATAGTTATCATCGTCTGCAACTCTTCCGCCGATGACGCAAGTACTACTTGGTCGTCGGCATAAAGAAGACATTTGACAAATAAATCATTCATTCTTAATCCGCATTCACAATTTTTTAAATCTTTCAAACAATTGTCCATGTATAGGTTAAACAGCCAGGATAAAGCTACACATCCTTGTTTAACACCTTTTTCAATACTAAACCATTCTGTGTAGGTCCCATTTATCCTAACACAAGCTCTGGAATCGTCATAAAGAGATTTTAGAGCTCGGTGAGGTTGCTATTCACTATATACATGGACAATACCGACCAAAGTTCATTCCTCACCACTTTATCATAAGCCTTTTCCAGATCCACGAATGCGCAATAGACCTTTTGACCTTTGGCCAAAACTTTCTCGGCTATGCTCCGTAAGGAAAAGACCTGATCCGTACATCCTATACCCTTTCGAAATCCCGTTTGCGCATCCCATATTTTCTTGTCGGTTACTTTCACAATCCTTTCAATGAACACTTTCGCATACAAGTTACCGACGACGCTGCGCAAGCTAATGCGTCTGTAGCTTTGGCACTCTTGCTGTGAGCCTGTTCCCTTGTATAAAGGTACTATGACGGCCTTGCACCAGTCACGTGATACACGGCCGGTATTCCAGCACAAGTTAGAAAGGCGGCACAACCGATTTACTATGAAACCCTGTCCAGCTGTCAGCATTTCGACTGTAATCCTATCATAACCAACAGCCTTTCCTAATTTCATGCTTTTCAATGCTTTCATTATTTAATCCATACTACCTAATAGGGCTTTCATCATTACTATCTTTATCATTCATTTCGAAACTTTGCTTTTGCCATTCCTCTCTTTCAAATAAACTTTCAAGATATTCCTGCCATCGCTTCAATAATATGAATATACAATTAAAATACATTATTTTTAGTCACATTACGTTTTTAACTTACTAGTGAGCCTACTGTCCATTGCAATCCAATCAGAATTGAGCACCTGCGTAGCGCTGTGGCGAAGCCCAGGGTCCGGTTCAAGTAAATACTTCACTACAGTTTTGCACTCAACTGAGATAGTGCTACCTACACGAGAGCGAAATCGAAACTTTTTGCCCATCTGTTGTTCATATAACTTGCGCATGCGCGTGTCATCAAATGGCATCGACTTATTCAACATTACAAATAGCACTACTCCCACCGACCACATGTCTGTCGGCTTAGGCAGGTACGGCTTCCCGCGCAGTATCTCTGGCGCCGCGTAAGACATCGAGCCACAGTACGTCTCGCTTTGAATAGGTCGGTCCATTTCGTCCACGACGAACCGCGCGAAACCAAAATCAGAGAGTTTAACGTTAAAGTTAGCTGTGAGCAGTACATTCTCACATTTGATGTCGCGATGCGCAATCTCCAGCTCGTGCAAGTACTGCAGGCCGAGCACCATCTGGCGCATCCACACTCTCGACTGGTTTTCGGACACGCACCCGTTCTTCAATATATATCCCAACAGATCACCGTTCTCGCCGAATCTCATGAAAATGTAGTACTTAGATTTCCTTTGAAATATACTATGAACATGAATCATATGAGGATGATTCAAATGAATGAGTACGTCTATCTCGCGCGGCAAAAACTTTACGACGAAATCCCTCGGCGCTTTTAATGTTTCAATAACTTTACATGCGAGTATTGCTTTCTTACTATCATCTTTGCCAACGTATTCAGCTTGATATACCTGTAATTATGCAAAATACCTACCTACATATTCATTACGTGACAATAGCGTTTCATCTAATTTATGTATACATACAACATACGAGTAAATCAACTTAGATATATATACTAGGTACTAAATTTATCACCTTAGCGTAAGCTCCTTCGCCTAAATACTTGATTAATGTGTATCCCTTAGAAGTCAAAGTTCTTTCTTCAGATTCAGTAACTTTCGGTTCGATCATGATAACTTAAACATGTAGTAGAATGTAAAGCAAGAATCTTCCCACATACTATAGTCCGACGTACCCTTTATATTCGCTGGGCGGCTGCGTGTGCCGTGAGGGAACGTAGGCATTTTTTATATTTTGTTTTCTGTATTGCCTACATTACTGAAATTTGTATTTACATTTTTAGAAGATCATGAACGTCTAAAGACGTCAGCTAGTGTCGCCTTGACGGAGACTGTTATTCTTCTTAAAATTGTTTTTTTAATAAAGCACTTTGACAAAATATTGTAACTATCTATGCATAAGGATTAGATTAATATCTTTGGATTAGATGAATCCTAGACAGAGTATAATACTCATCTACAAGATGATTAGATTAGCACAGAAAAAGAAACCAAATTGAAATTACACATATTAGGTAGTAAACCATTGTTATGCAGGGCCTAAATGAAATGTTCAATTTGAATAATTTTGATAGATTTTAGCTTCTAATATAGAGAGGTCTCATTGATTTCGATTATTTTGTAAAACTAGTGCCTTCCTCTAGGAAATTCGTTGTCTTTCTAAATAGTTTTAAAAAGTTTGGGCAAGTATAAACAATTCATTTGTATTATAGAAATTGGTTAAACCACCTTCCTGATATAGAACCTACATACAACTTTGGGATCTACTTAAATTCTATGTAAGTAATTGTTTACCTAAAGCTAATAAAATAATAAAAGTTGTTTTGACTTCAACATTGGCTAGAAGACATTTTTCGACATTGCTGGGTGATGAACAAAGACGTATTTTTAAACTGTACCAAGTAAAAGTCATATAAAAAGAACAAAACCTAGCACGACGCTTCTTGAGTAGCTTGATCTACACAAGAACGCCAATCACGGCAAGTGACGAGAACCGGACGAAAGACCAATACGTGGCTTTAGAGCCAATGTTAGCATTGAGTTAACCTTTTGACCGCCACGGACGTCCATTCACGTCAATTAAACCGTGCTCACGACGCCCCCGACGGTATGGCACGTCGAAAATACGACTATTTTACAGTTCAAAATAAAGATAAAAAAATATGTTTGTTGTGTTTCTTTTACCTATTATTTAAAACTACATTAATCGTCGCCTGGCGTAGGGAGCACGACGCTACTTTTATGCTGTGGCGTTCAAAAGGTTAATTGAATTCGTCGTACTCCCTCTCCATTTCACTTACCTACGTGTGAAGACCGTTACAGACGGAGCTGTAATATATATTAATATACTGTGCTATATATTATCTAAAAGCAAACTACCACAGACGGTAGCTATTCTATAATATATTATACAGGTTGATTTTGAAATCGTGTAATTCCTTTTAACCACGCATTCTACTGGTGACATATAATAACCCTGACCATATTCTTTTTTATTAGAATTATGTTTTGGGAAAAATTAATGTACCGATTTTTTTCGTGAAATGATTTTAGATAGTCATATGTTAACCACCCGACACAATCTTAATATTTTACTATTAAAAAAGAAATAACAATAATAACTGATGTCGTAAATAATAAGGGGCAATAAAAAGGACCGCTCGTTATTATTTATAATAATTTATTTTGTAATCCTAATCCTAACTTCCTAACTTAATATTATAAAAGCGAAAATGAGTTTGTTTGTTTGTAACCTTGTCACGCCTAAACCATTGAACCGATCATCCTGAAATTTTGCATATACGTTGTCAGGTGTTCAGAAACGGACATAGGCTACCTTTCATCTCGAAAAAATTACTGTTCCCGAGGAAAACAACAATAACGTTCTATGATAATAGATGGCGCCACGTGTCTTTCAAATCATGATTGAATTATATTATTACAAGCAGAGTACAACCCGAATTGATTGTCAAATTCTAAATTAACGAGAGCGAAGCCGCGGGCAAAAGCTAGTATTGACATATAAAGTAATTACTATTTATTTTAATTCTCTAGAAATAAAGTAGTGTCAAGTGCAAGGATGTTTTTGTACACTTTTGCTCAAATGCTCCATATTTAATAAAACACTGAACAATAAGTGCGAGCTGTTCTGTGCAGGTGAGGTCAGGCGGCACAGGCAGGAATAAATGCTTGCACGCCAAAGCTATCATAGGCAAAAATACACCCTATGTTCTTAAAATATATCAAAATATATGTTGATATAGGTTGCTACACCGTTATATGTCTTTCTTGACCTGTTCACATATATTGATGACGTAACAGAAATATATGTATATATCTAGGTATTAAGACTGCGCTGAGCGAAATGTGCCAACACAGGCGGTCACAGTTAAGTGAATAAAATCAACACTTTTTGTTTAATACAAATATAAAATATACATTTACTATAACAATGAATGTGTTTACAATTACTCCGTGTAAAACTTATAAAACTATATATATAAAACTTAAAATAATGAATATTCTCGCCTACAAAATTACGTAAATTTGCACGCTCGTGTTACGTGATTTTTAGATTATAACAGTAGAAATCTATCCTATTTTACAGCTTAAACGAAACATAAATAGTTATATTACAATTTGTCCGTCCCAAATATTTAAGTTATTGGTTGACAATAAAGAAACATATTTATCAAAAAAGCACTTCAAATCCTCCATACAATTTTACTATGGCGGCCGCGCGCCGATTTGAATATGCGCCGCGCGAGCTCTGTCATTATCTGTCTTACGCTCGGCGCAGTCTTAATCCGTGTGTGTCACTTTCAACATAGTATTGAAAATATATCATAATGCCAGGCTTGATGGATGCGGTTAATAACGGACACAGCAGGCAATAAGACATGCTAGTACTAGATTAATTTAATGTATTGAAAGAAGAAGCAAACCACAGCTAGACTTCATGATACTTTGAGCTCATTCTGCGTAAATAGAAACACCCATGATTAAATTATGTTCGGGTACTTTGAAATAACTACACTGGAACATTGAGACAACTACCATCTTAGTCTCCCCGTGACCATGGCTGCTGAAAAGCAACCGAAAAGTCGAGGGAAGTGTAAAAATAAATATAAATAGTTCTATCATTTAAATAGCTTAAAAAATAGTAAAGTTTCATAGTAGTAGTGTAACAGTTTCTAAATTATGTAATATAGTGTCAAATAAACAACGCGATAAAACCCGTATATAGTACTTAGTTTAATTTCAATAATAATAATAATCTATTACATACAACACCATCTAGCCAAACTAAGCAGAGCTTGTACTATGAGTACTAGACAATGGATACCTAAACATACATATATACTTTTTGTTTCTTTTTGTAAATACATACATATTATTAGAAAAACCCAGACCAAGACAAACATCCATGTTCATGCACACAAATGTTTGACTTGTGCGGGAATCGAACCCGCGACCTCAGGCGTGGCAGTCGATTACACTAACCACTACGCCATCGAGTAAACAGAAAACAATATTAATGTAATAAATTAATATATACTAGACTGCCCACGTATTCGCTCGCCTAAAAGTAGGATGCAAGGTATCCTATGTGCTTTTCTGTTCCCATAACAACGTGTACGCAAAATTTCGTGACGATTGGTGACACAGTAAAGGCGCGAAAGCGTAACAAAGAAACAAACTCACATTCGCATCGATCAAAATAAACGCAGTAAGTAATTAAACAAAGAATTTGATTTAATAACAAATATTATTTAAGGGATTAAATATAATGATCATCAAAAACACTAATTGGTCAGCAAATATTGCACAGCATAACGAGCATCTATACGCCTCAAATCACTGCATTCCGTCTCGGAAGTGTTAGGTTATGATAGGTTCCTTCTTTTAAACCCACCCAAAAATAGGAGCCCCGCTCTGCGGGGCTCCGTCGCGTCGGCTTAGTTTGGTCTCTTTAAAGTTTGCTGGCCATGAGTTACTGATCAATTAGCTATTTCTGCTCACAGATTATATTTTTCTGCTCACAAAAATACCAATAGGTACTATGCTAACCATTTAAATAACACCCTTATTTAAATTACATTTCCATCTGCTTTTTATTTAAAAATTCGCCAGCCAATGATATTCTTTGTAAGAATGAAGGCGCGGGTGTCAACAGCAGCCCGTATTTGTTCACGTCTGGATGTTCCGGGTACATCTTCTCTTTGCGCATACGTTCCAACAGATGTTGGGGCTCACACTTAGATTGCGACTTCCAATCTCTATTTAAAAAGTCTTGAATCACTTTTGGAAGCAGTTTGAATGCTTCTCTCCCTTTGTTTTCACTCGGCGTCTGCAATGTTTCGGTTTCTTGTGGAGCTTGCGGCACTATAATATCATCAACATCGAATTTGTTGTCATATTTAGACACGGTCGTAATTTCTTCTGATGCTGGAGTAGTATCCATTCTCTGTTGTAATAAGTTAGAGTTGTTTAAATAACTACTAATTCTATCCTTCACAATATGACTTAAGTTAGTCTCATTCTTTGATTTCTCTCTCTCTGAACCGTCAATGTTTAGATATCCGGTTCTCGTCTCAGTCTTTATTAAATCTTGATCAATATGAGCCTTTTCAGAGTTTTCAAAAGTAACTTCAGTATCTGCACTGGCGTTTTCTTCTTTTGTTGAAGTAGCGGCAGTTACATTGTCACTCGGTCCCGCGGCTCCTATCATAGTCATGAATTTGATATTATCCTCCTCTTCTAGGATCTTATATATTCTGTGAACCTCGCTTATGTTTAACCTGTAAAAGCATAACAGTTGAATCTTATTAAACATGTTTCTTATTATAATTCGTTATATATCTAAAGTAAAAACGTCACATAAATCAATGGCTTTTAGAGTTCGAAAATACTCATATACAACAGCTTTGTCCGTCTGTTATAAAACTTTCAACTCAAGAACCGTACGAGCTAGAGACTCGCAGTCAACGCCATTCGACTCAGCATAGTCGATATACCCCCGAAATGACCTTTGACCTCTGACCTCAAGGTCACGAGATACCATTTTTTCCAACTCTTGAGAACTCTTGTTTCTCACTTGTTTTAAATCAAATAAAACGTGAAGGTATAAAAGTAATAATTATCCAAATAAATAGTCATGCAAAAAATATCAAATATTAAAATATGATTATAGTTTTCAATATTAAATTTATAGTGTTACTAGTGGACCCATAGATGTTATCAAAGTCAAAAGCTTTATCTATATATTAATACGTGAAGCGAAAACTTTAGATCCCTTTTTACGAAAATTGGGCGGACGCAGGAGTATGAAATTTCGCACAGTTTATACAGAGAAGAAGTGACGAATGCTAATATTTATATAAAATATGTATAATAAATACATTAAAGTAATGAAAAACCACTACACGCACACAACCATGCATTTGACACACGCAGTCGAAGCGCGTAACTATGGTTACATAATTCAATATACGAGTATAATGACATGACATAATATATATATCAGTTAGTCGAATTTCGAGCACTAGGCGACCGCTAATTTTCATAAAAAGGTGTAATTAATTCTTGGACACGTGAATTAATTGTTTTGCGTGAATGAACTGTTTGCGCCTCTACCCGGTCTAATAATGTGAAATAAATCTAAACAATTCAAAGACTCATTCAAACAGACAAAAAATATCAAAATCAGTTTAACCGTTTAAGATTTTAAAGAGGAGGAAATACGGTCCACTGTCGCTTTTCTCCAACATCCGTAAGTACAACGAAATGGCTTTAAAAACCCAGAATTCAACCTCTTCGTCTTAAACGTAAAAGTAATGAAAAGAAATGACCCCTATATCTCGGGGTTTTTTTGACCCACAGTGCCCATATTCAAACTCGACCGAGGTATGACCCCAAGGTGTCTGCACACCAAGTTACAAGTCAATCGGTCCAGTGGTTCCGGAGTTATGCCTGTCACTAACAGACAGACACACAGACCCACATAGTGTTTTCATTAACCTCTTCGAAGAAGACTCAGAGGTCAATAATGTAGATTCTTACCCTTGCCTAGCTTCATGACAGCAATACAGCATAGTGGGGTCTATCGGATGTGCCTCAGTATTGAACACATAACCACCGACGTCGACGATACACTCTCCGTTGGGAGTGTTGATGACGGTGCCGTGCACGCCCGGGTTGTGTATGAAGTTGTCCGGGTCAAACAGGAGGTACAGGTACTTGGTGGTCTCAGCGAGGAAGAACGACTCCATGCGGTCCTCCTTTCGGTGATCGCGGACGTCTTTTATCTGTAATGCAAGTTAAATAAGAAAAGAAAAGGCAAGACCCGTTCTTATGTCACCATTAGATCACTGTTTTTGTTAGTAACAATAAATTTAAATTGCCATGATCCGTTCTTAGATCACTGTTTTTGATGTGAGACATTAGTCTCCTAGAAATCCTTGCAGAAAACTGGTACAATGGGTACAAAATATGTTATGGTGCAATATAACGCTGGCTAGAAACATACACACATAGATTCACGCCTGTTTCCCAAAGGGGTAGGCAGAGACTACGAATTTCCATTTGCTACGATCCTGACACACTTCTCTGGCTTCATTCACTTTCATCACATTCCTCATACACGCCCGTCGGTTCAAGGAGCTCATAACCTGGCCTTTGTCCAGAACGCCTCCGATCTGATCGAGAAACGTTTGCCTAGGTGTTCCTCTTGCGACTGTTCCATTCACACTAACCTTATAAACTTTCTTAGTCAGTCTTTCCTCAGAAAAAACTTTGTCTTTTGTTTCTGGCTAGAAACAAAAGAGTGACAAACAATGGTAGGTGAATATATTGTTCCAACAGCGAGGTATAGTTATCTACTAGGCTTTGTACTTCATGTGATGAAATAAAATATGAAGTTCGTTCTCCGGAACTGTAAATGACTGCCTAACTAGCTTATAAATCCCACGGGAACACAAGCGGGTCATAAAATATAATATGTGTTAATACAGCAAAATGATAAGCTATCAGCTAAGTGCATGCAAATTTATTAAATAGTATTGAGTACCAAACACCCAAAGAACTTCATTAACTTTGACATTAATGTATAAAAGTACTAGCCTTTGCGCGCGGCTCCGCCAGCGTGGTACCTACATCAATAAAAAGTAACCTATGTTCTTCCCCAGGTTTTAAACTATATCTGTGCCAAATTTCATCTAAATCCGTTGAGTGGTTTAGCCGTGAAAAGGTAACAGACAGACAGACCCTCTGAGGTATCCGAATGGATCACTGGCTCATCGGCCGCAGGAGAAAGCAGATCTGCTTGCAAATCTCTTTGCGGCCAACTCCCGAATCGATGACTGCGGTTCGCAGCCGCCTAACATTGCCAACTGCGGCTACACCATGCCTGATATATGTATCAGGCAACGAACCGTTTGTGCGATACTGCAGTCTCTCGATGTTCGGAAAGCCAGTGGACCTGACGGCATCCCAGCTGTGGTTCTTAAAAAATGTGCAGCGGAGTTGTCTCCCACACTTACGCGCCTATACCGGACGTCTTACGTCGCAGGCATTGTGCCTGAGGCTTGGAAGGAAGCGAACGTTCAACCGATTCCCAAAAAGGGGGACCGTTCCGAGCCAAGCAACTATCGACCCATAGCTATCACCTCGGTGCTTTCCAAGGTGTTCGAGCGGATTATAAACACCCAAATTGTCCGCTACCTGGAGGATCAATCGTTGATCAATGATCGCCAATACGGCTTTCGGTCTAAACGATCAACGGGTGATCTTCTAGCGTTCGTCACGCACCTCTGGGTTGAGGCTATGGACAAGCACGGCGAGTCTTTGGCTATCAGCCTTGACATAGCCAAAGCTTTCGACAGAGTCTGGCACCGGTCTCTTCTTTCCAAGCTTCCGGCCTATGGCTTGCCCCCTCAACTGTGCACCTGGATTGCAAGTTTCCTGCAGAAGCGTCGTATTCGGGTCCTTTGCGACGGTCGCGCTTCCAAATTTATGCAGGTCAATGCAGGAGTGCCTCAGGGTTCTGTCTTATCCCCTACGCTCTTTCTTCTGCATATCAATGATATGTTGAATCTCGGCAACATACATTGTTATGCGGACGACAGTACCGTGCATGGGCGATATCTCGGACATCCTGGGGCCAAACAGGCTGAGGTTGAGGGGAAAAGGCAGAATCTTGTCGTTGAACTTGACCGGACCTTGGACCGCATCTATGAATGGGGTGCCAAGAACTTGGTCGAGTTCAACGCCAAGAAGACCCAGGCATGCGCGTTCTCAACAAAAAAGTCTCCGTTCTTTCCCCTCCCTTCTCTGAAGAACACTCCACTGGTGATACGTGACAGTCTCTCCATCTTAGGTATGGATCTTTGCCGCTCCCTTAATCAGAAAACCTATATCGAGAGCGTCATTAAGCAAGCTTCGCGAAAACTCGGAGTTCTGAACAGGGTGAGGCGGTTCTTCACGCCTGGGCAACTGTGCCTATTGTATAAGGCACAAGTGCGCCCTTGCGTGGAGTACTGTTCTCATCTCTGGGATGGCTCCGCGCAGTACTTGCTGGACGCTCTCGACCGGTTACAGCGGCGGGCTGTCCGTATCATCGGAGATCCAGAGGTCACGAGTTCACTGAAACCTCTGCAACTCCGTAGAGACATTGCCTCATTGGCATGTTTCTACAGAACATACCACGGGGAGTGCTCTGAAAAGTTATTCCACCTTATCCCGCCCTCCCCTTTCCTATCCAGAACAACGCGTGCTGGGCTCAGATGCCATCCTTACACGGTAGAGTCGATTAGAGCGCGTACCAAAAAGTTTGGGTCCTCATATCTCTGCCGAACGACCAAGGCATGGAATTCTCTGCCAAGGCACGTGTTTCCTTCTTCCTTCAATCCTGGGTTCTTTAAGCGGGGCGTGAAAAAGCATCTTCTCAGGCCGTCAAAGTAGAGACCTCAACATCGCCTCGGCTACTGTGGGGGCGATGTGGAGGCCACTGCTCTTAGACCACACGACTGCTTACCATCAGGTGGAGTGAGGTCATTGTGACGAGCAAAATAAAATAAAAATAAAAAAAAGACAGATAGACAGACAGAGTTACTTTCGAATTTATAATATTAAGTAAGGATTGGTAGGCTAAAATAAATCTGTTTCAAATAAGAGCGCATGCAGTTCATAACCGCCGAGACACCGGATTCAATAACAGTGTCGGGCAGACGTCTCGATTATGAAATTTATCTACACAATTAGTCGTGATTAAGTTTGGTCTCTGGTCATCTTGGAAATGTGTGTTACTTACAGCTCTGTCTGCGAAGGGAATACTGAAGCAACGAAAAGGCTGACAACCACCTTCAGAGCCGAGATGAACAATGATCATAGAGTAACCTCATAAAGTAAGTCATAAAGTAGATCTCGATGGCGTAGTGGTTAGTGTAATCGACTGCCACGCCTGAGATCGCGGGTTCAATTCCCGCACAAGTCAAACATTTGTGTGCATGGACATGGATGTTTGTCTTGGTCTGGGTGTTTCTATGTATAATATATTATGTATTTATTTAAAAAAAACAGTATATATGTGGACATGGTTATCCATTGTCTAGTACCCATAGTACAAGCTCTGCTTAGTTAGGGCTAGATGGTGTTGTGTGTATGTGATAGAATATTATTATATTATATTATTAATGACAAAAATTTAAATAAAATCACAAGTTTATAGTGGAAATATGCCCAACTACTTATTGGACGCACAATGTCCTACTCTTCTCCCTAGCCTTTATTATTCCCAAGTCACTTGGGGTCGGCTTTCTAGTCTAACCGGATTTGACTGGATATTAGTTTTTACACGGAGCGACTGCCATCTGACCTCCGCAAACCGAAGGCTAACGATACTCTAAGGCTAGACCACCTATTGGTAAATACTCATAACTACTTACAAGGGACCAATAAAATAACTCACCATAATAACACAATGGGTAATTTAAGCATACATCATTATAACTCCTGCCTATAGGCTTATTATAACTGCCTCCGTGGCTCAGCGATAGTGAATGCGACTGCTGTGCATAAGGTCTCGGGTTCTAATCCCGGGTCGGGCCAACAAATAGTTATTGGATTTTTCAGTTAAGAAATCTCCGGAGTTAGGAAGTTGGCGGTATTAGACAGTTAGGCCCCCGTGCCTCGTAAAGCACGTAAAGCCGTTGGTCCTGCGCCTGATCTCCCTCCGGTGGTGTCGGATTACCGTCCCATCGAATCATGAGAGTTAGGGAACAGAAAGTGTACTTGTGTTTGCGCACAAACTTGTGCACGATAATATCTCCTGCGTAGTTGCCGCCGTGGCCGAAATTCGGTCTGGAGGATATTATTATTCTCTTTATTACTTATTTTTTCTAATAATTACATTTTTTTAAATATAAAAACTGAAATGACCCACAGGTATCGGGTGCAGGGACCAAGCTATCGGTGGTTAGGGCTCCAGAGAAAGGAACCTCCGCACTATGCGCGCCGTGTTGAGCAATACTGCCTTCTAAATCGAGGACTTGACCCAGCTATTCAACGCGAGCCTCTTAAGATGGTGGTCGAGGATCTTGGCAATTAATCCGTTTACCGAAACGACTATCGGTACAATGATCGCCGAGCCTACATCCCACATGTCGATAACCTATTATTATTATAATCACTACATATTATAAAACAAAGTCCCCCGCTGCGTCTGTCTGTCTGTTCGCGATAAACTCAAAAACTACTGAACGAATTTTCATTTCACCAATAGACAGTGATTCATGAGGACGGTTTAGGTGTATAATTTGTTAAGATTTTGTAATACACGTGCGACGCCCGGGCGGGTCGCTAGTTTTTATTCATTAATAAAGAAAAGAAAGAATTTATTATTATTATTATTAATTATATCTCCATTGCAACCCTTCTGATAGTTATCTATCAGCACCACTGACTCCGTATAATCTGGTCTTCTTGAACAATCCTATATACAGTAATACCCCGAACTTACGCGATAGATGGGACTGAGCGATAACCGCATAAGTCGAATTCGCGTAAGTCGAGATATACTTTAGCATATATGTAAATACATATTGGATTTTACAAATATAAAATCGCCAATTGTCGTTATTGTGATGTGGAAGGCTTCATAAAATTTAAGAAAGTAGTTTGATGACCCAAATGCTCGTACTCCTGCAATATTCCCTCAATTCCTGAACAATAGTGTAGGGACAGTAAGTCTAAGGCTTGTTTCACACGTACCACAACCACAACCCCACTACGTGGGCGCAATTTTGTGTTGAAAATGAATAGTAGAATTTACACGGACCACATTTTACCGTCATTATCGACTACGTGGGTGATACCGACCACATCGCAACCACAACGCAACCACTAGCGACACCGCAAACTAGCGTCCGACCACATCGTAAACACAACGCTGCGTCGACGCACCGACACCGCTGACGTCGTCTTCTTCTTACTTATACTTAAAATCCATAATAAGGATAGCAACAACAATGTTTCCTCTTTTAATTCCATGAGTTTGTTCAGTCAATGCGTGTTTCCTCAACGAAAACCGGTGTCGAACTGTCTGCCTGCACTCGTGAGCGTCATTGCGTCGTTGCAACTTGCAACCACATCGCAACTACTATCGACAACTCAACCACATCCATATTTTGTAGGAACCACAACGCAACTGCAAAAAGCTGCAGCGAGACTATTCACACGTAACCACTGCTTGATCACCTTTTGTCGAGTCTATGTGGTCTGGTTGTGGTACGTGTGAATTAAGCCTAAAATCGATATTTGAGAGTTGTGCGATGCTCAAACAAAAGACGAATCGACTAGATTTGAAAATCGCGTAACGGGCAGCGTATATCGAGGTATTACTGTACTGTAATCTCTAGAGAAAACTATCCCAGGGAGATTTACGGTACAACTTAATGGGCTGTAAGAGAAGGTTTCTTTAAAACAGCCTTAGCTTGACCTGAGTAATGCAAAAATCAAGAATATGGCCTGGCCCTTATCTATATTATCTATCTATCTATACTAATATTATAAAGCTGAAGAGTTTGTTTGTTTGTTTGTTTGAACGCGCTAATCTCAGGTACTACTGGTTCGATTTAAAAAAATATTTTAGTGTTGGATAGCCTATTTATCGAGGAAGGCTATAGGCTATATAACATCACGTTACGACCCACGGGGGCGGCGCAGTAACCATAAACACGGGTGAAATTGCAGGCACATCTATTGTTATAATATATTTGATGCACTACGCGAACTACGAACAGTTAAAATCCGTTTTCATTATCGCGCATTCAAACAAACAAACAAACACTTCAGCTTTATAATATTAGTATAGATTACATAACTTTGCACTTGATGACTTAGTAATAAAGGCATAGCGTGTATCATTCCAATTGGTAATGCTTAAAATCTACAGCAACTTACTCATTTTGTCAAAGAATAGGCAGAAATTACATATTATATATAAATATTACATAATAGGTATGTAATAATAGGTATACCTACCAAATGCATGGTATTATAAGAGATACTTAAGAAGTATTGACATACTGTACCTGTTTGTTATGCATGTTATATCTCATTCCCTTAACAAAAACAGGGACTTAATTCAAAATTTGGAAGTTGGGAAATTTAAACTCTAACAAACACACTATTAGAGTTCAAATTGCCTAACTTCCAAATTTCGAGTTAAATCTCTGTTTTATCGAGAGTTTTCTTTTTTCTTTTAGTATGTACAAATGTTTGTTATGAGATCCCAGCTTTGGTTTCTGGACAAATAATCGTGACGGTGTCTTACTGTAGCATATCCACAAGTTGTCCTGGCGCTGTGCTGGATACTCCTCAGAATATCCTCTCCCATCTGCAGCAGGATGGGGTCCCGTGTGTCCCGGTACAGATACATGATGGACTCGATGAGCTCGGGGCGCAGCGGGTAGCTCTCGCGCGCGGACGACGCCTCGCCGGTGCCCAGGTTGTACACCTCGGGAGTGAATCCGTACTGTCGCCACACACTGTGGTAATTGTGGATTATTCTCATCGCCGTGTCGCTTTCACCTGTTTAAACATACATTTATAAATCTGTTAAGTCATTTCTTATGACAGCAACTACTGTAGGCTAGACCCCAGTTTCTGTACTTTGTCCATTCGTTTATTTTCTTTTTGAGAGCTCACGCTTTACCGTACCGTACCTTACCGTTTTTTTTCGTCGTTTATTGACGGGTAACTCCCACTTAGTGAAGTGCCCTGTGCATAACAAACAACTACCTACAGTCTATAAAACAGGTCTTGAAATAAGATAAATCGATATTTTAATGATTTATTATTTATATATATATTTATTTAAAATATAATTTTTAAAAACTAATAAACGATAACTTAATATTTATACTAAAATATGTCGATGCATTCAATCGATAAAAGTTCTTCTTAAATAAAATCGATTATTATTTCAAATCGAATCGGTGACGTGTGAGGGCGTCACTAATTTCGAACTATCTCAAACTGTCAAAAATAAAATAAACGGATGGACAGAGTATAAATTAGAAATTACATATTGAGAACGACTCAAACTATACTTAAGTATTACTTAAACATTTATTTTTGTTTCTGTATAAAATTTTCTTAAACTGGAATAATATTTGAGTGAGTTCGTCTTTGAACATAATATGCTTAAATGCTCAGTTGATAGTGGTTTGACGAAATTCGATTCTGTTAAAATATTTGAGAATAATCATTTGAGATTTGCTGCTTTCCTCAATTTAGAAATCGAAGTTCGAGATTTATCGGAGATATATTTTATTTTTATTAAATAGGTACGTAACATACAACAGATTAAATATATACACATTACTCAATCGAACATTAAATAGTTGCCAACCTGAAGTCCAATTAAAACTATACACATCATTCAGTTAATATTTAAAACTTTAGTGAGCTAAGGTAAACAATGGTAAAATAAGAATAAAAAAGAAAGAAGAAATAGAGCACAATATTTCAAACAATTTAATTTCTTTTCTTTTAAAGGACAGCTATTTTATAAGACACTCTGGCATGCTCACTTTAGCTCCCACAAGACCCCTTTAGACGTTAATATTGCTTACCAATGAGACTCAGTACCCCGGGCCAGTAGGACTCGAGCGACTGGAACACGGGCAAAGTCACGTGGCCACGCAACATGGTCGCCCACACGAACCAGTCATCCTTCTTCAAATACTTCTCGATAGCCTGCCGCGCCTCCGCGAACATCGACATCAATTCCGGCTTCTCGAATAAGATTGAACCTATAATATTATGTTATATGGCTATTACACTAGTGATGTGCACAATTATGCGCACTTTGCAGTCAATAACGCAGCGCTGGTATTAAATATACAGAATGATTTTGAAATCGTGTAATTCCTTTTAACCACGCATTCTACTGATGATATAGAATAACCCTGATCATATTTTTTTATTAGAATTATTCTTAATATTTTCTTCTGTTTACGCGAATGTTATTTACGGATTTTATCGCGTTGACCCGTGACTATGGCTGCTGAAAAGCAACCGAAACGTCGGGTAAAGTGTAAACACAAATATAAATAGTATAATAATATAGTAATAGTATAAATAGTTTTAATAATTTAATTAGCTTAAAAATTAGTAAAGTTTAATAGTAATAGTAGTGTAACAGTTTTCAAACATTTTGTAATAAAGTGTCAAATAAACAACGCGATAAAATCCGTATATAGTAGTTTAATTTCAATAGAATTATTCTTTTGGAAAATTTATGTACCGATTTTTTCGTGACATAGTTTCAGATAGTCATAATTATGTTAACTACCCGAGGCCATTTAAAGTTTTTACTATTTAATAAAAAATAACATATCTGTTCGCGACAACGTTAATATTGACTTGAATCGTGTTATAGTGAGTGAATACATAAGTGTGACGAATAAAGTTTATCGTTATAATAGTGCCGAATTACGTCATATATAGACTTGAAAAGTGTAGATAAATAGTGTAAGTAATATAATATTATGTTTCTTTTATATAGTTTAAAGAATATCATGTTTAAAGCATAAATATTGCCAATAAAATGCATTTTTACCTCAAGTTAGTTATGTTAGGGTTCCTAGGTCTTAAGTTTTTAATAAAAGGTTTCACTTGTGTGTTTTATTTTATACACTAATAAAAGCACTACAACATACTGAAAGAATCATATTCCTACATAATATAGTTAAAAAGTTATTACACTTTTTCTGATATAAATGTTACAGCAAAATAGATTTTTAGCCTAAAACCTAGAATAATTATATCTAAACCTAATTTCCGATAGATAAAACAGATACCAATAGATAGGTCTCATCGTGCCCTACGCGGCAGTTTTTGTACCATCACGCTAACTAGTATAGTTCCGTAGATATAAGCAGAAATGTGTACCATACATAATTAAAAATAAACTTGTGGACCGAGGTTTCTGGCCGGCTCTCGTTACGGTAAAGATTAGAGGTACTTAAGCGGTACAGTATCGATCGACCGCAGGTGCTCAAGAAACCTCATCTTCAAGCCTCAAGAACCAAACGGAGCCAGCCAGAAGCCTTCAACCAACTGAACTATGAAGCTTGTTTCTATTCATTTAAAGTCCTGATCCTGACCCGCACATCGAACCCGCAACAACACGCCTTTCAGAGCCTCCGACATAGTAACCAGTCATCGCCATATAGTACAGTCTACACATCGTGTACAGGACGTCAGCGACTCGACGGTTGTTTTGTAACCATCATCATATAGTAACGAAGCCCCGAGTTCGCCCGTCCGGTACAATATCAATAATTAATGTCGTAGGTAATAACGGGCGGTCCTTTTTATTGTCCTTTATTACCAGTGTCAGGTCATTATAGGGCACTGACTTTCCCAATAACGACTGCCATAGATGTTCATGGCAGCCGGGACCGACGGCTTAACGTGCTCTCCGAGGTACGGAGCAGGCGATAATTGTCAATTAATACGCATATAATTTTGAAAAGTCATATAACTTCCAAAAGTCAGAGGTGCGCGACGTGGTTCGAACCCGAGACCCTCTGCATTGCAGTCTGTTGGTCTCCCCACTGAGCTATCGCTAAAAAAATAAGATACTGTATTATAAAGTACAGTTGGCAACCCCACTTGCGCTAGTTACTGACATCGCGATTCGCAACTTTCATGATGAATCCAAATTCAGATGCCTGCATTTGAATGTTTTAGATTTCTCTGATTGCGGGAATTTTATTACAATATAATTATGTATACAATCTATACTAATAATTATTATAAAGCTGAAGAGTTTGTTTCTTTGTTTGAACGCGCTAATCTCAGGAACCTACTGGTTCGAATTGAAAAATTATTTTAGTGTTAGATAGCTTATTTATCGAGGAAGGCTATATATAGGCTATATAACATCCCGCTACGATTCACGGGGGCGGCGCAGTAATCATAAACGCGGGTGAAACCGCGGGTACATCTAGTATATAATAAACTAAAAGCCAAAATGTTTACCTTTGACTAAATACTCATAGTAGGAGTCCACACCTCCTCCAATGCCAGCGTCCTGTGCCGTCCACCTGCCCGTCATCACGTCTATGTGATTACCAACTAGGCCGATGGGCGACCGGTGGTGATATAATGCCTTCAGTGCATTGTACGCCACCTGACAAATAATAATTATTATATTCTTGTATAATAAAAATAAAATACATAATAAAATTGTCTTGTGTTTATCTCGGGCGTCCCACCGAGCGTCGTCCGGCGGGTCGTCCAAGGTACCGCTGGAAAGACGAAATAGCTAAAGACCTGAAAGAAATGAATGTTCTCGATTGTTCTGACTTGGCACAAAATAGGAAAGAATGGCGCACTTTAATGTCGGAGGCCAAGATCCACTTTGGATCGCTGAGCCAGCGAAGTAAGTGAGTATAAAATTGTCTGCACGGCTGGCGTAGTGGTTTAAGTGGTTACCTCGCCACTGCCACTGCGTCGTTGTAGGTTCGAATCCCACATAGGACAAAACTTTATGTGATCCACAAATGGTTGTTTCGAGTCTGGGTGTTATTTGTGTCCGTTATTTGAATGTTTGCAAAGTCTTCCGCGACACAGGATTTATTGCTAGGGCGGGGAAGCTATTTTATTTTTTTTTAAACCGGGCAAGTGCGAGTCGGACTCGCCCACCGAGGGTTCTGTCCAAATTTGTAGGTACCTACATATTATAAAAAATGTTTGTCCTTGCATAGACTGTTTTTTTATGATTTAATTACAAATGTATAGTTTTCAGATTTTCCCCTATACTTGTAGTATAAGACGGCGGTAATTACTTGCCAAATTTCATAGTTCTAGGTTACCGGAAAAAAACAGACAGACAGACAGAAAAACAGACAGACGGACGGACGAACGGACAACAAAGTGATCCTATAAGGGTTCCGTTTTTCCTTTTGAGGTACGGAACCCTTAAAATGTAGTCTCATGTTTATATCACTAATGGGGTAAGCAGGAGTGTATTACATCTACAAATTACCACCTATGGTTGTAAGTCTAATGTAATAGGTATTAGACCCATTGCTACCTGCCAGACACAGTACTGGACGCTGTATTGTTTTTTTTTATTTTTTTTTATTTTGCTCGTCAAAATGACCACACTCCACCTGATGGTAAGCAGTCGTGTGGTCTAAGAGCAGTGGCCTCCACACCGCCCATAGCAGCCGAGGCGATGTTGAGGTCTCTACTTTGACGGCCTGAGAAGGTGCTTTTTCACGCCCCGCTTAAAGGGCCCAGGATTGAAGGAAGAAGGAAACACGTGCCTTGGCAGAGAATTCCATGCCTTGGTCGTTCGGCAGAGGTATGAGGACCCAAACTTTTAGATGTTCTTGACAAAAGATATAATAACACTTAGGCGGCACCTCCACGGGCGAGTGTATCGCGACGATAGTCTCGCTGTGCCATCAAATTCAATAGTAACTCTATGAATCAATCTCCACACAGCGATTTCATCGCGGCGATACGACGAGTGATATTCACGAGCAAAACGTCAACAAGTCGCCGCGCGCCCGCCGCGAGACGCCACGTACTAGCCGCGAGACTCGACCGACTCGCAGCGCTCTCGCCGCAAAAACGTCGCCGCGTGTTCTCGCCCCCGCTAACCTCTTACTCCGCCTGCGCGTGTCATTCCTGCGTTGTCTGTCTGACAAATCAAGTGTGTTGGTTGTTAAAATATAAAAACTACTGACACTACTTATTCCACCCTTGTCTGTCTCCGAACTGAGCTCTTTTCAACAAAACAACTGTGTCGTTAACTGTCGTTGAGGACACGCGGCGCTGTTGCGAGGTGCGGTGAGTAGTCGCGGACATGCGGCGGCGCGCGGCGTTCCGTTGCGAGTCGTGACGATACGCCGGCGGAATAATCGTCTTACCGTGGCGATTACCTAACGATAGAAGGGCGGAATCGTCGCGATACACTCGCCCGTGGAGGTGGCGCCTTACATACACATGTTGACAAATCTATACTAATATTATAAAGCTGAAGAGTTTGTTTGTTTGTTTGAACACACTAATCTCAGGAACAACTGGTTCGATTTGAAAAATTATTTTAGTGTTGGATAGCCTATTTATCGAGGAAGGTTATAGGCTATATAACATCACGCTACGACCCACGGGGGCGGCGCAGTAACAATAAACGCGGATGAAACCGCGGGAACATCTAGTTATATATAAATGAGCCAGAGTTCCAGCTTTTTGCTGTTATCAATATTCTTGAGAGAAAACTAATTTTGTCACACTCAGGAAATCATGCATAGCAGTTGCATTCACTACTGCCACATTACCACAGAAGTCACAAATAAAAACGTATTGGGCAAACATACCTCTTCATACAGTGGGTCTCCAGTGAGTCTACTTAAAGTACCAAATTCTATGATGAAAGTGCCAACTCCAGCAGTACAAGTAATACTAGTTTCTCCCGGAGGCACTCCTGATTTCAAGTTAATGGTTCCATACGGCATCCCAGTGGTTGTGTCAAATGCAGTGATTAACCTCTGTGCTACGTCTTCTGCTAGACGTAACAGCGGTCCATTACATGGCCAGCCCGGCTCTAACTTCATTCCAGTCCTGAAGATATACACAATTTTATTTGTTACTTACATTTATATTCAAACCTACTTGTACCTACTTTTTTCTGTTTTGTGTACCTAAAATAAATAAATAAATGTGCCAAGGCTGAGTAATTGGAAATAATACTCTTACTTAACTCAGCTCTTGTTATATTGTACATCACCAATGTGTTGTGTGCAAGTGACTTGGAGAGATAAGCATAATAATTTATTATAATGTGTAATAAAAAGGTTGATTAATGTTTTTACAGGTATATAGTATTAACTTTGTAATACTTACTTGTGCGATAAAAGATGAGCGCTTAACAATCCTCCAATAATCCTAATATTAGTTTCAAATACAGACACATTTATATCTGCATCAAAATTTTCCTTTTGTAGCACAATGTCAACAACACGATTGAACTCTGTATAATTGCCCATAATAGCGAGAGTATCTAGAGCATCTATTAGTGTAAGTGAATAGCTCCCCCAAGTGTCCACACCGTCACAGCTCAATGGTCGTAACTCATCGTAGGGATAAGCATACCGTAAGTAACTGTCGTAAGCATGTTGGAACATATCCCGAACTTCTTCTCTGAAATATTCAAAACAGCGGCATTAATAACCATATATATAAGAATATATGATTGTAATAACTAATCATTGGATATTACGATAATACCTTAGCTTCAAAATATCAGATTTCTTGTATACCCTGAGAGAAAGACATGTTTCACAACTAAAGTATACTATGAAACATAACAATAAAACTGATTTGTTCGCAACGCTCCACATTTTGATATTTTAAACTTAATTATAAATAGGAACACAGATATATTTTAAAATGTAATATTTCTACGTTTGCAAATGCTACATATTATTTGTTGACAAGGGGTATGTATGATAACTATTTAACTATGATAAATGATTGTTGACATTGACAATTTTGACATTACAGAACTGATAACTGACATAATCTGCAAAATGAGTGTTATTGCAATAAAATAGAGCTGAAATTCACTGAATTGAAATAAAAGTAACTATACGTGATAAGATACAGTGCGGCCAGCTTCAATAACTGATCTCAAGTCGGGGACACGGGGTTAACCGTGACGATCTTCATATCCTACGGTTACCATTGACATGTAAACTTTAATAGGTCTGTGTACGGTTACTGCCTTGTGGCATAGCGGTAAGTAAAGTATGGAAAACCATTACAAAATGATGGGTAAAGTTATTGCAAGATAGCAAGAAGTTATCAAAATATGATAGGGGGGTATCTTATATCATACTAATATTATAAAGCTGAAGAGTTTGTTTATTTGTTTGTTTGCTTGAACGCGCTAATCTCAGGAACTACTGGTCCGATTTGAAAAATTCTTTGAGTGTTAGATAGCCCATTTATCGAGGAAGGCTATAGGCTATATATCATCACGCTAAGATCAATAGGAGCGGAGCACCAATGAGGAATGTTTCAAAGTCGGAGGGTATTTTTCCTTTTGAGAGCTTCCGCTGCGTGCGCTGCGTAAACAGTTAGTTTCGCAAAAATCATGTATGACAGAATTGTTTCCCTTTAAAAGTTCTAAAAAAAGTCCGCGACAGCATGTCGATCTTTTAAGGTTGGCTCACTATAACCATTTTTATGCTAACCAAATTTGTTCTAAAATAATGCATTATTTGCGAAGGTATTTTTATAAACATGATATTAATCCTTATCCAAATAAATACGTTATTCATCACAAGTATTTAATTTAAAAGAAAATTGCCCTTTACATCTTTCGATTTCAATGAATATCTTAGGAGATATCGCAGTTTTAAAATAACATTGCAGCAAAATAATTACCCATTACAGACATAGTACAAACGATGTTTCTCCTGGTTTATTCTGCGTGATTACTACTGGTTCGATTTGAAAAATTCTTTTAGTGTTGGATAGCCTATTTATCGCGGTAGGCTATAGGCTATATAACATCACGCTACGACCCACGGGGGCGGCGCAGTAACGATAAACACGGGTGAAACCACGGGAACATCTAGTTATATTATAAATTGTAAACAGTTATGAGCGTTTACGCCTTGGTGGCCCGTTCCTTTACTATGCGCTTTACGCATCGAAACTTTCGACCAAATATTTACATTTGCGGCATAAACAGCAAAATCGCAGTATCAATCTATAAAATAGTCTCAGAACTGTAGCGTCGACGCAAAGCGCAAGACAAAGGTGTGTTACTTCTACATATCACAAGCTATATAAGTTTGGGTCCCATGTAATGTAACGAACACATTGCAGTCTACCAGTGTGCCACAGTGCCGAAGGATTTTTTGACTAAAGTCCCGGATATAGAACCTGAGATCTCATCAACAATTCAACAGCAGTCACATACAACACTTTGTACACAAAGTTAGCGTGACACTAATTAAAATAATGTCAGGTAAAAAATAATAAATGTGTGTGGTTTTTACTTTACAATAAAATATGTCGTGTTTATTATATTTACAGCAGCAATCCAACCGTAAAAGGCTGTTGGAGTTAGTTCCGTCTTACTAGGTGAGAAATAATACGACGATAAACTGTTCACTTTATATTGTTAATTCGCATTGACAATAGTTACAATTACAATATTGTATTCACGTAAATGTTCTACGTTTACGACAAGGCTGTTCGACTCCGCGGCCGCGGTACAGAACCTACTGAACTAACTATAAACTCTCATGTATGCACGCAGTGCAATGGTAAGTATGCTGACGTGTGCGAGTGCCCTTACAGGTCCAAAGTAGGCACCCATAACCCATTTATTTTCTAAAGTATTGCGGAGTCAAACAACTGCTTGTTACGTAGTGTCTGCTTGAAGCAAATTTTCATGAGGAAGTAGGTAATCTAATGATGAATATTTGTTTTGCGATTAAACGGAACTTTATTTGAAAACGGCAAAAATTTTATTGTTGTCATGGTAATATGTGTAAAACATTTTTATTTTCAAATATAAATATTGTATAGGTTTTTACAAGGTAAAAGATAAATACATAATAATAATAATATAGTAACGTATAGTAACTTATAAACCATAAGCAGTCTCGCATAGTTATGGTTTACGTCAGTTAACCATAGTCAATAGACTTAAATTTTACAAAAGCTTTTCGATTGGTTCAAATTTAAATTAACATAGACTATAGAGTAACGTAAACTGCAACAGCTGAAAATAATAAAATGTCTGTTGTCCGTTGACGCTTCACTTGCATTTTGAGGGTGAAATTTGTTAAAATCGGAACATTATTTTTATATCTTCGCTCTAAACCTTGACAAAATGTGTTTATAGATGTAAAACTGTGTATTTCCGATTCGGTTGCCATAATTGCATTCGCATAGCCCTCTAAAGCTGATCTGGTTTTACGTTAGTGTTTACGGAAGCAAGGGCAATGGCTTTTAGAATACACGAAGATCAAGAAAATACCTCCCTGGGTCTCAGAAAAGACAATGTTGATCTATTTGCCAACCAGCGGCGTGCCCTAGGCGACCTTAACCAGTTCGCGTGCAACCAAAGTCGGAATTTAAAACTAGTAAGTATCTTTGATCTGTTAGTCTAGGTTTACAGTCGACGTTTTCTTATATTATTCTATTTTGTAGCCAGGATTGACGAATGGACCTTGCAAAGTTCAAGATGAGAATAGGACAATGCGCCTTATCAAAAATGAGAAAAATATTGTACCACCTGTGGCGCAATTTCGCGCCTTCAGCGTTTACGAGGATAAACCAACGGAGACTGAAGTCAAGAAAAGAGAGCCAACGTTTAAGCCTTTCATTGCTAAAGAAACTAAGAAAGACAGCATATTCATTAGTAACGAAAGTGTAAAAGGACTTTATGCCAAAGTTGAGAAGAAACCAGATCGGCAATCAGAAGTACCTCCTGCCCGGTAACTTGTTCTTTCTATTATTTGAGCCCAACGCATCATGACATCATCAATTTCTTCTTGCACATGGTTAAAACTTTACAATATGAAATGGGGGTAGTAAGCAATTCAATGAGTAGTTTATTCCAAAAGACTCTAAAGTTAAGGCCAAAATATATTTAAAAAATGTTGTGTTATAAAATTCATATTCATGTTGAATCCACACTGGGTAAGGTTATGTTATATTTGTTCAATTTTATGTAGGTACTTGTAATAACAAGCAAAGCTTACTTTTAGTATAAGAGTATACACTGAGAGCCGATACACAGGTATTGTTTGCTTATTAACCTGTCATTGCTGGAATCCTGGTAATCATTGAAAACAATTGTTACTGTGTGCCAGTGAGCCGCTGCAACTCTAGAGGTTAAAGTCAGACTGAACTCTCTCATTGCTCTAATACATATAATTATTCTTCCTTATGGTAGATAGTAAGATCAGAGTTTCAATTCTCAAATTGAATATTATTGGCTGGCAATATTTTATTAAACAAGCTGAAGACAGGGCGCTATGGCGCTCTTTGGGGGAGGGCTATGTCCAGCAGTGGACTATTATAGCCTGATGATGATGATGATGAATATTTTATTTTTTGTCCTGTCAGAATTTTTCAGTAACAGGATATTCTTGCTATGTGCTTGGTAGAAAGCAACAGTGTTTACACACTTATATTTATAGTAAAGAGTTACAATAAAAAAGTTGGTGTACCAGCTTGGGCTTTATTAAAATATGTTGCACCAGAGACTAATTAGTATTAAACAACTACCATTATTGTTACTCCATAGGAATGGGTAGCAATCATAGTAGTAGTGTGTTTATCTATTTTTGTTTCCATTCATACTGGTTAGCATAACAAACTCTTTGAGATAAATCTAAAAGTTATATTATATTATGCTAATAGTCTTTCCCTTCTCAATGAGACTGTTCATCTAAACATTGCAAATAATTATAAATAACTTCATTTAGCCTCGCCTTGCAAGAAAAGAAAAATGTTGTTGAGTCTCCCATGTCAGTTGTGGACACCAGTGTGCTGTCTATGTCTGTCTCGAAGAATGAAAGTCAGATTATCGATGATGATGATGATACAACAACTGCTCAAACGGACCGGGAGATGTTCTTTCATGTGGTGGAATACAGACAAGATATTTATGAGTACATGAAGGAAATTGAGGTAATTAGTAACAGATCCTTATTAACTTGCATGCAAGTTTATATTACTATGGCTTAAAATTTATCTATTTGTATATACATATTTGAGATTCCTATTGTGTTAGCTAAATAAGTACCAGCCTTACTAACTTTTCACAGCTAAACCACTTAACCGATTTAGATGAAATTTGGTACGTACATAGTTTAAAACCTGGAGAAGGACATAGGCTACTTTTTATACATTTAGGTACCACGCGGACGGAGCCGCGCGCAAAAGCTAGTATAATATAAATTCATGTAAACTTTATTCAACTTAAACTATTATTCATTTGTATTCTAAAAGTTTATTAAGCTCGAACAACAGCCTGTTTTTGTTTATATATTGTTGTTATTTACCAAGTCATTGTTTAGGGAAAAAATATTGAAAAACCAAACAAATCTTAATCATTTATTATCCAATAGTCAGTTTTCTCCTCTTTATAAATCTTCAATTTACTAGGAAGACCTTAAACTCAATAAGCAGGCTTCAAACTCATACAGAAGGCGAAAATAGCACAAGATTTATTTATTTATGTGAACATCCAGCAGTTGTTATATTATTTCTACATAACTAAATAAAACAATAAAAAGTGACTAAATGCACAACATAGCATCACAATATATAAAATAATAAAAGTAAACTGTTACAATTTGAGTGTGAAAATGGTATGAAGTGGCATACTGTATGAAAATACTAATAGTATAGTAATAGTAGGTAAATGTGGGCAGGTTAGATAAATAAATAAATAATAATAAATAAATAAATTTATTGCCAATCCTTATATTATAAATGCGAAAATGAGTTTGTTTGTTATGCTTTCACGCCTTAACTACTCAACCGATCAACATGAAATTTTGCATACACTTTGTCAGCGGTACAGAATAGGACATAGGGTACCTTTCATCCAAAAAAAGAACTGTTGCAAACCTAACCTAACCTACATTTACGCGAGCGAAGCCGCGGGTGAAAACTAGTAAGTACATAATATACAAGTTCTTATAATAAGTGACAGCTTATCAAAAATTAAATATTGATGTAAAAGAACCTGTTATGTCAGATTTTGCAAAGCGTCCTGCACTAGGCAAAGCCTGTCACGCAGGAAAGCTTCAAATTACAATTTGCCATATATTTAAATAATAAAACAAACAAATCAGAAAAATAAACATGTAACTATTAGAATTAATACAATTAAAACAATTAAATACAGCGATATTATCAACAAATTTCAACAAAAGCAAGAAAGTTTTAAATGTTTCTATTAGCTCAAGAAGTGAATGCTGTATTAACTTTGTGATGTTGGCATGCAACAACTTTATAACAACATTAGATGTGCCCGCGGTTTCACCCGCGTTTATCGTTACTGCACTGCCCCCGTGGGTCGTAGCGTGATGTTATATATTATAGCCTATAGCCTTCCTAGATAAATAGGTTATCCAACACTAAAATAATTTTTCAAATCGAACCAGTAGTTTCTGAGATTATAGTGTTCAAACAAACAAACTATTTATCTTTATAATATTAGAATAGATATTTATTTATTTACATCAAATAGAACGGCTTGCGCCAATTACACTATTTAATAATATAATATATAAATTTAAAATTTAGCATTCATGCATTCTGCTCACTATCAATAAAACTTTCCATTCATTTGCAAAAATATCAACTTCTGGGTTATGGGTGGTCTGGGTCCAAGAGAGTGTTAAGCTGCTTTAGTGACCGAGGTATGGGTGAATTCCAGCGTGCCACAGTACGGCACTCTGGAACCGCCAGCAATCGGTGCTTTCTACCACGACAATAGTTGTTAGGCACAAACAATCTGCAACATTTGTTGTGAAGAATGTACATATGTAGTTACACATAAACATTTAGATATGACTATGTATCAAAATGTAATGTATAGACAAAATTTAATAATTAGAATATGTCTAACATATTATGATACAATTCTAGCATGCAGTGAATATTGCAGTAATTAGTGATTTGAATGTGCAGCCACTATATGAAAATAAATATTTGAAATAATTTGTCTATTTTATTAGAACTTCACATATAAATGCCTAAATTGATGTAGATGAAGTTTTATGTTTAAGTTGTACGAAGTGTAAAAATTAAATGTAAGATCATCGAGTACACAATGAAAACTGCCTTCAACTAGGTGTTAGTCAAAGTCAAAAATCATTTATTCATTTAGGTCACAAAGTAACACTTATGAACGTCAAAGTATATAGGTTAGTGAGTTTACTAAGTTACTGAAGCTACATTTAGGTTGCTAGGTTCAGGCAAAGGGTTGAGCCTATAAGAAGAAACCTGCAAGAAACTCACGGCAACAAATTGTTTGTTATAAACTATACATATAATATAATAAAAAATATATACATCTAAGTAGAGCACAATCTAATCAAATGACATAAACTAGGTCACAAGTTCAATTAGCATACATACACATATTGTATCTAGACACTAATAAACGAGCAGCGATAGCTCAGTGGGGAGACCAACAGACTGCAATGCAGAGGGTCTCGGCTTCGAACCCACGTCGCGCACCTATGACTTTCGGAAGTTATATGACTTTTCGAAATTATGTGCGTATTGATTGACAATTATCGCTGCTCCGTGCCACGGAGAGCACGTTAAGTCGTCGGTCCCGGTTGCTATGAACATCTATGGCAGTCGTTATTGGGAGAGTGACGACACAAAAGATCCCACTGGGTCGAAGTGTCGCCGGTCTGCACTGACTGGCACCCACATAAGATAAGATAGACACTAATAAGGCATAAATGTTACTACTATACACATTTGTTATTATCATTGCAATTCTTGTCAGACATATAAAAAACAACAACACGATCAACCAGCCTGGTCGGAGGATCCTCCCCTTGTGTTGGACGGACATCACATCCTTTTTTCTTTATACGTGGGGGAATGCTTTGACGCATACCCCTCCGCGAGAGCGGGCGGAGGGGTTATGTCGGACTCGCCTGGGTAAAAGGGACAGATAGAATAAGAATAATGTACCTCCCGGAATACCGAGTAAACCTACCACGGTGTTCCTCGACAAAACCACTATCGGCGGGGCCGCGCGAATCACTTGCACTTGCGGTCGCGACCCCGCCGAGACGCACATCACACCCTGTTCCTCCACAAGTTATAGACCATATTTTGTTATAGTTATGTAAGATTTTGTCACTTAATAGGGATTGCCTTTGAAACTATGTTGAGTGATAATTGATAATTTTTTTGTGTCTAAACATAGGTCTAATGGGCTAAGACTCTAAAATTTTATTTGACAATCTGATTTATAAAACACTATTTTATTTGACAATCTGATTTATAAAACACTATATGTGCCCGCGGTTTCACTCGCGTTTATGATTACTGCGACGTCCCCGTGGGTCGAAGCGTGATGTTAAATAGCCTATAGCCTTCCTCGATAAATAAGCTATCCAACAAAAAAATATTTTGCAATTCGGACCAGTAGTTCCTAAGATTAGCGCGTTCAGACAAACTCTTCAGCTTTATAGTATTAGTATAGGTTAAGATTTATGCAAAGGATAAAATTATTACCAAGATTAATTATAGAAATATAGGTTTTTATAGTGTAACGTTATAGTTGGTCTAACCCGCTTTAGAGGCGTAGTTGACCCAGGAATGAACTAAGTGGAGACAATTAAAATATTAAGGTTATATTTCTGATAACAACTTGTACAAGTATATAAACCGAATTATATAAAACAATCGACTAGATGTTAAGTAGAAAATCAGGGCGTGGTTCTAGTAAGGCTATGTTACGTGGTCTGGATAGCTCCAAAGACCACTTAACTTAGACAGCAGCAGCAGCAGAGCTGGCTGGCACCAGGGCGCGGTCGGCTTATATAGGGCCGCCGCTGGGGAGGAGAGACTGATGGAGGGGCGCCGCGAGCACAGCCGCTCAGCAGCAACCGGTCCTAGTCACAATAGCAATAAAATAAAAAAAGCAAGTCCTTGGGCCTCGGTGCGCAGTGCTGCCTCTGCTAAAACCTTTTCTAAGAAAATATCTTGCTTGTAATTATATTTGGTTATAGGTAGTGTACAGTTCTACAGGATACACTACCTATAAGTAGCAGCACTGGGCTTGTAGAATAACATGTCAAACAGTTCTTTTTCTTAACACATAAACTGGCAACCACATACGTGCGTGATTTAATTATCTCAGTGTGGCTTGTATACGTATACGTGCTTTATACATTTTGCCTATTCCTAGGCGCAAGACACACAAAAATACATAAGACGAGGACGCGTCGCAGACGCGGCGCCCCTTCAATCAATTTTCATACTAAATGTATAGAAGCGTCGCGACACAAAATACACAGAAAAGACGGCGCGGACGAGACGCGGACACGACGCTTCAATCAATTTTCATACAAATTGTGTAGACATTTAGTATGAAAATTGATTGAAAGGGCGCCGCGTCTGCGACGCGTCCTCGTCTTACGTCTTTTCTGTGTGTCTTGCGCCCTAAGCTTAGTGCCCTCGACACTGATGCGTGTCTATTGTATAAAAACCCGAGGCCAGGCTTGTTTTTACAACGTTGTTAAGAGGAAACACAAGGGCCGTTTTTGCATACAAACGTAGTCCCCCATTTCCTCCCTGGATAGCAATAATTTTTCCAAAAAATTTATGGCTTCTATTGGCATGTCCCTATGTTTTCCTTTTTTTCATAAATTAATTATTAAAAGGGCTTCAAAAACCTCAAAAATTGGACAGGTTTTCCGCTGTGTTCAAACATCCAGAAAACAAATTTGACTAGATTATATAAAAAAAGGAAAACATAGGAACACGGCCAAAGCCTTTCTTTAATTTTTAATGAAAATATTAGTTAATCGGTCAAGGTTTGTAGAAGGAATCAGGGGACTACGAAACGTCGATTTTGTGTACTTTGAATAGGTATTTTCGGTCCAAGCTGCAGTTGTCTCTATCGCGCTCATGATACTATAGGTACATATGGCACTGCGCGGCAGCAATAGATTTTACAAATACCTATTTTTCAATTCACTCTCCCTAAGTGTTTCCTCTTAAACACACATGTTCGCCAAAGGCACTGACGATAGATATTGGAAACACGTTAGCGTGTAAAAGGCACCGGCGAATAGTTATTTTCTACACGTACATAATTATGTGTTAGAGGCACGGGATCAAAATACTGTGTGGGTGGCACAGGGCAAAAAATAGAGAGCAGCGAGTAGGTTAAATAAAATTAAAAATAGCATTACCTACTACAATTAAGCTCAAAGTAAAAAAACAGTACAATACAAATACGTATTTGTCTTAAAAGCAAGGTTTGACAGGTGAATTTTTGTGATAGCTCAAGCAATTTAAGATGAGCCAAGAATGTGCCAAAACAGGCGGTCATAGTTAAGTGAATAAAATCAACACTTTTTGTTTAATACAAATATAAAATATACATTTACCATAACAATGAATGTGTTTACAATTACTCCGTGTAAAAAACTTAAAAAGTTATTATTTTCACCTACAAAATTACGTAAATTTGCACGAAAAATACTAAACCGTAAGCTCGTGTTACGTGATTTTTAGATTATAACAGTAGAAATCTATCCTATTTTACAGCTTAAACGAAACATAAATAGTTATATTACAATTTGTCCGTCCCAAATATTTAAGTTATTGGTTGACAAAAAAGATACATATTTATCAAAAAAGCATTTCAAATCCTCCATACAATTTTACTATGGCGGCCGCGCGCCGATTTGAATGTGCGCCGCACGAGCTCTGTCATTATCTGTCTTAAGCTCGGCGCAGTGTTAAACATTTGTTAAGTTAGTATTTCTTTGAGTGCCGCACCCTACTTTGCGTAGGGCCTGTAGAATTTATAATTTACTAGCTTTTGCCAGCGGCTTCGCTCGCGTTATTTTAAAATTTGATCAATTCGGGTTGTACTCTGCTTGTAATAATATAATTCAATCATGATTCGAAAGAAACGCGGCGCCATATATTATCATAAGAACGTTTTTGTTGTTTTCCTCGGGAACAGTAATTTTTTTCGGGATGAAAGGTAGCCTATGTTCGTTTCTGTACACCTGACAACGTATATGCAAAATTTCAGGATGATCGGTTCAGTGGTTTAGGCGTGAATAGGTAACAAACAAACAAACAAACTCATTTTCGCTTTTATAGTATTAGTTAGGATTACCTCATAATCGTTAATTGGGCACTGATAGTGTGTTTAATGTTATAATATGTTAGCCATTCGCTTTTGGCCTTATACCAACCGAAATCCTTACTGTATACATTCTGAAACAATCGGTCTGCAAACGTTAATTAACTTTTAGAGTCTTTAGGTATGTCTCTAGTCTTTATTATTCCCAAGTCACTTGAGGTTGGCTTTCTAGTCTAACCGGATTTGACTGGATATCAGTTTTTACACGGAGCGGCTGCCACCTGACATTCGCAACACGAAGGCTAAGGATACCGTAAGGCTAGACCAGTGTCAGGATATTAGAGGGCACTGACTTCGCAATAACGACTGCCATAGATGTTCATGGCAGCCGGGACCGAAGGCTTAACGTGCTCTCCGAAGCACGGAGCAGGCGATAATAATTGTCAATCAATACGCACATCATTTCGAAAAGTCATATAACTTCTGAAAGTCAGAGGTGCGCGACGTGGGTTCGAACCCGAGACTCTCTACATTGCAGTCTGTTGATCTCCCCACTGAGCTATCGCTGCTTTAGCTTTTGTTTCTTTTTTTCTTGTAGGTATGTCTCTAGTATGCCTTTATATTTATCAAGTGTGTATAGGAAATTACTAAAAAAATCCACGCATTTTTTTTGTAATTTCTTATACCCACTTGATAGACTGGTTAATGTTAATGGTTTTTCTGTCTGTCAAGAAGTTTTTGAAAACAGTTCGAAATTAGGTAGTGGTGTTGCATTCCCGTTCCTCGAAAAGCATGTAAATGCCGTCGGTCTTATGCCTGATCTCCGTTTGCTTGTGACGGATCGCCATTCCATCGCACTGTGAGAGAGAGGGAATAGAGGTTTATCTGCGCAAACGATTTCCGTTAAAGGCAGCTGTCATGACCGGAATTAGATCTGGAAAACACACATATGAACTAGATTTTGCCAGTAGCTTTGCTCGCGTAAATGAAGGTTAGGTTAGTATAGGTTATGTAAGTAAAAGTACTCTTTCTGGATGAGAGTTACCGTATTTTCTTTTTTGTTTCCTGACAATGTGTATGCGAAATTTTATGATGATCGGACGAGCAGTTAGGACGTGATAACGTAACAAACAAACTCACTTTCGCATTTATAATATTGGCTGTGCCCCGCTGTTTTACCCGCACAAGTCCCGATGCCGTGGGAAAATCGGGATAAATCTACATACCAAGTTTCATCGCAATCAATTCAGTAGTTTTTGCGTGAAAGAGTTAACAAACATACATCCATCCATACTCACGAAGTTTCATATTTTGTAATATTAGTAGGATTAGCTAGGAATTATTAATTAATTAACTTTATTCACCTCCGAGTCTTCTTCAGAGGTTAATGAAAACACTATGGGCTTGTGTGTCTGTCTGTTAGTGACAGGCATAATCCCGGAACCACTGGACCGATTGACCTGTAACTTGGTGTGCAGACACCTTGGGGTCATACCTCGGTCGAGTTTGAATATGGGCCCTGTGGGTCAAAAGACCCGCGAGATATAGGGTCACAAGGTCACATGATGTACATTTAGGACGAAGAGGTTGAATCCTGGGTTATTACACCCATCTCGTTATTATTTGTGGTGGTATTATTAATTACAGCTATTTAAAGCTGCTATTGATTCTTATTGGGTAGTATTTAACTGCACAGCAAAAAAATATAAATTGCACAGCAAAATATGCTTACCAAAATACTAATAGCACACCAAAATAAAGTTAAAGAGATCAAACTAAGTCGACGGAACCACGCTTCGCGGGGCTCCTATTTTTGGGTGGGTTTAAGAAGGAACCTAACATAACCTAACCCTTCCGAGACGGAATGCAGTGATTTGAGGCGTATAGGTGCTCGTTATGATATATTTTAGTAAGCATATTTTGCTGCGCAAGTACTATTTTTGGTGGTCATTATATTATATTTAATCCCATTCTTATTTACTTATTCCTTAGGTGAAGAACAGAGCCAATCCCCGCTACATGCGTAAGCAGCCAGACATCACTCATATGATGCGTTCGATCCTCATCGACTGGCTGGTAGAGGTGTGCGACGAGTACGGCCAACAGAGCGAGACCCTGCACCTGGCGGTATCTTACGTGGACCGATTCTTGTCCTACATGAGCGTGGTACGCACCAAGCTGCAGCTTGTGGGAACGGCTGCTACTTACATCGCCGCGTAAGTACTGCTTTTTTTTTGTAGGGTGGATGCTTCAAACCAGTCTTTTAGTACACCTTTATCTTTGAAAAATCATCATCATATTATTAAAGTAATAAGGCGAAAAGGCCGAGATTAGGGGCAGGGCTGATATTGGAGGCATCCACCCTATATACATAGTTCTTCTGTACGTGTGTATATTATGGAATTGAACTCCTCCTAAACGGCTGGACCGAGTATGATGTAATTTTTCGTATGTTTGTGTTGGATTGTTTAGATTCAAAAGTGGATCTGATAAATGGCTCTGCGATCGGTTTCTTTAGGCAAGACAACATCTGGTACGCTAGTTTTATATATAAATAGCTATTGCCCGCGGCTTCGCTCGGTTACTCAGTAATAATATAGCTTTCAAATGATGATAGAATTTTTAAAATCGGTTTCTTAGTTTTTGATTTAAATAACAAACAAACAAAAATCAAATCTTTCCTCTTTAGAATCCTTACTAATATTATAAATGTGAATGTGAGTTTGTTTGTTACGCTCTCACTCCTTAACTACTCGACCTATCAAAATGAAATTATATAAACATTTAAGACCTTGTAACTTGTTGTGCAGACACCTTGGGATCATACCTCGGTCGAGTTTGAATATGGGCCCTGTGGGTCAAAAGACCCCTGAGATACAGGGGTCACAAGGTCACATATATTTTAAATGCTTTTACATTTAAGACCTTGTAACTTGGTGTGCAGACACCTTGGGGGTCATACCTTGGTCGAGTTTGAATATGGGCCCTGTGGGTCAAAAGACCCCCCAGATATAGGAGTCATTTCTTTTCATTACTTTTACATTTAAAACGAAGAGGTTAAATCCTGGGTTTTTAAATCCATCTCGTTATTGTTGTCATACAGGAAATATGAAGAAGTATATCCTCCTGAGGTGTCGGAGTTCGTGTACATCACTGACGACACGTACACAAAGCGTGAGGTGCTTCGCATGGAGCATCTCATCCTGAAAGTGTTGTCTTTCGACCTGTCAACGCCCACGTCACTGGCCTTCTTGTCCCACTACTGCATATCAAACGGGCTGTCTAAGAGGACCTTCCATTTGGCTGCTGTGAGTATAATACATTTATTTATACTAGGAATAATTTCAGTGTCGCGGGCGACTTTACAAACAGTCGAACAGACAAAGAACACCTATACTATTTTTCACACATTTTTGTCCCGTTTGTGTGGGGATTGAACCCACAGCACTCGGCGCAGAGCTAGTGCCAAATTTGTACATTAGTGGTAACTGACAAATAAACGAATTCTATTCTATTCTACTGCAGCTCAGACGCTGGTAATGCCAAAAGAACGGCCAAGCCACAGTTATATAGTAATGCTTTCTACATATAAATCTTGCAAGAAGTACAAGACTTAGCTCACGAGATATTTCTCGTATTCTCGTATTATCTAATATACAGAGTGATAGGCACAAGGTTGTCCAAATGAAATAGAGATCTGGTTTGGGCTATTGCCAACATGTTGGACTCGGGCAAATTGAATTTTCTTATTTTTTTCTGTTTTTAGCTCTTTCCGAAACTTTGACAGCCTGTTATAATTTTTTTACAAGGTGTCTATGGGAAATAATAATTTTAATGAAATGTAGCAATAGTTAACTAAAATAAAAAATATCATTATGACAGCTAAACCCATATATTCGTTTAACATTTTTACAGATTCAGTCCAAATTTCGACCTTTAATTTAAAAAATTTTAAAACATCGCCGAATCTGTGAGACAAAATTTAATTTGCCCGAGTCCAATGCGTTGGCAATAGGCCAAACCTGATCTCTATTTCATTTGGACAACCGTGTGCCTAACACCTGTATTATTATCTCGCCAGAGTATTCCCAGGCAGGTTTTTCTTACCAGTAAGTTATGTTGCGTTGAAAATGTAGATGTGCAAGTAATGCAGCCTCGATACTTATAAGTGTATTTGATCCTCAGTACCTGGCCGAGCTATGTCTGCTAGAAGCCGACCCGTATCTCCAGTTCAAGCCGTCGGTCATCGCGGCCAGTGCTCTAGCGACAGCGCGCCACTGCCTGCTGTGCGACACATGTGCGGGGGCAGACAAGGTCAAGTCGGCCGATACTAAGGAAGCCACTATTAACCCGGCCTGCGCCGCGACTGCGTGGCCCGCAGCCCTGGCGACATGCTCAGGGTACTCACTGTCAGATCTGGAAGCATGCCTTCAGGAACTTGCTCGTACACACTCACACGCCACAAGTCAGCCTTATCAAGCTATTCCTGACAAGTATAAGAGCAACAAGTAAGTATTTGTCCTGTAAAACCCCACTCCTATTTCAAGAAACGAGTCGTTTCAACTACAAACACTTAATTTTTGACACATATTGTAAGACAAATATGTCAACATTTAACTATCCGTAATTAAAACGACTCGCTTTTCGCTCGTCTTTAGCGATCAGTGATTTGTTACTGTAAAGATTGTTTAAGACTGCGCCGAGCGTAAGACGCGGTTGGACTGAATGACAGAGCTCGATATACAAATGGGCGCGCGGCCGCCATAGTCAAATTATATGGAGGATTTGAAGTGCTTTTTTGATAAATATGTATCTTTTTTGTCAACCAATAACTTAAATATTTGGGACGGACAAATTGTAATATAACTATTTATGTCTCGTTTAAGCTGTAAAATAGGATAGATTTCTACTGTTATAATCTAAAAAATCACTTAATACGAGCTTACGTTTTAGCATTTTTCGTGCAAATTTACGTAATTTTGTAGGCGAAAATATTAATTATTTGAAGTTTTTAACACGGAGTAGTTGTAAACACATTCAATGTTATGGTAAATGTATGTTTTATATTTGTATTAAACAAAAATTGTTGATTTTATCAACCTAACTGTGACCGCCTGTTTTCGCACATTTCGCTCGGCGCAGTCTTAAGGTCATTCGTATCAACATGAAATCGGACACAACAATTTTATTATTTAAATATGCTGCATATTTTTCCCCCACTAGAAATAAATCTTGTGTCGCGGGAGACTTACAAACATTCAAATAACGGACACAAATAACACTCAGACTCGTAACAACCATTTGTGGTTTTTTTTTATACTACTAATGTGGCGAACAAGCATACGGCCCACTTGATGGTAAGTGGTCACCGTAGCCCATGAACGCCTGCAACACCAGAGCTGCAGAGGCATCTCTTGCGCGTTGCCGATCCTTTAGGAAAGGAAGTGGCAAGGAGAAGGAGTGGGAAGAGGGAAAGGGGGTGATTGGGCCTCCGGCACTCTCACTCACCGAACGAAACAACAGTAGGAATACTGGTATTTCAAGTCGATATTCTGTGAGAGGGTGGGTAGTCCTTCCCCGGTCGGGCCGGCCCATTCATGCTGAAATCAGCGAGGCTCTACTACTCTAATATAAATATATATTATGAATATGGAATGACTGCTCTAAATATAAACTATGTCCAAAAGGCATTGGAGATTTTAATTCACTATTAATTGTGGGCTACTTTTATGGTAGATAATTGAAATATTTATATTATACTGGCATGCTCTTTCTCTCACAACCATATAGGCTGAATAAAATGTAGCCAAATTGTCTTCCATTTTCTTAAATGACTTTATTTACTGGTCACGCAAGTAGTAAGGGATATTACGGTCCAGCGAGCAATGTTTGTAGCTTGTGTACTTACGCCGTACCAAGCTAAAAACTACTTGCACTGTATCTAAAGAAACAATGAATTTAGTCGTCAACTTATGTGATATCATTTATTTCGTAAACTAATTCCTAAATGGCTCGTATAAGTTTGCTATTTACTGCTGTGGGGTTCACCTAGCCAGTAACATCTATACTAATATTAAAAAGCTGAAGAGTTTGTTTGTTTGAACGCGCTAATCTCAGGAACTACTGGTTTGAATTGAAAAATTATGTTAATGTTGGGTAGCCTATTTATCAAGGAAGGCTATAGGCTATATAACATCACGCTAAGATCGGGGGTGGCGCAGTAACGATAAACGCGGGTGAAACCGCGGGAATATCTAGTGTGTTATATTAGAAAATATAGGTATCCAATATGAATCGCGTATTGTGTTGAAGCCGAGATATACTTTCAGGTTCGAGAGCGTGTCAACAGTGGAGCCCCGCCCGATGTTCCCGGTGCCGAAGTACGAGCCGCCGGCGCCGGCCGCCGCCGCGCGCAGCAGCTAGTCTCGTCCGCCTATCTGTTTACTTTACTTTGCCAACTAGAATTAGTCCAATTGACCTGAGTGGGCGGGGTGAGTGACCTAATAGTAACCCTCGTACTCTCGATTATTTGCTCAGTCCGGTTATTTCAGTATCCATTTACACTATTGCAATATACAAAGTACAAACGATACACCAAAATCACGGCCAGTAGAAAACTAAATATTTCTTGTTGTGTTTTACGGCCAAAGATTTACATAATAATGACACTCGTACAACCTCACATTTTGTCAGTCGTGAACTGTGTGCCTTGATAATCATATGTTAGCATATTGAATATTTTTGTATTGGTTCATATACATTCCTATTTTTGAGAAGATATATTGAAATTACTGAAATGATAGTGATGATGAAACGTTAGTATATGCGAGCTAGCACAATGTAAAGACAATACGGGATTGTTTCTAGTTTAACAGCTCAATGTGTGGATCCCACATAATCTGTTAATTTAGGCAGTCGACATCGAAGGTGAGTACTAAGGGGGCATCCATTATTACGTGAGCTGTTTTTCTTTTAATTTGGACTTCCCTTTGATGAAATTTAGTGAGATTTGGTGGGACCCTCCGTCCTGCTTACATGAGATTTTCTTTTACTTTTTCTTATTCTCGAAGTAAATGTTTTTAACAGCCATGAGATTTTTTTAATGTGAAATATTAAAATACCTGTAATAATTTATGTTTTTCAAAAGTTGATGTGAGATTTTCAATTATGCCCTCCTCCCCCCCAGATTAAATGATATTTGATGAGCTTTTACTGGACCCCTCACCTCCTATTTTGAGCTCACGTAATTCATGGATGTCCCCTAACAGTTATGAGTATTGCTAATTGTAAGACTTTATTGCATTTGTCCTAATCTAAATGTTTCTAATTATTTGTAAGTCATTGGGATATTATGTAACTTGTTATGCTAGTTCTAGATTTAACATTTTCCTATGGAAATAAAAATAACTTCGATTTCTCTACGTGAGATGTTTCTACCTCCAATAATAAAATTGTGTATGTGTGATTCAATGACGAATGGTTGACATCATTAAAAGCGGGTTCACAAACACTTCATTTAATGAAGAATATTGTCATAGCGGATACGAATCAATACTACATAATATTCAAAACCGCTGCAATCACTCTTAGATTAAATTTTAATATACATATATTAGTTTAAAAAAGCTAATTTGTAGGAACTTTTTACGTCAACCGTCACTGTGTTCATTTACCTTTGTACATTGTCTTCCGCTATTATGTCCCAGCCATTAGGTACACCGACTGCTTGGCATATAATGCATTTATCCTTCAATTACAAGATCGATTCCAGTTTACAAAATCTTTACAGAGCTTTTATATCTAGTTTTGAACTGTGTTTATAATAATGACGATGAATGTAGGTGTTCTTTTCTAAGTACTGCTGATATGTTAATTCTGTAATTAAATGATTAAAATCATAATGTCACCTTATAGCATTTCCGTACAAAGTTTGTTAGTAAATTATTATTTTTGAGATGTAAGGTATGTTTTTAATATTGCTAAGTAGTTTTAATGTAATTTAATATAATAATATAATCGATATTTTTCTCCGGTTTTGTAAATGGAGGTAAGTACGAATACCTTTATTGGTAATATAATATTTAAAAAATAAATAAAATGTTTTATTCAATCTCTACCAAGCCCAGTTTCCTTGTAATCTTCCCTGGCCATGTCACCATTTAGTACCTATGCAGACGTCATATAAACACTACTTATATAACAATACCTTAATAATAATAATTATACTTGCTGATAGTAATTATGAAATCAAAAGATTACTAAACATACAATAATAATGTCTTCCAGACCGAATTTCGGTCACGGCGGCCAATCTTAACGGAGACTAGCCATCGTGTGCGCAAACACAAGAGCACTCTCTGTTCCCTAACTCTCATGATGGAACGGTAATCCGACACGACCGGAGGGAGATCAGGCGCAGGATCAACGGGTTTACGTGCTTTCCGAGGCACGGGGGTGTCTAACATCGCCAACGTCTTTCCAAGAATTCTTAACAGAAAACTCGATAACTTTTTGTTGGCCCGAACCGGGATTCGAACCCGAGACCTCATGCACAGCAGTCGCATTCACTACCGTTGCGCCACGGAGGCAGTTACATACTTTCTTGCTTGTATGTATGCATATAGATATGAGGAGTATAGTTTCAAAACCCGCTAAAACGATATCAGAACAAAAATAATGTTCCGATTGAATATGAAGCTTCTTCGTTGCTTCTATCGCATTGCATTGATAGTTTTCAACAAAACCCACTTAAATTCTATGTACCTAATCAGCTCACAAAAGTAGCAGTTTGTTGCAAATACCGCTAAAATAGCCCATTTATATTATGTCTGAAATGGTTTTTTGAGATTTACCATTATTTTGTGAAAAGTATTTTAGAGGATTTTGAAAGTAAACTAGGTATCTTTTAAACAGGAGACATCTAACAGTGCCTTCCTTACAAAGCACGATTTTCTCGACGACACGAATGAAATGCAACCGTGTAATGTATTGTCATATTTATAATATCTGTTTAAGATAGAAGTAGGTGTGTGCTAGACGAGGTACGGTCAAGTCTATTTGGAGATCGTCTACGTCAGCGCCGCGCGCGCCTGAGTCTCGTACATACTCATACCCCATACATAACGCTGTGCTGTAGAAAATAGTATGTTCAATAGACATATTGATGTTAAATAAACAAAATTTTAACAAAAAAGAAAACCGACTTTAATAAAGTATATTCTAAAACTTAAAATGCACTAAAAAGTTAATAAATAATTGCATATTCTTGTGAATAGTTAAATTATTGTTATTAATGGAGTCGGTGTCAGCCAAGGTAGGTTTGTAACTAATTAAACATGAGATGTCTTACTATAATCATAACATAACATTGGCATGCACAATTACACACATAGACGCAGCACGCGGCGCGGGCGGCTGACACCGACTCCAAAAATAACAATAATTTAATTATTATTCACAAGAATATGCAATTATTTATTAACTTTTTAGTGCATTTTAAGTTTTAGAATATACTTTACTAAAGTCGGTTTTCTTTTTTGTTAAAATAAAATATTGTTTATTTCTCGGTTTTTAGTGAACCTTGCCAAAAATGAGAACATCATCAATGTAGCCAAATACGCATTATTAAGGATAACTCGAAAACGAATGGTCAAATCTTGATCAAAATGAAATGGGACCACACGGGAAGCACCGGCTTTCAAATAAAAAAAGAATCATCAAAATCGGTTCACCCAGTCAAAAGTTATGAGGTTACAAACATTTAAAAAAATACAGTCGGATTGAGAACCTCTTCCTTTTTTTGAAGTCGGTTAATAAATACACCACACTGGGATATTTGAGATTTTTATATATTTTAAGAAAATATACTTTTGTTACTTTTATCTCTTGATGTGCGAGGTCATTTAAATTAATTACGAATTTGTACTGTTGGCTTCTTGAAGTATGATGTCGGTGGATTAAGGATTGTGCTTCTCCTGTGTGTACACGTTACCCAGTCCTTTCTTGGTTGAATTAGAACCTGGAACAAAAACACCGTTATGTAAATAAACACGCGCATTGAATTCGCAATTACTCTTGCGTAGTTATCTATTTGTAATATAAAAAGTTCCTCTGCATATAGAAGCTAATGCTAATTGCGGTTTGTAGCGGCCATATTTGAATTTACGGCTTATGCGCGTGCGCATGGCATTCTTAATGGTCTCCAGCTGCAGATATTGGCGCGGAGAACCTTTGGTCTTGCGGAAATAAAAAATATCGGTAATAACGATTGTGATAGATATAGGTAAGTATACGTTTCTTATTTACAAATTTAATTATGGTGATAATTTATGAGTAGATCTTAATATATTAAATAAAAACTACCAAAGTACGTAATTATCCTTGAGACTCGCTGGCAACAGAGTATTAACGAAAATATGATTTCTTAGAATTGTATACATTATAAGTTTCAGCGGTGTTAGTTTATAAACAGTAATGTTGGAAAGTAACGTGGAACGTGCGAGAAGCGTCTACGCGCTCGGTGTTTCCAGGAAGCGTCTAACTAAACAACTCGTTGATATTCCCATTTCAATTTAACCTTCAAACGTTCGCCAATTCCTCGTTTCGTCTGATGTGCGAGACAATTTAAATCTTATTTGAAAACGAGTGGGGATTTGTGGGGCCGAAGGACGTTGTGTGTAAACAATATAAATCATGTGTCGTTCAGCGTGTGTCGTGACACTCGTGACGAGATATTTGTAGCGTGATGAGAGTCCCGCCGCGACCGCAGGGCGTCGCACGCGCTCTAGATAAAAAGACGTTATAATAATAATAATGGAGACATGGCACGCATTGTAAGGCGGTTCCTTTCTCTAGAGTCTTGTTTAAGACTGGCAGCTTAGACCCATCAGTTTTCAATGCCGATGGGTCGTCAGACTTTTTATATTTCTTGAAATGTATGTTATTTTATAGATTGAAAAGTCTAAAAATAGCTTAAAAGACTGAAATGGAGTAAATAATGATACATCGTAATTTAGAAGCACAGTTAGCAAAGTAGGTACATGCAGAGGTCATTTCGTTATTGATTTGTTGCTAATGCTCTTAGAGTATTCAAGCCCTGCTTGACAAAAAATGGTGAGGCAAGATGTTATTTCTGCTAAGTTCAAATATTTGTAAATTTCGTACGACTCCGAATTTTTTATCTATTTTAATGAAATTAACTATTGTTTGATGTCGAATTTGGGTATAACCTGTCGTTAATATCGATGTTATCAGTCCAGGTATTAAAAAAATACTGCTCAAACATATTATATATGTTTGCAGGTTGTTTGTTAACACAGAGCTATCGTAATGTTTTAATGACCCTGACTTCCTCCCGCTGGTAGTTCTGATGGCAGCATTGATCTGTCTCTATTATATGCGGACGTGTTCGGGAAATTAATTAACAGTTATACCCTTTTGGAATATAGTTTAGATTATTGTTCGCTCAAAGCGATACATAATTACATAACTATAAGAATATATGTACCTATATCTTAACTAATATTATAAATGCGAATGAGAGTTTGTTTGCTACGCTTTCATGCCTTAACTACTCGACCGATCAACTTGAAATTTCGCATACACGTTGTCAGGGAAGGATTAAGAGTGACGTGAGCGAGGCCGCGGATAAAATCTAGGTTTTTATACGATTTAACTCCAGCCAGCTTAGGAAGATAGAAGAATTATCCCTAAGCATAATTCCTCCATCGTGCTATGCTAAATAGACGTCACCGGTGAAGGAATACTACAGCCAGTGCCTCCTCCAGTGAGCGAGGGCATCGGGAATTTTCGGTTCTTCTAACATTAAGTATAATTATCAATTCTTTTCAGTGCTGCAATCTTCGCTTTACAGCTAATAATACTTGTTTCTCAACTCAGGAGTATAAAATACATTAAAATTCAATGCATGGAATAACTCATAAAAAACAAAATCCTTGATAGGAAGAATACTATTGATTTAAGCTTGCAACTTTGTCGCAATATTTCGATGACAATATAGTAATGTTATCGACATCGTGTTGGTGCATGTCAAGTAGACACAGCGCCATAACGAGCCTACGAGCCACTTCCGGAGCCCCGAAAGGAAAGGAAATTCACTTGCGAATTTGCCATTCCATGCGCGACCGTGACATTGTCCTCAGTGTTCCACTGTTCCCATGCTGTCTGCTTTTTTAATATTATCTTTTTGTCACGCCTTGCGTTTTAATTTTAACTGAATTTAAAAATAAATATTTAGACAGCTGTCACTTCTCCCGCGTTATAAACTATGTACTTATCTATGGATTTTCGATCACAAGTTTACTATAGTACCTAAGTAGGTACCTAATTTATCAATTAACCAGCAATATTCTTGTTATTATGTAAGTGTCATATGCTATGGTCTCGAAGATAGCTTTGCGTTGCAATTGATAATTACTTTATACTAGCATTCTATCCACAAATTATTTCTTTTGGTCGATGTCGCTGGTTATAAAAATATCATTTAATATGACTTAAGTATATTGTCCAATAAGTACCTACATAAAAAAAAAACATAAGTAACCCAAAATGGTCTCTTGATTTAGTTTATTACATGGTTTTACTTAATTAGGTACATAGATTAGTAGAACAAGCCATTGAAAAGGGACGTTATTACCATCTATTGAAAATGTGATGTGAAAAGCAAGAGCTCAGCAGTATTTTTAGCTTCATATACCTGTTTATAAATAAAGTACTTATAAACATGTAGGCATACGTCACGCGTCAGTAGCTCTGGTAAATTCACTTGCGCTCCGTCAGTAACTGTTAGGTACCTATATTTATGATAAATTTATAAAGCAAGATAGTCTGGAATCTGGTGGAATCTATTTATTGACTGCGCAAACATCGTGTGAAAGGAAGCTTTTGGGCCATTTCCTGGCGCTGAGTGAAATGGGGCCGTGTGTGCCGTGACGCCTGTTTTTACCTCCACATCCGTTTATAACTCATATTTTTATGATTGTATTATCTATAACACATATACATAGACCAAGTTGTTATATTTTCAAACGTCGATACTAAATCTCGAATTCATGCTAACGTTTTAACGCATTTACAAGTTCGTCTAGTTTCGAGAAACGTCTAAAATAATTCGGCATGTCTTGCATGACTTGCAATTAGGTACCTATCTACCTATAGTTAGGTAGGTATACAGTTTGCACTACAATTAACGTTTGGTGTGCGTGCCGAGCAGTTTATGTTGGAATAGAAACACCAGTTCTTAATTAAGACCTTTCTAAAACACGGAAACTGTTAAATTACTGTTGCTACTGTTTGGGATTGTTGGTTGATATTTGGGTAATTTGTGTGGATTTTGACGGTGGATTTACTGTAACGTACCTATACCTACGCGACTGGTTATGATTATGCATAATACTACATAGTTTCATTATATCTAAGATCTTTAAAAAATTATACTACAGTGCAGCAGTTGCGCATGTGCCTAAACTTTTGCCATTGAATTAGTGACAGTGCAGACAGGTAGAAACAGTCTAAAATGTGACAGAAAAATTTACCCTTCTGGAATACACGTGCGTGATGCTACTTTAAATAACATTTATTTCAAAGTAAGTACTTACATATCATTGAACATATGAGTAAATAGTACGAGTTGCATTAATTATTTAAACGTGATCACGATTCTTATAACGTGATCCGACTAGCTTTTACAAGTAAATGTAGGGCTGTCAACCCTCCAGGGTAAAGAGCCCTCGATTTGTCATTGTGTGTATATCTACTGCTGATATCGCCAACCACTCGAACCTATTTAGTAAAGATTTTGTGAAAAGACGGATAAGTTTTTACTATATCTATGGGAAAATTATGTCTCCGAAATACTTAGTTGAGAATTTTATTAGAGAACTAGATGTTCCCGAGGTTTCACTCGCTTTTATGGTTACTGCGCCGCTCCCGTGGGTCGTAGCGTGATGTTATGTAGCCTATAGCCTTCCTCGATAAATAGGCTATCCAACACTAAAAAATTTTTCAATTCGAACCAGTAATTCCTGAGATTAGCGCGTTCAAACAAACAAACTCTTCAGCTTTATAATAATTAGTATAGATATGTTGACGATAAAAATAAGAAGACAAAATTACAAATGGATTTTCAATAATAAGTATATTTAACTTACTTTAAATGACCTGACTCCAAAAAGGATTCTACTCAAAAAGGCTTAACTTAGCAAATTTTGCTAAGATAAGCAGCTGTGATAGGCGAGTAAATAAATAAATAAGGATGAATATAAGACACATCCTTAATACAACTTGAAATTTCGAATGGGTTTAACCTGGACAAGGTAATTGCAATTGGAAAATTCAACTCACATCAAAACCATCATTACATTATAGTGTATGGAAATAAAAAATATCTGGCCATGAGCTCCTTATTGGTACCTAACATGTAAGAAACTCGACCAGGCTTCCTACGGCTACTCTTTTTAAATCACCATTGAACTAAAATATTTTATAATATATCTGTAGGGTTCAGCTTTTACTTATAGGTACCCTATATTACTGACTACAAATCTAAAAAAGCAAATGTCTAAAATTTTACGCAATGTCCCTATCTCGCCGATACTAATAGCCACATAGCGTGTGGCAGTGAATGCCTTGATTGATTGATTGGTATTTTTAAGATTGTACGATCATCAGGGAGAATTTTGGCCTACTATACCACTCTGGGCTTTCGCGGTTCCCTCTCTTGGCAGTGAGATTGTCTGGTCTCTAAATTCGTATGTTCTCTCTTACGGGAAAATACCCAGGTACCTAATGAATTAGGGATAATGTGACCGATTGTGATTGAGTAAAAACAGTCGTATCTATCGCAGGTAGGAAAGGTACGTAATTATATGTTTATATAATCATTGCAAGATATATTTATTTTATTGTGCCCTCTTTTTGCAATAAGTGGATAATATAAAATATAGGTACCTACCTAAGTGGGAACACTAGATCAAGTGCGGTACCTACCCTATAAGTATAAGGGATATAAAAAGATTTCAGCCGCATTATTATGAATGATATGTTAAAGATATAACAAGCTTTAAGATTGCGAAGTGAACACAGATTACAGATTAAGAATTTTCAACAGACTTTTTAAGATAATGGTCATATTATTATATAGATCAATCAAGAACAAACTTATGTATAAATAGTTATTTCAGCGAGCCTTGAATTTTTGCGTTTAACTAACTATCTTTCTACTAGACTGATATTTTATTATAGAATTATGGAAGTAAGATGTACTTTTTAGCTACCTAAATATTTATATATAACGTAATAATTGCTGTCGATTTATTTGACGGATATCATTTGTAATTTTTTGCATTGCTGGCAACCCTGGCTGGTGGTTCATATTGCCTATTGGTTTGTGAAAGAAAGTTATCAAAAATTTGTAAGAAATCTATGCTAAATCTAATATATCATAATATTATTAAAATATTTAAATTGCTATATTAAAGCGTAATCAATAGATAAATATGTCAATATTAGAAACTGAAAAAGCACTTAATCGTGTTACCGAAATTGATCGCCAATCCAGCCAACTGAGACTTCACGGTGGATCCTTTATCCCACGCCGGCGATGCACGCTACTCACGGAATAATAATTACAAAGTAATCGAGTTCAATGCACAAGGTTGAGCTTCGAACAGTTCTTTCATACCTACACCGCGGCGGCGGCGGCGGCTAGCAGCTGGCCGGTTCGCATTTTCTGTTTTATCTAGACCATCGTATCGCATGGTCATCGGCTTTTAATAAAGTGCTTTATAAACATATTATAGCGTTTACTACCAACGACACCACTGAACGACACCCTGGTGTCGTCGTTGGTAATAAATAAATGATTTACTTGACATTCCCAACGATAGGTACCTACCACTAGTGTGTATGGTAATATGATCTATATCGCGAATAAACATAGGAATCTCCTTTAACTATTTATGTGATAATATGTCTATAGGATATTATTAAAATTGATTAAGTGTGTAGAAATAACAACTTCAGTGTAAATATATTATCGTTAATACACTTAGCGGCATGGAAAATTGCCTAAACATATTTCTTGAATAATAATTTTTATATATCAATGAATTATAATCATAATTAAATCAAACTATATTATTTTTTTAACCATATTTATAATTTTTTTCGTAATGCTACAGTAAGTTGTCGTCATATTTTAAAGTCCTATAGTGGGCCCTGTGACTATCGTAAAACATAAAAACACCTAGGTACTTATAATAATTATTTTGATTAGAAATCATAAAAATCAAATAATTCAGACTGGATTATCATGATTTTCATTAATAGCAATCAAAATAGGTATAGATTTGAAAATTTTTGTACTGTAAATTTCTTATAGATAGATGAGTTGATCGGCAATTAAGGTACTTCTACTGCACGAATTTGGCGGGCAATGAGTGATATAAAAAGATTATAAAGCTAAAAGAAAACAAAAATTGTACCTAATATATTCTTACGGAAGTAACGATTTTGACTTGAACTTGATTACTGTACTACCCCGCCTACCAGGCAACGGGAGTTGGTTACAAACTGGGTAGGTACAAAACATTTAGAAATCAACACCGTTTTGCCAAATATCTATAGGAATTTGAACAAACTCGCAAAATGGAACAACTTTTATATTGGCTGGTCTGCATTAAGGAATAAAAGTAAGAACTTCGACTGTAGCTATTATTCACATAAAAGTATTGAATTTCAGGTTTAATCGTAATCTTGATTTTATTTTAATTTCCACAATGAAAAGAATGTATTTAATTCTAATATTACTATAATCTTTAATTTATTAATAAGGTCGATATAATATAGTAATGTCAATTTAAATATTCTATGGATATCTTAGCTTTAAACTTATGGAATCGTTATAAATTATAATAGATGCACCTACATAGTTAATGATTTTACTTCGATTTTATTGCCGTCACGTTTAATTAATATGTTTTACCTTATAATTTTAATAAACTAATTAACGTAGATAATAAATAATAAAAGAGACAGATTTATGAACTTTGTATATTTACCAGTTTTTGTGTATTTTTTTATTCTGCCTATGTATTTGTGTATACTTTGTTGAAGATTCTAATAAAAATACAAAACAATCGCGTGATCGGTTGAGACAAATGCGATTCTATTATTATTATATAACAATTTTGGTGTAAAGAATTCGTCTGTCTACTTGGTTTTTTAACTTGAGTAGCAGACGTGCATTAGACTCAACAAACTTCGTAATTTAGTCACGCTAAATGGTGCAATTTGTATAAAAAAGCTAGGTAACTTGTAAATAATTATGCGTAGGTAACTATAGTTAATAGGTACCGAAGCAAAAGAGTAATGGATTGTAGGTAGTTCGAATGAAAACATTAACAGTTCAACAGCCTAATAAATAATCTATCGAAAGGGCTATTTTATTGTTGTCAAAAATCGGTATAAGCAGGAAGTGGGGTCCTTCCCGGGCGGCGCGAGTGAAGCCCTGGAGCGGAAGCACCGGCGGCCGGCTCGGCGACAAGCTTGCATTACAAATAACCGCCTAATGAACGCACGTGCGTTACTTACGGCCAGATTGGGTCGATTACCTACGTACCCAATTGACTAGACTTATCCTATCCAAAGTCCAAACACTTTCTACGTAAGTGGAAATATATTACCGATTGACGTAAGAGAAATGTTTACTCAACAATGCTTGATAAATGTTTTGAGACTTTATTTTGGGAATGAATGCGTTTGGTTAATGGAGCCGAAGAGTGCCTTGAGATGTAGGTCAAATTGGCTTTAATAGCACATCATTTTTATTCTGGTATAACACTTTCTTGGTATATAACTATGTACCAACATGACGGTCATAGATTAACTAATTAAGAATGTATTACTAATCTGTTCCTAAGAACAGATTAGTAATACATTCTTAATTAGTTAATCTATGATAATTGATAATACATTCTGAGTTAGTTAACTAATTATAAGTTCATAATTCGATAACACTTTAGTAAATATATATTTTCAGAGCTAGTTAATAAAGTTATTTTTTAACTTGAACACTTAGGGGAAAACATGGCCTGTTTGCAATAAACCTACTTTTTAATTTCTCCTAAAACTATTTTGTTGTAGAAATTACTAGGAATTTCATTGTTTGCATGAATAAGAACTAGTAATATCAGTTTGATTGGAAAACCGATATTTATGTTGTTGTTAATATATTTGTGTTAATAGTTAGCAGCATGGGTATATGTCACTTGCGATGGTTAGGTTTCGGGTCGGACTTGCTATTTGTGTGGATATATACATATCCCCACTTTCATATAATAAATAAGTAAGTATAATTCCGACTCCTCAACTATTCTGCTACCGAGATATAATATAGTCATGGTATACTTGACTAGCAGTTGCCTGCAACTGCCTTTTTACTTCCTTAGAGCCCAAAATATATGCATCCAATAAGCACTTAGGTATTGCATAAAACCGGTGCAGCAATTTAGTAATTACTACGTAATAAAGAGACAGCATTACTTTCACATTTATAATAATTATGTACTTATAAATTTTATTTATTCTACACGTTATAAGCAGTGCCGGATTAACCACGTAGCAAGACTAGCAATTGCTACGGGCCCCGCGCGAAAGGGGGCCCCACATATTTAAACCCACTCATCTCTGCCTGAGCGTAATTTTTTGAGTGAAACTTATTACTTAAGATGTGGTACCTATATTGAATTTACTTGATGTCACAAAAACGTGAAATGTTACAACTTTTCCTACTAAGACAATCCACGTCAGACAATCGGTAACCAACTATTTCCTTGGCGTAAATAAAACACCGGATTTTATACGGTAAACGCACAAGTTCTAAAAAAGTCGCTCGTATAAATGTGTAGAATTTCAGTCGGCCCAATAATCAGCTGTACAAAAAGTCTGACGTATGCAAGCACTCTTACCCGAAAGAATTTGCTTCGGGCCCCGCGCTTTCTTAATCCGGCACTGGTTATAGGTACGCCATAAAAGCAAATGATTAAGGACACGTTTTGAAAGGGGCTCCATTGCAACTTGGAAAGCGTTCTGTGTCTACCATCGTAGACACATGAATAATCGTATCGACACAACCATTAAAATTTGATCGACATCGAGCACACGTGCGTGATGGCATCCCGTGGCCCTCGTGTGACATATCGAGGACTATAACGTTACGAGAATTAAGAACAAGGTTTCTACCTACTCTATGGGACGCAGTGAATTGAATTAAGTTTTCCTATTCTATGTTTCAATGTCAAAGTCTCTGCTAGCAACGATTTGAAAGATCAGATAATTTCGTGACCTACAATAAGTTTCATGCAAGGCATACTTTGTGTATTTGAGATCGAGGACGTTTCGATTGAAAATAAATAATATACGGGCGTCAGCGCGAGACAGACGCGAGCGCAGCTCCCGCCCACGCAACACCGTATTTTAAACTTGACTGGAATGGCGCCAGACACCGAGGATCTCTCTCCCGACCTGACCGTTAACGAGAGTTATGGTCGTAAACATTCCCTTTTCGGGAATGCTTTTGTTCTTTGTGAATATTCACGCAGTTTATTTGTAGTCGAAATTAGAACGTTTAACATGTTGGGTTCAAAATATCGTGATGCAACTCGTGCAATATTTAGGTGAACTTGAATATTTCTTACCTAGTAAAGCCGTTTTGCCAACGTGGATGTTGCAGTATACGTGATGGTCCGTGGCCACAACTGGCTCGGCCGCTGTTTCGCCACCTGCTTCCATCAGCTTTAGCTTTGCTGTCAAATCTTGAACATCTGAGAAATGAAATACACATTAAGACTAGTTAATACAAACACGCAATTAAAATCTATTGCGTCGCTATTTTTATGCGCGCTAATAATGTAATTTGTATGGCTGTCACTTTAATACAAGATTTTGGGCAGCACCTTAGAGGCAAGCGGCTAATGAAAGTAACTAAAATATTACAGTTCTAATTTTGGAGTAGTCGAATGCATGGAAAACCGTTAGCTATTGTTACGCGTGCGGTCCGCTACGCAGGTCAAAATTAGTAGCGCACATGTTCAAACAAACGCGTATTGTTTACATGGGAGCGGCGCGCGCGCCACCATCCAATTGGGTCTCTGCCTGCGCGGCGCCTGCAAACTTAGATTTACATTTTATTATTTGTGTTGAACACACACAGGTTTCAGTGCCCACGATAATAAAGTTAACTAAGTAAGTAATACGTGCTTCAGTCGTCTTTATATTAATATCTAGCTGACCTGCGCAGCTTCGTCTGCTTCACATAAGAGAATTGTCCCCGTTTTTGCAACATTCATTGATGCTCCGCTCCTATTAGTCGTAGCGTGATGTTATATAGTCTATAGCCTTCCTCGATAAATGGGCTATCCAACACTAAAATAATTTTTCAATTCGGACCAGTAGTTCCTGAGATTAGCGCGTTCAACCAAACAAACAAACAAACAAACTCTTTAGCTTTATAATATTAGTATAAATAAGTACCTATATATTAGTGTGTTACCTATGTATACATTGAAAAACACACGCCTATTAACAGTTTTCCAAATTATTAATTAGGTCATTACATAATTATTTTGAAAGTCACATCTACTCGTATTTTAGGCTATTTCAACATTATCTTGCATTTTCCATAATACAACTTTTATATTTAATTATATGTGTATAATTCTTCTGTACGTGTGTACATTATGACTCTGACCTCTTCCTAAAAGGCTGGTTTAAAAGAGTGGTCGTGATTTTCTTGCAGTTTCTACCCCTTGCCTAAACTTAGCATAGCTTCAGTAAATTAGTAATTTTATAACCAATACATTTTGACGTTCATAAGTGGCGACTTTGTGACCGAAATGAATAAATGATAATATATGATTTAAACACGACCGATTCAAAATATTTTTGTGTATGTTTGAATGGATCAATTCGACCGTCAGGTGGCGCAGTGATCGGTTCGCCAGTTTAGTTGTATCTAGTGGACTATATGATGGCTGCTGTTTTTGATAATTTAAGACAAACCATACCTACTTGGGTTAAAGTCAAGCAACTATCTTCTCCCTAGCCTTTATTATTCACAAGTCACTTGGGGCCGGCTTTCTAGTCTAACCGGATTTGACTGGATATCAATTTTTACACGGAGCGACTGCCATCTGACCGCCGCAACCCGAAGGCTAACGATACCCTAAGGCTAGACCAGTGTCAGGATATTATAGGGCACTGACTTCCCAATAATGACTGCCATAGATGTTCATCGCAGCAGGGACCGACAGCTTAACGTGCTCTCCGAGGCACGGAGCAGACGATAATTGTCAATCAATACGCACATAATTTCGAAAAGTCATATAACTTCCGAAAGTCAGAGGTGCGCGACGTGGGTTCAAACCCGAGACCATTACAGTCTGTTGATCTCCTCACTGAGCTATCGCTGCTCTTTTCAAGTTCAGCAACTATATAATAGGTGGTGCATGCATATTATTTACAAATTCTTATTTGTCATCCTAACTAATATAATAAAAGCGAAAATGAGTTTGTTTGTTACCTTTTCACGCCTAAACCACTGAACCGATCATCCTGAAATTTTGCATATACGTTGTCAGGTGTACAGAAACGGACATAGGCTACCTATTATCCCGAAAAAAATTACTGTTTCCGAGGAAAACAACAATAACGTTCTTATGATAATAGATGTCGCCATGTGTCTTTCGAATCATGATTGAATTATATTATTACAAGCAGATTACAGCCCGAATTAATTGTCAAATTCTAAATTAACGCGAGCGAAGCCGCAGGCAAAAGCTAGTCAAGAATAAAGGAATAAAATAGTTTCTATAAAAAATGATTATATTTAAGTACCTACTTATATGAAAATAACACTGCATCTGCGCAAGATATATTCTTGCGCAGATGCCGTGTTATTTTATATACAGAGCACAAAATACGTGTGCGGCAATACCTGTGTAGTCTCTATTCCCTAACTCTCATAATCTGATGGGGTGACAATCCAACACGACCGAGGAAAGATCAGCTGCAGGAACAACAGGTTCACGTGCTTACCGGAACACGTGGGGCTGCTAACTTCCTAACATCATCTGGTGCTGATAATTTCTTGACAGGAAAACCCACAAACACAAAACTTTTTGATGGCTCAACTACATTCCAACCTTACACACCAGTCGCTATGTGCTACCGCTGCGCGCTGTGTCACTGAGGTCAATGTTATGATTGTCTACATATCTATAATAGGTAGGTGAATTATACAGATTTTACTTATAAACCTTATACCTACCTACCAATAACAAGAAACTGCGGGCAAAGTCGCGATCGCAGCCAGTCTTGTATGAAGATAAATGAATAGCCTATCTAGTTAGAAATTAGATATAAGTATGTTTACTGTGATATAATTAGATGGAAATGATGGCTTCTCCGTTACGCAGATAATATATGTACCTACCCAACTAACGGAGGTTTCGATCCACTTCGTGATTCCATCATGAAAACTATTTCCAATGAATACGAATTCTACATAATTATTGACAAGAATAGAAAAGGGTATGTTAAGCTGGTTTGGGCATGTAGAAAGAATGGACGTGGAAAGACTGACCAAGAAAGTTTATAAGGCTAGTGTGAATGGAACAGTCGCAAGAGGAAAAGGCGAACGTTTCTTGATCAGATTGGAGGTATTCGGGACAAAGGCCAGGTTGAGAGCTCCTTGAACCGACGGGCGTATATGAGGAATGTGATGAAAGTGAATGAAGCCAGAGAAGTGTGTCAGGATCGTAGCAAATGGAAATCCGTAGTCTCTGCCAACCCCTCTGGGAAACAGGCGTGAATCTATGTATGTAGGTATGTACATAATTATTATATAGATTGTATAAGTACATACTTTTTCTCTATATATAAGCAGCACAGTTTACCGTATGTGGATAATACCGTATAAGCTTTTCTAAGATTCCTTATGTTCGATAGACTTGTTTGTGATAAATATAGTAGATCATTTATATAAAGATTCGCTCTGGACATAGCAGCAATTATAAAACTAACAAATGATTCCGACCAAAAGCTAATCACCACAGTTGTCTTCTTGGTGGCACAACGATACACTGCCATAGTCCACTATGATAAGCAAACAAGAATGCTGAACTGACCTGACTTCAGTGCGCGCTTGATAACCTTCCACTGTCTGGCATGATACAAGGACATGATGAGCACCACGAGGAAAAACACAATACAGCCACTGGCGGCCAGGCACAGGCTGGTCGTCTGAAGGTCCCACGTCACTCCGTCGTCACTAGGTGCCACTTCACTGTCATAGTCCACATACTCGTACCACTCGTATTCACTAGGTATGTCACTTGATTCATTGTTTTGTTTGTGCACTCGAGGCGGTGAAGGTGTGTTAAAGGGTGGAATTTGGGCTTCGTATAAGGATTGGCAAATGGTATCCCTGTGTATTTCGCAGGGGAACCTGACGACGAGGCGTTGGGTAGGGTCGCAGCGGGTGCAGGCGACGCACGTGCCGCGGTGCCTGTCCCACCAGCTCACACCGCGCTCGCACTCGCCGGTCCCCGCCGCAGGCCCTAGTGCCAGTGCAGCAAACAGCAGACACAGCTTTGGTATGTCTCCTCGCATCACCTGCAAATTATCAAACAATTCCAATTAAATAAATAAATTATTTATCAATTTGAGTAGTAGAGCCTCGCTGATTTAAGCATGAATGGGCCGGCTCGACCGAGGAAGGACTACCCTCTCACTTCTCACAGAATATCGACGTGAAATACCAGTATTCCTACTATTGTGTTTCGTTCGGTGAGTGAGAGTACCGGAGGCCCAATCACCCCTTTACCCCCTCCTCGCTACTTCTCCTTCTCAATTCCTTTCCTAAAGGGTCGGCAACGCGCTAGTGATGCCTCTGGTGATGCAGGCGTCCATAGGCTACGGTGATCACTTACCATCAGGTGGGCCGTATGTTTGTTTGTCATCAAAGTTGTAAAAAAAAAATTTGCCATTTCATAAACAAAGATCATTACCTTGTTATAAGAGGCAGACAATTATAATGTTTATATTGACAGTTTCGCTGATTGCTTCTAGCTTCTACTGGTTATGTCATTATTAGCAACCTACATAAAGTAGCAAGTACGGCTGCATAGCACCAGATTTACGTTATGAGTCTGTTTATTGTTGTCTCCTGATTAACGCGCTCCGTCCTGTTTAGTCAACAACCGATGATGGTATGCTTAATATAGACAATTGCTGTGACCAATTTTGTATAATATATTTACTTACTTACGTAAGATGAAACAAAAATAGTTTTATCAGTTATGGTTATTATATTATACTAGCAGACCCGCGCAACATCCTCCCTCTGCTTCACATAAGAAAATTTTACCCGTTTTTGCAACATATTTCATTTATGCTCTGCTCCTATTATCTATTGGTCGTAGCGTGATGTCATATAGCCTATGGCCTTCCTCGATAAATGGGCTATCCAACACTGAAATAATTTTTCAATTCGAACCAGTAGTTCCTGAGATTAGCGCGTTCAAACAAACAAACTCTTCAGTTTTATAATATTAGTATAGATTAGTGTAGACGTAAGTATAGATTATTTAAACTAATAAAAAATATCCTCTAAATTATGAAATGCTAGACATAATTGAAAACCTGTTAAGCCTGGCTACCGGTGTGCCGCTGCCACTCCATAGGTTTAATCACAATTTTGGCTGTTGCATAGGCTTTCTAAAGAAACTAGAATGTATAGATAAGATAAGCTAAGGGATATGAAAGTCTTAATATTTATTACTAAAGCTACCTATTTAGATTTAATATTTCACTTTTTGAGCCATTTTATATAAGTAGATTATGTGACTATGCACCTACAGACGTAATAACGTAATTAACGTTGTATGCAGTTGTCATAGAAAAAAGCAATAAGTATAAATAAACGAATAAACAGTACATATACATTAAACACCATAAATAAATAACAGCTAAGCAATGTCATAGATACCTTGAATATAATAATATTATACTATAATAAATTGTATGAAAACACATCATAAAATTAAAAATAATGTTAAGTCTCCATTACCTCCTTTACACTCATGTATACGTCTAAGTATTCACGAAGGACCGCATCTCAGCATTAATTACGTTCGTATAGAAAGCTCACTTTCACCAATATCACTATTGTATGAAACGTCGTTTAATACTTATAACGTCTTATGTTTATATCCAATCACACTTTGGTTTTGCACTGACATAGACACAGTTAATGTTTTTGTTAAGTTGTTAGATAGTAAGAGTAAGCACATTCGACGCGTGTTCGTTTGGCCGCGGTCGCAGCACGGTTTGCGGCTCTGTGGCTGCGCTGCGCGGGAGACGCGGCAACAAATTCAACTGTCGAACAGTCCCCTATCCCTCCTCCCACGCAGGATGCGCGTACGCACCTCGTCAATAGTAAACGTTCTCAAAACTGTCAGACGTTTACACACACAAATATTATTATCACAACGCGTCTTTTTGATTTTACTTTAATTACATTTTTGACTTGGCCTCTTATTTAAAATCGGGCGTAGATACTACTATTATATAGACATATTTTTGGTTTGAGACGAGGCTTTATTCGTACTACATAAGTAGATGGAGATTTTAAATTATTTCGTAATTATACTTATCTAATTATTGCACATAAATGCATAATCTGTAATTAATAACGTTTGCTACGTGGCTCAATAAGTTAAATTGTACACATATCTTTACCAAAAACTATAAGCAATAAATATCCTTATTAAAAATACAATGTCGTATGCTATAACGAGTATATAACATACTGTAGGTATTGCTGTATAAATCATGGTTAGTTTCATATATTTATTGCTCCGGCTGGATTTGCATTTAGTTCTACATTAAGCCATTAAGAGTAGATTAGTAATCTTTTCTTGAAGAAAGCTAGAAGTTAATTAGGATATTGGCATGCGGTGATATGTAGACGACCGCATTATATTATAACTAGCCGTCCCCCGCAACTTCGTCTGGAGGATTTTCCCAGTTTTCGCAACATTTTTCATTTATGCTCCGCTCCTATTGGTCGTAGCGTGATGTTATATAGCATATAGCCTTCCTCGATAAATGGGCTACACAACACTAAAATAATTTTCAATTTGAACCAGTAGTTCCTGAGATTAGCGTGTTCAAACAAACAAACAAACAAACTCTTCAGCTTTATAATTTTAGTATAGACTAGCTGACCCGCGCAACTTCGTCTGCTTCACATAAGAGAATTTTCCTAGTTTTTGCAATATTTTTCATTTATGCTCCGCTCCTATTGGTCGTAGCGTGATGTTATATAGCCTAAAGCCTTCCTATATAAATGGGCTATCCAACACTGAAATATTTTTCTAATTTTTACCCGTAGTTCCTTAGATTACCGCGTTCAACCAAACAAACAAAATGTGAGTGAAGTTGGCGCGTGAGCGCCCCCGCCTTTTTATAAATGCAGCGGATGGCCGTTTCGCGCGTTAAACAACAATCAACCGTATAGCCGTACCCATACTGGCGCGGCGAGATTTGGAAGTTTTATTTCATCTATATCTTGTGTGTTTATAAACCGATTCCTATATATTTTTTTATAATATAAATATTAAAGTGTACTTTTTGAATATGGGAGTTTGATAAAGATATATCTATGTGAAATACAATATATTTATGTATTTTAATACACTTTGAAGAAATGCCTAACGATTAAACACGTTATTGTGGCTAATTTATAAAAGATAGATATATACTATTAAGGACTTTTTTGTAGATCTTTTGAAGACCATCATCTTTGTAATACATACTTTTGGTGTATGATCAACGTATGCGAGGATAAGAGCTCGAAAGCGCATTTTCGTCCGACTTGCTTCAAATTTATCGTCACTGCTCAGCTCCTATGTGTCTTAGCGTTATGTTATATAGCCTATAACCTGCCCAGGAGTATGGACTACAATCGTACCAAGTTTGGTTACAATCCCTTCAGTAGTTTTTGACCCATGCGTGCACATACAGACAGACAGACAGACAAAAAATTTACTGATTGCACTTTTGTCGTCAGTATCGATCACCATTCACCTCCAATATTAATTTTGAATATACATATATTCAATGTAAATTGACCTCTCTACAGTTTTATTCTATGTATAGATAGATGTATTATGCTAACTAACTATCACTAGGACTTCAGCAGTAACGATGTAGTCGTGATCATCTATTTCACTTGCACGCAGCAAAATCGAGACAAGTGCTTGTGTATGAAATCCTCATGAAAAAACATATAGGTACGTTGCTATTAGAAAAGGTTCAAAAAGCTTTCTTGAGATTCCTTTACAAGCGCTTATAATAATATGGCTATTATCCATTTCTGTATCCGACAAAGTTCCTGTTGGGTAACCTAGGATATAATTCTCTGGAGGTTAGAAGGCAATTAGATCAGATCGGAACTATTGCAAAATCCTTCGTGGCATAATTGAGGCACCAGAAGTTCATGACGTGCTACTGAGGATATTTGTTCCTAATAATTACCGCCGCGACAGAAAGCACAAACTGTTTGCCTTGCTAGTTTGTCGCACAGTAGCCCGTGCCAAGTCGCCTGCACCTCGGTCTCTCGCCACACTCGACGCTCTCCTTGTGGACAACACTCAGTGTGATATGTTTGCGGATGAATGGAAGAAGATACTTTCAGTGAGAAGTCGGCTGCCGTTTGCTTGTGATCAGTCATCGCGACAGCCGATTGACGTCAAGCCGAGTAATGTGGTGATACGCACTCGGTTTAAACCGATTCCGCGTCGATAAGTTTGGGGACTCCCTTAAACACGTTTTATTCTAACACACAATTAAACTTAAAACACAACACACACTATACTACACTTTCTAGAAACGCCATACCCGGTATGTAACAGTACGAAGATTCGAGAAAGTTCCAGCACTGTCTCTGCTCTTCGTGTACCGACAAGCTACGTAGTTTCGTAAGACGTCAATAGATGACGCTGTAATAAATTATCAGAAGGAACTGCCGAGTCTTCCCCACAGTGCCGATAGATGGCACTAGCTGTAACAATACTATTATTGGGCTTTACAGTTTAGGTTCACACCATGAACCTAAGACAATAATAATTAGGCTTAACTGTGGGAGCATTTATTGCATAATTATAGTACCTATTACTACTTGGCTCAGAGCGATTGGCGAAACGAGAGATGTGGATTCCTCATCGTTTTGTCGACCACCTTATGAGGATAAGGCATGACAGATGGGTCAAGGGTCTAATTTTGTGTAGAATATATAAAATTCTTAATATAAAGATGAATCCATAAATATTAGAAATGTTTCTTCTACTTCCTGGGAAACTTGGACTTTAAAGGGTATGAGATAGGGAATTAAATGTTTCTATAGACATTCTGTTAATTTTGATGGTACATACATAAAAGTCAGTATTCTAGACATTCAGTTAAAGATAAAAAAAGATACTGTGAGCATTCTGAGAATTTTAAAGTTCGGTAGGTACATATCTTCATGAAAATCGATGTGTACCTTAGTTATAAATATAAATTCTTTATGAAATTTTGACAACAGGGATGTAGAATAGGGTATTAAAGGTCTATGGGAATTTAATTTTAAGTCTACGTTCGTACCATAGTTCGTACTTTCATAGTAAATATGTATTAGGCATTTTAAATGAAAATAAATATTATGTGCTTCAGGGTTCTTGATAATTTAACGCGTAAGAGGGAATACATGAGTATCTACATTCCAGTAAACGGGTCAGAGGAAATACATAAAATAACGTTTTGATTCAATTTATTTAGAACATTGGTAATTCAAAAGTCGTCACTGTTAAATAATATAAGTAATAGGCATTTGCAACAGCAATAGTATATAGTATTGTCTTCTGTTTACGCGAATGTTATTCATTGAAATTAAACTACTATATACGGATTTTATCGCGTTGTTTATTTGACACTTTATTACAAAATTTTTGAAAACTGTTACACTACTATTACTATTAAACTTTACTAATTTTTAAGCTAATTAAATTATTGAAACTATTAAAACTATTTATACTATTACTATACTATTATACTATTTACATTTGTGTTTACACTTTCCCCGACGTTTCGGTTGCTTTTCAGCAGCCATGGTCACGGGGAGACTAAGATGGCAGTTGTCTCAGTGTGCGTTACGATTGCTCCGCCAAGTTATACAAACAGAAAACAACTTCGGCAGAAAAATTGTCGAAATTTGTCAAAATCGAAGGGAACAAACAAAAAATTTGTCGAAATAGAAATAAAGAAGTTATAAGGGTTTAAAGTTGGCCGCGCGAACGTAACGTCCACGATTGCGCGGCCATGGAGATCTCAGCAACTGCTTGGGTTAGAGATCTAATTCTTTTTGTCAATTGAAGACTAAATTTGTCAAAAATTGTCGAAAAAAGAATTACAAGCTTTAGATCAATATTTTACGAATTATTCACCTTGGAAGTTATGGCCGCGCAATCGTGCACTTGTTGTTTCTTTATTGTTGATCATTTCTTTAATTTTAAGGCTTCATACAGTAAAACTGTTACAAGAAGAAAGGTCTTAATTTATCAAAACTAACGAAAGCAATAAATACTAGCAAAGTTTACTAAAACAGACGAAATCAGTCCAAAACAAAAAGTACGTGGCCGCGCAGTCGAAACGTTACTTCGTAGGTTAATATCTTATTATCGATAACTGCTAGGATTGCAGTGTCAACATCCATTTATTCGACATGTCAACCTCATTAGAATGACATATCGTTTCACCCTCAGAACAGTTTTCAACGCGTGTAATTTCAAAAATAATGTGATCTCAAACAATGTTCGTGCAGGGTAACCATAATTTCGATTTTATTTAGAAACTAGCTGACGCGCGCAACTTCGTCTGCTTCACATAAGAGAATTTTCCTAGTTTTTGCAATATTTTTCATTTATGCTCCGCTCCTATTGGTCGTAGCGTGATGTTATATAGCCTATAGCCTTCCTCTATAAATGGGCTATCCAACACTGAAATATTTTTCTAATTTTTAACCGTAGTTCCTTAGATTACCGCGTTCAACCAAACAAACAAAATGTGAGTGAAGTCGGCGCGTGAGCGCCCCCGCCTTTTTATAAATGCAGCGGATGGCCGTTTCGCGCGTTAAACAACAATCAACCGTATAGCCGTACCCATACTGGCGCGGCGAGATTTGGAAGTTTTATTTCATCTATATCTTGTGTGTTTATAAACCGATTCCTATATTTTTTTTTATAATATAAATATTAAAGTGTACTTTTTGAATATGGGAGTTTGATAAAGATATATCTATGTGAAATACAATATATTTATGTATTTTAATACACTTTGAAGAAATGCCTAACGATTAAACACGTTATTGTGGCTAATTTATAAAAGATAGATATATACTATTGAGGACTTTTTTGTAGATCTTTTGAAGACCATCATCTTTGTAATACATACTTTTGGTGTATGATCAACGTATGCGAGGATAAGAGCTCGAAAGCGCATTTTCGTCCGACTTGCTTCAAATTTATCGTCACTGCTCAGCTCCTATGTGTCTTAGCGTTATGTTATATAGCCTATAACCTGCCCAGGAGTATGGACTACAATCGTACCAAGTTTGGTTACAATCCCTTCAGTAGTTTTTGACCCATGCGTGCACATACAGACAGACAGACAGACAGACAAAAAATTTACTGATTGCATTTTTGTCATCAGTATCGATCACCATTCATCCTCCAATATTAATTTTGAATATATATTCAATGTACAGAATTGACCTCTCTACAGTTTATTATAAGTATAGATATTTCTAACTGGAGACCAGCAATTATATTAGACAACATGTAGCTCAATCTGCAAAATGTATTATTACTAAATAAAAATGTATGTTTCAATAATTTGATATGTTTATTCATCATAGCTTGTAAAACTAACAAACATAATTTTATCATTGAAAACTTTTAATTGGCCTTCACGCCCTTCACCTTATTAGTATTATGTTAATAATGCATTTTAGCTGTAAGTTTTCCTAAAATGTTAAAATAAAATAAAAATAAATAAATAAATATAAAGATTACAAAAAATCAACAAATAAAATAAAATTCAACATCTACAGAAACATTACTATAAAAATTAAAAATCTGTAGGCACCTACTTACAAAAATCAACCATTCAAATAATACAAATAATAATTTAGTTACACCTCTATACAACCATATGTGAGAAAATGGATGCAAACAGACTTTTTTTACCGACTTTAAAAAAAGGAGGAGGTATTCAATTCGTCTGCATTTTTTTTTGTGTTTGTTACCTCGTTTCTTTCGACTGGGTGAACCAATTTTGATGATTCTTTTTTATTTGAAAGCTGGTGCTTCCCGTGCGGTCCCATTTAGTTTTGATCAAGATTTGACCATTATTTTTCGAGTTATACTTAATAATGCGTATTTGGCTACATTGATGATGTTCTCATATTTGGCAAGGTTCACTAAAAACCGAGAAATAAACAAAATTTTAACAAAAAAAGAACCGACTTCAAATAAGAATATTCTAAAACTTAAAATGCACTAAAAAGTTAATAAATAATTGCATATTCTTGTGAATAATTAAATTATTGTTATTATTGGAGTCGACTTCAACATAGTTATTAGAACAGCATAAAATGTTTAAAACCGCTATTTTATTGTTATTCCTTCAATTATTATTGTCAAATATATCGCGTAGGTATGTATGTATTATCTTTATATTCGAGGGCTAGCAAAAATAAAACGGCAGTCAAATATACATGTATTTATTATTAATGTTATATTTTGTAAAGAAAATTGTTAAACTACCATTTTCGTCAAAGTAAAAATCATTTATTCCTTTAGGTCACAAAGTCACAGTTATGAACGTCAAAATATACCTATAGGTTAGTGAGTTTACTAAGTTACTGAAGCTGCATTTAGATTAGTTGCTAGGTTCAGGCAAAGGATTGAGACTATGAGAAGAAAATTGCAAGAAACTCATGGCCACTCTTTCAAATCGCCAATTAAATATAATTTCAATATTTTACAAATCATATCGTTAAGGTGTTGCAGCCATTATACCATATTTTACTGACTATAAAAAAATTTAAATACTAACAATAATTATATTCAGAGTGAAACATATATATAGGATCGTCACTTTTAGTAGAGACACCTTCGTCTCTCTCCAGTTTTTAACATACGAAGGTATTTCTAAAAATACTGAGTCATTTGAAAACGTTTCCCTTACATTAGATTTTTGTTTTAAAAGCAAGATTTATTTTTTGGTGTTAGACTTTTTCTTTGTTTTAACCTGTTTTTTTTTAATCCTGTTCCAAATAATAAATATATCAATAAAATAAAGGTTTTTAAAGAATTTTATTTTATTTGTTGACTTTTGTATTTTTATGTTTGTTAATTTTGCAAGCTGTTATGAATAAACATATCAAATTATTGAAACATACATTTTTATTTAGTAATAATACATTTTGCAGATTGAGCTACATGTTGTCTAATATAATTGCTGGTCTCCAGTTAGAAATATTTCTAAATAAAATCGAAATTATGGTTACCCTGCACGAACATTGTTTGAGATCACATTATTTTTGAAATTACACGCGTTGAAAACTGTTCTAAGGGTAAAACGATATGTCATTCTAATGAGATTAACATGTCGAATAAATGGATGTTGACACTGCAATCCTAGCAGTTATCGATAATAAGATATTAACCTACGAAGTAACGTTTCGACTGCGCGGCCACGTACTTTTTGTTTTGGACTGATTTCGTCTGTTTTAGTAAACTTTGCTAGTATTTATTGCTTTCGTTAGTTTTGATAAATTAAGACCTTTCTTCTTGTAACAGTTTTACTGTATGAAGCCTTAAAATTAAAGAAATAATCAACAATAAAGAAACAACAAGTGCACGATTGCGCGGCCATAACTTCCAAGATGAATAATTCGTAAAATATTGATCTAAAGCTTGTAATTCTTTTTTCGACAATTTTTGACAAATTTAGTCTTCAATTGACAAAAAGAATTAGATCTCTAACCCAAGCAGTTGCTGAGATCTCCATGGCCGCGCAATCGTGGACGTTACGTTCGCACGGCCAACTTTAAACCCTTATAACTTCTTTATTTCTATTTCGACAAATTTTTTGTTTGTTCCCTTCGATTTTGACAAATTTCGACAATTTTTCTGCCAAAGTTGTTTTCTGTTTGTATAACTTGGCGGAGCAATCGTAACGCACACGTTGTCTCAATGTTCCAGTGTAGTTATTTCAAAGTACCCGAACATAATTTAATCATGGGTGTTTCTATTTACGCAGTATCTTATGATACTTTGAGCTCATTTTTATACTTCTTAGTCTAGCTGTGGTTTGCTTCTTCTTGGGTTTGGCTATTTGAATGACTGGATCCCAAGCTGGTGGTACATTCCAACCATCTTCTCTATTGAAATTAGGATGTTTTTTGATTTCAATAGCCTCGCGAAGCATCCTTGGTAGGAATCGGTGTTCTTTAGCGAGCATCTGTGGTTTGTCAAATCTCAGGTAGTGGTTAGTCCCCTGTTGCACATGTTCACACACAGCAGACTTCAACGAGCGTTTGTGTTTTACATCAGCTATGTGTTCTGTTATGCGGGTATGGCTATGCTTCTCTTGGTTTGACCAATGTATGAGAGTCCGCAGTCACAATCTATTTTATAGACCCCTGCATCTTGTAAAGGTAATTGGCACTTGACGGATGGTAAAAACTGACTTATCTTCGTTGGCGGCTTGAAGTATGTGTTGATTGAAGCTCGCTTCAAGATGTAGCCAATCTTGTCAGTGACGCCCTTTACATAAGGCAGTATGGCAGGCTGGCGTTCGACTGTGGCTGGCTTTTTCGGGATCTGTGACAGCGGCGTGGCTGTTGGAGCTTGTTGTCTTGCATTAGCTGAGTATGAATCTGTGCCCGGTACACGGATAGACTCGTATTATATTACGTGGGCCCTAAACGCATTGCTGGCGAAATAGGGCTGTACTACCCCATATATTCCTTATTATACTTCTTTCCTTTCGGAGATATACAGGCTTGCAGTGGCTATGGATGTATATAGTCACTGGTATGCGGCAGCTCTAATTTCATGAATCGCTGCCGCCTGAATCGCCTATGTACATAGGTCATATTGGTACATATAGTCGAAGCCAATTATTATTATTTTATTTAGGAATATAAAAAGAACGAAATAATGTTGTGGTTAGTGAGTCGATTGCATTTCGATTAGTTGCTAGATAGATATATGCAAAGGGTTGAGCCTATGTGAAAATACAAGCAAATAGTGCACGGCCACTTTTTAAATGACCGTTGAATTATAATTAATTATGCCCGGTAATTTTCAGTATTATTTGAGCAAGGTGTTACTAATAGAGGTCTGTGTTATAATGGTGAATCATTTTTACTAGCGTAAAAAGGAACGTCGATCGATTTTATTTGTAAATTTCGTCTTTGTAGGGGTGTCCATTTAAAATAAACAAAAGCATCGATATGCCTTTGATAAATATCATCGCTTATTTAAAATAATGTTATATAAAAATAATTTTATTTTAACAAATCTGTTTAAATACCATTAATAATATTTGCCTTTATTATTTTTAAAACTTAATCATGATCAATAATTTTGCAAATGATTCAAATAGTTTCAAATAGTAGCAAATTTAACCATTATTAGTAGTAGTTTAATAGCTTAAAATTATGTAAAAGATGACTGTGTTTTCAAATAAACAACGTGATAAAATCCGTATAAAGTAATTAAATTACAATATTTTATTTCAATTAAGCATTCAAAATAAATCTGAAATAAATGTTTATCTAGTTGGTATTTTTATTGACGGCAGTGATAGCCTAGTGGGAGACCGTTGGACCGCACGCAGATGTCTCCAGTTCGATCCTATGGCGCGAATCTCTGACTTTTCGAAGTTATGTGCGTATTAAATAGCTAATTACCGCTCGTTTAACGGCGAAGGTAAACATCGTCAGGAAACCTGCATGTCTGAGAGTTCTCCATAAAGTTCTCAAAGATATATATTACTAATATGTTTCTACTAATATATATGAAGTCTGCCAACCCGCACTGGGCCAGCATGGTGGACTATGCCTAATGCCTAAGCCTTCTCACACTGAGAATAGGCCCATGCCCAGCATCGGGATAATTTAATACAGGGCTACTATTATATTGTTGTATTCGTTAACGTCAACACGTTAAAAACGAAATCCCGCAATATCTTCTAAAACCAAACATGGACCTTTAACACGTTCGGTCCAGCGCCGCTTGCGTCATGTGCGCATAATGTGACACAATGTTTTCCCATACAAAATGGGCATACGTAGGTAAACGTTCTGTTCTTAAAGTACCCTCAAATTGTTACAAGATTAGGACACTAAGTCGGTAGACGTCGACTTCAATTAACGTTGTATCGAATACGATAAATAAATCTGCAGACATTTGGGCAGAACGTCTGTTCCTGTCAACGTTCTTAAACGTTGCCTCTTCAACAAGGCGTACTGCTATATTGTATAAGAAAAGAACGTTTTATCACGTCGTCGTTCTTTGGGACATTTACTTGCCCCATAAATAAACACAGGCTCAAAAATTTTAACATTTCTTCGTGGTTTGTGTCTTTGTAACGATAGTTGCGCGAGTTCCTTGTCGTCGGCCTATTTGTGGAACATAATGCCCTTCCATATTCATTTGTTGAGCTTACTATGTAGTCTATAATATATGATGGAAAGATCTTTTTGAAAGCATCTTCCACTGAAGCGTTTGGACCAAGTTCAAATTGGATGCCAGTAGAAGTATTGTCAAAGTCAGATATTTGTATATCAGCTGTTGAAGTTTCCCAAGTATCAATCGGAGAAGGCGTTCTCTACCTTCGACGCTGCGGCTGTCTGGAGGCTTCTATCTCTAGGTAAGTGGTCATACTCTGGCAGCGATGGCAATGGAGCAGGTAATGTGCTGTTTTGCATATGTATAATCGGTGGCGGTGGTAAAGGAATAGCAGGTAGGTAGTAATTTATATCTGAGGTTATTGGAATATCGCCCACTTCTGCAGGTTCTAGCGATGCAAGAGGTGTATTATTTTTTATATTGTTATCATCCCCTGGGAGAGGTTCTGTCAAAACAGTAAATGTCTCTTTGGTATGCATACTACGATTTGATGAAATTTTGCGCTTCTTTACAATATGAGTATCAAAAATACTACCGGAACTGCTGGAGTATTCAGAATCCAATTCCGATGCTGATGCCTCAATCTTCGACGTAGATGGTTGCAAATTATGTTGTGTGACATTGTGTATTGTAAAAGTTGTCAATATCACACGCGCGGTCACCAAATGCAACGACCACCGACTGATGAACACACGCAAAAAACGTTGCTAAACCACGTCCACGAGTGCGGCGGCGCACGGCAACCCATGCGGGCAACGTTGCTGTATTGTAAGACGTAGTCAGACGTTGCGCATGTGTGCGTGCGCACTTGCTAGAGTGTGATAGATGACAATAACAAGCCACCAAAAAGTGATTTGTTGTGGCTCTAGATGGCTGAGACTTGCAAGTGTTGCGGCGCATAAGATCGGGATATTGAATTTAATACGGCTTCCTGGCGTTATGGGACGTAGTGCAAACAGTATCATATTTTTTATAGTCGTGATTAGACGTTGTACTAACCATAGATGGTATAAATCTGACGTCATAAGACGTTGCTGGTCCGAACGTGTTAAACAAAAAGCTCATAAAGCAACAGCACTTTCTATTAATTGCTTCAACAACATTTTTTAACTATACTTAATTATTTACAACAGGCTACTGTGTTAATATCCGGCGTTCAAATCAAATTAAAATCAAAAATATGTTTAATCATATAGGTAACAAACTTAAACACTTATGAACGTCAAAACTTGGTACGTGTTGCTATTTCTTATTATGTACTAAAATTAACCTTATTTATAGCTGCATGCGTAAGTGCATACAGTATGCGATGACTTAATAAAAATATATGATAATTAATAACTTTTAAGATTTCTTCGACACATAATTTACCTTCTTGTTTATTCATAAAATCATAGTTTTCGAACGCCTTCGTGAGTTTTTAATGATTTTTTGTTATCCATAATCGCGTCATAAACTTTATGATGTATAATTAAATATTAATAAAGGTGTGTTTAGAGTAGGTTGCGTAGGATGATGAAGTTAAGTTTTTATTTATTTATTTATTTACAGACATACAAATATCTTTACAGCATTCACCCAAAGCTATATTGTAGGAATATTTAAAAAAAATACTTGTATAATATGTTCATGTACAATTTTATCTACTTAATTATTATAACAAATTTTAAAAGAAGATATCCTTGTGATTTCACTCAGAGCACAGCAGAATATGTCCACGTCCAAGGCTATGAGATTAAGCGTGCGGAGTGCGCACGTCAAAGGCGCCTCACTCATGAGGTTAGTTCGACCGCTTGGTACTACTGGCAGCCGCGGCTGTCGCCGTCGCCACGCGTAATACGTAAAGTTGTAATACGTGTCGTCGTAAATGAACTTTTTGTTACATTACACTTTCAGAGAGTTACTTAATTAAATTTATAAATTGTTGATAATATCAAGCAAAACATTCGCAGTAAAGCTGGCAATGTTTTTTTTTAACATGGGTTATGCCGCGGCCACACATTGGTTATATTTGCACCAATGTAGCTTATTGCGCCAATACTCCAATGTGTGGATCAGTCTTTGACACAATGTGAACATTGCGTCCAATCACCGTCTTGTGTCCAACACCGACGCCCAAAGAGTCGGTTTTTTCAACAAGTTCAAAGGCGAAGGAAATGGAAGGGGAGTGCGCGCGGACATCTTGGACAGAATGTATGGTGCAAAGTTGGTATCAAAGAGTATAATAACTAGTTTGGTTGGTATTGAAGCTAATGTGTGGTGCAGTAGTTTGATTCAATATTGGCCATTCCAAATTAGAGCTAAGCTTGGACGCAAATTTGAATCCAATGTGTAGCCGTGGCATTATATATTAAGTTTTCAATGAACATATTCTTATTACAAAATTAGCACATAGGTAAATAAGCGGTTACATTAGCAGTTTAAAACATTAACGTATAAATTTCATCGAATAAAACTCCACCTCTATCCAAGATATTATTAATCAATATGTCATTGTCAATGTCAAACTAAAGTGTCAAATTGTGGTGGTAATAGTCGTGTTCCATATGTGGAAAGACTATTAAGTTTAGCATAAATATAATTCTACGCTCTTCACGCATTCTAGTATTAGATAGAGACGAATATAGTCCAATTCTTTTTTTTTCTAGCGCAAGAACATTGAAATATGTTAGCATAAATTCGAAATTCGAATTAGATATTTCAAAGAGTAAAGTCATCACACACCACATCATTTAATTTATAATAAGTATTTTTTGTAAAGTGAGATACATTGCAGTTTGCTTTTGTTAGTGAAGATAAACGCAAGGTTTACTCGTGAATCATTCAGTTTTGTAAAGTGCATAGACATGAGCGCTATTAATCTTAGAAGAAATTCTCGTGTACGGAATATTCAAGGTAGAACTCGTTTATGGCAAACTGATTATTTATGTTTCAAGTGGTTGCATTTTTCAAAACCATTTTTATTTCAATTTCAAGATCCTTCTATTTCCTCCACGGTCCATATCCCTCGCCAAACCATTATTAAACCAAGAATAAGAACTGTAAGAACTTACAATGTTGGATGGTTTCCTCCTAACTCAAGTACCTATCCTAAAACATACCTTTGTTATTTTGTTGCATTGTTTATTGTAGTTAGATTTGCATGATCATTCTCATTTTATATAAAATCTGTTCTTGTTCAAATCAGTCATTTTAATAAATTTTGTATATTGTTTAAACATATTTTCAGGTTCAACAATAGATGAGACATCTAGTGCAGAAGACTTATCTACATCTAGAGCTTTAGTTATTGTTGCTATAATATTTTTATCCTCTTTACTGGCATTGGGCCTGCTTTACAGCCAGTTTCCCAATTTAGAGGAGTAAGTATCTAGTAGTTACATTTTATGCTATCAGAAATATAGATTCAGATTCAGATCTTACACTGTTATGATAAATTAATATTGGCACTGTATCTTACTGTAATTAATTTTGTTAAATTTGTCAAATAAAAATACTTGAGATATAAACTAGCTTCTATAAATTTGTATATTTATGCTGTAATTCCTACAGTACTATTTTGTAATTAGTTTTGTATTTATTTAATCCATTTACAGACAAGAACGGCAACATATACACTTACCATGGGACCTTGAGGATGCTAAACACTTAGGCTTAGTGTTAGACCGCTATAAGGACAAATATTTTTATGAAGTATTATTTGGAGTCTTCTTAGTTTATATTTTGTATCCTTTTGACAATAATTTTATGGTTTGTATTTAAATAATGGCTAGAAATCATGACTATTTTGCTTCTTGTTTCCTTACATCATTTATCAGACCCTCATAATGCAACTTCTTGAAAATAACAAAAACAACATCAGTACGGTATTCTAAAACTACCACTACTATTGTGTTACAAATGTAACATCCATGATTAAATGTTCATCATAATTTGTGTAATGCATTGCTACCTGGAGTGAGCTGTGAGTGTTAAAATTTTGCACAGCAGTTGATAATACTACTGAGTTACCTGTTTTAGGGAATGCCTAGCTGTTATGGACACACTGTGTATTTAAAACCATATTTATATTCACAGGATATTAATGATTATAGTTTTCTTAACACAAAACACAGTTTGCAAACATTTGCAATACCGGGATCTATATTTCTAAGTATTCTTTCAGGGTTTTTATTTCCGTTTTATTTAGCATTACTTCTAGTTTGTTGTTGCTCAGCAATTGGTGCAAGTTTATGTTTCTTCCTATCAAACCTTCTTGGAAAGAAATTAGTGAAGAAGTTCTTCCCAGAGAGAGCTGCACAGTGGGCAAAGGCAGTTACCAAGCACAAGGATAATTTGCTCAACTATATAATATTTTTGAGGGTGACACCCTTTTTACCAAACTGGTTTATAAATATGTCAGCACCTGTAATTGGTGTGCCTTTAGTGCCATTTGCTTTAGGAACATTTATCGGTAAGTTCTATTATGCATTTGTTACATTTGGTTGTTATTGATTTACTTATATATCATATAATATTGACATTCTGTGACCTTATTTAGTGCCTAATGATAGTCACTGTAATCAATACGGCTGTTATTATAATTATAATCATATAGTACATAATGCTTAGAAATTTGTTCAAGTCTACTCTGCAGCCTACAATTACAGCGCTTACTGACTGACATTATTATGGTAATTGGTATGGTCTGAGGTGTCCAACCTAGTTTAATGACTCAAATGAGGAAACAGAAAACTCTGTTGTGCTTTAATGAAATAAATTGTTGATTTTCGCAGGTGTTGCTCCACCATCATTTGTAGCCATTCAGGCAGGACAAACATTACACACATTGACGTCAACCAGTGATGCATGGTCATGGACATCAGTGACAGTCCTCAGTATATTCGCCCTGGTGTCTTTAATACCAGTGTTTCTCAAAGACAAGCTGCGAAAAAAGTTCGATTGAAACTGCATTTAGTTAATTTTTAGTTAATTTTTTTTGTTTTGTAATAAATTGGTGTTTTGTACATTCCATAATACTGTTTCATTCCTCGCTCTTGTTGTAGGTCAGCAGTATGAGCCAACATGTGCTATAAATGTTTGGTTTCCTATAGAAGGCTGCACCGCCGGCCGCCAGTACCACCAATTGTACCACACTAAAACATGAGAGAATAATAAAAACTTATAAAGATATTAATCAACAATAGAAGCCATGTGATACTCCTAGAAGATAATATAATCATATAAAATTATGAGCCTTACATAAATATGTTTCTTTTAACATAATTTTTAGTGTCTTGCATTGATGTTTGCATTCTTCTGCTGGCAAAAGATGTACTTCTCTTGTTCCACTAAGTACTAAAAGGAATGAATGACTACATTCTGTGTCAGGTACATGAAATAGTTGTTGCGTATTGTCAACTATGATAAATCTCTCAGTACTTTGTCCAAACTTTGGTACTACTTTTGGCCTCTGTATGACTTGTCGTAATAACTTAGCTGCCTTAATATTATTAAACTTCCTGAAAAGTAATGATAAAATATCATGTTACATCATTGAAGCCAATCTGTTATCAAGTATTATTGATTAATTAATATAAAATAATAAGGTAAATACCATATATATAAGTTATTTTCATTGGTTTGTCTTTGGTCAAATAAAACATTTGGGGCTTGGTAATACTTATTATTAGTCAAAATTTTTGAAGATTCTTTATTAAATGTTTCTTGGTTCCTCATATATATACTTCTCAGGGTTTCCATATTGATTACTTGTTGCTCAGTCTGAAAAAAGAATATTTTATCTTCACCATTTACTGCATTGATATTTTTAAATATTACTATTTGCATATTGAGTTGCAATTTACTAGCATTCTTGCTCCAGCAAAGCTAGAATGCTTGTTAAGAGTGGATCACGTTGGTGGTATAGTGAGTGGGATCCACACCTAGCAATTAATTGCAAGTTAATGCCATTATTATTATATATTCATTGGCTTATACTTAACCCGTCATGAGGTCCAATTTGATTACCAGTATAGGTAGTGTGTTGTGATTTTCTATCGATGTGCTCTCAGTAGCAATAAATAGATAGTTCTAGAGTAGGTATGCTATATTTAGCATGTGAGATACATTGTACTATTTCAACATTCAATGCAATATAATTGTGATGCTTTATTTGTACATCTGACACCTCTAGATATAGATGTCAGTTGTGTTACCTATCACTCAATAAATAATGAATATTTAAACTAGAAAATTATATTGAAATGAATAATGAATATATAAAGAAGAAAATTATATTGAAATGGTTTACTGTGTATAGGTGTAATCTATCAAATACATACACATTTATAATTTAAAAGTTACCTCATAGATAAATGGAGCATTGTGATGTTCACTAACAGGTTTAGGATTATCTATTTCGAGGACAGTAGTCACAGTGCTACAGGGCCAGCAGTCCATGTCTACTACAGTGAAGAAGGGATTTTGAATGAGGCATGTGTCATGGTACAAATCTGGAAATAAAATGTTTATACATAAATGTCTGAATCTGCCTCTATGGAGCTCTACATGCACCAGAATTGTAAAGAGATGATAGATAATAAGATCAAAATCAAGCTTTAAGGTTGCACATAGTAGTATTTTTCATAAGCTGTTTTTTTTTAAGTTGGTAGATAAATTGAATTAACAATATAAGCTCACCTGTAAGCGAAGGGAATAGTGATATGAATGGTATAGATATTCGCCTAAGTAGTTTTAATCCAGGATAAATATACTCTTGCACATTACACATTATCGTGCTGTATATTGTATTAAAATTATATATAAAATATAACCCAATAGTTAGCCCCACAACTAAAAGGCTGTATTTGATAAAGGAACGACGCGCTCGGCGAGTTTCTACTTGTTCAGTAGTATGTAAAGATTTTAGAGATTGGAAATACATCCTTTTGAATTCTTGTTCACTCATACCGGCGTCGTGGCATTGTTTTTTGAGATTCTTAACAGAGTTTGAATATTCCTGTAATATTTCTTCATTCGACATGTTTTATTTGTTACCAAACAATAACGTTGCAATATATGTTTCACATGAGATTGGTATTAAAGATTTTTAAATTGATAAAGGTATGTTTTTCAAACTTAATACCTATTACAGTAAAAGTCACAGACAGATTTGTCATTTGAGATTAGCAAAGAATCAACAGCTTATTATAGTGTTGCCAGCAACCATGAAAGTCATTATTGAATCGATAAAATAAAAATATATTTATTTATATACATTAAATTTAATGTCGTTTACGAATAATATATGAGAACTTGTAGTAACGCCACTCAATTTCACGTACTACGATTACGTGACTTGCATGGTGTGAAATATGCTACTGGTCAGTGCGATACTACGGATGACCAGATACCTAATGGCTATAAAACATTGGTCAAAACTCCAAACAATCTCCACCAACGAATCAGCCACGTGTGGGAACATGGATGGAATTTAAGAGGCCATATACAGCCAGGGAAACTTGAAGTAGTTGAAAGTGAAATGGTGCGGTGCAAAATTGACGTAATATTATTGGGTCTTAGTGAAGTTCATTGGAGGGGGAGCGGACATAAAAGCAGCGATAGCTTAATGGGTGACCGTTGTACTTCCAAGCAGTGGTCCCGAGTTCGATCCCTAGGCGCACATCTCTGAATTTTCAAAGTTATGTGCGTATAAAATAGCTAATTATCTCTTACTTTAATCGCGAAGAAAACCATCGTGAGGATACCTGCATGTCTAAGTGTTTCTCGAGGATACGTGAAGTCTGCCAACGCGCACTGGGCCAGCGTGGTGGATTATGGCCTAACCCTTGTAACACTGAGAAGAGGCACGTGCCCAGCAGTGGTAGAGCTTAACACAGAACTGATATTATTATTATATAGGTACCTACTAAGTTTAACACCATATGTACCTATAAGAACCGTATCTAATCAATAAAATTCAAGTTTACTTTACTTGATCTTCTACCTGCATTGAATGTAGGTACTAGTTGGGCCTGAGAGCTGTACCTACTTATACCTAACTAGGGGACCCGACAGACGCTGTTCAGCCTTAGCAGACCGATCGCAGAGCCACCTAGCGGATCCATTTGTGAATATGACCCATCCAGAGATTAGTGACATACACACCAGAAGAATTATATTATACAGGATTTTACACGCGGCTTCGCTCACGTAAATGTAGCTTAAATTAGTAAGAGTACTTTTTCTGCCCTTTCTTGCCCGGACAAAGTGCATGCGAAATTGCATGATGATCGGTCAAGTATTTAAGGCGTGGAAGCGTAACAAACAAACTCGTATTCACATTTATAATATTACTAGTTAGGATAAAGATAAGCGGACTGACATTTATGTAGGTACATTCTTGCTCTGAGTCGGAAGTAAGTATGTATGTATGTTCAAACATTATTTATATTGCTGACGGATGATGATAGAGTTTAATAGTAGTAGATACATAAAAGATTAAAATTTTATTTGATTTGATTATTGAGCATATCTGATCAAACTTATGTAAGTATATTAATCGCCTTCAGAGCGACCTTGAATAATCATAGGAAGGTGTTCAACAATCTGTCACTTTGAAGTAATGTTATCGCAGTAAGCAATATAGGAAATAAGTACATTAGACGTAGATAAATTATGTATTTAAGTTAGGTATACGTAAAATAAATATGGCAATTGATAATAATTAGATGATATATTGCTTGCAGAGTCCTCATTTAAATGTATGTACCTACCTAATTACGGTTAGACTAATTGTTTTATAATGATGTAAGATACAATTAAAGAAGTACCAATCTAATTACTCATTATTGCAATTGAATCGACGAAGTAGTATTTCCCATTGTTAAATGTGTAATTACATAAAAAAATTGTAATAAGTAAATAAATAAAAACAATTAGAAACCAATATTAGTTTCTTTCACTGTGACGATAAGATAAGACAAAGTACGTACGCCTTTAGATAACACAAATGATGTATAGAATGCTGTCAATACGACGATATGCTCTCTTACGGCTACAAGTTTTAAAATAAACATTATTATTTTTCCATTCCAAGACATTGTTGGTTTACATAAAATTCATAGTGTTTTGAACAGACCCGTAGTAACATGTGATTCAAAACAGTGCAGTGCAGTTATAAGTGCAAAAAATTTGATTCTCCTTCAGAAAATGCAGGCAAGAAGACTAGATGGAATTTGACAAAAGAGCGCATGGCGCGACGTCGCGCTGGCGGTGGCCTCTTCTTCTATCTGTTGTGTTTTTAAATGTACGTATTGCAAACATTATTTAACTTTATAATCTATACTTTGTTAATTGCATAATATATCATACATGTCACACAACAATTGAAATTAGAAGGTCAAAACATCTTATCAACGATCTTGAAGACAAAGCTAAATATTAGGTGGCACATGCAATTACACCTACCGTGAATCAACTGTTTTAAAGTGTCTATTGGTTTGATCGTTATGTTGCGTGTATCAATGTCACGGTGACGTCAAACTGTATCGTACATGATACATGTGACAAAACACTTAAGATAAGACCACACTCCACAGATGCACGACTGACTGCTAACTACTACGTGATTTGTCACCATTTTTAGGTAGTCATGTCATAATAGCTTCTATACTTACAACATAAATATCACACAACACAGAGTATGTATTTCTGTATAGATTAAATAGATAACATGCCTAAATTGTAAAGATTACACGTAGGTATGCAACATACGGTCTACGTAACTTGTGGTATGGAGGATCCTACTAGAAGGGTTGCATTTAAAAGCGTGTAGGTCCTGGGTAACAAGTAAAAGGAGACCTTAAACGGTTTTTGAACACGCAGCCGAATTCGTGTAATATAATTGTTCAATATAGAATTCCGGTCTAGTCTAATAAACATCAAATGTGAACCAATGCTTTCCTTGACATAAAATCTATTTACTACACTGAATTTGCCCATTCCGGAAATTGAATGCGAGATCTCAGGCACAACAATTGCATTCATTACCGCTGCGCTACTGTGGCAGAATAGACGTTAATTTAGGATTATACCACTTGTGACAGTTATGACATTAGATCGCAACTGTATTTGAACCATTTTTATAACGAGAATTGGACCTCAGAAGAAAATGAATCAGGCTTGTGAAGTGATAATGAAACGATAATAATTATAGTGTTCTGAAAAGTTATAAAGTAGTTTATTGACCAGGTATAATAATTATACCTGGTCAATAAAACTATAACTTTTCAGTTAAAAAGCAGTTAATTGAAAAGTTAAAAGTAAAGTAAAGTTTGTAGACAATTGATGTGATTACATATTTGTAAACAAATAAACAAGAATGGAATAAGAATAAGCTTAAATTATGAAGTAGGTGCCCGATTATAATGCGGAATTTCCCATTCAAAATAATACATTCCTTTCCGTCTGCCCTTTTAAATTAAGTCTTTTAAAAAGTAATAAAAATGTTTTACAACTAGTAATACCAGTATTTCAAACCGACTTTAAAAAAGAGGAGATTTTCAACACGTATGTTTTGTAATTAGTTTTATGTATGTTAAATGTATCTCAAGCATTTTTGACCGATTATTTGAACGTACTCACCTTCCTTATGACATATTAAGTTGGTCAAGGTCTCATGATGAGCATAGCAAATAGGTACATAATTTATAGAATGGAAAATAATTAACTCCTTAACAGCTAACAACAAATTACTAACGAAAAGTCTTTAGTAAAGATAACTAATTTGGGATATTGCTGATTAGGTACATACGTGCGTATAATCGTATCACGTGTGCCTATTCTCAAACAATTCAGGACACTTATTTTAGGAGCCTATTTTAAAGGATATCTGGTACCTATATGATAACAGATAGAGTTGTGAGATAAAGAGTGGCGCAGCGGTAGTTAATGCGCCTGCTGTGCCTGAGGTCTCGGGTTCGAATCCCGGGTCGGGCCAACATAAAGTTATTGGGATTTTCTGTGAAAAAATCTCAATAATAGCCCGGGGTTAGGAAGTTGCCGGTGTTAGACATCAAAGATGATTTCTACAATATCTTTGCACCCCGTGCCTCGGAAAGCATGTAAAGCCGTTGGTCCTGCGCGTGATCTCTCTCCGGTCGTGTCGGATTACCGTCCCATCGGATCATGAGAGTTAGGGAACAGAGAGTGCACTCCATAACAATACTTAATTAATTAAATCATGGCATATATTAGCTACATTATTAAAACTGGAATTTAAATACATATTTTTACTGTATCAAATAAATACGTAATAATTAGTAGTACGTAGTTAGGATCATATTAATCCTCCTGCCCACACCAAAAATTGCTTCAAGTGAGAAATTGGAAAAATTGTCCAGTCTGCGTAAAGTTAATAAAATATCGCTCGCGATCGTTATATACTATGATGGCAATGAACAGATACAGACTCTAGGAGGTTACCGTCACCTAAATCCTACCGAGATCCACGTGAGATAATCATATATGACTTGTTCATTCTAGACCAGAGGTTCACAGACATTCTCATAGACAACTTTCAAAATTTAGCTGGCTGCAGCTAAACAAGTTCATGCAAGTAAATTGGTGGAATCTCTACGGGCTGACAAATTCTTGGACCTGAGCCTACTTACCTTTTTTTTGTTTTTAGTAAGTCTATATCGAAAAACATATGGAATATGCAAGTTTTTACAAGTAACAGTCGCTGAGCTTGTCGTCAAGCCAATAATTTAGTTCTTCACTATCGAAAGCAAACAAAGTTTCGTGGACCCCGCTTACGAATTGTGCAACCCCATTTTTTTTTTCAGGCCAACGTAGACCCCCGTCGAGTCTCCCGTGGACCCCTGGGGGTCCACCTAGACCACTTTGGGAACTAATGTTCTAGACGATCATCGCAGAGCACGAGTACCTACCGCATGATGTTATTTGCAAAGTTACATTATCGAAATTTTTGCTGGTACCTAAAATATTATTGCACTAGCTGTGCCCTACACTTGCACCCGTATTCTTGAATACCTTAGTTCGTAACGTGATGTTATAAGCTTCAACGATTACTTTATAAACCGGTGCAAATGGTCGTTTGTTTAAAATACCACTCAGCTAGACTGCATAAATAATAACAACTGTAACTGATTGTATTACTTACACATAATGTTTCTTAACTTTCAGATCTGTCTGCCGAGTCTCGTTTATGCGTATGGCGTAGTTGTAGTATATTTACACGAACTACAAGTGCCAATATGGCTAGGCTTTTCCACACCAACAATTTATATACTCGTCTACAATCTCACACGTAAGTTTTTGAAACATATTGCATTCAAATATTGTATTAAATTTTATTATTTTTTATTAAGTTAGATATTACCTTGATTACAGAATGCTGGTGCAGAGAGGCAGCAGACTCGTGGGGAGGAACGGTGGGGTATCGGATAATGGCCGCCATTGGTCTCCTGTTTGTTGTGACAAGTCTTATCCTCTGCGCGATTATGCCAATACATCTACAACCCTACATCTATGGTATTTTAGGAGGTAATATTGCATTCAATACTACATAGAGAATGGCGTAGTGGTTTAAGTGGATGCCACTGCGCCGAGTATTGTGGGTTTGAATTCCACACGAGACAAAACTTTGTGTGATCCACAAATGGTTGTTCCAAGTCTGCGTGTTCTTTGTGTCCGTTGTTTGAATGTTTGTAAAGTCCCCCGCGACACAGGAAATATAACTAGTGCGAGAGTTGCCTTTAAAAAAAAAACTACATAGGTATCATATTTTTAGTACATATAGGTACTTATCACTTCCTTTATTGAGCATGTTAACCTAATTTTATTATGTTAACCTAATTTCATTATGTGTCTCTTTTCTAGGCTTAGGATCCTCACTTATATCAGCTCAAGTAGATGCAGTAGTATTCGACACTTACGACTCACAGCTGGGAATAATTAGAGGTCTATGTTTTGCCGGCCAAGCCATGGGACAGTCAATGTTTCCTCATATCATAACAGCACTCGTGGACTGTTATGGATATTCTAATGCGTACATAGTGCTCGCAGGAATAATGCTTCAAACTCTACCAGCGATTATGTTATTGAAAGTTGAAGAGAGATTATTGAGACCGATTTCTTTCTCTCGATACAGCGACGTAGCGAAAACTTACGCTGTTTTTAGTAATGAAGGTTTAGATAACAACTATTATTCCACTGAATTACAATTACATGACATGAGCAAAAAATGCTGGCAAAGTCCTTCAGACGATAATCTACACAGTGAAGTGGAATTCTTAGACTGTGACTTTGAAAACGATGGTGAAGTTATATCGACAATTACTCCACCTCCAAGTCCAGAAGAAAAACGCAGAAACATATTTGGTGTAGAAATATTACCAGAAATACCTGAAGAGAGTGAAGAAAGTGATAACGATGATTCACTTTCAACAGAAAAAGATGTCAGTAAGAATAAAAAGCGACTCAGCGTCGCCATCAAGAGACTGAGCACGCTAGGCGACAATTTTGACGACTTCATAACTAAACAAATAAGGAAGGACTCGCAAACTAGCGAACGAGAAGACGCTGATCGTAAAGAATACACTGAAGTAGAAGTTATTCACGATAATGTATCGCCAGTTACTGACATACAAAGAGAAAAAGTATTTAATTCGTTTAGTTTTCGTTGTCAGTCAGCTTATGCTAGTGTAAGAAGAAGAATGTGGATGCCCTCATATAAAGTTTATACCCTAAGAAGAAGATTTACGTACTTTATTTATTACATGAATGACACATTTTTGAAACCATTGACGAGGTCTTTGTCATGTTGGAAATTCTATCCGTCGTTAATGATATATTTCACTAGGTTAAGTTTGACCGCAGTGGCGATGGTGTCACTACCGATGATTGCTTCTGTCATGCATCCGAAGATATCAGTGAATGATTCCAACTTTTTGCTGACGTTGTATGGATTTACTTGGATATGTTTCTTGATGTGTACTCCTTGGCTGGCGCAGACACCTAAGAGAAATTTCAAGTATGTGGCACTGGCGGGGTTGTTCATATCTACAGCTGGCTGTTTCGGTAAGATTAGCATTCATATCATTTTTATCATTACTAAATTTTAATTAGGCACAATCAATCAATTAGGCACGACACCTATAAGAAAATAATTTGGCACATAAATCATAAATCAATGATATACATCTTATTGTTTCAATATTGTAAACTCGCTAGTTGGAAAGTGGGATATTATAGATATATTTAATTCCATAATTTTTCTTTGATAGACGAACGTCTATAAAATAAAAAGTACTGTATGTCTAATGTATTTTAAGCCTATTTGTAAGCGGACAGATCATTTCTAAAGGCCTGTCAGCAATAACAAATTTTAAAAACACATGGCACTCTTTCTTGCTGTTGGGTGTGTTTTTCGTTGTTTACCTACACGTTTCTCATTTACTGTAAAGAAACCAACTGTGCATAAATGACGAAGACTCTGGAATCTTGTACTACTTAATAGAGTGAGGGCACATACGCGAATACTTTGTTTGCTTCAGTCTCTGTTAATATAATAGGAACCTAAACGGTTCCATTATTTAGGTATCTTTTAGAGCTATATAATTGTAGCGATTATGCAGATATCCGCATGATTTTACCAGTTTTTTCGTTATTAGCAGATTAGATTAGAAGCGAATATTTTCATTTCCTTCCTGCCTTTGTCTTAAGCTTGCTACTATAAATAAAACTTCGTGGAACTCTAAAATATCATAAAGTTAAATTTTACTGAAAAATTACATAATAATATTCTTTGTTGCAACCTACGCTTAAAGTTACCCTTCTTACCGAAATCTATAACTTTTTAAGGCTTATTTCATTGAATTCTAAGTTTGACGTGTTTTAAGCCCCTGCTACAGGTAATGCTGACTCTTTGTTGATTATAATTTTCTTCAGTTTTAGCGGTAGCAGATAACCATGACTCATTTTCTATCGGCTGCGTGATAGCTGGTTTTGGATACGGCGCCATATCCTGCTGCTGGGAAACCGTCGTACAAGATTTCGTAGGCGCCAGAAAATGGCCGAAACTTCACAGTCCATTGGAAACGATCTCCGGTATAATTCTCACTGTGTTCGTTGCGGGGATTTCTTTCACTGTCGATAAAGATGGCGGATTACAACTTACCATGTTCGTCTTAGCTGTAATATTGTCAATAGTTACGTTGATATGGTTGTTGATAGCACTGACTTATTTATATATCACTAAACTTAAAAATATGAGACTTGGCAAACGGTGGATATTTTAATAAATATTGTTGTATAATAATATTATATAGTATCTACACGTGTCTCGGGTATCTAAGTATGTTCGTATATTAAATTAGAAAAGTGAAACTATTTTACTTGCGGATAATGTACTGTTTGGTGCGCTGCAGTTGTGATATCTGACATTAGGTTATAAATAATCATAATACGTAATACATTATTTATAGAAATATATTTTATAAATATTAATTGTGTTTATTTGGTTTTCACATGACATTTTAAGGCTTATGTTTAACTTATCACCAGATATAGTAAAACATAACAGTCAAAAATAGTAAATGATCACCAAAATTAAAATCGCATTTTAATACAAAAAATATTAATTGCACAGCAAAGAGATCAAAATAAGCGCGAGGCTCCTATTTTTGAGTGGGTTTAAGAAGGAACCTAACATAACCTAACCCTTCCGAGACGGAATGCAGTGATTTGAGGTGTATCTCTCGTTATGATATATTTTAGTAAGCATACCTATTTTAGTGGAATTACTATTTTTGGTGGTCATTATATTTAATCCCTTATTTTAATAATCGTCCAGGAGCGACGATCGGTCTTTAATTAACAGAAAGTGTACAAGTAGGTATATTTATCATTCAGCAGGCAGCCCTGGCAACGTTGGGCCCTTTAATCGCCACGTTAACAGGTTCCCTGTCCGATGAATCACATAACAATAGATTTTCTATTGTGTCTATCACGGGACAGCGAATGGGTTAAAAAGGAAGCGTGTCCTCGGCGTCAAGCTACGATTTCATCCTAAATCAAAATCAAAATCATATTTATTTGCAGAAATACTGTGACAAATGGTGTTACAAATGATGGCATTAAAGGTGCAAGTATTTGGACCATAGTAGTGGCATGCAAACATATATATTTGCTTTGTCATGTAGGTATACATGGCTGTAGTGGTCAAAAGGTTAATGATGTCGACTTAGTTGGAGCCTCGATATCGACATTGCGTCGAGAATTGTAGGTTTATTCCCAAGAGGGGACAAAAAATGGTGTGACTTTTATTTATATTTTCTTTTTAATTTTTTTTTTTGGTAAGTGGTCACCGTAGCCTATGGACGCCTGCAACACCAGACGCATCACTTACGCGTTGCCGACCCTTTAGGAAAGGAAGTGGGAAGGAGCGGGAAGCGGGAAAGAGGGTGATTGGGTCCCCGGCACTCTCACTCACTGAAAGAAACATAACAGTAGGCATACTGGTATTTCACGTCGATATTCTGTGAGAGCGTAGTCCTTCCCCGGTCGAACCGGCCCATTCATGCAGTTGTATTGTGCCAGAGTGTTTTTTGTGTCCATTGTTTGAATGTATGTAAAGTCCCCCGCGACACAGGAATTAATACGTGTCTTAGAACAAAAAATAATTTACTTTTATACACCTAGTATAAAAATATATCCATACCTACTACGCTTTACCAACCAAGTATGTAAGCAGAATGAATAGATCTATCCTAAAAGTATTTTCCCAGAGACTTGAAGCAGCCTAAATAGGCCTAGATGGCATAGTGGTTAGTGTAACCGACTGCCACGCCTGAGGTCGCGGGTTCGATTCCCGCACAAGTCAAACATTTGTGTGCATGAACATAGATGTTTGTATTGGTCTGGGTGTTTCTATGTATAATATGTATGTATTTACAAAAAAAAAAGTATATATGTATGTTTATCCATTGTCTAGTACCCTGCTTAGTGTGGGCTAGATGGTGTTGTGTGTATGTGGTAGAATATTATTATTATAATGTGTAAGTGAGCTCTCAACTTTACCAAGTCTGTCCCGACTTTAGGAGGCAAAAGATGGGGAACTGTACGTTGATGCCTCATAACATCGGATGGAGACAAATCGTGGTACAACAGAATGAAGATTATTTAAAATGTTGAAGCGAATTTTTGTAAGGCCTTGGCCCAAGTTTCTCTGCGATCATGAGGTCTTGGAGTCGATCTACGGATCCTGGAACAATTAAAATGTTATTAGGCTTTCTGGTCGAAAATCCTCAGTGCAGTGTCTAGAAATGCTCGGTAGACGGCAACAAGATCTACCACCTAAATATATGGTTGGGAAAACGTGGGTGCAATTTACTATCTTGACGATTCAGAAGATACAGGCGTTTTTATTGACATGAGCTAATCTCAAAAAGGCATATATATAAATCAGCCCTGTATTAAACTGTCCCACTGCTGGGCACGGGCCTCTTCTCACTGTGAGAAGGGTTAGGCCATAGTCCACCACGCTGGCCCAGTGCGGGTTAGCAGACTTAACATATGTTTGAGAACATTATTGGGAACTCTTAGACATGCAGGTTTCCTCACGATGTGTTCCTTCACCGTTAAAGCAAGCGATAATTAACTATTTAATATGCACATAACTTCGAAAAGTCAGAGATGCGCGCCTTGGGATCGAACTCGAGAGCTCTGCGTGGCAGTCTAACGGTTACCCACAGCGAAAATAATTAATATTTGTAATGAGCCAGCTAAGTAACTCCTATGACACTTAACAAACTAACAATCTGTGGAAAATTTAGTTTATTGCTATTTGTTTACGAAGTAAATAACACTCGTACTTTTATTGATATATATAGACCAGAGCAGAGGTTCCCAGACTTTTTTTCTCATAGACTACTTTCAAAATTTAGCTGGTTCCGGTGGAACCCCTGCAGCTAATAAAGTTCATGCAATAAATTTTTTTATCAAATCTCTACGGGCTGACCTTCTTATTTTTTTAGAAATTCTCGGGACTGAACCTACCACGGTAGGCGAGACCTTTTTTTTAGTAATTCTCTACCGAAAAATCAAAAAACCGCTGGTACTGAATATAGAATATTATGCAAGTTTTTACAAGTAACAGAAATAAATTTTCGTGGACGCCCGCTTACGAACTGTGAACCTCCATTTTCTTTCACGCCAACGTAGACCTCCGTCGAGTCTCCCGTGGAGCCATGGGGGTCCACCTGGACCACTTTGGGAACTAATGATATAGACTCACAAGTACTATCTGTAGTAAATAGCCTTCACCCGTCACGTATTGTTGTTGTGGCAAAATCCATGAAGAAATAACTGAACTACGTAATGTTGTTCAATAAGAGTTATAATTAGAAATAAAATATGGATGTAAAGGCCATCTCCATCTAATAATAATATTTACACAAGGATTCTTTTTTAAAGAAGCGATGTCTCAGTGGGGAGACCAACAGACTGCAATGGTCTCGGTTTCGAACCCACGTCACGCACTTCCGACTTTCGGAAGTTATATGACTTTTCGAAATTATGTGCGTATTGATTGACAATAATAATTTATCGCCTGCTCCGTGCCTCGGAGAGGACGTTAAGCCGTTGGTCCCAGCTGCCATGAACATCTATATCAGTCGTTATTGGGAGAGTGTCGACACAAAAGATCCCACTGAGTCGAAGTGTTGCCGGTCTGCACTGACTGGCCCCCACATAAGATAAGATAAGATACACAAGGATTTAGAAGAAGTAGTCATTGGTTTTGTATTGTTTAACGTAAGTAGAGGTACATGGTTGTTATATCTCGTGAAATACTAACTTATAAACTGGTTTATAAGGGTCGCATTAAAACCAGGATACAACTAAGTAGACTATTGACTATTTCTTGATAAAGCTACTCAATAACACTTTGCCCTATTGAAACCACAAGCACAGAAACCGCAGTCAGTAACGCTGCGCTCAAAAAAATACAAGTTCGTGCATAATAATATATACCTACGTGCTTTGTTGAATGTTATTGTAAAATTCGCTATTTGAAAATCCAATGTTCCGAAAGATTCATACGACATCGACAGAATGAATGTCTCGTACGGAGGTTGTATATTTATAAGTAAGAAATGGATGTAATTAATTATCATACTGTTATAATTGTTATTTCTTAGTCAGGTAGACCAACGCTCTATTTAGTTATCTATTGTTTAATTATGATGACTCAAATGATGCTGTATTAGATAAAATAATGACACTCGCTGTTAGGAATGTTTATTTAATTATGCTAACTTTATATTTATGTGCTTCCTACGCGAGAAATGACATTGGTCGGAAATCGGAATATACTTATGCATACACACGCTGCTCCCTATTCTAGATTGTAAAAATATAAAGCTGTGTTTCGAGGGTCTTCACAAACATTCAAAACAACGAATAATTATTATAAAACACTTTACTAAAGTTTAAAATGGATAACTAGAAATTAATTTATCGCACCAACATAATAGTCTAGTCAACAAGTGCTTTTTTGGTCAATTTTTTCAGCAGTCTCGGAAAAATATTAGGTAACGAGGTGTCATTCGATTCGGAATGGCATGTAGAAGATTTTTGAAAAAATTCAAATTCCGCTTGCAGAAATTGCAAAAGTTATAAACAATGAACTAAAAAAAACAAGAGGTTTCGTTTTTATCTCAAAAACTAATTGAGATTTTTCAAATCTAAATCGTGGTAGACGTGCAAAACCTCCACTTTTTGACATATTAATTGGTTAAAATATTACGTATTCTTCTTAGAAGAATACGTAATATAAGTACATATATTATCGATAAGAGTATTAATAAGAACACATATTAATTTAGTTTTAAAGCAGAATATTATACTTATTTTAATTGTTTTTACTTTTATGTTTAGTTTATTATATAAGTTATTATAATGTAAATTTATTTATACCTACTGATATAGTAAGCAGTTTTTCGCTCTAAACACAGGTTTAACCTAGATCGGGCAAATATCTATAAGTGCACTTTATGTAGGTAATTATTAAGATATTTTTTTTATTTCATTCATTACCTATTTCTTTCGGGGTTTTTGTCTAATTATTATGACGCAATTGTAAAATTTAAAAAATTTATACTAAAATATATACTTAAATTATTATTAAAAAAAAGAAATAGGTATATTTTAAGATCTGTAAATATATACTATACTTAATAACATTATGAGTGTTGCATTACTGCTCACAGGCATGGATTAAATTATCTAGACCACCAGCAGTAAACTACATACGCATTATACAATGTCATATCGTAAAGCATACAGCGGTTATTACAAATCTCAAAGCTGTTGCAGTCACATTGTCCCGAGAACCTCCACTAAGTAAACATGCGATATTATACATAGGTATCTACACCATTGGCTACAATATTTCTCCTCCAAAGAAAACAATAGTGTCATAACAATACGTTGTAAGAAGTCACAGGAAATAAGGTGTCAACATTATTTGTATAATGTCGGCCTAATCTTGCATGATGTAAGTAAACGAATCGCGCTATGCTAACAATGCTGCCTCACCAACATTCATATTTACACGGAGACATACATGAGACATACTGAGCCGCATTCGCGAACAAACCTCACGAGATAAACGAGTGTAAACGAAATTGAAACGAATAAATGCTGCCACATTTCGGATTGTATCGACGAAAATGGCTTACGAGTTCAACGACCTAAAAGGATTTTTGTTTTTGGTAAGTATTTGTTTTATCATTCGTATAAAGAACAATAATCAAGATAAAAAATATTGCTATCAAAGTAACTGGCATATAATAATATATATAAAAATAAACACATATTGAGACCGCAGATCACGCGAAGAACTTTTTCGTCAGTCCTGTCATAGAGAACTGGAAAAACTTATTACATGTATACATGTAATAAGTTTTTCCAGTTCTCTGTTAAGAGCACAGAAAGTACTTTTTATATACATACATATAAAAAGTACTTTCAGTGCTCTAAAAGGAGGATGTGCACTGTACGTTATCATATTGTTTGGCCTGATGAATATACCAGATTCTGAAATGTTTTATGATATTAGATTTCTTACAAGCGTAACAGCAACAATGGCTGATACTGAGATTAATTCCATTATATTTTATAGATAAATCGTATTGCTCAAAGACTTGAAAGAACGTTGATTTAGCAATTTTATAAAGTAGTAACTATGTATATATTTTAATGGCTGATACCGGCGACAGAAGTATATTTACACCAATTAATGCGTGCCCGGTACTGCTTCTCTGGAATGAAATAATAACATTGTCTGCAATAATATAGAATGGAATATTAACTTTTCAGGTATTACTCACAATACCACTGACGACGACGACAAATATTAACTGCAACGAAAAACCGTTCTACTGCGTTAACGCTACTCACTTCATGATATGCGTTGATTTGGGCAACGGAGTTTCAAGCACCATAGACGACTTTGTTATACCGTGTCCACCTACAACAGTGTGTCATCCAAACAACCGATTCGAATGCGAGTTTCCCCATATTGAAGTGACTCCTCCACCGCTCAATGTGATTGGTGTTTCTGCAACAGATGAGAAAAATGTCGTATCTCCATTGATTGATAGTGTAACTACAACTGCGCAAATTCAAGAGACTACTTCACCGCCAATAGAACAATACCTGCCGACGTTGGAAGAAGTAATTTCACCAAAACTAATTGAACTATTTGAAAATTTTAAAGAAGTATACACAAATGGCAATGAACCTTTTTTTGATGTTACTACTATTTTACCAAGCAACGCAGAAAGCTCGAACGGTATTAGTGCTAAAAAATTTAATAATAATAATATATTAACAGATAGTGATACCATTTATGATTCTCGGTCGACTACAGAGACTACAACACTAACGGATAATAACACGGAAGTACTCATAACAGACAATTCACTAGCCGCAGAAACTACCACACCTGTCGCTGAATTATTTGATTCCACATCTAAGAATAATTTGGAGATGAACATAACTACTCATCAGTTAGGAACAGAAAATTTACAAGATGGAGACAACTTGCATGTAACCACTACGACCTTTACTCCGTTAATAGTTACTGAACAAGCTTTTGAATTAAATGTGAATTCTGATAATATGATACCGGTCAACCATCCAAATTATCAAAGGTCGTTTGAGAATAATATTGCATCAACAAATCTTAAACTAAGTAACGCTAGTGTAGTTACTATTAATACAATCAGTACAACTAAAGGAGTACCGGAAACAACAACAAACTATGTTGAGCCTACAACAATGCCAGATAATCCACAAACGACAACTATTCAAGATAATTTGCGCTTAGAGGGAAAATATATGTTGTCCACAGATGCACCGGACAAATCTGATGATTACATCAAAAAACTGAGCAATCAGGTGTTAAGTGAAGAAAAAACATCTATCCACCAAGATACAATAGGCGCTGAGTCAATAACATACGAACCTTTAAAAGTTTCAAACGAGACTATAGAAGTAGACTCTAATAATAGCTTTATTCTTTTAGCTCCCCTGGAAAAACAAGAAACTCCATACAATTTTGTTCGTGACGATTCATTACCTGAGAGAGTTACAGAACCTAGCTTTCTCGCAAAGACTGACGTCACCGATTTTATTATGACAACAGAGAATACAGATGAGGCAACAAATGTTGAGCTTACAACAACGCCTGACAATCCACAAACAACAACTATTCAAGATAATTTGCGTCCAAAGGAAAAATATATGTTAAACACAGATGCACCTGGCAGATCTGATGATCATATAAAAATATTGCGCAATCAGACGTTTGGTGAAGAAAATGCATCTGTTCGCCAAGGTGAAATAGGCGCTGAGTTAATAACATACGAACCTTTGGAAGTTACTAACAAGGCTGTAGAAGTAGAATCTAATAATAGCTTCATTATTTCTGCTCCTCTGAGAAAAGAAGAAACTCCATCAAATTCTGTCCATGACGATTCATTACCTGAAAAAGTTACAGAACTATCTTTTTTCGCAAAGCCTGACGTCACCGATATTATTATAACAACAGAGAACACAAACAAGGCAACAAATACTGCAACTGAAGCATTATCAACTACAGATTCCATAATTACCGTTAAAATAGATATCAACTCTAAAAATAGTGAAGATTTAGAAAAGAAGAGTATCACGGGAACGTTTCTTGACGATGCAAAATTATACCAAGACGCATCAAAATCGAATGTTACGTCAAATATGAAATTAGATAACGCAAGGGAAAGAATTGTAAACGGTACAATCGATTTCGACGAAACAACTAATAACATGGTGTACACAACAGTTTCTGCCGTTGAGCCTTCGACAGGCGTGACAGATGAATATGAAAGTGAAAATATAACTATATTGAATTGGCAAGACAAAGAAACAACTACTTTACAAAATACGGTTTTAAATAATGATCAATATGCAGGAATTGCGTCAACCACTCCTATGAGTTATAGCACTGGCTACGTTTATAAGACTACACCTAATCCGCTCGATGAGAAATTAAGTTCAACTTCAAGTTATGGCACAACTAAAGACAGCAGCAGTAATGTTTTAAAGCTAGAAACTGTTGACAATGTATTAAATATCAGCATTCCTTTATTAAACAAAGCGTCAGGAACATTGCTATCGCTCGAACCAATCAATTATACAGCTGACATTTTGTATGAAGCTGATGCAAAGTCTATAATACAGACTACAATCGTTAATATTAATAATTATGAATCAAATAGCAGTACTGAACCAGTGGATGCTCACACACCAATAGACGAAGTTAAATTTAGCAGTATGCATCCTACATCAATAAGAGAAAAAATCGATACCACATACAAAAATTCAGAAGATGTAACTTTTATACCACAATACACAAATACAATAGATGAAAATAATAAAAAATATTACAAAGAAGCCACTAACAAAGTTCAAAATGATTTTATAATTAGCCAGGCCGAAAAACCCACGTCTCCTACATATGCAACAGAACAAGGAAATATTGACCTGGTGCGACCAGAAAATGTACCAAATTTAATTATTCCAACTACTGAATCAAGCAGTACGGACTTAATTAAACAAGGTGACAATAAAACAATTGAAATACATACATCGATAATTAATAATTTTGTAACTACAGAACGTAGTAATACAGATATTAATAAGATAGGAAACATATTATTTCCTTCAACTTTGCCGATTAATGAAACACATACGAAAGACATAAAAGATATAATTTTGACTTCTGCAACTGCTGCAAGTCTAACAGAGTCAAACCAAGTGAGTAAAAATTATACAGAATATAAAAGAACTATGGATGTAATTGAAGTAGATTATACACCAAGTTTAACAACTGTAGAGCCAAGCAATGTAAAAGTAACCAACGTAGAAGATACAAAAATAACGTATAATTGTAGTTCAAACATGCTGTTGATATTGCCTCAAGAAGACAAAGTATTGATAACACAAGCCAAAGGTAACAACACAATAATTACTGACCAGACTGATGGTACTAATAACATTAAAAATGCCACTTTGACACAGATTCAAAACAATACTTCTGAGAAGAACATAGAGCAAAATGCAACCCCCAGTTTAAGAACTGGTGAATACATTCCTGAGCCAAATAAAAATAATGAAAATATTTTAGCGACCACCTTAACACCTATAATAATAACTTCACGTTCCACGTTAAATAAAGATGAAAATGTTGTTAAATTAAAAGAGGCATTATCAGATCCAAGTACTGAAAACCCTTTATTAACTGGAACTGAATTTATAAATGACATAAATAGTCTGAAAACAACTACTGATGAAGTATTAATCACTACAGAAGCATATGAGTTTTATCCCAAATACGATGTGACAACAAAATATAGTAAAATGAATGAAGAAGAAAACACCGCTACTTTAAAAAATAATATAAACCTTAAGATATTTAGTAATATAAGAACAGATAATCCTATTTCTGATCCTATAATTACGGCTGAAACAAATATGGGTAATAGAGAACCTAATCCTTCCTCAGGGTATGATACAACGTTGACTTCAGCAACTACGGCAAGTTCCTTCGCTTATACCACAGAGTCGAACCAAGTGAGTGAACATGATACAGAATATAAGAGAATTATGGGACCAGTTGATGTAGATTATACACCAAGTTTAACAATTGTAGAGCCAAACAATATAAAAGTAACCAACGTAGAAGATACAAAATATAGTAAAATGAATGAAGAAGAAAAACCCGCATCTTTAAGAAATGATATGAATCTTAAAGTATTCAGTAATATAAAAACAGATAACCACACGTCTGATTCTATAATTACGACTGAAACATATATAGATAATAGAGAACCTAATCCTTCCTCAGGGTATAAGACAAAAACTCAAACTATACAAAGTGATGAAACACTGACGACACCCAAAGTAACAGTGGCCACAATAGAAAAAAGTATACCAATTAGAATTACACCAGCCGTTGTTATATCAACTGATAAAGATAGTATTAATAATATTATTTCTTTTAATAAACAAACATCATCTATCATAGACCCAAATGTCAATACAAACGACCCAACTAGTACGATAACACATTCTATAACCAAACCTACTGTAATAGTAGAAACTGTGGTAGAACCTACTCTTGATGATGTAATTTTGAGTGAATTTATGTTAGCTAACGATACAGTTAACTTAAATAAGAACCAGTTGCACTTGCAGAGTATGAGTTATTCAAACATAACAGCGCATAAAGAAGCTCTTCATAAAAACAGGCTCAACATGACCTTCAATTCTGAAAAATCTGCCAATCTCAGTAACAGAGAAGTTATGGATTTGGAAAATGGTAACAACACTTTGATGGCGACTGAAATAAATATTGAAATCGATGGCAATAAAAACCAAAACGATATTTCCATCGAAGATCAATATGAATCATCAACCGCTTATTTTGAAATTCCTTCACGGATTGAGATAAAACCGAATCCTCCGATTCATCAACAATTTAAAATATTTGTAAATGGTGTAGAACATAAACCCCTTATGGATGCAGCAGGTAGCGCTGGATTTCATCTTATGCAGAAAGGAAACGAGTCCATATCCTCAAGCAGCATGATAGAATCTAAAGTAAAAACCACCAGCGGAAATGAGAGCAAATACAATTACAGCTCCTTAAACAACCGTACTTATAAAGTACTTATCACAGATAAAGAGCAGTCCAATAACAGTCAGGCATCTGGTAATAATAAAACAAATATAGGAGTGAGTAATTCACTTAGTAATATAACAGAACAGCAAAGCATAATAAATGATAAGGTAGTTACGTCTTACGTACAAACCCACATCATAAATAATAAAACAACAAATCTAGTAAATAATGAAAGTAATGCTACAATTTCGAAAACAAAAGATTTTAGTACGAGTATCAATTTAAACTGTAAGCCCAATATAAATAATACTCCATCACCTTTTAATTGTTGGAATAACACCCGAGGTAAATATGCTGACAGTAAAGACTGCAGAAAATTTTATATTTGTTTAGGAAAACTTGATCCCATTATTGGATCATGTCCAAACAATACAGTGTTTAGTGAAATCAATAAACAATGTACGAGAAATTTATCGCATTGCGTTAGAAATAACCAATTCCACTGTGTGTATGAAGGGCGTTTCAGCGACTTCATAAAAGATAACACATATTATATCTGCGTAAAGTATAATATGCATTTCTTAAGATATAAATTACAATGTGAGATTGGATACCATTTGAACAAGGCTACGGTAAAATGTGAGAAAAATGTGGAGAGCTCGAGTCAATCTGGTTCATCTGTAAGTGAAAATTCTCAAACGAAGGAAAAGTCTGAAAATTTTGATAATAAAGAAGGTTTTGATTGTAAACAGGAAGGCAAATTTCCATACTCTAAAGATTGTAGGAAGTATTATGTTTGCTCTAAAAACAAGAAAAACGAATATCGCCGAAAGATTAAAAAGTGCTCCGACGACAAAATGTATGATATAGAAAAGGAAAAGTGCCTATCTGCTGAGACCAATGAATGTTAAGTCTTTTATGTAGAAGTAATGTTTTTTTTTGTTCATAATAAATATAAAGTCAGAAGAAATTGAACAATTTGAGTTAATTGTGATTTAATACTGAGAATGGAATAGTTTATATGTATATTGTATGTTATTTGTTTAATTTACTTGGTTATTTAAGTTATTATTATTTTGTAGAGTATCGTAACAAAAACAGCACCTTTAGAATTTCATCCTGTCTGCCAGTTCGTTCGCATGTGTTTGATATATCCACTTTGAGACTAATTATATTTTTGATCCTATTTATGTATACTAAGTAGAAATTTAGAAGGTAGATGTTTGTATAAGCTAAAATACTATTCTGTAAGAAAATCTCGATATTCAGTTTGTACATATATTACTGCATAGCGCGACAGCTGTAAATAAAAATAATATAACAATTACATAAAGTATGCCTTCTATTTGAATTTACAAGGTAAAAATAGCACACACATGCAATACACATCAGTTATTAAATAAGTCCATGAAGCAGGCCTTGAAGCTGTGACTACCTCAAACTGTGTCGTATGTTTGTCAACTAAGCTATTCAAGGTACTTTTATTTTTAACTTAGGTAAGACATTTACACTCGTCTTATCACGAGAGAAAAGGGGAGCGGAGAGGTTATGTCGGACTCATCCTGGGAAAGATGGAAAGTCCCGGGTACCACGATGTGCCAACTCCTGTCTCGAATGGTGGGTGCGTCGCTGGATCTAAGCTATTCGTTGTCCTACTTTAAGGACTAAAACTTGCCTTTGTGTTTTTATATCTAAGGTGATTTAAAAACATGCTTAGATGGAAAAGGTTTAAATGAGTGAACAGACACAAAAAACACCCAGACTCGAAACAACTATTTGCGTTTATTTAATTTTTTTTTTTTTACTTTGGGAATTGCGCTTGATGCATACCCTCTCGCCACAAGGGGAGGTGAGAGGGTTATGTCCGGCTCTCCCGTATTTCGGGCCTACGGACCAACACCTCACGTACTTAAACTAATGCGCAACCCTGCAGTCAAAATACATTAACAGTTTGTAGTTAAAACTAATTGTTAGATTAGCATAATTTATTATTCTACTAGCTTTTGCCCGCGGCTACGCTCGCGTTAATTTAGAATTTGACAGTCAATTCGGGTCGTACTCTGCTTGTAATAATATAATTTAATCATGATTCGAAAGACACGTGGCGCCATCTATTATCATAAAAACGTTGTTATTGTTTTTCTCGGGAACAGTACTTTTTTCGGGATGAATGGTAGCGTATGTCCGTTTCTGTACACCTGTCAACGTATATGCAAAATTTCACGATGATTGGTTCAGTGGTTTAGGCGTGAAAAGATAACAAACAAACTCATTTTCGCTTTTATGATATTAGTTAGGATAGGATCATATTCACGTCATGCCATGTGTCAACATGTGTCAACCTTAGCGATAGTTAGATCACATAGAAACTTTGTCAAAATTGGTAGACCACTTTCTTGGCCGATGGTACTATGTAGCACGGAACCGATAGTAAATAAATTCTTGTTCTTAGCCCGTTTTCCGTTCTTATTATTTAATTCTCTGCCCAAGTTACTTAAATGGCGTAGTTTTTATAGTGTAAAGCTAGATAATAGCATGGCTTACTCAAAAACAACATTTAAATATGCGTTGTTAGATTACACGCTGTCACAGAATGCGTAAGAAAAATAAAGATTCACAGCTCCTCCCCCGTAGGTGATAGCGTGATAATATTATCATGTTATAGCCTATATGTTGACCCGACCTGTTAGTAATATTCATGCAAAATTTGAAGTAAATCCATGAAGTACTTTTTGAGTTTAGCCCGGACATACATACAGACAAACAGACAAAAATTCTAAAAACTATATTTTTTGCTTCGATATCGATTGTAGATCACGCCTCAAGTATTCTTTTAAAAAAATATTCAATGTACAGTTTTGACTTTCCTACGATTTTATTATATGTATAGATTATTATCATATACATGTTTACAATACATATGTGTACTACCCGCCATATCCCTATATCCGCCATTTCCGGCAACCCTTTGCCGGAAACGATATCAAATGTAGGTATGTCAAAGTCAAAGTTAAAATCATTTATTCATTTAGGTCACGAAGTAACACTTATGAACGTCAAAAATAGTCAAAATATATAGGTTAGTGAGTTTACTAAGTTACTAAACTACATTTAGGTTAGTTGCTAGGTTCAGGCAAAGGGAGAAGAAACCTGCAAGAAACTCAAGGCCACTCTTTTAAATCGCCAATCTATACTAATATTATAAAGCTGAAGAGTTTGTTTGTTTGTTTGTTTGTTTGTTTACTTGAACGCGCTGGCCCGATTTGAAAAATTCTTTCAGTGTTAGATAGCCCATTTATCGAGGAAGGCTATAGGCTATATATCATCACGCTAAGATCAATAGGAGCGGAGCACCAATGAAGAATGTTTCAAAATCGGAGAGTATTTTTTCCTTTTGAGAGCTTTCGCTGCGTGCGCTGCGTAAACAATTAAAGTTTCGCAAAAATAATGTATGACAGAATTGTTCCCCTTTAAAAGTTCTAAAAAAAAGTCCGCGACAGCATATGTCTATCTTTTAAGGTTGGCTCACTATAACCATTTTTATGCTAACGAAATTTGTTCTAAAATAATGCATTATTTGCGAAGGTATTTTTATAAACATGATATTAATCCTTATCCAAATAAATACGGTATTCATCACAAGTATTTAATTTAAAACAAAATTGCCCTTTACATCATTCGATTTCAATGAATATCTTAGGAGATATAGCAGTTTTAAAATAACATTGCAGCAAAATAATTACCCATTACAGACAGTACAAACGATGTTTCTCCTGGTTTATTTTGCGTGATTACTACTGGTTCGATTTGAAAAATTCTTTTAGTGTTGGATAGCCTATTTATCGAGGAAGGCTATATAACATCACGCTACAACCCACGGGGGCGGCGCAGTAACGATAAACGCGGGTGAAACCGCGGGAACATCTAGTTAAATATAATTTCAGTATTTTACAACACATATCAAGGTGTTGCAGCCATTATGCCATATATTACTGACTATATAAATCTAAAACTTATAACAATAATGTTAAATAAATAATTACTGAATAATATAAAGGAGATGAAATCATAAGGATAGAATTATTTAATATTAATCTGTAATACACAGTAGGATGCAGACAGCATGCGGGCGCAAACACTTACACTTTGTGACAATGCAAAGTGGCATTTGTCGGCCTCGATGGCGTAGTGGTTAGTGTAACCGACTGCCACGCCTGAGGTCGCGGGTTCGATTCCCGCACAAGTCATACATTTGTGTGCATGGGCATGGATGTTTGTCTTGGTCTGGGTGTTTCTATGTATAATATGTATGTATTTACAAAAAAAAAAGTATATATGTATGTTTATCCATTGTCTAGTACCCATAGTACAAGCTCTGCTTAGTTTGGGCTAGATGGTGTTGTGTATATGTGGTAAAAAATTATTATTAGTATTATTAAAGGCAGTCAGTCCGTGACTAAATGCGATTGTGCATTCATATTATTATGTTTAATTTTATTTTCAATAATAATTGAAATGGGAAGCGCGATACTTGAAAACATCACAAATAATCACGAAGTACCTCTACGGACATTGTTATTCGTGTCACTTAGACCACGAAAAAATTAGTAGGTAAGCATTTTTGTCTTACCCATCGCGTCGTGATGACCAACAAATCAGAACTCGAACGGCTGCACACCAAGGAATTTTGCACTAAGTGAATACGAGCTGCACGCACGCTGGACCACCGAATGAAATGAATTTTCTTGTAAGTGCAGGTTTAACCCGTTCCTGGTGTCCATCTCAACGGACGTTTATTTATAATTCATGTAACATGAAACATTGTTAATAAAAACAAAGTCTAAACATTGAAGCGTACCCGGCTCTTATCTAATTATGTTGTTTAAAAACAAAATATAATCGGTCATACGTTGGCAGGTCATTAATAGAATCAAGTTACGACATTCGCCGTTGATCAGCGCAAGGCTTAGTTATTTCAAGAAATATGCCGCATTATTCTTTCAATTTTGTTTGCTTATAGCTTATTTCATTATTGTGGGCAACGTTTATAGATTAACACGATTCAATACGATATTGTAATTAAAATATGTAATTAAAGGTATGTCCACTTCAATGGACATTAGCTCTCAAAAGTCGACAAGCTGTACCTAATGTATTGTGAAATAGTTCTGAATAGCATTTTTGTGGTATTTATGTCTTAAGTTATTATATTATATTTAATTCATTTAAAAAGACAAGTTAGTAACATAATACTTGATATGTTAGAAAATGTAGCAATATCAGATCTCGATCAGGCAACCGATGACAACATAATACCAAAAAAGATAGAGAATAAAAGGAAAGAGTTTATACCTATCTAGGTACCTATAAATATAAACAGTAGTAAAAATGGATGGAGAACAAGGATATAGTATTTCTTTTAATGCTGGATTAGGAGGAAAAGATAAGATACGAATATGGAACAAAAGTATTCAATCAATGAATAACAATTTCAGGCTCCGAACTTGTGTTTTTGGGTACCAACGAAATATGTGGCGTAGTTATAGCAGATCCAAAAATGGACCTAACGGGTACCTAATATTTCACGCAATCAACTTGGAAGAGATTAAGAAGATTGTAAATTCTGCCCAAATAGGATGTTCTAAGCTTATTGAACTTCAGACAACGAGTTGCTTAGCCTCTTATAAAAACGGGATAGCCACGTATTGCTAGAAAACGAGGTCGTCCAGTAAATACCCCAACCAATACACCAAAACGACATCCTCGCAGCGGCGCTGAAAATAGGCCTGTGAGTGAATTCAATATGATTTAGTATCGTATTTATGCATTTAAACTACGGTAGTAGCAGTAATAGTCAAAATAAGGAAGCGATAATATGCAAGAAACTGAAAGGTATAGGTAGGTCAAACGCATGAGTACCTACTGTTTGAAGTGCGAAACACATTGAATTTTTTTCAAGAATTAGACAAGCCAAACCGTTCATTATTTAGTTTTATTTAAAGTAAATGATTATATAACGTTTCAATAAATAATATAAAATAATTATATTTTATTTTAAAGTTAGAACCTGCATTGCTAAACTACCTATATAATATGAGCCCTGTTTTAAACGGTCCCACTGCTGGGCACGGGCCTCTTCTCAGTTTGAGAAGGGTTACGCCATAGTCCACCACGTTGGCCCAGTGCGGGTTGGCAGACTTCATATATTTTTGAGAACATTATTGAAAACTCTTAGACATGCAGGTTTCCTTACGATGTTTTCCTTCACCGTTAAAGCAAGCAATGATTAACTATTTAATATGCACATTACTTCGAAAAGTCAAAGAATATTGTGTAAAAATGAATATTTTAAGGTACCTACCTAACTGACAATTGTATGTCATGCTACATTGAAGATCTGATGCCATGGACGTACAATTTCTAAAAAAATTATAAATGGGATAAGAATTAATTTAAAAAAAAGATTATTCCTGAACAGCGGTATTTGCTGTACAAGGCCCAAGTCCGTAGCAGCATGGAGTACTGTTCGCACCTTTGGAATGGTTCCGCTAAATACCTACTCGATGCATTAGATAAACTGCAGCGTCATGCCGTACGTATAATCGACAGCCAGGAATTACGAAGGACGCCGAACCGCTACAACTTCGTAGAGACATTGCATCCCTTAGCGTATTCTATCGCCTCTATCATGGCGAATGCTCCGAACAGTTATTTGACCTCATCGCACCTTCCCCCTTCCTTTTGAGAATCACACGTGTCGGTCTTCGTAACTACGGATGGACGGTTAGCACAATCCCGTCTCGCACCAAAAGGTTCAGCAATTCTTTCTTATGCCGTACCATACAACTTTGGAATGGTCTTCCGGCACATGTGTTCCCTCCCTTCTATGACATTGGGTCCTTCAAAAGTAGTGTGAAGAAGCATCTGGTTAGACCGGCTTGACACTGACGACGGCTAGAAGACATCTATCTTCTCCTCGTCGTCACTGTCTCTGGACTGTAGGTGCCTAATAATTGTAATTGCCATCGGGTCCATTACAATAACCTTGCAGTATCATTATAAAAAATAAAAAAACATATACTAGAATTAATTAATTATTATACTTATATAATTAGGCAACCAACTCAAATATTTTTTCGGACGCATTTTATAAATTCGGATTCGAAGGGGTTAAAGTTCCATAACTCTTTCATTTGTAGAAATAATTTTACACTTCTATTTCATTTTACGTAATTCTAAAAAAGAAATTATTTAATTAAGGCGTAACGTTCCTTATGTATTACTTTACTCTTTGGCGTAACGCCCTTATATATAAAAAGTACTCTGTGCGTAACGCCTTAGTTATAGATCGAGCCATGATTACAGTAGGCACAGATAATATATAATACTACACTAGTAGGTACCTGAGGTAATTTTCAATAATATTGTTATTATTTTCAGTAGGTATCAATAAATTTACAATAATGTCAATATTTCTAAAAATAAAACATCGTTTACTTGATGAAGCCTTTTAAATATAAAATTAGTTCTACATAATAACATTACTATCAAGTATCATGAATACGTTTAGTTTCGTTTAGTGGTGGTTACGATTTTTTGGTTATGGATGTAGTACATTGCTTTGATACTAAAATGGCCGATGTCTCAATTAATGAGCGCAAAGTGAAGCTTACAAAAAACGGGAAAGTTGTTAAAAGACGCTCAAGAAACCCAGAAGGCGAGTTTCAATTCTTAATTTTCATTAAATTATTAATAACCATACATTTATATATATATTTCCTTAGTAATATACGAATGTTGTGTCTGCATTACTTTACCTACTTTTTGCCTCTTACTACCTTACTACATTTTTGTGTAATAAGTCGAATGTAACAAATAATGTTTCTTTGGACAAAGTTGTTATTATTACATTACGAGCACTAGAAAAACGCCCTAATTTTGATTATTTTATGTCTTCTTATACTTCTTTGGTACACGTATGTATACATGTATTTATACATTGATACGGGTTTGTTTTGATTGCAAATAAGAAGGGAATATTCGCCTCCACAATTAGGTATTTACATGTTTACGGATTGATAACACACAATTTATTTTTTAGAATGGCACAAGCAAAAACAAAAACGTTTAAGGATAGCTGGACTGGAATATATCAATGCAAATGGCAAAGTAGTGCCGCCGAAACAACCGGGCCCTGATTGTAATTGCCGTAGACGATGTTTTCAAAAAGTTCCTGAAGATATAAGAATAAAGACCTTTCAGGGTTTCTATTCTATGAAGACACATGACGAACAGAATGCTTATTTATTCGGTCTTATGAGACAGGTTGACGTCAAAAGAAAAAGAGTAAAAACAAGCAGCCGTCGCACCTGTACATTTGAATACTTCGTGAGAGTAAAAGGGCGAGAGACTCAAGTATGCCAAACTGCTTTTAAAAACATACATGCCATAACTGAAAGAAAAGTTCGTGTTCTTTGCAAAAAAATGGATGATGGTGTTATGTTTCCCAGTGATAACAGAGGTAAAAATAGCCATAGACGTTCCGGGGAGGTCCGCTTACCTTCAGGTGTATTAGACCAAATTAAAAACCATATTTATTCCATTGTCCACACTCACCGTCTCAAAGATTTCATTAGATTGGACAAAATTGCTGGCTTGGAAATAAACATTTCTAAAATGTGGAAAGATTATATTAAGACTTTTGATCCAGACAACATATCAGCAACAATGCCAAAGTCCAAAAGGTGTTTGGATATAATGTCTCAGCCTGAGCTACCAGCTTTGTCCCAACCCACACAAGATCCCCTAGCTCCTATCTCATATCCTGGGAGTGGCCATCTAGTAAATATAGCTGAAAATTATTTTCAAAATCAATATCAGACGGCCACATTGACCACAGGAACTACTACTAACTTTTATCAAGCTCCTAATGGAGGGCAAAGTATGGGAATATTACTTCAGTCAACTGCCCCAAGACCCACTCAGGCCCAACCAGTGGGATTTATAGTACTACAAACTAAACCTGAGCCTCAGCAACATTCAACTATTGCTATTGATAATTCTGCCTATAATCAGCCTGAAGATTTAATGGAGGAACAGGAGAAGTCCGAGAAGAAAATTAAAAAAGAAAGAAAGAAGGGACCTATGGTGAAACAGTGGCGATACACCAATATATTTCATGATGAAATAAATGGAGCAGCACTGGCTGCCATAAAAACCAGATTAGGAATGTATTATGCTGAGAGTGATGCTGCAAGGAAGAAGGCCAAGCAGGTGGCTCGGCCCGCAGAGCCCATCCAGGCACAGGCACCCACTGAACAAATACCACAAATGAGGCCGCCAACACATACTGTTACTATTTATACTTAACACTACTTATTAAAAGAAATCAAGACTAAAATTTGACTGATACTTGAATCTTAATTGTTTAGAACACGAACTAGTACAGTTAGACATATAGTTCTTTTTTGATAGAGTTCATATTAACATAATGTTTCTATAGTTCTTAGCTCAACCATGTCAAGATAGTACATATTACAATTTGTAAGAGGCTATGATGTTCAGCTGAAGTTAGGAAGCTGACTTCATTGCACTTGTTAATATCAAAGCTAGGATGCTGAAGGAGATATATAAGGCTAGCTCCTGTCGCCTGTTTTGTGAACATAATCTCAATATCAAGTATTAATGTAGATGTTCTATGCTCCTTGTAGATTTCAGTAGAAAATAAATAAATTACAGAAATATCATCGAGCAGTGATTAAACTGAGATATAGATACTTGAACTCTTAAAACATTTATTTACACTTAATTATTAAGCAAGTAAACATGTGAATGAAGTTGATATTATTTTACTGATCTCGTGATGTATTTTTTATTTGAATTAGAAATCCAGTGCTCCTAATATTACTAAATTAAATTATAAACAATATTATTATTTTGTATGGTTTTTTTATTCATGAAATACTTTTCTATTTACTGTAATTGTAATCACTGACATTAATTAATTATTATTTTAACTTCAGTAATTACGCGTATTTAGTGTAAATAATATACATAAATAATGCAGTTTATTATTGCATTTTTATTCATTTTCACCAAAGAAATGGATTGCATTTTGTAAAACGGCTCAGCCGCAAAATGTTCCTTGTTCAGAATTTGTCTTTCGTAAAATGGCCCTTGCCCAAACTGTCCGTACACAGGGTTCCATACTCATATATTCATAAACTAGCTTTTGCCCGCGGCTTCGCTCGCGTTAATTTAGAATTTGACAGTCAATTCGGGTCGTACTCAGCTTGTAATAATATAATTTACATATAGCACGGAACCGATAATAAATAAATTCTTGTTCTTAGCCCGTTTTCCGTTCTTATTATTTAATTCTCTGCCCAAGTTACTTAAATGGCGTAGTTTTTATAGTGTAAAGCTAGATAATAGCATGGCTTACTCAAAAACAACATTTAAATATGCGTCGTTAGATTACACGCTGTCACAGAATGCGTAAGAAAAAATTCATTTAATAATAAGGTGTGCGATACAAAATCAAAAGCCTTAGACATAACAAGATATAGGTACATATAGTCGACGAAACAGGCCATCGTAGTGGTGCTGTTTTTTAAATCAATACAGTTATTTCCTTTAATACCTACCTATATCATATTTAAAATCTATCTATGCGTGGCTGTATTATATTTTCGAAATTATTGGTATAGGGAAAATGGGTCTGTAGTTATCTCGTATCGATTTCTCATCCTTTGCATGAAGCATACATACCAATTATCTACATAGATTCACCCCTGTTTCCCAGAGGGGTAGGCAGAGACTACGGATTTCCATTTGCTACGATCCTGACACACTTCTCTGGCTCATTCACTTTCATCACATTCCTCATACACGCCCGTCGCGTCGGTTCAAGGTGCTCTTAACCTGGCCTTTGTTCAGAACGCCTCCAATCTGAGAGAAACGTTCGCCTAGGTTTTCCTCTTGCGACTGTTCCATTCACACAAGCCTTAAAAACTTTCTTAGTCAGTCTTTCCTCGTCCATTCTTTCTACATATCCAAACCAGCTTAACATACCTTTTACTATATTATTTCATGAAGCAGTTTATAATAACATCAGGCAAGCCGGCCACCAATTACTTGCTTCAAACATTAGGTACATTGAATATTAATGCAGAGCATTTGATCGCTACAAAATCTATTCCAGTCGGAATGGTACCACGTAATTATCATAGTAGCGTAGTAGATATCGATAGTTTGTCAAATCTATACTAATATTATAAAGCTGAAGAGTTTGTTTGTTTAAATGCGCTAATCTCAGGAACTACTGGTGCGATTTGAAAATTATTTTAGTGTTGGATAGCCTATTTATCGAGGAAGGCTATAGGCTATATAACATCACGCTACGACCCACGGAGGCGGCGCAGTAACGATGAACGCGGATGAAACCGCGGGAACATCTAGTTCTAAATAAATCTTCATACATTGTCAAATTAATTAACGAATAAATATTTCGTTGTTTGTAATATATCCGTTTTCTTCCTAGGTCTTCACTAGTTTGTAGGATACGAAGATTACTCAAAAACAAGTCTTGAAAATATTCATATATTTAAAGTATTTTTTGTTTTTTTTTTGCTCTTCAATATCACAAAAGTATACAAGATTTACATTTATTTAGGTTACATTTATACATTTATTATAATATATATGCAAAATTATAATTACACAAATCTTAAATAATTCTTGCAGTAGGTCCCCGCCAGTACAGACATGACAAAAAGGCGCCTGGCGGACACCAAACTAAAATACTTACCTAGTTGTTGATTGCGTAGTATTGTAAATAATGTGACATTTATGTGGTTATTATTACTTAATTACTTTACTCTTTAAATTAATTTATTTGGGGCTAAACTCGGCGGCAATATGAGAGCAGACAATATTCCAAATATATCAGTTTTTCTTTTAAATATCAACATTAACACAAGGCGCTCTACGTTTTACCGCTTCACTGACCAGAATATGTTGTTTTAGTTTAGTGGTGTGTCACCGCTAAACAATCGTATTAATGACATTCGCTCGAAACTCGCAACAGACAGACAACGCTTGTGCCATTCCGCTACACGGCTGCCTGGCGGTTTCAGTTTATCCATGGAAAAGGATCACTTCTATACCATGAAAGAAAATGATCTTTATCTGTGGATAGCAAATCCACAGATGACGATAATTTTCTTTCACGATTGTCTATATATTCATTGCACGCCACAAGGCCGAGCTTGTTATGTTCAGAAAATTATTTTGTCTTTACAAAAATATGTAAATTGGTAATAAAGTCCATCTAGATAACAGCACATCGAGTAAGGGTCAATTCAGATAGTGCAGAAAACACTCGAGCATTTTTATAAAATATGGACCTTATGTCATTAAAATAGAGCTCAAATTATCCAAGGTAGGTATAATTTAGTCCAGTGGACAGCGACATGCATTCGAACATGCTCGAGCTTGTTCGAAAGTCTGTGGCGTCTACCGACTGAAGCCCTTCCGGGATCCATTTACACACCGTGACTCACCGTGTAGCAGGACCAGAGAGCCTACATAGCGAAAATGAAACATTCTAAAATAGATGACAAGATATTGAAAATTAATCATCACACTTACTTAGTGGATATATGTATTCTTCTTCTTTTCGTGTGGTAAGCTATGTGAACGAAATAATAAAAAAAAGAAGTGGATATTTGTGCGCGAGTTACAAACTCCCGCACAGATATTCGCGAGACTGATCGAGTGTACGCGCGACTGTTTGAGCCGATGTGCGTATGTGAATGCCAGGATATGACCAAGAATTTTGCCCTGCTATCCGAGTTGACCCAAACACTGCATGCATTCCATAAGTTAAGTCATGAACGGGTCCAAATAGTGTACTGCATGAGCCAGTTATAGGAACAAAATATATAACTGGCTCATTTCATAGTGTGCTGTGTATTATAACTATGTATTAATCATTGTACATACTGTATATTAAAGGTATATAAGTAACAGAATCATACAATTTTACATAAATGTACATAATTAGGGTTCCGTACCTCAAAAGGAAAAAATTGAACCCTTAGGGTCAATTCAGATCAGGCGGAAAAATGCTCGAGCATCTTTTAAGTGGTAATTCAATATCAACCTTATTCCATTTAGATATACCTAAAAATAGCATGCAACATTAAAATCTTACCCAATAAACAGTTGCATACTATTTTAAGCGTTATCTAAATGGAATATGGTTGATATTTATTACCACTTGAAAAATGCTCGAGCATTTTGCCGCCTGATCTGAATTGACCCTTATAGGATCACTTTGTTGTCCGTCCGTCAGTCTGTCTGTCTGTCAAGACCCTTTATCTCGGGAACGCGTGGAGGTATCGAGTTGAAATTAAAACAATATACTCAGATCTATAGTCTCTTGAAGCTGTGAAAAAATCAAACTTCTAAGTTAACGTAAAAAAAGATACGGCCGTTTGTGCCGCAAAAAACGTATATTTCGACACTCTCAAGGGAATCAAAATTTATAGGGTATTTTCCGTTGACCTAAAACTATGAAATTTAGCAAGTAATACCGTCTTATACTACAAGTATAGGGAAAAATCTGAAAACTATATATTTGTAATTAAATCATAAAAAACCTGGGTCTGTATGTAAGGGCAAAAATTTTTTATATGTACCTACTAATTTGTACGGAACCCTCGGTGGGCAAGTCAGACTCGCACTTGTCCGGTTTTTTTAAATGGTTTTTAAGAAGAAACCATATAGATGAACACTTGTAAATATTTTCTCTTCCATTTTATAATTACCCAAAGCGCAGAATAGGTACCTACTTACCACAAGAAAGTTTAGGAAAATAAAATTTTTGATATATAAATCCGATCCATTAAAGTTTCTGATACTTACCACATGGGACCTGGTTATCTGACAGGCTGATAATATACAATGCAATATTATGCAAAAATGTTTAAAGATCTTAAGAATAAGGCGGATCCCACACTGCGAAGCGCACTGGTGTTGTCAGTAAGAAAATCTGTATAAGTATATAACATCCACTGTGCAAGACATTAAAAGAGATATTACCGCTCGGCAAAACGGGATTTTTAGTTTATTAGACATGATGACTCAAATAATAGAAGCTTTTAATAATCTTATTAAAATTTAAAATGCAAAAAATAATAACTAAGTAACCACAAACAAAAGTTATAGAAGTGAGAAAAAGTAATGAATATCTCGATTGAGGAATCATACATATTATATCCTAGAGTTTCTTGCAGGTATCTTCTCATTTGCCTGAACCTTGCAACTAACATAAATGTAAATTCAGTAAATGTAACAAACTCACTAACCCCTTTGACGTTCATAAGTGTTACTTTGTGACCTAAGTGAATAAATGATTTTTGACTTTGACTATATTATTTTGTTGGCACGGTGTTTATAATGCGATTTTATTTAAAAACCAAATTAATGTTATACCATAAAGAAGTATTATTTATTGCTCTCGAAACAATTTTACCGACTAAAACATTCGATTCAAGGCTTTCGATTGCAGAGATAAGATAAAAATTATACTCTGTGGTGTGTTGCGTCATCATGGCGCAGAGGCGACGGTAGCGGCTACGCAGTGTGCTATCCGCTTAACAACAGGACATCGCACTAACAGGGATGCTTCATACAACAGTGGAAACAACAGCTATCAACAATTATTCATATAATATATATGACGTATCTCATTTCATCTATAATTATCGTTAACAAATAATGTATAAAATGTATTATTCACAAAAGCTAACACATTTATATATAAATCAAATCAATATTTATCTTATATACAAACCAATCTTAACATAATATAATAAATTAATTGTTTACAAGAAATGATATCGAACGCCTAAACAGCGCAGAGCTAGCTAGTTTGTGACGTCACAACCATATTACGACAGCAGAGAGAAAGAGAAAGGAAACAGCATGAAATTACGAATATGCAATGCTTAACCATAAATAATTAGGCAGGAAATAATTTTATTTTCAATTATGTTTACAAAATTATATGTGGTACACCATAGACTTAGAATTCAGCGACAAAATTCTAAGTCTGTCGTGTACACTACATATCTTTGCAAAAAAACAACAGGCGCAAATTATAAGACAATCGGCGTAGAATGTATGCGTCTTATCCCGCAACCTCTCTGTTATCTATGCCTCGATCTATGCACGTCTATGGGTAAATTTTTATATATGATAAAGTTAATATGTACCATGTACTAGATGTGATCTGTTACAATAAAAGTGCCTAACCATATGACATTGGGGTACACGTCGGATGAGCAGGGTGTTTCGTGGTAAAAGTGACTTTTCTTTATTCTACATGAAGTAGGTATCGAGTATAGTCTATTTTTTAGTCTATTATATAATAATTGGCGGAATGATCACGTAAGAAACATACAAAAAAATACAGTCGAATTGAGAACCTCTTTTTTCAAAGTCGGTTAAAGAATTATAAACATTCAGCATGTAATTTGATCTCCATGTACCGTTTTCTGCTTAATTGTATTTATTATTGTTTTTAAAATTATGTATGTATGGAGATTCAAATAAAACATTTTCTTTTTCTTTCTTTCTTCTCTTTCTTTCAATCTTATACGAGCCGCTACATTGTGTACCTCTATTTACCAGCGGCTCGGATACGAGCTACCAAGTGCCACGGCACTTTAAACCTTATTTTTCTAATATTAACGTTTAAAATTTGTTTATCGGCTACGAATGGATGTTTTCAGAAATTATATTATAAACAAACGATAGGTGAACGACGGGTAAAACTATACATTCCTGTGGAATAGTATTTCCTATTATGATCTCATTAGTAACTTAGATAAGTATATGCAACAATAAGTGTCATATCTGCTTATAGAAAAATTATGAGTTATACCGAAATACGGATGTGTATTTGGCAACTCATAATAATACAAGACTTATTGATGATCATTTATTTGTATTTATCGAACAGTTTGAGTACATAATAGTCAATATAATCATATTATTTTGAATAGTAAATTTTACACTCACATGTGATATTGCGGAGTTGCAATCGGCGTGTCTCAGATTAAGTGTGTTAGAGAGCTCTAATACTTGTGTAAACAATATCTTTTTTCTTCTAAGACATCTCCCGTACCTACTTGAATTAATTCCTGTGTCGCGCTCGCGGGGGACTTTACAAACATTCAAACAACGGACACAAAGAACACACAGACTCGACGAAGACAACCATTTGTGGATCCCACAAATTTTTGTCCCGTGTGGGATTCGAACCCCCAATACTCGGCGCAGTAGTAACGGCGAGGTGACCACTTAAACCACTACGCCAAACGTGGTACATATTAACTCAACAATATAATTTTATAATATTGCAATTATTACCATCTGTATAATGAATCCGTACCGATAGATAATTGTTGGATAATACGCTTAATTAACTCTGCTTTTGTAGAATTTAGTTGACATTACTATTATGAATATTAATTAATTATTACCAATTGTGATGATTTTATGGATTTAAAATGTCCATATTTCCATATATGTATTAATTAACGTGGCCATAAAGATGAGCGTATTTTTCAGTGCCACGGTAGTGACGAAACGACTATGTGCATGTGCTTCCGTTCCTGAGTCGGACTGCGTTATTCGGCTTTACTGACAAGAAATTCTATGCGGGTAATTTGGAACTGTGCCCACGACAATAAGCTAGCCGACAATGAGGGCTATCTCGCTTGGATTCACCGCTAGAAGTGCTAGTGGATGGTAAGGTCTAGACGTCACACTTTATAGTCACTTCAAAAGTAACTGTAAGGACACACACACATACTATCGGCTCCAGCGACGGATGACCATTTCAGAAAAAATTTCGCTTGCACATGTTGACCAGTTGAGTTTGTATCGCCTTAGAATCAGTAAACAAATGTAAAGTGTAAAAAAACTCAAACAAAGAAAGGGGCGTGTCACGGGTACGGGTACCAAGTGTTGGCCTGCTATGCGATTTTAACCTTAGGAGTGGTCGTCCGTCGCTGGACAGTACATACTATGTAAGTGCACGTGCATGGTTGTGTGAGCACAAAGTGTCATCCCCACGATTGGCCGTCTGCCCGATTTTATATTATATTCAGTCCATTTCAATAGTTTGTTAAGTTAACACGTAATAGGGAAATAATTATAAGTGAATATTGTGGCCTTGGAATACATATAAATTTCGGTATAGTTCCTGTTTTATTTATCTCTTTATAATCGGACTCAACTAGACAATTTCCTATACACTAGAACCAATTCCCTAAAGTAACCATAGAAACCATCAATTATCACGGCGAAATACGGCTTTTGACAGTGTTGACAGGACCTTACTCGCTAGTGGCGCCGCCTGGTGAGCACAAAAACGATAACCCCCATTACTTGGGAAATGAAATCATAGTAGGCGAAATTCAGGTGTAATTATATCAGTACCTGCCCGTTCGGGGGATATTGACGAGAGGCAATCCATGCAAAGGTGAAATGCATGCATATATGCATGCATTTCAGTAAATTTGACGTTCCGAGCAAAACCAGAAAAGTAAGAATATAAATTAACACTAAGCAACATACTATCTACAACAAACCAGTAGCTAAATCGCTTTATACAGAATACAGACAATATTATATTGTACGGGTAACTAACTTAGGTACGAAAGGATGAGACAATCAGTTGCCATATCAATTGTTTAACAATTGACTATAATTGATCCCTTTTTTATGACTATCTAGTTTCAATAATGTTGTTTATATCGCAGCTGACTGTCTCCAGTGCTAGCGGTCGTGGTCCGGGAACGTTGATCAATCGTCGTCGCTAATTCGTCGGGTCTTTTTAGACTTTTTCTTTTCCATCGCTTCCATTCTCATGTCTTCCAAATCTTCCATAATACCTGAAATTAAATATAATGAACGTTTATAAGTGCTATTTTAATGTAATCCTTGAATTATAACTGACTACCTGACATAGAGTGAATATTAATCCTTACTTCCTTACTAATATTATAAATTCGAAAGTAACTCTGTCTGTCTGTTACCTTTTCACGGCTAAACCACTCAACCGATTTAGATGAAATTTTGTACAAATATAGTTTAAAATTTGGGGAAGGACATAGGCTACTTTTTATTGATGCAGGTACCACGCGGGCGGAGCCGCGAGCAAAAGCTAGTAAAATATAATATGTTGACTGGCAAACGTCACAAAAGTGACTTAACTCGACCATAGCGCCTTTCGGATCCAGGATGCTTAGTGCGAGTTACTTTTACGATAACACGATCGAAACGTTTACCGCGTTCGGCTCTCTGATTGGTTAAGAGCTTGGAGCGGACCAATCAGAGCGCCGAACGTCATAAACGTGTCAACCACATTTAACGTAAAACTAACTCGCATTAGACACTCTGATATACTAAATTTTGCTCTCGCTTGATCTCGAGGCATTTATTTACGAAATATCGTTATATCCTAGGTTTATTGCCCAGCTGGGACAGTTTTATTCATTACTATATTAGAAAATTTTGGGTAGCTGCATGGAGTCTGAAGACGTGGCCGGTGGACGTCTGGACTCTATTACATAGATCTTAAAACATAACTGGCGAATTTTGGGTATATAGGCATCTTCAAGAACATAAACAGGCGTCAGTTTATGTTTGTCTGTTATAATCGCCAATTTTATAAATAAATTAAGTACTGAAAATATTTTTTTGTATATATGTATATATTATAGATCGTTTTGTTTATTCCATTTTAGTTTACATGTAACACTATTACAAATGTTGACATTTATATAATTAGTAGGAATGTGCACGTACCGATCTTTTTACTGATGTACTCCTCACGCTGCTGACGCGCGAAACTGGACTCCATCATGGGGTCATCATCATCATCCATATACCTGTACCTGGAAATAAATATTAAATGATATGAATTATATAGAAAGCAGCCACTCAGCTCTGACTATTCGAAGTTATGTGCGTATTAATAAGAGAGTAAAAATTATGATACTCAAATTCCAAATCCTTAATGTTTAATGATGATTACAACATGTCTGCTATCCAGGAACTATAATTACCCGCAATAACAGTGCAAAAAGCAATTGTGCACAATATACAAGTAAGAATAGCGTTAAGAATTAGATATTAGTTTTTGGCCAGGTTAAGAGCTCCTTAAACCGACGAGCGTGTATGAGGAATGTGATGAAAGTGAATGAAGCCAGAGAAGTGTGTCAGGATCGTAGCAAATGGAAATCCGTAGTCTCTGTCTATCCCTCTGCGAAACAGGCGTGAATATATGTATGTATCTTAGCGTTACTAACGGTCCTATGCTGCGATACTTATTACTAGGCGGTAACAAAATCTCCCTATCTATATTAATATAACGGTTTAACATTTTTATTTCCTCATAAGAATTCACAAAGATTCACTTACTGAGAAACAATTTTTCACAACATCTATATACTAATACGTGAAGCGAAAACTTTGGATCCCTTTTTACGAAAATTGGGCGGACGGAGGAGTATGAAATTTCGCACACTTATAGTTTATACAGAGAAGAAGTGACGAATGCTAATATTTTTTTAAATATGCATTAGAAATATATTAAATTAATGAAAAAACACTACACGCACACAACCATGCATTTGACACACGCAGTCGAAACGCGTAACTATGGTTACATATATCAATAAATCATGATATATATCAGCAATATCTTACAGGCAAACTTTGGTCGAATTTCGAGCACTACGCGACCGCTAGTGAGCTTAAAAGAGTGTACAGAAACATAAATAATTATTTCTAAATTAAAAGTAAACCACAAAAGAACGTAACATGAAAGTTAATAACTAAATGCTTCAAAGTGGGTATATTGCAAACAAATTCTATCTAAACGCTTGAACGTTGTCAGTATTAGTATAAGTAATTAATCTTCTCCCTAGCCTTTATTATTCCCAAGTCACTTGGGGTCGGCTTTCTAGTCTAACCGGATTTGACTGGATATCAGTTTTTACACGGAGCGACTGCCATCTGACCTCCGCAACCCGAAGGCTAACGTTACCCTAAGGTTAGACCAGCGTCAGGATATTAGAGGGCACTGACTTCCCAATAACCACTGCCGTAGATGATCATGGCAACCGAGACCGACGGCTTATCATCCTCTCCGAGGCACGGAGCAGGCGATAATTTTCAATCAATACGCACATAATTTCGAAAAGTCATATAACTTCCGAAAGTCAGAGGTGCGCGACGTGAGTTCGAACCCGAGACCTTCTGCATTGCAGTCTGTTGATCCCCCCACTGAGCTATCGCCATATAAGTAATTAATAAGTTGTTAATATTGATAAAATATAATCAAGAGTTTTTGCCTCGCACAACAAAACTGTGGAATGAACGGTCGACTGCGGTATTTCCGGACCAATACTACCTTCAAACCTTCAAGAAAAGAGCGTACTCCGTTTTAAAAGGCCGGCAACGAGCTTGTGACTCTTCTGGTGTTACGGGTGTCCATGTGTCATGGTAACCACTTACCATCAGGCGATCCGTCAGCTCGTTTGTCTCCTAACACAATAAAAATTTAAAAAAATGGGTCAACTTACTTGGACTTGTCATATCCGAATATCTCCTTGATATGTCTAGAGTAGTCCATTTCATCATCACCATCGTCAATAAAATCGTCCAACTCAGAGTCGTATTCAGAATCAGACTGCACCGCGCGACCTGAAATTACAATATTGACATGTAGAAAATATTTTATTTTTACATCCATATTGACGTTAATACTGCGAAAGCCTCTCTGCTACACGCTTGTGGCACAGTGGCAATGATGCGACTGCTGTCCACGAGGTCTCGGGTCTCTATATCCCAGGTCGTGCCAACAAATAGTTATTCAAAGTCTAAAAATCTTTATTTCCATAAAAATGTGCCAATAATTCTTGGACACGTTAACACATATGAATAAAAAAGAAATTATAAAAATAAATAGACGGAAATAAAAATTTAGCATTGAAAAAAGCCTGTTCGAGGAGTAGAGCTTTCATGAGAAGAAGCAGGCAAGAAACCCATTATATTATTTGATATTGGATTTTGCTGTTAAGAAATCTTAATATCAACCCGGAGTTAGGAAGTTGGCGGTGTTAGATACCCCGTGCACTCGTTGCGCCGTTGGTCCTGCGCCTGATCTCTCTCCGGTCGTGTCGGATGACCGTCCCATCGGATCATGAGGGTCAGGGAACAGAGGGTGCACTTGTGTTTGCGCACACACTTGTGCACTATAATACCCCCTGCGCAGATGGTTAGTCTCCGTTAATATTGGCCGCCGTGACCAAAATTCGGTCTGGAGAACATTATTACATTTACACAGATTAACTCTAAATATTATTATTATAATGAACCCTGAAGAGTAAGACAGGATTATTTTTAAAGTTATGCAGAAAGACCACATAATATAACGACTATTTAGTCATAGCTTAGACTAGATGTGCCCGCGGTTTCACCCGCGTTTATAGTTACTGCGCCGCTCCTGTAGGTCGTAGCGTGATGTTTTATAACCTATAAGCCTTCCTCGATAAATAGGCTATTCAACACTAAAGTAATTTTTCAATTCGAACCAGTAGTTCCTGACATTAGCGCGTTCAAACAAACTAACTCTTCAGCTTTATAATATTAGTATAGATAACCATGTCTTCTTCTCCCTAGCCTTTATTATTCCCAAGTCACTTGGGATCGGCTGTCTAGTCTAACCGGATTTGACTGGATATCAGTTTTTACACGGAGCGACTGCCATCTGACCTCCGCAACTCGAAGGCTAACGATACCCTAAGGCTAGATCAGTGTCAGGATATCAGAGGGCACTGACTACCCAATAACGACTGCCATAGATGTTCATGGCAGCCAGGACCGACGGCTTAACGTGCTCTCCGAGGCACGGAACAGGCGATAATTGCCAATCAATACGCACATAATTTCGAAAAGTCATATAACTTCCGAAAGTCAGAGGTGCGCGACGTGGGTTCGAACCCGAGACCCTCTGCATTGCAGTCTGTTGGTCTCCCCACTGAGCAATCGCTGCTTTATATTTTGCTTATAGATAACCATGTATTACTCTTAAATCAATTTTAATGAAAGCCTTACAAAGCCAAAAGACAATAAGGACATTACTATACATCCTAACTAATATTATAAAAGCGAAAATGAGTTTGTTTGATACCGATTATCCTGAAATTTTGCATGTACGTTGACAGGTGTACAGAAATGGACATAGGCTACCTTCCATCCCGAAAAAAAATACTGTTCCCTAGGAAAACAATAATAACGTTCTTATGATAATAGATGGCGCCACGTGTCTTTCGAATCATGATTGAATTATATTATTACAAACAAAGTACAACCTGAATTGATTGTCAAATTTTAAATTAACGCGAGCGAAGTCGCGGGTAAAAGCTAGTACATTATATATGTCCTTGTTGTTTTTTAATGCAGTTGTTGTCTTTTAGTATACATTTACTTGACTTACGTTTAAGTTTCTTTCCATCTGGTTGACCTTTTCTCCTCACATCACCTGGCGGGAACTGCCGCGCTCCTTCGGGTTTCCTCGCACCATTCTTGCCAATAGAATTAACATGTTTGTCAAAATCAAAAGTGTTGGATATCTTCGGTTTGCTAGGGCCCGGTCTATCATTTGACGGCACCGGCTTTCTATCATCAGGTCTTTTAGAAGGCACTCCTTTTCCATCCGGCAGTCTTTTATCATTATTCTTCTGAGATCCATCACCAAACAATGCCTTCTGCTTGGCTAATACAGCTTTGTCTTTAATACCGTTTGGTTGTGCAGTCTGCTCTTTAGATTTTGGCACTGGTTTACCCTGGGAACTGTGACCATTCATGTATTTGCCGTCACTGTTCTTACTCGGTATAGTAAACTTCTTCTCGTTTGAATTCTTATCTATCCTATACGTGTTTTGGCTCTTTAAATCTATATTTTTCTTAACGTCTTGTTTTACACTTTCCTTAGAATTTAATTTAGGTCTATCCACATGTTTGTCAGATATAGTTTTAGGTTTTTCTGATGGCCTACCGCCACTCTCAAGCTTTAACCTAGCTTTTTCTAATCTTTCCCTGTCTCTGTTCAGTCTATCTATGTCCCTTTCTATCCTTTCTCTTTCTTGTTTTAACTTGTCAAGCCTCTCTCTTTCCAATCTCTCTCTCTCACGTTCAGCCTTATCTTTATCTAATCGCGCCCTTTCCTTTTCTCTCTGCAGTTTTTCAATCCTGTCTTTATCACTTCTGTCTCTTTCTGTTGGTCTTGGACTGTCATTTCGAGCATTATGAGAGTTATTTATTTTGTCAGTAACTTTTGGAATGCGACCGAACCCAGGTGCACTTTCGGGTTTCCTTTCTCTTTCTGCAGGTTTTTCTTCTCTGTCTCTTGGAACTAGAATAATAAATATAATTTAAGTAATACTTTTCTTTGGTATGTATATATCTACAATGTGTACACGTTTAAATAATTCTATTAATCTTACCTTTCTTGCCACCATTCTTTTCAGCATCTATCCTCTCTTGTCGACGTTGACGACGCGCCATCTCCTCCTCATACTCTCGCTTCTGTTTCTTCGTCATAGGTCGTTCAGATTCAGTCTCCGCCGTGACCTTCTTTTGACCAACATCCAACGGTTCACTCTTCTTCTGTTCAGCAAGCTTTAGTAGTTGGTTGAAATCCATCGGTGGAGGCATTGGCTTCCGAAATTTTGGCTTGTCTGGTTTGGACTCCTTCCTCTCTTTTTCAGGTTCGTATCTTGTTGGAGGACTAGACTCGCGCTCTAAAATTGTATAGAAAAGCAAAATGAATACTACAGTCTTGTCTATGTTATACTGCCATAAACCTAAGGTTACATCGGCGTGAAAAGTAGATCAGTATGGGTTTTTTAATTTCGGTCTACTCTGTTAGCTTGTCCACAATAACGGGATACAAAGTTGATTAGTATTAACATTGATTCTTCTCAAGAAAAATTACAGACTCTAATGAAAAGTGATTTTCATTGGAAACCTGCTTTGTATAAGTCATACAAAAAAGAGATCAAGCTATACTGAACCAATTTATATTAAAAAAATGTGTAGTTTAGATTTCAGCTTATAAGTAAGGTATTAACGCACTAAGTTTTAATGAATTTTGTAGAGGTAGGGTTATTTTTCGATTATACTATTGTATCGTACACGTACACTGCCGATAGAAAAAAGTCTCCACATATTATATCAAGTGATTTATACAAATATACAAATTGACGTGATCCCGTTCCTTTTCTCTATTTTATGCGCTTAACCTGATGGTTTTGGACTCGGAGGGTTTGTCTCAGTTTCGGACGATCGTGTTTTCTCAGATTTAATTCCTAAATCGCGCAGAGTTATCGAGTTATTATCTTGTGTTTGCTAAGTATCCTCTAGCTCTCGCAGTTTCACACATTTTTTTATGAACTAGACAAACCTTTTGTATTTTTAGGTTATTGTATCTATGTATAATTTATATTATATTGATTTAAATATTACGTTTGCTTTGATTGGAAGGTTTGAAACATGGTGTAATTTGGTAATTTATGTCCACACAAGATAAATCAAAGTCTTTTCAATGTGAATAAATATATCGAATTATTTCATTTCATTGGTTATATGTAAAATTATTGAAGAAATCAAAATGCCGCTTTGTTTACTCAGGTGAAACGAAATAATGTTGTCAATAAAATAAATTACCTCCATTTTCGGTTCTTCTGCGTCTCTTGTGTGGTACAGGATCGTCTTCATGCCTCAAGGCATGTTTGACTCGTTCCCTAGTGCCGTTGAGATCTTTTTTGACACTGCTGCCTGAAAACAGTAGTAATTATTATTGTAGATTACTCATAAATCATAAATATAAATTATTACTATTATTTTAAATCCTTAATCTCCCAATGCAGGGCAACGGCCTCTCCACTCCTCTCCACTGTCCTTCAATCATTTTCTACATAAAGATGCTAAGGATCAATATTTATAAAAGGAGTCTAAGGATCTGCGTTGACGGACGGAGTGGTGGCGAAGAGACTAATTCAGTAACAATTTAAATTCAACCTAAAGTACTTCAGAATACGACCGTATTTGGTACAACGAAATAATATGACCGCGCTTTCGAGTCGCTCGCCGTCATTTTATTTCGTTATACAGTCGTATTCTCAAGCACTTTAAGTTGAATTTTAATTGTTACTGAATTAGTCTCTTCGCCGCCACTCCGTCCGTCGGCGCTGACCCTGATTAGTTAATGTATAGTATATCTTTATGGGAGAACATTGGTCTACCACCTGCAGTGGGCTAGCATGGAAGACTATGCCTTACCCTTCCCACACTGGGAAGAGGCACTGTGCATGGGCCCAGCAGTGGCACAGTTTATATACAAGGTTGAGATTATTTATATTATTAATCAACCAATATGACAAAAATTTTAATAATGATTAGTTTCTGTGCTCCAGATAACAAAACCGTTAAGGCTGCGCGTTTTAGTATTGAGGATAATTTATTGTTAATTTATGTAAATTAAACAAACTATAAATGTAAGCTAGATTTATTACATCACTAAAAACAAGCACCAAATTGGATTGGCCCTTATTTTTAGTTTAACTAATTACTAGTAAAGATGACACTACAAATTTGTATTTAAAGTAGAATACAAACCTAAACAAATATAACAACTAAACAAATATAATAACAAATTTATAAACTAGATGTTCCCACGGTTTCACCCGCGTTTATCGTTACTGCGTCGCCCCCGTGGGTCGTAGCGTGATTTTATATAGCCTATATCCTTTCTCGATAAATAGGCTATCCAACACTAAAAGAATTTTTCAAATCGAAACAGTAGTTCCTGATACAAACTCTTCAGCTTTATAATATTAGTATAGATTTAGGTCACAATTCAACACTTATAAACACCAAAGTTTTTAAGTGTTTAACATAGTTTGCAACATTCTGTGTTACTAATTACTATATACACACTATACAATTTGATTGTAAGCTATGAAAGACATTAAAATATATTTTTCTCTTATCAGTGACTTTACTATTTATAAATACTAGATGTACCCGCGGTTTCACCCGCGTTTATCATTACTGCGCCTCCCCCGTGGGTCGTAGCGTGATGTTGTATAGCCTATAGCCTTCCTCAATAAATAGGCTATTCAACACTAAAATAATTTTTCAAATCGAACCAGTAATTCCTGAGATTAGTGCATTCAAACAAATAAACAAACAAACTCTTCAGCTTTATAATATTAGTAGATAAGAGGGTGTTAAACGTATTATTTTAATTAGTAAGTCACATCATCCAATATCTAAATAACAGAGATATTTTTAATACACACCTAATCAAATAAGGCCAATGATACTGACTTTGTTTTATAAACAATTAAGTATTTTTAGTCTAATTACCAGTCCTTTGCAGGCGGCTCGCATACAAGCTGCTACATTTTGTATCTTTATATACCAGCGGCTCAAATACAAGACACCAAGTGCCACGCCACTTTAAACCTTATTTTACTAACATTACTGCTTAAAACTGATTGTTCATTGGCTATGAATGGATTTTTTGTATAGAAAACATATTGTAAAGTATTACGGGAATACAAACATACAATAGGTTAAATGTGTAATATGAAATGTATAATTATCAATGTTGAAAAGCATAATTGTTATATCTCTAAAACAGCTGTTACTGCATTTTATTGTTTACAAATTATGAATTTCTGAAAATACAATGATTTTAACAATGTTATAAGATGCCTCATTTAAATAAAATTGCCTATGGATATCATTTATGTACTAGTCAATTTTGTTATCAGATGACCAAGTAGTAATATTTATCATTACTGCGCCGCTCCCGTGGGTCATAGCATGATGTTATATAGCCTATAGCCTTCCTGTATAAATAGGTTATCCAACACTAAAAGAATTTTTCAATTCGAACCAGTAGTTCCTGAGATTAGCGCATTCAAACAAACAAACTCTTCAGCTTTATAATATTAGTATAGATAAACAGAAGGGATATAGCTATTTCTTTACTATATATATTTAACAGCAATTTATTCAAGTTAAATCTATGTAACACTAGACAGTCCTCAAAATATTTAAATAAATATTTTTCATCAAACATTTATTTATCTGTGTGCCGAGTTTCGTCCAGGACTATTTATCATTATGTTTACATGTGATTGAGTAACTAACATCCTAACATGTTATAACAATTGCTTTGACTAAAATGTAGTATTTAAATGTATAGAATCACACTTACTTGCTGATGGAAATTTTGGTTCATTTGGTATCTTACTATATTTCTCCATCATTTTCTCGTAAATAGCGGCTGCCTCCTGAGATTCATAGCCATAGTCATCTTGGTCTGGTTGTTCAGGACCCTCTCTTGTCACAGCTGTGTTATCCCTGTCTATGGCATCCGCAAGCACTGATTTGTTGGCAGACTTGATTACTTTTAATGTTTTCTGGATCTTTCGCAAGGCCTTAGGATCTCGCATAGCGTGAAGTTCTTCCCTTTTCTTCTGTGCTTCTACTTTTTTTTGTTTTTCTTCTTCATCTTTCTTTGCCAAAAACTTTTGTATATTTGCAGAGAGCCTATCTTTTTGCTTCTGTTCTTTCTTGGGTGGATCAAAGCGAGCTTTATAATATAAACTTTCCTGAAATAATAATTATGTCAATGCATATAGATGAATCAACAAAACTAAGGCAAAGTAGTTTCCAAAGTATAATATACTAAGACCTTGGCGAGTTGTAACTGTAAACAGAATTCAAGTGGTAAATTGCTAACATATTCAATGATTGACCTATCTTCAAACAAAAGGATGTCCCTATTTAATTCGCAAAATATAAAAGTACTACTCACAGATGACTTTTGTTGTTGATTTCGTTGAGCAGCCAATAACGTCTCGCGAAACTCCATTTTTCACAATTTAATGATGTTACAGAGATAAAACTATGATTAGCATAATAACATTGCAAATTTTTCTCAAATTATTTGTAATATTTCGTAAAATACGTGTCAGGCTCAATTTTGATACACAATCCCACCATTTTCTGGAAAGGTACTGACCACAGAGTACTATCTGAAATTGAAATGTCTGTTTAATAGTGTCTTTTTATTAGTAATACTATAAACAAGTGATGTACCTAAAAATTGTAACTGATAATGCATTGAGTGTATACAGTGTGACCCGCGTTAAAGTGCAACCCCGAAAATGGGTGAAATTAGATCGAAAACTATCGACGAAAATGGGTCTAAAAAACTTCTAAAAAAAAAACTATTTTTTTTATACGCCACTGAACATTTGTTTCCCGAATTTTGACCTCTATGTACAAATAAATTTATTCCTCCCAAACTAGCTGGCCGATTTTGATGAAATAAACGACAAATCAATGCCAAGTATTTAGCGATGAGAATAAAACAAAAAAAAACAACAAAAATGGCTTTAAATACTTAATTTTTTTAAATACTTGTGAAAAAAGTCACTATTTTTCACTGTTTTTTTCAATCAACTCAAATTTCTATGAAATAAACCCCTACATCTTGATTTGTTTTATAATTTATTATTATTCTTGACTGTATTAGCTTTCAAAAAAAAATAATCAAACATTGTATCTCTAAAAATACAGGAGTTACGAATTTTTAAAGTTCACTACTCAATGGGCAAATCCAGGTAGAGACCCTTTTTTTATTCCTTTGTTATACCGGTGGCCAGCTGCTATTGTATTTAATGCTTGGGGTGTATAACAAAACGAAATAAGCTTCCAATGAGCTTATTCCGTTTTAGTTGACAGTTGAAATAAAACAAAAATTAATCAAAAACAATGATTTATTATTAATTATTGTTGACTTAGATTATAATGTATTAGGTTTTCGAAATGTGCTCCGCGTTGTTGCAAACACATTGCCACGCGTAATGATATGTGTTGTGTGGCCCTCCGTATAAGTTGCGGTTCATTTTTCAATTCTTCAGCGCACCTCATGATGCGGTCATGAAGCTCAGCCTCTGAATTCACAGGTGCACTGTACACCTTTTGCTTCATGTGGCCCCATAGAAAGTAGTCGAGCGGCGTCAGATCAGGAGAGCGGGCTGGCCAGCCCACTGGGCCTTCGCGCCCAATCCAGCGATTGGCATAATTATTATTTAAAAATTCACGGACATTGCGCCCGTAGTGAGCAGGGCAGCCGTCCATTTGCAAGTACATGCCCTGTCTCGATGCCAGCGGCACATCCTCTAACAGACGGGGAAGCTCATCCCTTAATAAAGTTAGGAATCGTTCCGAATTTAATGTCGCTGGTAAAATTACTGGTCCTATCAACATGTCGTCGAGTAGACCTGCCCAAACATTTATTGAAAATTGCACCTGGAATGACGAGGCCCTCTTCAGATGTGGATTATCATGTATCCACTCGTGCAAATTCCTAGCGTTCGTGATGCCATTCCTGGTGAACTTCGACTCATCCATCCATAAAATCTTTTTTAAAAATTGTGGATTGCGACGAATTTGTCGTTGTAGCCAGATCGACATAACGCACCTTGATTGGAAATCCATATCCCCGTGCAAATCGTGGACTCTTTGATAATGATATGGATGTAGACCTTCTTTCTTCAAGATTCTCCACGCTGAGGCTTGTGATATGCCGTGGAGTAAAGCTAAACGCCTCGTACTAATAGTAGGAGTGGCAAAAATGGTACTTAAAACCGCTTCTTCTATCGCTGTGTCGATTACAATGGATTCTTGTTCACGTCTTGTGTGTTGTAATCCAAGTCCGATGTCGGAGAGCTTCCGATGAACTTCCTGGAAGTTCCTTGCCGACGGTGCAAGTCTGTTCGGAAATGCATTTACGTATGCCGATCGAGCGACTGTTGTGCGTCCACCATACATTCCATAATAATAATGGATGTCAGCGATTTCTCGCGGGGAGAATGCATTTAATCGCGGCATCTCAACCCAGCACAACCACGAAAACAGTCGAGTAACGTAACAAACAGTCAATAACAAAAACGTAACAAGTAGTCAATAACGAAAACTCAACGAAAAACTGTAACTTTAATGCGAGAACAACAGCTGACGTACAGCAGCAGCGATGTGATCGGAGCGGACTAGCGCGGGCGACTGCCGGACTGTACCAATACCCCTTCCCTTTTCCCCAAGCATTGAACACAATAGCAGCCGACCACTGGTATAACAAAGGAATAAAAAAAGGGTCTCTACCTGGATTTGCCCATTCTGAGTAGTGAACTTTAAAAATTCGTAACTCCTGTATTTTTAGAGATACAATGTTTGATTATTTTTTTTTTGAAAGCTAATACAGTCAAGAATAATAATAAATTATAAAACAAATCAAGATGTAGGGGTTTATTTCATAGAAATTTGAGTTGATTGAAAAAAACAGTGAAAAATAGTGACTTTTTTCACAAGTATTTAAAAAAATGAAGTATTTAAAGCCATTTTTTGTTGTTTTTTTTTGTTTTATTCTCATCGCTAAATACTTGGCATTGATTTGTCGTTTATTTCATCAAAATCGGCCAGCTAGTTTGGGAGGAATAAATTTATTTGTACATAGAGGTCAAAATTCGGGAAACAAATGTTCAGTGGCGTATAAAAAAATTAGTTTTTTTTTTAGAAGTTTTTTAGACCCATTTTCGTCGATAGTTTTCGATCTAATTTCACCCATTTTCGGGGTTGCACTTTAACGCGGGTCACACTGTATTTATTATGTAGCAACAGATCGTTGCTATTATATTTACTATACCAAATGTATTATAATAAGAATTTAATTTGAACAATTGTTATTAAAATAAGAATCTCGTTATGATTGTATGGCATCCAAAAACGAGATACAATGCATTTACATTATGTCTAGATATAATTAACTTATTTTCTTTAGCATAAAAAGAACACTAATAATTAAATAAGCATAAATATTTTTATACTTAATTCAAATTATACATAATAATGACTCGACTAAAACTAATTATATCCAATATTCTTGCAACACTAGTAGACCATAGTCAATACCACTTCTTTTGAGTCCTCTTTTCAAAACTTGACGGAAGACGATAATATGGTTCGTGTTGAATTTTACAAATTTTATCCAATTTTATTTTTGTAATCTCATAATATATTACCAAAACGAATAGTGCTCGGTGTGATAGAAGTGCTTTCAGTGTTTTACAGTAAAATATTTCTAATGACGATAATGAAACATTATTCTAAACTTGATTTGTTGTTCCGCTGCAGGCCACCTCCAAGAAGAAGACTAGGAAGCTGAGAGGACATGTGAGCCATGGCCACGGTCGTATTGGTAAGTACGGTTTATATATTTTTGTCAATCGTTTCGTATGCGAGCCAAAACATAGTGACAATATTCCGACTTAACCTACGAATTCCCAACGACACCAAGTAGTTGGTAGTATAGTCTGAAGACTCTTAGTATATTCCTCTATATATGAAGTATTGTCTCGATTTGTATGCTTATATTATAAACGCAGTCATTTGATCGCTGATTGGTATCGAAAATAAACAATTCACATGCAATTTTTTAGGTTATAATAAGTCGGTAGCCCAATCTGACACTAATACAGAGATACCTACTAGAACTATTATGAAGCTTGTGTATATGGACTTAATTAGTTTTATACATATGCCTGATTCATGAGCACATAGCATTTGAGTTCTAGTGATATGACAACAAAATAAGCCTATGCCTGTGAGCCATCCACCTGTAGGCATGTTTCTTTCTGAATCTATATCTAGCTTATCTTGGTGATTCCAGGAAAGCACCGCAAGCATCCCGGTGGTCGCGGTAACGCTGGTGGAGAACACCACCACAGAATTAACATGGACAAGTATCATCCAGGGTACTTCGGTAAAGTGAGTATATTTTATTTGTAGATATCATTATGACCCATGGCATTGTTGCCATAGGGCTAAAGTAAGTAAGAAGATTAATTGATCTTCAGCTATTTCAGGCTAGAACCATTCTAGTATCCAATAGTGTAGTGTAAACTACACTACATAAAGATGGTTCTACTATTGTACCTAGTTTATATAAATTGTATTTTAGTATAGAAACTGCCAGTGGATGCCATGAGCTCAAAGAAACAAATACTTAAAATAAGATAATCTGTTGATATCATTTATTTATGGATTTGATCTTCATCATGTTATTGTTTTAATTTTAAATAATTTAATAACAGTTCTCTGGTTGAGCTTTGTTATTTTACTACTTTGATTAAATAAACAATGAAATCAAAATCTATTTAGTTGCTAAACAGGAAGAAAGGTTGGTACTACATATTACAACCACTGAATGATGATGATTGGTGTTCATTCCATCCTCATATAAATTAATCTTTGGAAGTATAATATTCATAGTAATGATTTAATTGTCTTTTTCAATTGTTATAGCTTGGTATGAGGAACTTCCACTTGAGGAAAAACAAGCTCTTCTGCCCAGTTTTGAACCTTGACAAGCTGTGGACTCTTGTGTCAGAACAGTCCCGTCTCAAGTATGCAGGCGCTACTGATGGCAAGGTCCCAGTCATCAACATTGTCAAGGCTGTAAGTAACTGTTTTGTCTCATATAGTATAGGTATTTTTATATTGGTCTATCCCACTAACATTGATCTATTTGGTTTTTAAATGTGATACATGATTAAATTTAGAAAATTTAAGATTGCCTTTCGATATTTGCATTGTCAGGCACCTAAGAAGTAAAAAAATTTTTGCTCTACATATATTATGAATTCAATATAGCATTTCGTTTTTTCAAATGGTGATATTTATTGTATATAAGATTTTGCCTATGGCTTGCTTGCGTAAATATCAGTACTTTTTTTCTATCAAAGATAACTTAAGTCCTTTTCTGTTCCCCTGACAATGTGTATGTAACATTTCATGGTAATTGGCCAAGTAGTTCAGGTGTGAAACAAACTCACATTTGCTTTTATAATATTAGTTAGTGATGTTAAAAGGTATGATGGGCTCAATAACAAAAATATTAGGATTCATTTTTTTCAGCATAGTATCTACTTATGCATGCAAATAGTTGCAAGATAAATTCTCGATTAATTTAACAACAGCATTTAGTTATGCATTTGATTTTATTATATATTAATATAAAACATTGTTTCTTTTTCAGGGTTACTACAAGGTCCTTGGCAAAGGTAAACTGCCCAAACAGCCTGTCATAGTTAAAGCTAAATTCTTCTCAAAAACAGCTGAGAGGAAAATCAAGGCTGTAGGTGGAGCCTGCGTCCTGTCTGCGTAATAATTAAGTCTACAATAAAATTATAAAATCCACATTTGAAGTTTTCTTGTTATGCCATATTTATGCAGACTGTCAATGAATTAACGAGTGAATAGTCGCACAAAATAAAAGGCGTTTTTTTTTTTTATTGTATTTTATAGTTATATGATTGTAAGTAAATCCACCAATGAGTTAATCTTTGTGTCCATTAGTGACATAGACCTTATATCATTTGCAATATGCTCAAAAATAATTCTACTGCTTCCAAAAATTAGACCAGCAGTCAATCGATCTAGTTTAACTAGGAATAAGATAGCATAAATTAATTGTGCTTAACGATTTATGTAAAAGTCAAATTGGTGCCTCTAGGTTTTGATATTAATCTAGTTTTTACTGGGGTAACGTGTTCGCGAATTGCTAGATGTATAAATCTGTTTGACACACGGTTATGAATACTTGTGCATTTGTAAGAGTAAATAGTAATATGGTTAGGGTATTAGAGTTTTTGTTTAAGTAGGTATGGATTCACTTCCATATAAATCTGTACCTATACTATCTTACAATTCTATAAATAAATATTAAATCTAAGGAACAAATAAAGTGTAATATGAAAATAAAATTTTGAAATTATAAGCGCCTGGCAAATTGATAATAGCAAATTTGTTACAATTAATTATTGCTATTTAAAAGCACGTTAGTTAGCTCTCGAACTCTTGGAAATGTAACAGTACTTGCTTATCTTATTAATTAACTAATTACTTGGTATAGTAGGTATATTTCCTTCTGTATAAAGAAAATAGAATATTTATAATATACAGGAACGAAATGTTCGGGACCAATAATAATTAAGCAGAAGCGTAATACACATGCCGAGTTACAAAAATAATTTTAATTGGGATGTCTCTTCTAGTACCTACGTATTACATATCTTAGGTACATAATAACTCACTGGTAAGTGGGTATTTGGGTATTAGCTGTCAATCAAAGCTATTTGAAAACTAAAGGGAAGATTTTTACGACAACTGAAATTATATCAGCTTTTGCATAAATTAATCGAGCAATGAGCATATTGCTGCCTACCGGACGTACTTTCATACTGGGTCATAGACAAAGAGTAAAGTAATACATAGCCAAAAGAGAGCCCTCTTATGGTCAATTTCAGCCAACCCTATTTGAAACAGCGACATCTGAACTTTTGGCCCCGAACTAATCCTTCTATACATAGCTATAGCTATTCCGTATTCTGTGCCTATAGCTATTTATATCATGTATTACTAATCCAGAATTTGTATTTAGATTGTTTTGTATCAATCGTATCTTTATAACATAAAAAATATGCAAATAGAACAAGTAGAATGTTACAAAAATAGATCCAAACAAAACAATTTAAATACAATAAGTCAGGGGTCTAATAACAAAGGCGGCAAAGTCCCCTAAAATGTGAAACGTCGATTTTAATTTTATTGGTTGTGGCAACATCTTTTTTACCAGAACACGTTGAGAGATTCGAACAAATCCGGCCTAATCCAATAGATTTCTACGCATAAACGAAACGTTTTATAACAAAATCGGGAAAGTCCCCGGCCGACATAACAAAATTAGTAATGTCCATTTCAACCAATCAGAGATGAGCTGTTTCCATGGCCGCTTGTAATGAATTGTAATGAATTCTAACAAATATGGCAAAGTCCGTAACCATTAATAACAAAACCGGTAAAGTCCTTGCTTTACTAACAAATGTGGCAAAGTCCATAACATTATTTAAGTTTCTTGATTAATTGGCGTGTTTTAGGATGAAATTAGAGCTTAAATTAAACGGTATTACAATTTAACTTCTATAAATACATTACAGCAGTAAATATGTGATATCCTTGAAACGTTATTCGTTTATTGTAAGTGACTTAAAATTTCTTCAACTGGACTTTACTGCCTTTGTTATTAGACCCCTGAAGTATAGGGTGCATATCGTAGTATAAGAATAAAACAACAACAAATAACATTTTATTACGTTTATGTTTGTTAAAATATAACTGTGCAGCGGACTCTAGGTTCACAGTTAAATGCGCAGCGTCTCGGCATTTTTGTAGTTGGAAAAACCGCACAACACTAAACACTAAAAGTGTCACTATCGCACACTGATAACAACAGTTTTCGATGGGAAGATTAATTCACACAAGGTGGAGGAACACAGAGCTCGACTCAACGCACTTACATAAGACCTTCACAGCCGAAAAATATACAATATAGGACGAAAAACTACAAACGTGCGCACGCACGGGCGAGATGTAGTCGCCATTTTGTGACTGACTTACAAATCCAATGTTTGAATCATAGTCTTTAACCGACATATTTACTAATTTGTATTTTATGACATTTTTATGATAAAACAATTAAAATGAGAATAAAATATGATTCTAGATAAATTAAAAATATAAAAGTGTAGATAGGTAAGAACTAACACTAAATAATAAATTAAAAATGCCATCTTCTACGATTGATTTATAGGACAAGCAGGGGGGGGAACACTGCCCAATATCTTTCCTATATCCAAAGATAGGACTGACATCTGTGTTTTTGGCCCCGTACTTGTGTTGTAAATCAATCGCAAAAGACGGCGCTTAAACAAATTTTAATTTATTATTTAGTGTCAGTTCTTACCTATCTATACTTTTATATTTTTAATTTATCTAGAATCATATTTTATTTTCATTTTAATTGTTTTATCATAAAAATGTCATAAAATACAAATTAGTAAATATGTCGATTAAAGACTGATTCAAACATTGGATTTGTAAGACAGTCACAATATGGCGCCTGCATCTTGCCCGTGCGCGCGTTTGTAGTTTTTCGTCCTATATTGTATATTTTTCGGCTGTGAAGGTCTTATGTAAGTGCGATGAGTCGAACTCTGTGTTCCTCCACCTTGTGTCAATTAATCTTCCCATCGAAAACTGTTGTTATCAATGTGCGATAGTGACGCTTTTAGTGTTTAATGTGGTGTGGTTTTTCCAACTACAAAAATGCCGAGACGCTGCGCATTTCACTGTGAACCTAGAGTCCGCTGCATAGTTATATTTTAATAAACATAAACATAATAAAATGTTATTTGTTGTTGTTTTATTCTTATACTACGATATGCACCTTATACTTATTGTATTTAAATTGTTTTGTTTGGATCTATTTTTGTAACATTCTACTTGTTCTATTTGCAATTTTTATGTTACAAAAATACGATTGATACAAAACAATTTAAATACGAATTCTGGATTATAAAATACATAATATAAATAGCTATAGCTATGTATAGAAGGATTAGTTCGGGGCCAAAAGTTCAGATGTCACTGTTTCAAATAGGGTTGGCTGAAATTGGCCATAAGAGGGCTCTCTTTTCCCTATGTATTACTTTACTCTTTGAGCACAAGTACGGGGCCAAAAACACAGATGTCAGTCCTATCTTTGGATATAGGAAAGGTATTGGGCAGTGTCCCCCCCCCTGGTCATAGAATACATATTATCCGTATATATAATGTACTCTTACTCTGTGCATATTATTAATATCTACGTAACTCGGTGTGAATCGGCATGATATAATGTGAAATGTGATTAATCTTATTGATAATCATCTTATGAAATTTAATGACGTAATTTTTTAAATTACTATTTGCGTTTATTTTGGCAACACTGTATGACTAAAGCATAGATTAGTACAACTAAAGTGTATGACATTCACTGCCCCAGAAATCATTTAGGCGAGTCCCAAGTCAGCGAAGGTTTAACTGTATGCTCATCAATAAGTCGTCAATACGGATTAAGTATAATGTTTACGTGTATCATACTGTGATAATACCTAGGATATGGCACACAATTAAAATAAAGAAAAGCCTTGAAAATGCTATCAATTGGTATTCTTCAAGGCTTTTAGCGAGACGTTCATCTATTATGTCTTTTTAGGTTTATTTCCTTAATAAGTATTTGTTTATTTATTCAGCCATTCGAAAAGAGTTTAAACAATATGATAATAAATGCATCTGCTATATAACTATAAAAACATTTGGTAAAGTTAACACTTTTAGTGGTAAAAACTTAATAATAGGATTATGCCGAGTATAAATATCTAAAGTAAGGGAAGTCTAAAATAAAAGAGTACACTACTAATACTGTGATAATTGGTCCGAGGCTAATACAATGATAAATACTGTGCAGACTATATATTTCATCAAAATTAAAATAATATTGGTGCAGGTAACACTGTAATACTGAAATGTCAATAAGTCTGTGTTTAGTTTGGTTGTAAATGTTGTAATATTTATTTGTCGTATAAATAAAAACGTAGTAAATCGAGTGTTTATAAATAAGTGTATTGTGCTGGTTGTTTTTTCGTGAATACGTGCTGATGATTTCTACGTCGCCAGGCCGATTTTAGAAGTATGTACGACAGTACATGCGGCGCTGCTGCCAGTGGGCAATGCGGCAAGTCGCAGCCCGACGGCGACGGGCCGCCGCCGCGCGAGCCTCCACCAGTACCCCTCGAACGTGACTACAGCGGTTTCGACATCGTAAAAGCTACCCAGTACGGCGCCTTCAGCCGTGTCAAAGAGCTCGTCGAAGCAGGTTGGGATGTGAACCAGCCAGATCATGAGACTGTGACTTTGCTGCACTGGGCAGCAATAAATAACCGGCGTGAAATCATTCAGTACTTGTTGACGAAGGGTGCCACAGTAGATGCCATCGGAGGCGAGCTGCAGTCAACACCCTTGCACTGGGCGACTCGTCAGGGTCACCTTGAGGCAACTGTGCTGCTAGTGCGTGCGGGTGCTGACCCTACGCTACGGGATGCTGAGGGCTGCGCATGCTTGCATCTGGCGGCGCAGTTCGGGCACACAGCCGTAGTGGCGTACTTGGTGGCTCGTGGTGTTCCGCCTGATGAGCCAGACGCGGCTGGCATGACACCGCTCATGTGGGCGTGCTGGAAGGTATCTGCCGTGGATCCTGCGCGCCTGCTGCTGACACTCGGTGCCTCCACACGACCTGCCGACCGCTCGCACGGAAACACGGCGCTGCACTGGGCCATCCTTGCCCGTAACACCACCGCCATATCAACACTTATCCTATATGTCAGTGAAGTAGTATTATACATTGTGATAATTTCAACTAATGATTGTGTTATTGTAATATTATTTTCTTTAATGGTCAGGGAGATGCTAGTTTGGATGTACCTAACTTGCGAGGAGTCACACCCCTTGCGATGCTACAGACCAATGCAGACTCACTGTGGGTAGGCTCTAAAGTATCAGATAAAATAAAGGAGCACACATTTGCTGCAAATAAAAAGAATATATTTAGAAGATTGACATATGATAAGGTAAGATTACAACTGTTTGTTTCATACATAATATCTCTGGTATCTCTTTTATCCTTAGGAAATTCCCTTCATGAGACAATAGATAAACATCGTTTTAAAACATTTCATGCTACCTTAATATTTATTTTAATAGATTATCCTAGACTTGTTATTGTTACCTCTACTGTCATCATAAAACCTAATTTATGAACCTGTCAATTACTGGAATGCCAGAAATAATTGAAATCTTATTTTGTCTGGCCACTGATGTGCCGCTGTAACTCAATCGGTTATTAGTTGGATTTACCGTTGTGGGCAAAATAAAAAAAAGTATTCTGTCTGGGCAATGAAGCCTAAACACTGATATAACCATTATTTTATCATAGTTGGCTTCTTGCAAAATCTGATTTTTTAAATAATAATTTTATCAAGAACACATGAACATATCATTGATTCCTGAAGGGCTTCATAGAGGTATGGTACTTGTTGAACACTGTTTATAAATACGTTTAGAGAAGCTGTATGTCAGATGCTACTATGCATAGAAACACTTCTGTATGTACAAATTTAAGTCTCGACTAGTTTAGTATTTAAAGATTTGCCAGGTTAGTCAAATCTTCAAATACTAGACATAATTAAAACCCTATTGAATCCTGCCATTGGTATGCCGCTGTGACTCAATAGGTTAATTAATTTAATGTAAAATAATATGATTTAATTTACATTGTTTATAAACTGCCTCTATGCTAGGCTAGTATTTTATAATATGCAAGTCAGCCCATTGTTATCAAAGCTATGTAAATGGTTACACATAACTATTTTAATTATTGAAATACTAATGAGCGTGTCGTGCAAATGATTTGCCTCAAATGGCTATTGTGTTAGTTGTAATTTAGGCTCATGTTCAATGTAAGTTTAAATTTCTGGGTCAGAAAAAGTGTTAATAACATTTTTCTGTCAGGATAATCAGTAGTCTGGAATGGAGTTAGGAAGTGAGGCTAAAGTAGAAGCCTATTATTATGTAAATAATAAATATATAATATGGAAATCATTATTTGTTATCAACATGTGTAGCAGTATAGGTAGGCAGGATTAACAGTGTAATATATCACTGAGTATATTTGAATATTAAATATCTAATTAACACAAAATAAAATGGAATATAGAAATAATTTACAAAATAAAAAGAGAAATTTGTCAGGTAACCTGCTATTATTTACTTTATTGGGTCATTAAACAGTTAAATGTTAAATTTAATGCAAACATTTATTTAAATACATTTAAATCATTTGAAAGATTGTATAGTTTTAATGATTTGAATATGATTCAAATGTATTTAAATATGATTTAAATGTATTTGAATATACACTATTATTTAGAATGCTCTAACTGTTGATTAGGTGTGTATTAGTAATAAGATAAACTAATATGGAATATAGAGTTAATGTCACCAAGTCATGATTAGATATTGGAAGCTCTTATAGTCTGTGACAATATAAAAATTGAAATTTTAATGCAATTGGTTTGGTATGTATAAATGCCGAATATTATTATACAGAATGTCCGGTAATTAATGGATGACCTTGAAATGTCTTATAATAGAAATTATGGCTGTTCAGAAAAAATAAAGAAAAAAATCTATCCTAACTACTACCTAAGATATGATTTTTTTTAAGTACCATGTTTAACTTTCTTGTACACTACGAGCAAAAATGAATGACTTCATCGGTTTTTTGTTGTTTTATTATTAAACACTAATTATGTAAAGTGTCATACTTTGACACATACTAATTGCATTAATTTTGTTAGATGTTCTCGCGGTATCACCCGCGTTTATCGTTACTGCGCCGCCCCCGTGGGTCGTAGCGTGGTGTTGCCTATAGCCTTCCTCGATAAATAGGCTATCCAACACTAAAATAATTTTCAAATCGAACCAGTAGTTCCTGAGATTAGCGCGTTCAAACAAAGAAACTCTTCAGCTTAGTATTGATAGTAAGATTGGTTAGGATTTATTAGCACGACCACATGAAACATTTTCAGTTTACTAGTAATATAACATGTTGCCGTACAGAAATTCCGGTGGTGGTGCGTGGTGGTGATGCCGTTCGTGGCGTTCTACCTGACGGGGCTGGTGCTGGAGATGGACGCGCTGTATCTGCTGAAGGCCTTCCTGCTTGTCTGCTTCTTTGCACTACTGCACTTCCTCAGCAGCTTGCTGTTCGACGATGATCTCAAGAACATATTCCCACTCAGCGTTTATCTCGCTACAAAGGTAAGCTTATAACATGTACACTGCAATACCTATATTATTCTATAAGGAAAAAAGAAGAATTTTATAACTTTTTGATGTTACCCTGGTTTTACAAGCATAAGGCTGTATGATGGTTGTTGTAGCCTATTAGTTCCCAAAGTGGTCCAGGTGGACTCCCAGGGATCCACGGGATACTCGACGGGGATCTACGTTGGCGTGACAAAAAAAATGCATGGGATGCACAATTTGTAAGCGGGGTCCACGAAAATTTATTTGCTTTCTATTGACTTGACTTCACCGACTGTTTGAGAAGCTCAGCGACTGTTTCTTGTAAAAACTTGCATATTCAGTACCAGTGGTTTTTTCGATTTTTCGGTAAAGAATTACTAAAAAAGAAGGTCAGACCGCCCACCGTGGTAAGTTCAGATACGAGAATTTCTAAAAACAAAAAAAGGTCAGCCCGTAGAGATTTGATTAAAATTTTTACTTGCATGAACTTGTTTAGCTGCAAGGGGTCCACCGGAACCAGCTAAATTTTGAAAGTGGTCTATGAGAAAGAAAGTCTGGGGATCTCTGTTGTAGCCTATGAGCAATGCAACGCTCGCAGGTTGCCACCTTTCCAATAAGACGTTATTGTGCTGCTAGAGCAATGCCCAAATGGCCATTCTCAGGAACACGACACAAGGTTCTTTGACCCCACAAAATGAAATGGCGAAATGTGAATTTAATTGCATCTGCATATCCCCTCGTAGATATAGGCATGAAGCGTATTTATGAGCAGATTGTCTGCCTACGAGGAACGTTGTCTACACGAGATTTTAAGTAGCACACAAGTTGATTACCAAAGACAATAAATACTTTCAATCTTCTCTTCTCTCTAGCCTGTATTATTCCCAAGTCACTTGGGGTCGGCTTTCTAGTCTAACCGGATTTGACTGGATATCAGTTTTTACACGGAGCGACTGCCATCTGACCTCCGCAACCCGAAGGCTAACGATAACCTAAGGCTAGACCAGTGTCAGGATATTAGAGGGCACTGACTTCGAAATAACGACTGCCGACTGAATGTTCATGGCAGTCGGGACCGACGGCTTAACGTGCTCTCCGAGGCAAGAGCACGTTAAGCCGTCGATAATTGTCAATCATACATACATACATACATAGATTCACGCCTGTTTCCCAGAGGGGTAGGCAGAGACTACGGATTTCCATTTGCTACGATCCTGACACACTTCTCTGGCTTCATTCACTTTCATCACATTTCTCATACACGCCCGTCGGTTCAAGGAGCTCTTAACCTGGCCTTTGTCCAGAACGCCTCCGATCTGGTCGAGAAACGTTCGCCTAGGTTTTCCTCTTGCGACTGTTCCATTCACACTAGCCTTATAAACTTTCTTAGTCAGTCTTTCTTGTCAATCAATATGCACATAATTTCGAAAAGTCATATATATTCCGAAAGTCAAAGGTGCGCGACGTGGGTTCGAACCCGAGACCCTCTGCATTGCAGTCTGTTGGTCTCCCCACTGAGCTATCGCTGCTAAAATGTTATTGTAGTGTATGCTGTAATACTTTCAATATTTGTTAAAAATTATGTTGATGTTGCCTAATGTTGTCAAGAAAATCTTAATAGAAGCCCGGAGTTCAGAAGGACACCTTCTTGCTTCTGTAATCATGTAAAATCGTTGGTCCAGCGCCTGATCTGTTTTCGGGCGCGGGATAATACTAGTGCGGGGTAGAGAATCCTACGGCTCGCCTGATGGTAAGAGACGCTTGCTATACTAGGTGTATTCTTCACGCGTTGTCTCTTCTTGGTATAATATACATAAATACACCTGGACCTCTTCATACGTGAGCTTTGCTGTGTTCTCAGGTGTGGTTCTACATAACGTGGGTGGTGTTCGTGATGGGCACGGTGGGTGCTGGCGCGACGTTGATGTTCGGGCTGTGCTCGGGCGCGCTCTGGTACACCTTCCTACGCTCGTGGCGAAGCGACCCCGGCGTCATCACCGCCTCTCGGCAGGACAAGTTCCGGGTATATGATCACTCTTATCTTTAGTCTATAATATTGTAATTCAGTTCAGTCCATATGTTTTTTGTGTAGCCACTCCGCTCAGACAAAGAAAACATTGCAAACGAAAAAGTTACGACAAATGTCAACAGATGGTGATGTACACAATCAGACACTTTGCCATATAATCCTGAAACGCGCAAGCAAAGTTTTTACAGCGAGTTACTATTATACATATTAAGTGCTCAACATCAACCGTTGGGCTGTAGTTTGCCTAACCTGGTCGGATAATCCTTCCTTTGTGTTAGAGGGATACCACATTCCTCCACAGTGGCTCATCACTTAGTACCTTTTGTTGGTAAGCCTGGTAAGTCCAAGGTGGTGAGTCAGTTCTGAGAGGTGAGTGTGTGCCGTGGTGCTCGTTGCAGACGATCATCGAGCTGTCGGAGTCTTCCCGCGGTGGGTTCGAGCCGGCGCGCTTCTGCTCGGCATGCCTGGTGCGGCGCCCGCTGCGCTCCAAGCACTGCTCCGTGTGCAACCGCTGCGTCGCCAAGTTCGACCACCACTGCCCCTGGGTCGGCAACTGCATCGGTGAGTATGTACACCCGCTGTCGATGTGCTCCCCTGTCAGCTGTTCCGTATTAATGCATCCTCACCTATTAGGCTGGTTTTCTTCTCATGATGATCGTCGGTGCCTCGCTTCACCCGCTTCGCAGCCAATGACCATTTTTGTTTCACGCAGAAACCACGTGCCTTTAACCATATCGACCCTTCGAGGATGAAATGTTGTAAGAGCCATTTTGGCGAAAATAAGGTATTGATAACCTTATGCAGTTTTTCGAGCTGCGTCGAGCTGTGTATTTAAAATGATGCTATTAAAAAAAAATACTACCCAGAAAATACCCCAGCATATAAACCTTTTATTTTAAAAATAATGGTGTAAATAATACTTAAACTCGCCACAAATTCTGTAAAATATATAATTCTAAAATTGTTAAATATAAAGAGCTACAATGCAATGTTCAAAAAAATTAAAAATATTAAGAGTAAAGTTAAACTAAGTTTTTGCTTTTGACTCTTTTGGAAGGTAGGTGTTTCATCATGAGAGGATCGATATGTAGCCGTGAGATTGGCATAGGTAAATCTTGAACATTATGTCAGTAAATCGCGTGTATCGATGTGACCCTAAAGCTACTCAGGCAGACCGATCACCGCTAACCGGCTCCAACTTCCAGCGCCAGCGGATAGCGTGACAAGAAATCCATCCTTACCATGTACTTGCAGGCGCTAAGAACCACCAGTACTTCATCGGGTTCCTGGTAAGTCTACTGGTGATGTGTTGCTGGATGCTGTGGGGCGGCACGCAGTACTTCCTGGTCGAGTGCTCCGCGTCGCTGGACGGGACGCCGGTGGACATAGTGCTGGATTGGTCCCAGTGTAACGCGTGGTTGGCCTGGGTGATGCTCAATGCGGCCTTCCATTTGTTCTGGGTCACCGTGCTCACGTGCTGTCAGATGTATCTGGTATGTGACCTGGTATTTTACATCTTTATTCATAAATTCCCTTCGTTTCCACCATGTTTTCCAAGGAATTAGCAATTTTACAAAGTATGTTAATAATTTGACCAAATAACAACATGAACAGACTATTGCGAACAATGGTTGAGTTGAATTTACCACAATATTACATTTATTAGAATTGTAAGCGCCGCACCGCGTTCGGTATGTGGAGCTCCTAAGGGTTTAGTCGTGGGTGGCCGCAGCCGCCTAGCGGTTAGTTTAGTCGTGGGTGGCCGCAGCCGCCTAGCGGTTAGTTTAGTCGTGGGTGGCCGCAGCCGCCTAGCGGTTAGTTTAGTCGTGGGTGGCCGCAGCCGCCTAGCGGTTAGTTTAGTCGTGGGTGCCCGCAGCCGCCTAGCGGTTAGTTTAGTCGTGGGTGGCCGCAGCCGCCTAGCGGTTAGTTTAGTCGTGGGTGGCCGCAGCCGCCTAGCGGTTAGTTTAGTCGTGGGTGGCCGCAGCCGCCTAGCGGTTAGTTTAGTCGTGGGTGGCCGCAGCCGCCTAGCGGTTAGTTTTGCCTACCGATTATATTATTTTATATTAGTTATAGTCGGTCGACTCGACTCGTTGAGTTCGATTCAAAATTGACTACCTTACTTTATTTATTTATTTTAAGGTACATCAACAACATACATACACAAAATAGGTTTACATAAGAAGCTGAAAATAAAAACTTATATGAATATCTATTATAGATGTACACAACATTTTCTGTACAGAATTATAAAGAATAAAAATTACTTAGTTCGAGCCGAGTTGCAAATGTGAAACTATTCAGTAGACAGCTATGATCAGAATGATATCGTGCCAGCATAGGACACGGAAAGATCATTCAGGTGCTCCTGTTCATCCTGTAACGACCCGGTATCTCTAGTTAATTAGGTACACGCGGGCTGCAAAAGCTGCACTCAAAGAAACAATTGTTTACAAATAATTCAATACGTACGTCATCGGCATGGCGGCTGTGTGATATTGCATATCTAAGAATCTACTCTCTCTCTACCGTCTACCCATTAATTGCATGGACTGTGTGCTCACCCGTCTTTCTGATTGAACAGTTATTAGTTAATAAGGTATAAACTGTTTGAGCAGTGTTCAAACAGTTTCAGCCTTAAACATAGGTATCGGTTCTGTTCATGATTAACTTTTTTCACGGCGCACACACGCAGTGGAGTATTAGTAAGGAGCGCCCGGTTGTGTGACAGGTGGTGTGCCTGGGCATGACGACGAACGAGCAGCTGAACCGCAGCCGCTACCGGCACTTCGTGACGCGCGGCGGGCGCTCGCCCTTCACGCGCGGGCCGCTCAACAACTGCGCCGACTTCTTCGGCCTCCGTCTCTGCGGGCTGGCCTCGCCGCGCGCGCGCGACTGGGCCGATCCCGCCCCGGCCGACGACGACGCCGAGCCCGACGCCGACACGCAGCCCATGCTGCGCCGCGACCACCACTACGTGTGAGCGCGGCCCAGCGCCGGGCCCGGGGACTTCGTGTAGCCGCGCCCGGCGCCCCACACATGTATGTCTCGATTGCTACTACTGTGTGTACTATACATCCTTTCATATACATAGACCTTTTCAGTATGGCTGCAGCAGTTTTGTTTTTGGAAGTTACTTTTAATGTGTATAGACAAGGGGTACCTATTGCTTGGCGCCCGTGCTGCGGTGTACACCGGAGGATGCTACGACAATCAAACCATGGTTTGAAATCGCGGCGTCGCCGACGCGTTACTGACGTGAAAGAGATTTCAAGACCCGTTGAGTACCTATTTGTAATAGGTATTTGTATAAAACTCGACCGGAATCGAATAACATCGAAACATTAGACAGTTTTTAAAAAAAGTTGTGAGCCGTCACGGGCAGATGTGAAACATCGAAATTATTTTGTACAAGTAATATGCATAAAAGAACAGATTACGACAGGAACTAATATGGCATAATGTAAAATATAGCGTGGCGACGCGTCGCCACGGCATGCGTCGCCACGCCAGCAATCGGTTTTACGTGCGGCTATAGATGTGTCACATCAAAAAATAAACGGTTTTACACATTCCATTCAATCTCCAAATAACAATTCTTAAACTATTTTTGAGTTGAGATGCTATTCGATTTGTGTGGTGTATGTTATTTTGAATAACACAAATTGTTATGTTGTTTATTGTATTATTACTATTTTTTCTGTATTACAAGCTTAGTAATCCGATGGAGCGAAGGGCTTAACCTTTTCTTATATATTAATATTTGTGTTCATAAATATTTGTGTGAAAGCGTGTGTGTGTGAGAGTGTATGTTCACCGAACACTGGTGGCAACTCGTAAAAATGGTGGATTTAAGAACCGATGTATGATATATTCTTGTTGATATTTTTATACAATACTCATTTAATTGAATATAGCTTTTATCCTATCGGTATGATAACAAATACAGGTATTTCTTAGAAATAAGAAATACCTGTATTTGTTAAATGTAAAATGAATTGTAGTGTTTTTCAAACCGAACTGTCGTGATGCACTGCATACATTTTTGTCATTTTGTAAAATAATTTATTAGTTCAATTTGAAATGAGTACCTATACTTTGTAACATGTACTCAAAGTACTCTTAGGTTCTGCACATTTGTAGAATTGTCAGTGTAATATAAACAATGCCAGATTTAGAGGTTTGGAGGCCTCGAGGCAACAAAGGAGTGGAGGCCCCCCGACCCCAAATTATTTTCCAAATAAAATGGTAAATTTTTTTCAGTCTTGTTTTCCAATAAATAGTTTATTGTGAACCTAAGTATATCAAATATCAAAGGAAAAGTTGTTTACTAGTGTTCACTAGTCTGATAATGTTTTTTTTTTTCTGAATTCTATTGTGGAGGCCTCGGGGCTGTAGCCCAGGTTGCCCTCCCTTAAATCCGGCCCTGAATATAAATAAAGGCTCTTTACCGCGTTCAGTATAATGCGGTAGTGTTCAAGTCTGCCATTGAGTGCGTGCCACCCGGCTTGAGTTCATAAGTCGTCACGTGTGACGTGCAGCTACGGAACACAATGATGTGATCTTGTAGCAAGCTTACTTCATATTTATTTGTATATAGCGATGATCACAGTGTGTTGCAGCCATCGCACGACATGCCGCGGAGTAGAAGCTTCGCCGCCAGAACGATTCGATCGGGTAGTTCTGCAAGCCCGTTCGGATTGCGGCTGAACCATGTGCTTGTGTTGCACTTAGAGAGTATGTATACGTTGAGTATATAAACTGACGAACAATTACCTGACTGTATATTATTTTAGTACAATTTATCGTGTTGAAGGTGATAAACACTAAATTCTAAGGTTAGCTGTAAAATATATTTTAAGAAACCAAGCTTCCTTCTTCTACTATCGTCCAATCTTTAAATTCCAATATTTATATAACTACTTACATACTAAACAAATGTTTTCAATCGTTGGACATGAATACAATACTATTATTATTATTAGACTATCACTTATATTTATAATGTAATGATTAAACTATAATGTATGACGCAACTATTAGCTACTAGGTCGGAAGGCCAATTCCCGTAATAACATCACTTCCAAATAAAGTGCCGGTTTAGTATCGTTTTAAAGATGAGCGGCAGTTGATCGAACCTAAAACTGACAAAAACATAAAAATCTGTGCGCAGGTACCGAAATGAACGTATAAACTGATATTGAAATGAGTCTAACTTAATCGAAATTTAACCAACATTTTCTAGTTTTGTGTCTGCGTGGATACCCACGTTTAAATATTGACTGTTTTGTTGCATATTAGCGAATTCAAACACGTGACATAAAATAAATAAATCTATTAATCTGTTTATAAAATTAATAATTATCCAATGTTGTTAACCATTAAATTATTGTAATAACTAATTAAGACAACAATTTCTTTATATTTTTGTCTATGACAGGATTGACAGGTTTAGTTCGCCATCGATAATAATAGATATATTCAAGTCATAATCCACTAGTTTCAGTACCTATAACCTCTATCTAGGTTCAGACTACATTGAAATCGTACTAGCACCGAACAGAATACTAATTTTATGTAAAATCTAAATTTAATTCGATCATCTTTCAATCATGATGTGTATCAATTACGAGAATTGGCCTTCCAGTCATATATAAATTATTATTTTATATATATACATACATATATACTAAAATGGCAAGCAAGGCTAAAGCATTTATCCCATTAATGCCATAGACACCTTTATTTTTTCAGTCTCACTACACAGTTATAATATTTTTGAACTTCTTGATTTTCACAATTCAAACAGATAACGATGTTCTAATCTTGGACCAGACTAGGACTTGTAAGGCCACAAATCGACAGCCGAGTATTTTAGAAGCTATTTGCAGAAGGTTACCGCCATTTTGCTTATATGGTTAGCAAGATGGTGGCTACATTGGATAACCGTGCAGATTGAATTGTCTGCGCGCGATTGTGAATGGCTATTCAATAACGGACAGGGCGCTCGGATACTTTTAATGTTCCGTACATTCTCATAACTAATATTGAAGGATAAGAAGATGTGGGTTCCTAATGCGAGATGTTTTAAGTTAACGCGATCGAAACGTTTACCGCGTTCGGCTCTCTGATTGGTTAAGAGCTTGGAGCGGACCAATCGGCAATAGCGGTGCTTGTGAGCTTGAGTTACCGAGCAACACTCGATTACTCACACAAACAAGGGTGCCTAGTGCGAGTTTGTTTTACGTTAACGTGATCGACACGTTTATAACGTTCGGCGCTCCGATTGGCGCGCTCCAAGCTCTTAACCAATCAGAGAGCCAAACGTGGTAAACGTTTCGATCGCGTTAACGTAAAAACAACTCTCACTAGGCACTCAGGTGTCCAAACCTTGGGACTCTAGGTGTAATTGTTTGCCATTTTAGTAGTATAACATGTTTAGTTGACATGGCGTCGCCTTAAGGTGGGTCTACGCTCGAGGAACCGAGCACCAGCTGTGCACAGGCCGAGCACATACTCGCGGTGTCAAGTGTGGACGTACACGAGCCTAGAACAATCACTGTCCTCGAACGTAGTGAGCGAGATGCAAATCGCTTTGGGTTCGTCAAAAAACCGACAGTAGGCGGAGCGAAGTCGAGCACGAACCAAACGCTTGAAGCGTGCTCGTTCGATGCTTGTAAGTCGGTCCACACTACACGAATTTGTGCTCGGTACGTCTAGCGTAGACCCACCTTTAAACACATCTTCTGAATGTCATATAAAGTTTGAACAAACATTTTTATGGCTAGTTTTACAACTATCAAATAGAAGTTATCCGAAAGATAAATCGCGTGCTGTCTTACTTGTTAGATCAAAGAAGAGACATGGCGAGACTTTTATCTAATAGATAAATGCTATTTGGGGGTTGTGGAACAGGCCCTTAGAGGTCCCTATATTTAACGGGTAGTATTATAAAATTACAAATGACAGATCGCCGGTACGATTCAACTTACCTAATAATAATTATATAAACGCGTTTCTTGTGTGTACGCTTTGTTAAAACTATATGATGTATAAAGTACTTATAAATTATTTTGTATCACTTATTCTTAAATATCTTTACATAATAATACGATATCAAATATAAGAGCTTACGATAATATCACTGTTTCTGTAAGACGCTGTAGTATAGAGACAAATCGAGAAAGAGATTAAGTGGCACGTATTGGTTTAGGTTGGTACCGCCGCATACGGTTCACAGCTCTCGTTTAATTCAAACGGCTTGGTAGTCGTTTCGCACAAATTTATTCTCACATATCGTGCGAATAGACACTTTTTTAAAATAATATTTTTTTATTGTCGTTTCGCACACATGGAATATATTTTCGTGCGAATCGTTCCCGTCTGAAAACGCAGGTGTCCATTCGCACGTTTCATATTTTTAATAAGAAAAATATCGAATACGATTCGCACGAAAATATATTCCATGTGTGCGAAAGGACAACAAAAAAAATTATTTTAAAAAGTGTATTTTCGCACGATTATTGCGAACAAATTCGTGCGAAACAACTACTAAGCCATTCAAACATTTTTGGGTACATATATAAAGTTCGTATGTTGAATAATGTTTGTTTGAATTTTTAGCATCTACATAATCAACAATTTTGACTATCAAATTAATTGTTACAAATTAGGAACCTTAGGAGTGTGATTGATCTTTTTGTTACATGCTAGGTAAATATGAAACTCAAAATTATATATGCCGGCATTTATTAAGATTATTATGTCATTGCGTACGAGTTCTTCATCTGAGTTGCAGAGGAAACCTGCTGAAATGAATTGCATTTAATTCCTTTTTGCTGATCAGGCCTGAAATATTTTTAAAGTATTCGACGTTCTCCTTACCAAATTGTTAAAATATTCATCGTTATTATTTATTATTTACATACTTAAAATTTCTACGCCTATTTGCCGGGGGCTTAATCATTCAGACACAAGAGATTTTTTATTATGTCTGGTATTATAAGACTTGAAAGATTAATATAATTAAGCCAGGTAGATTACGAACGACATATCTCTCTTGTTTCTTCTACCCTGAGCGCAGTATTTGATATTAATATTGTTTTAATTCATGTCTTATATACATTCAAGTCGGGAGATGCAATATTCATATAGGTAGGTACGTAGGAAATTGTTGTCGCGTTAACTGTGAACGTAGATCCACGTTGCGGCGGTCACGTAGCATCGTAGCGCACGTAGCACATGCCTCGTAGTACTCGTAGCGACCAGAAGGCCAATTCTCGTAATCTTCGGTAAACGTCTGAACCACCGGCATATTCAAAATAACAGTTTTTTTAATATCCATAAACAATTGATTCCAAAATGAAGTTTTAATACTCGTAAAATAAATTGATCTATAAATCAGTCTACGTATGTATAAAATTAATTATTAAGTAAGTACCCAATTTGACATCTTATAAATCAATTATTACAGTGAGATCTTTGTAATTACTCGCAATTCAGGTAGTCTTAGATTACAAACTGTCAATTTTCGAAATTTTGGTTTACTATGACTTATGACTGGTGAGATTGGTTAACTTGGTTTGCCATCGACGGTAGACTCAAAATTGATCATATTGAAATATTGGATTGAGATAGTACAGTAATTAAACACCAATTTTTAGTCGATACAAAATGTTATCTCAATTTGATCAATTTTCATTCATAGTATGAATGGATTCCGAGAATTGGCCTTCAGATCGCCGCGTATTGCTGTGCAGTCGCTGCGTCGCTAGGTGCTTGTAAAGAGAACGAGGGAAGACTATTTTTCTCCTCTTCTAATTAGATATTAACGTGTATAGAACAAAACTATTGTATTATATAAAACGAAACCAAAATGCATTTAATGTCAATAAATACCTAATAAAGTTAAATGCTGTTTTATTTACCTACATTTAATGAACGTGTACAAATTATAGGTATATGTGGTTAACAGTTACGTAACAATCTATACTAATATTATAAAGCTCAAGAGTTTGTTTGTTTGTTTGAACGCGCTAATCTCAGGAACTACTGGTTCGATTTGAAAAATTCTTTTAGTGTTGGATAGCTCATTTATCGAGGAAGGCTAGGCTATATAACATCACGCTACGACCAACTGGGGGTGACGCCTTCGGTGGCGAATGGGATATTTGTTTTGGGTTATGGGTAATGCTGGGGGTGGCGAATGGGACTAACCCATACAAGGTATCTACTTTTATGAAATTAAATATCTTATTTAAAAGTGCTGTACGAGATTCTAGCCAATGACTGAATTATTTCGAATCTATTTCAAAGGAAACCAGGTATCATAATGGACGACGGCTGCGGGCGCGGCGCGTGGGTGACAGGCGAGGCGGCTGTTGTGGGCGGCGTCACTCGTTAAATGTGGGTATCCATTACCAAGCGAGATGAAGAACTCATCGAGGATTACAATTTTAGAGACATCTAGTCCACAGAACTTAGTCTTATAATGTTATGTGATAGAGATGTACCTAACCCTAACTAATATTTTAAATGCGAATGTGAGTTTGTTTGTTTGTTATGCTTTCACGCCTTAACTACTCGAGCGATCATCATGAATTTCTCATACACGTCAGTGGTACAGAATAAATAGTACGTAGATAGGATACTTTTCGCCCAGAGAAAGTAGTGTTCCCGGGGGCGGGCGGAGGTGTCATGTAGGACTCACCTGGCTTAAAGAGAAAGATGGGAAAGATGATAGCAATGAACCTCCCGGAATAACGACTGTGAAACTTCGTGTCTTTGTGTGAGTCTGTGTGTGTGTGACACTACTAATTTTGTGTTCGGAGATATTTTGGGGAAACGGAATAGAAACGACTTACTAGCGTTGTAGTTTATTTGCGACTAAATGTACGGCGGGCGCAGCCGCGCGTCAACGGTGAAATTGCAAGTCATGCATAAAATAAACAATGTGTCCCTACACGACTAAACCTACCACGGTGTTCCTCGACAAAACAACTATAGACGGGGCCGCGCGAATCACTTGCACATGCGGCCGCGACCGCGCCGAGATTTCGGCCCGCCGCCGTATGAAACGGTAGGCCACTACACGAAGAGACCTACCCTATAGGCACTCACTCACTTATAAACCCTACTGTCTCCTCCCTAGGGGAGACGGACTCGAAACAGAGGCGCGCGTGGGAACACGCACACCACCTCTCGGACCAATTTTATGACTGTAACAAGTAGGCCCAAAGATGTAGGAAATGTGGTGATCTCCTTTATGATGACATTAAATTTATTTTTAATTTCTTTTCACATCGCTGTTTTTTATGTGCTTGCTTATTATAAAATGTATTCTAAAGTGGAACACCAGCTAAATGTTATTAAACAGCTCAGTCACATATTAAATGTTATCAGTGCCATATGGGATGGATGCCCCGTATACCAGTATTTTTTTCTTTTTCCTTTTTTTATTTATCAATGCGGTTTGTTATAAAATCTTAACACCAAGTAGCAACTGTATGCTAGTTTTAATATTACTACGGTACTACCATGTATCTGTCAGCGTCTGTGGTCAGCGTCAATAAGATTTAACCTTTTGGACGCCATTGTCACATATACGTGACAAACGAAATCTTGCCCTCAACGCTAACGTCACATATGTATGACAAAAAATGCGTCGCACCTTAACATAAAAATAAACAATAAAACTAAATAAAACATTACTTTTGTGGTTAAATAAATATTAGTGTCATGAGTAGGGTTTATTAGAAAATTTAAGACGAAAATAAAAATACAGTTGATATTCGATAAAGTTTTGGAATCCCTATACTTCTGAAGGTCATTTTACAGAAAAAGTGGCTTGGCGTCGGGGGTACGGCGATGCGTTTATACTCTGGCGTTCAAAATGTTAAAAAGGTTATAGGCTCCACTTAACACCATTAAACTGAGTTATTCCACTTATGGCATTTCTTACCTGCGTTGGCCACTGTTGGGTGGGTAGCTGATGTATTTTCAGTTCCAACGACCCATCCACCATTCATGGCAGCGAGTTGGCACACCGTGGAAGGTTTAATCGGTACCCGGGACTTTCCATCCTACCCATAAGACGCATACCTCTCCGCTCCCTTTTCCGCGTAGAGCTATGCGTCAATGCATTTCTCCACGTTAAAAAAAGACTTATGCCCATTGACTTGGTCCACTAATAGCGATCTGTGAACTTTTTGTGTTGATATCATTGACTGAGCATTAACTTGGTAATAGATATTGTTTGTGTAATGCTATTAATCGCAAAAGAACGGATTAATTGCGATCATGTGGCAACGTCTAAAGCAGCCCTGAGAACTATACTTACTAAAAACAAAAGGATGTCTGGCTTGGATTTTCTATCAGGAGAAGGTACTTCTCTAATCATGTTCAACAGGTAGGGCACGGTGGAATCATTATCCTTTAAACTAGAGCAGCACACCTAGAAAATACCTTCCAGCCTACAGAAAACTGTAGCTAAACAACCATTTCTGCGAAGAATTGGACTGCCAGGCTTGGGTTAAGAAGGAGATCTGTGCATTCGTCCCCTCTTGCAGTGCAATAAAGGCTTTTTAAAGATTATGCACACGCCTGTTGCAATAGGTACCTTAAGTGTCGCAAGCGGCCATAGTAATTATACTGACTATGACTTTGTATTTGAATCAGACTAGCTTGTTATCAGACAGGGTGTATTATCATTTGCCGTCTTATTATATAAGAAGAAATGAAAAATCTTGCTTCATTTATTTTTACCAGGCTTATTATTATTGTTTACGCCTGAAAAAAATATCACAGCAATTATATTACAAATATATTGCACCTTGTATAGCCGACTTTGAAAAAAGGAGGACGTTCTGTATTCGACTGTATATATATTTTTAGTCCGCTGTATATATATATATACTACTCAAAACAAAATAACAATAAACAATAAAGACATTAAATTGCTTAACTTATGTACCTAATTACAAAATAATGTTATTGGTTATTATAATATAGGCTAACAATTGTTTAAAATAATGATCATGAATTGTTTTTTTTAAGTTCATAATGAAATTGGCCATTTTAATGAAAAATATGAACAAAAGAAATCACCGGAAAAAGACAAAATACTGTTCTGGTCCCTTTTGTTTCTTCTTTTTAGTAACGAGTATGTCCTCCTCTCTTAGCAATACACTCCTGAAGCCTCGTATGCATACTCTGGATCAAATTCCTCACGTTTTCATCTGGAATCTCCTCCCAGGCACGTTTTAAGGCGTCAATCAGCTGCTGTTGGTTGTAGACCCCTTGCTTATTCTCTCTAACCCTTCTTTTCAATTGGTCCCACAATTGCTCGATTAGATTTAAATCCGGACTGTTAGCTGGCCATGGTAATACCTCAATATGAGACCCTTCTAGGACAGTTTGGTTCGATCGAGCTGTGTGTGCACGGGCATTGTCTTGCATCAGGGTGAATCCAGGCCCCACTCTCTGTGCAAATGGGATCACTTGAGGCCTGATGACATCCTCGATGTAACGTTCTGCAGTTACGGTACCCGCATTTAAAATAGTGAGCTTGGTTTTACCGTGTAAACTAATCCCACCCCAAACCATTACGTTGGGACCACCGAAACGGTCAACTTCGTGGATGCAGGACTCCGAAAACCGCTCGCCGCGTTGTCTCCACACACTAACACGCCAATCATCATTAAAAAATTTTACTTTGCACTCGTCTGTAAAAAGCACCTTGCCCTACTGATTAATCCCCCAGTTCAAATACTGACGGGAGAATCTTAAACGGTTTGCACGTTGAACCCTGGTCAGAGGAATTCGAACAACTCGTCGTCTTGACATTTGCTGGTCTTCGTGCAATCGATTACGTGTAGTTTGATCACTGACACGGGTACCCGTTGTCAGCCGTAGGTGGTGTTGTAACTTACGGGCCGTTACTGTACGATCACGACGAGCACTTAGTTGGACGTACCGATCCTTGTGCGCCATTGTTACACGAACTCTACCTGAACCGGGTCTCCTGGCAACACTGCCGGTCTCTTGGAAGCGATTACATACATTTTGGACAGCTCTTCGAGAAAAACCCAACTGCAAACCCACGTAACGCTGAGAACGTCCTTCTTGAATCATAGTTATGGCTCTGGTTGCTGTAATTGTATCCATGTGCCTTCGTACTGGTGGCATGATTAACGCGAGATGATAAATAAATCAATTAAAATTGAAAAAGTAAAACTTTTTCCCTAAAATAACCGAAACAAATTAAGAAGACAATCGAAGAAAAACATAGGAATAACATCCAATTATTTTTTATCTTAAAATGATGGCCAATACTTTTCAAATTAGGAACACGAACACCAGCATAAAAGAGATCAAACACCAAAGAGTTCGTAATATCAATATAATGCTACTTATCAGTTACTTTCAGTTTACTAAAGTGCACTTAAATGTAAATAAACTAGTGGCCCTTATTTTGTTTTGAGTAGTATATATACAGGGTGTAAGGGACGGTGTACCGAAAACGTTGCACAATCGTTTGTCCATAAGTACACAACTGAATGGAAATGTCAATTCAAAAATGAAACGTACGATTAAAGTTTTATGCTAGTACATTGTAATTTACACTACGCAATGTATCGCTACCAATGCAATGTGTCCGCCCGCGCTATCGTATCGCGCTTCCCGCGCACCAACGCTACGCGCGCTCACATTATCTGACGGAGCCCGGATCACCTATTTTAGTGATCTACTACAATAATAATGTAAACGTTGTGACTAACAATCGGCTTGTACAATTTTATTATTGTACTTACAAAAAATTTGAATAAACTGAATAACGTCTTATAAAATTATTCTTATACGCACATTTCGTTAATGTTTGTGTAGGTAAAAACAGAAAGCCAAATGTGTTTATAAAATAAAAAGGTAGTGTGATTTACGATAAATTCTTTGAATTAACAGTAAATTGTAAAAGTAATTAAACCTTACCTTAAGATCTCGCGGGCCTCATAAGATATGGTTCAAAATGGCTGCCTCCAACTTGTTCACAAACTTGCGCACGATTGATTGTTTCGGCGTGAAGGCGAGGCATCATGGAGGGGTCTGCGATAATGTCAGCTTTCAACTTTACAAATGCTGCCGTTATACGATTCCGCATTTCGTCCGCAGTAGTGCACTCACTGACGAACACTTTTTCCTTGATATAGCCCCACAAAAAAAAAATCCAGCGGTGTTAAATCAGGTGAGCGGGCTGGCCACGAGTGGCGCCCGAATCGCCCAATCCATCTCCGAGGAAATGTGTCGTCATGATATTGGCGCACTCTGAGCACGACATGCGGTGGCGCACCGTCGTGTTGAAACCAAATTTGAGGTAATTGAGCAAGCGGCAAATCTTCCATTTGATCCCATTCTGCGGCAAGGTCGGAACGTAACTCATCCAGGACAGTTGTCAGGTCTTGCTGTAGAAAATCCAAGTATCGGGGTCCGTTCAAGCGCTCCGGTAAAAAGTAAGGCCCTAAAATTTTGTTGTTATAGACCCCCGCCCATACGTTTACTGACCAACGCGTTTGGTGACCCGTTTGTTGGGATGCATGTGGATTACTTCGCGCCCAAACGTGCGAGTTACGTCGATTCCACATGCCATTCCGAGTAAACGTGGATTCGTCAGTCCAGATTATGTGGGATATAAAACTTGGATGTTGCCGCTGCTGATTCATCAACCACCTGCAGTATGCAATACGCCGAACTTGATCGCCAGGCACGAGAGCTTGCACTTTATGAATACGGTACGGCCGTTGTCGATCTCTGCGTAAAATTTTATGCACAGTCCAGTGCGATAGGCGAGTTCCGTGGTTACGGCGCAGAATTTTAGCGGTGGTTCGCGTACCAAGGTGTGGATTACGGTGAACGGCATCGAGAATTATCCGCTCAGTGGAAACTCTAATCGGCCTGCTGGTACCCTCCTGATGCGGTACTATGTGTAAATTATCCAGTACTCGTTGATACGTACGAGAAATCACACGACTGTCCATAGGGTGACGAGCGTCAGGATACCGCTGGATGTAAATGCGAAGCGCCAACGAAGCATTGCCTCGTGCCTCCCCGTATGCCATGAGCATTTGTCCATATTCACGTGCACTAAATGGCTGACTCATTATTTATTAGGTACAAACACAACTTTGTAGTTACACAAAAAAGTTATAAACAAAACAAAAACGTTAACAAAATGTTATGAACACAGTAAATAAACACAATTTAGTACACAAAATAGTAAACACTCGCGAATACGAGAGATTACGTCAAGTACTTCCGATTCCTGACAGTAGCGCGACCGAACTAAAGAATTCAAAAATAAATTTCTTTTGCAGTTGTAGTCATATTAGATAGGGATGAGATACATCTATCTAATTAAATAAATCCATAGTCGATAACTCTCATAAAATATTTTTATGAGAGTTATCGGCTATCGATTAATTTTATACTTATACATAGTAATAAACTGTTTATGGCTAATTCTATTAACAAATTTTTGTTACAGTTTTGTATTTTATCAGTTAAGTAAAGATTTACTAGATTACATTACATTGTATGAATCGCTGTGTACAAAAAGCTTTGTTTTAAAACAATTAGATGGTCTTTTACATTAATTATTATTAAAAGTGATTAAATAAACTCATACATGTACATTTACGATACGAAATATTAAAACAATTAATATTTTTTTACATTTAAAATGCAAATGGGTATTGTAAAGTGATAGTAGTATAACATTTAATTACAGGCTACTTTAATCCTTACAATCTTTTCAATCTACGTGACTAATTTAATAATAAATAGTGCTAACACGTTCATGTAACCTTTACTTTTAAAAGGAAAACAACTATTTTATTTATTAACCTATACCGCTTTGTTTAATACACTTTTTTCGAAATCGATCATTGATCATAGATCTTCCCTAGTTCAGTGGTAGTAGGTACGATGCGGGCGGGTTTTTACACAGCACACTATTGCCGGTGCGTAAAAAAACTTTTTTGCGTTGGTCATCGCCTTGTCCGCGCAAGATCAGCTGATTAGTTCAACTGTGTTTATTTTGTATGTTTGGATTACATAGCTGTTTTTCGGTATTATGTAGTTTTTATTGATATTATTTAGTATAATGGGTCGTTTACTCATTATGTAATCATAATCAGTTAGAAAAATGTGAAATTTTGAAAGAAAATTCGATAATTTTCCGGTGGAAAATTCCTACGTTTTCCAACTCAGAATGATGGTCCGAAGCTAGTATTTCAGTTTTCGGTGAACCGTCACTTACACCCTGTATATATATAGGTACACGTACCTACTTCAGCTTGTATGGTTATTACACATCCAAGTTTCTCAAGTTATGTAGTAGATATCACCTGTTACTACCGACGACGGCGACGTGCAATGTATTTCTAGAATTCTAGAAATGTCTGGCAGACATATGCACCGTCGTCTTCATGTAAGCGTGGGACTAGTACGTAGGTACCTATTTACTCTTATGCTTGTTAGGATAGTGTCGTTACATAGTCAGTCAGTGTGATATATGTGTTTTGTTATTTGAGAAATTACAATGCCATAGAATATTACGCAGAAAAATGATTTGCACTACGGTCATTAAGTGTATCGTTTATGTCAAATAGACACAAGAAAAAAAAAAGTATATTTCTGATACTTGGATACTCGGCTATCAATAATTTGTAATGTTTAGAATTATGTCGAACTAACTTTGTTAAGCTGTGGTGGCTGGCGTAGGTACTCCAGGGCTGCTATCTTGGACCATTGTTGTTCGATGTCTTATTGTGTGTAATCGTCATTTCTAGAGTTCATCAAGTAATAACTATAAAATATATCGGTTTCTCGATATTGATAAGAGTAAAGCTATTATTCCATAATTTGGTAATTAATAAAGTAGGTACTTATAAGCAGAGCGTCCAAGTGGCAAGAAGTTTTGGTGCAAATTGACAAAAAGAATAATCTTTGATGTTCATGTCGTGTCAAGTCATGACATGCAAAGCTTTTATATAAGGTGTTACCAATAAAACAATAGTGCGCTTAAACCGCTCAATGTCTCTTTAACGATGACTCTCATTACTCTATTATCACATACCTCTATTGTAATCGTAGAACACTTGTTCATTACGTCAATTCACAGTTGTCGACAGCAACAAAACACATTTATAAATGTTTCCTTTCATAACCCAATTTAAGAAAGTATGAAATTCAATATATAGCTTCATATTGAACTGAGCCGTGACGGTTAGTAATCGGGGCACAGCAGTGGTGACCATTCCGCTTGCTATGCGTAGGTGACAGACGGAGCAAGCGGCGACGGCCGAAGTGCGACGACTCTGTAAGTAAACACTAACGACCATGTCGAATTTAATTAGCACCTGACAAAATAATTCATGTTTAATTTACCAAGTTAATGTATGTATTAGCACAATATCATATTGGGCTTATAAACATATCCGCTGTCCATTAATTTGCGCTCACAAGTGTGGTGGGTGTGCGTCGAATGTATCGACATGGACGTATACAGTTTCATAACTACAATTTTATTCTTTTTGGTCAGTAAATATGTAGTTGCACTATGTGTGTTTTGATGGAAAACATCCCAGTGTAAACATGTGTGTGTTTGGGCGTGTGTTATGTTTGAGTATGTCTAATTGTCTACATAAAAGAAGAATTACAAATTGGACTTTGTATAAAAGAATTTCTATACTAATCACGTTATTTGTCTTCTAATAAACTAACTGGAACTAAGTTACATTTTATTTAATATTTGAATGCGAGTCCTCACAATATGATAGATGTGAAAGACTGTGCAGATGTTTGATGTTTGAAAGAAAGAAAATTAATTAATTTGGACAAAAGCAACATTAAAGCAGAAAATATAATATAAAATAAAGAGATTTTTTTTTCATATCGGACCTAGTTAAGTATATGCAAATTTAAGAAAGCCTGGTCCAGGCTTGAAGAACAATCATCCATAGAAACATCTCGATTGAATGTTTGTCACTCAATTAAACGTAAACCGTTGAACGGATTTGTATAAATCATAGATAGACTATACCTATCCCGGATTAATAGGTATATAGGATACTTTTGTTCCCGATATGCAGTTCCGTGAGATACTCGCGGGCAAAGATGCGGTCTAAAACTAGTGACTAAGACTTCCTCTTGCTGTAAATGTATTAAATACTTATTTGCATTGCAGGTGCCTCGTGCCGCCAGTTTTGAAAATGTCGGTGAGTACATTCCTGATACATTACGTGTAGAATTAATATTAACTACTCATGTACGCACATCTATATATAAAATAATTATGAAGTGTAGTGATATAATTGGGTATGTGTGCCTTATTAACAATATAATTAATTTATAATAATTATATATAATTTTGTAGAGTAGTGATATCATTGTGTATCTGTGCCTTATGAATAATATAATTATGTGTGTAATTGTACCTTAATCGATCGCCCATATTTACTTGTTATAAATTATAATTGAATATTGAATAAATTATTCAATATATACATTTAAGTAAATATTGGCTGATCCATTTTTTTATTATTTGTCTCAGATATTTTATTCACTCGCATCAATAGTTTGCGTGACCTTTTAAGATTTATGTATAGTTATGTTACTATTCTGGTTGGGTTATATTTCTGCTTTTAGTTTATTTAATTTACTCTTAACATTTTAACAATTTACTGCGGATATCATACTACCACAAAACCAATCTTGCTCTGCCCTAAATGTAGGTACCTCATAATGTCTATCTATAGGTACTTACTAATACTATAAAGAGGCAATATTTGATTTGTTTGGTTGTTTATTTGTAAGGATTTAACTCAAAAACTAAAAAACCGATTTAAAAAATTCTTTCATCATTCGAAAGCTGTATTATCACATCACCGAGTAAAGTAGGCTATATTTTATTTAAAAAAAGGTACTGATACTTAGCGAAGCCGCGGGAAAAGCTAGTTGAAAATAAAAACAAAACATAATTTTGTGTTTGTTTAATTTGCTTATCTTTCTTTTCATTTTCAGAGATTAAACTCGGTAGAAATAGGGTTATTATCCCGCTGAAAGTACCGATCTTCGTGACACGCATAAATGTCGTGAACTTAGCGGACTTGAAACTTCCTGTACCGAACCTGTTGGAACTGATCTTACGAGCACGTGCCGTCCCATCAACATCGCCACCTCCGTCACATCAATCAATACCACCGGATCGCATCGTACCGACCGAAGAATATAGAGAGCTATACTATCCCGCGCTAGGCTTACCTCCCTTCTCTTCACCATTCCAACCTTCGCCTCCCACAACGAAACCTGATAACCTGCATTCACAACCATACGACAACAATAATGAATTAGAGACAGACTCAGAGGAGAATGAAGATAGAAATGAATCCAATGACTTTAACAATTTACAAACATCGAAAATCGATTCTGCAGAACATTTACTGCGACTCAATGATACTTATAATCATTCAGAGCATGACTCGACTGTATTTCAAGATTCATCCGAAGAACCGCAGATCGACAGTGATGAACAGGACGAGTCTTTCGAATCATATAATGATCAAAATTCAGCTAATCCCATAAGCACAATAACCAGCGAAAAGGTTTCATCTGAAACAAGTCCAGCACCCTTATTCACTGAAGAAGGTATATCGTTTATAGTATTATATAGTAATGTAAAAAAACAAATAGGTTATCAACTATAGTAGTGGCATATGAAATAATATTACAGTTTTCAATAAAATAATTTCGTATCAAAGTTTAAGCCAAAATTAATTAATTATTTAATTACTTGTTCGTAGATATGTCTTCATACCCGGTAACAGAAGAGGCAACGAGATATGATACGCAATACTCAACGCTTACCTTCGTGGAGGACTCGAGTGATTCAGAAGAAGGAGAAATTAATTATGATTTCAATCCAACGTTACAGGATGATAGAACGACTTCAAACCGCAGACACGCATTAGCAGAAGACATAGTGAATTCAGAACACACACCTTCATCAATACAAGATGTTTCATATACCACACAAACGTTACTGGATGACATAGCAACTACAGAGTCTGCGATAGAGTTAGCTGAAGATACAGTGATTTCACATGTCACACAGGAGTTTCTAAAGGATGTACCCACTCCGGATTGCGCAACTGAGTTTCCAAAGTATGCAACAACTACACATCTTACAACGACGATTGAGGATGATTATGTAACGTCAGAGCCCACGACTGAGGTCACTATCATTTTACATCCAGAAATGACGAATGAATCAGAAGAAGATGAAATACCTTTGGATGAAAGATATTCTTTCGCGAAGGATGCAGAGATTTCACATAGCACATCATCTATGAAAGATGATATAATTACATCAACGCACTCGTTGATATTAGACAATGAAACAGTGAATTCATCTCCTAAGCAATCTTTACAAAGAACAACGGATACAGATTACATAACAATAGCGCCTGAACAGGACATACCAGAGCAGAGTTCTGATATGACACAAACATCGTTACCAACAATAAAACAAACAGCAGATGGGCCTGGACAATTACTACCTACAAACACACCGGCAAAGTCTTGTGACCAACCAGTACCATACACAATAACAGACAATCTAATGACATCATACTCTGACGATGATACAAGTTATATTGCAGCTGAAATATCGACTTCTACACAGTATAATGAAAAGGATGAGTCACTTTCAAAGACGGCTACAGATAAGAACAATAAACATAAGTCTGAACTGAGTTTAGCCAAATCGTCTACAGATATGACAACAAATGAATTTATAGGAACTACATCTTTGCAATATACACCAGATGTATCCTCCTTACTTGCATCTACTGACCTCCACGTGCAAGACACATCAATAGAAACTTCATCGTCTCTAGCTATAGTAGAAGATGGTTCAGAAACTTGGTCACCTGGAATATATAGAAGGTCCACTACTACTGAATCATATACCTTAAATGATTTATCCAAGTATGATACATCAACAGAAACTTCAATGTTCTCAATGTTAAATGAAGCAACAAATGCTCCTGAAATATCATCATTTGTACAATATCAAACAACGTTTTCATCTGTTTCATATACATCAACTGATTTATCTACGCAAGACAGGTCAACAATCACCGACGATCTAGTATCCTCATCTGATGCGCTGGAAACATTGATAGACACACGTGGGACATTGCCACTTATACAAACTCAATCTACGGTTCCGCCTACATCAGATACAACAACTAGTTTTCCTATACAAGAAATATCAACAATCAGTGATAGTCTAGTGTCCTCGTCTATTGCGCCAGACACATTGATAGAGACACCAGGGACATCGCCACTTATACAAAATGAATCTACGGTTTCAACTACATCAGATACAACGACTAGCTTTCCCATACAAGAAATATCAACAGTCAGTGACGGTCTAATGTCCTCGTATGATGCACTAAACACATTGACAGACACACCTGGGACATTGTCACTTATACAAACTGAATCTACGGTTCCGCCTACATCAGATACAACAACTAGTTTTCCTATACAAGAAATATCAAAAATCAGTGATAGTCTAGTGTCGTCGTCTATTGCGCCAGATACATTGATTGAGACACCTGGTACATCGCCACTTGTACAAAATAGATCTACGGTTTCGCCTGCATCAGATACAACAGCCAGTTTTTCTATACAAGAAATATCAACCAAAAATGATGTATTTTCGTCTGTTCAATATAAAACCACGACTTTATTTACATCAAATACATCAACTGATTCACCAAGAACAGCAACAGAAGCGTCAACGCCATTGTCTTCGGATCAAGACGTAGCAATAAATACTTCAGAAATATCGTCGCAAGTACAATATACATCAACGGTTTCGTCTGCATCAGTTGAGTTGCCCGTGAAGGATACATCACCTGAAACACCAGTACCACAGTCTCTTGTGTTAGACTACACAACTAACGTACCTATAACAGTGTTATCAGTAAAATCTACGCATGAGACCAAATCTGCAACAAATACAAAACTTGTTCCACATTTGTCAGTTACGCCCGCATCCTCACTGCCTGCACGAAATACAACGTCGTCGACGTCGTCGCGACCACAGCTTCATACTACCAGTATCAACAAAAAAGGTACCTTACTAATATTATAAATGCAAAAGTGAGTTTGTTTGTTACGCTTTAATGGTTTAACTACTCGACGATCATCATAAAATTTCGCTTACACGTTTGCGGGGGTACAGAATAAGAGATAGGGTACCTTTTATCCAGTAAAAGTACTGTTATCTACTAACCTAACATTAACCTACATTTATACGAGCGAACCCGCGGGCAAAAAGCAATCGTTATTCGTAGTTATACTTATAAATTCTATAGAGAAAATTAAATCATCATGAGCGTAAAATATATTATAGTTATGTATATTCTAAGAATACCATCTGTTGCAATTGTTTAATTAATGAATTGTTTTTGACATTTATTGTAATGAGTTTAACTATTCAATTTCATTTGATTATGATATGAATTATTTTTTATGATTTAATTTATTTTAATAATAGTCTAGACTTCTAAGAGTCTGTGTATTTATGTTATATGTATGTTAAATGATTGCTATAATAATAAACATTTTGCATGTCTAACTTTCGGCGAAACATGATGGACCATGTTTATAACATATATAATATTTAAATATACCATGTTTCTAGCAATAAAAAATTAACATTTGTATTCTTACATAAATATGCAAGCTGAAGCCTAGTCACGTGAAGAAAAAGTCAGTCACACATGTTGCCGTATGGGATTCAAACCTACATGTGGCTCGCCAGTAATCGTGAAATAATCACTCCGTTATTCATGCACTCTTTATTTTATACATAAACTAGAAGTTATCAGTTAATTATCTGCGTTATTCGAAACCGTAGCTTATTCTCCAGGTATCATTTAACTCCCTACGAAACTGTGTACTGTGTGGAAGTATAAACGTAACGGAAAGAAAGTGAAAAGAATATTATCGTTCTATTACAGATGCAGTAAAGAGGATCCGCAGAAGAAAGAAGCGACCCTGTGAGTATCACTCATCAATCATCATGTATCATCTAACCATCACGATAGCAAAGAATAATAACTATTATACTACCTACGTAAAAAAGCAACACGCGGTTACGTAGCAGTACGACCAGCAGTACTCTAGTGTCGTCATCATTCGGTTGTCACTTTCATCGCACATGCGCGTGAGTGAGAAGTACTTATCTTATGTTATGTGGGGGCCAGTCAGTGCAGACCGGCGACATTTCGACCCAGTGGGATCTTTTGTGTCGACACTTTCCCAATAACGACTGCCGTAGATGTTCATGGCAGCCGGGACCGACGGCTTTACGCGCTCTTCGAGGCACGGAGCAGGCGATAATTGTCAATCAATACGCACATAATTTCGGCAAGTCATCATATAACTTCTGAAAGTCAGAGGAGCGCGACGTGGGTTCGACCCCGAGACCCTCTGCATTGCAGTCTGTTGGTCTCCCCTCTGAGCTATCGCTGCTTCTATACTAGCTGATGCTGACAAATATTCTTTGAAGCTTTTATCTACACACACAAATCCGGCGTAGTGGTCGCTTCACACAAATCTGTTCGCACGAATTATATAGGTAGTGCGAAATTAGTGCAGACCGTGTCGTTTAACACTCAAATTAGTTATTTCAATACCTATGCGCGAAATGACAATTACAAAAATATTATTTCTATAAAGTGTGTCTACAAAGCCACAATTCCTAATCAAAGTGTATCAAATAAGTTGTCACATATAATTCGTCTTTTAGATGGTTTATAAAATAACCAGCAATTAGTCGCAGTCGCACACCGGCGATCAGACACAATCGATTTTTAATTATGTCTGGCATTCCATGCATTGACACTTTAATAACACTAAAAAACCTAATATGGAACAATATTTACTTGTTTCAGGTCAACATAAAAAGACAACACTACACGGTAAGTGTTACATTGCGATTATGATCAAATATATTTATTAAGAGGTCATCCCATATTGTTTGATGAGGAATTAATTTCTTTATTGTTGTTTTGAACGAAATGTGTGCCGACTGTATTAATCTTGGCCCTATCGCAAACTCTTGAAGCATTGTAATTGCATGAGCGAGAATTAGACTGCGCGTTACAGATTGTATAACTGTTTTCGCGATTTTTTTTAAATTGTTGTTTTAATTTTATGATTAAACTAAATATTAATTCAAAGCTGCCTATTTCATGGCGCAACGGAACTGAAAGCGACTGCTGTGTTAGAGGTCCCGGGTAGGATTACCGGGTCAGCCCTTTGCCTGTCAACACAGCACAACCAGCTTCATGCCTTAACACATCAGTCGCTATGTATTAATAAAGACTAGCGGTCGCCTAGTGCTCGAAATTCGACCAAAGTTTGCCTGTAAGATATTGCTGATATATGTCATTATATATTGATATATGTAACCATACTTACGCGCTTCGACTGCGTGTGTCAAATGCATGGTTGTGTGCGTGTAGTGTCTTTTCATTAATTTAATGTATTTCTAATGCACATATTATAAAAATATTAGGATTCGCCCCTCCTTCTCCATATAAATTTTAACTGTGCCAAATTTCATACTCCTCCGTCAGCGCAATTTTCGTAAAAAGGGGTAAGTACAAAGTTTTTGCTTCACGTATTGATATATAGATTTTTCGTCTAGAAATTCTTTGTAGCAGATTGTTGTTGGTTACTGTGTTACCGTGGTGACTTGTTAGTAACTGGCAAAACGTTCGCCCCTATTACGTACAATCTAAAATCATAGTTTGAAGGCCTCGATGGCGTAGTGGTTAGTGTAACCGACTGTATGTTTATCCATTGTCTAGTACCCATAGTACAAGCTCTGCTTAGTTTGGGCTAGATGGTATTGTGTGTATGTGATAGAATATTATTATGTGTTTCTCTTTCACGTGTATTTTCCTAATGCGTTTTAGGGAAAACCCGGCCCTTGGAAGGCTTACACGGGGACATGGGTCCAACATGCAGAGGCGCTTCGAGAGTTTTAATTTAGAGTGAGATGGAACACTTACCGAGACTACCACTAGCCGCGGCAAGTGTAGGAGACTATTGCTACATATGGTACCTAATAAATCTAGGCTATAGAGATGGGTGTTTGATGAGCTAGTGAATATTATTATATTATTTTTATTTTTGTTTTATATTTAGTCTCCATTTTATTTCAAAGGGGTATAAACCTGACACACGGGTCTTAGCCAAGTGTGTCAGAGGGGGAAAAGTTAAGAAGTAGATGATGCAAGAAATTTACATATTATTATTATTATAGTTGGCTAAATGTGGATGTAATGCATCTCAGTCTACTTCTTTAGAAATACAGGCGTGAGACTTACTAATAAAGACTAACCCGAAGGGTAACCTTGATTAATAAATCTCTCGCCAGGCGTTAGTACCACGCTTACTAACAGAAACCTGTAGGCGTCATAATCACCGACAGTACTTGGACCCAGAATTAGTTAAACACGAGAAAAGAGAAAGCTTCTACTATAATATTTAGCTTCTACTATAAATTATTCTACTATAATAAGACTGATGACATATATAAGTCCACATGAATTATATACGTTATCAGTCTTATTATAGTAGAATCCGCGTATTAACAGGTCATAAAGACAAGCCGAAAATGATACGAAGGCGACGCCGTCGCAGAAGACGAAGCACTACTCCGTCACCCCGTCTCACAACTCGGCGCTTTACCACCCAGCATCCAAAGACCTCGAGCCCCAACATCACAGACTCCACGTCCTTGGGTGCCAACGACTGGAACACAAACGTCACGAACTTCGCTACCCCAGGTACTAGCAGCCCACCCAGCACTAACTTGCCTACGAGGCGTTAGCATCACTGATGTGCTCTCCGTTTTTTCTTACTTGCATATTTAGTAAATTAATATGGCGTACCGGTAGCTTGAGATAATACATAGATGGCCAGTTTCACAACTATCAAGTAATAGTTATCCAAAAAATTAATCGCATGCTGTCTCATTCTTGTTAGGTTAAAGAAGAGAGATGGCGAGAATTTTATTTTGTAGATAATTAAGATTTTTACCTTTTTGGAATCAGTAAAAAAGACGCATCAGACAGTATATTTATAAAAAAAACTAGCTTTTGCCCGCGCCTTTGCTCGCATAGATGTAGGTTAGGTTGACTCACACCCTAATCACCTAGCAATATGAAATACGACCTATTCTCATATCTACCAAATATATGTACATAAAAATTTCATAAAAATCGGTCGAGCCGTTTCGGAGGAGTGCCACCATAAACATCGTGACACGAGATACATAGGCAGAGACTACGGAGACGACACGAGATGTTTATATATAAATATTTTTTTTAGCTTATGTCTTTTTCCCTTATGATGGTAGTAGGTACCACAGATAATATAATACTATACTTACCTACCTATATATGTCGACAATCTCAATATAGTAACTTTTGTATCTTAACAGGTCATAAAGGCAAGCTGAAAATAATACGACGACGCCGCCGCAGAAGACGAAGCACCACCCCCTTGCCGGGGGTCACAACACAGCACTCTACCACCCAACGTCCAAAGACCTCGAGCTCCAATATCACGGACTCCACAACCATAGATCCAAACGTCTGGAGCGCCAATGTCACGAACTCCGCCACCCCAGGCACCAACAGCACCAACACTACCATGCCTCGTAACACGTAACCTCACTGATTTATTGTCTATTTTTTCTTATTTGCGTATTTAGTAATCAAATATGGCTTACCGGTAGCTTGAGATAATACATAGATGACCAGTTTCACAACTATCTAGTAAAAGTTATCCAAAAGATAAATCGCATCTTGTTAGGTTAGAGAAGAGACATGGTGAGACTTTTATCTTGTAGATAAATGCTATTTGAAGTTGGAGGGACAGGGCCAGAGTATTGTCTTTAACTACCAGTATGCGTCTATGTATTGTATTTCTTCCATCTCGTCATCTCTTTTTATTCGTTCAATATTAACCTAGTACTACATACATACATAGATTCACGCCTGTTTCTCAGAGTGGTAGGCAGAGACTAGGGATTTCCAATTGCTACGATCCTGACACACTTCTCTGGCTTCATTCACTTTCATCACATTCCTCATACACGCCCGTCGGTTCAAGGTGCTCTTAACCTGGCCTTTGTCCAGAACGCCTCCGATCTGATCGAGAAACGTTCGCCTAGATTTTCCTCTTGCGACTGTTCCATTCACACTAGCCTTATAAACTTTCTTAGTCAGTCTTTCCTCGTCTATTCTTTCTACATGTCCAAACCAGCTTAACATTAACCTAGTACTGAACGAATATAAGTAAAGTAGTCACTAAGATTTTAATAATGAGGTTGTTTGTTTTCTAAATAAGACTATTAAGGACAAATGGACTTTTGATATTCACTTATTATGACAAACTAGCTATTAGGTTAGGTAGCCTTTTCATCCGCGTTTCTTTTAAGTAGCTCATGCCTGCGCCAAAGCTAAGGTCTAATTGTCATCAGAATTCGGTTGTTCAGCCGTCATACAACCGAGGTTTATAATGGAATTTATAATATTACTTTGTAACAAATATATAAAATGTATCTTATATCTCTTTGCCTAGTAAAAACACGTCCACATACGTACAACTGTCATACATTTTACATTGGAAGTACATAATCGATATTATACCGATGCCGATGTATATCTTTAACTTTGAACTTTAAATATAAAGAGATAAATATATTTCAATTTTATTTTTATTGTTCCAAATGCATAAAAATGGTTACTATTTTTCGGACGCAAGATGAAGTGGTGTAAAGTCACCGGAGTGCGAAGCGTAGTGTACACCAAGAATAGCATTAAATATATAAAATAATATTTGTTATGGAATTTCTTAACAGGTATGTTTAAAAACTTAGTTAGATAAAAGGTTATGCTTTTCTTTATCTTTTCAGCATCCTTAAAGTAAAACTGCTGAAATGTTTTCGAAACGTCGATAAAAGTTTAGGTAAAAAGCTTTTGACACCAAAAAGCTCACTTTAAGCTGTTCTCTGTATAAACTGCCGCCTTCCTATTCTCCCACTCTTCTAATCCGCAACTCTCACAAACTCAACACAGCAGCAAAATTATACTTATATTTGAACATAAAAAATTATCACTAACTAGATGTGCCCGCGGTTTCACCCGAGTTTATAGTTACTGCGGCGCCCCCATGGGTCGTAGCGTGATGTTATATAGCCTTTCTCGATAAATAGACTACTAACATTAAAAGAATTTTTCAATTCGAACCAGTAGGTAGTTCCTGAGATTAGCGCATTCAACCAAAAACCTCTTCAGTTTTATAATATTAGTAGGTATAGATTATTGTACCCATTAATTATCAGTGTCCCTGTGTCCCACTTGCAAATTTTTAATACAATCAGTAAATAGTAGTTTTAATTTGAATAATTATATATATTTTTATATAGTATCTTATCCAATAGTAAATTACGCTAGTAAATAAAACAGTCCAGTATAACTTATTGCTTGTAATAATATCAACAACTTCAAAATACAAAATGTCCTAACTTATAATAATTAAGAATTGAATTTATTATTATCGACTACTATTACATAATATATTATTTATACAATATCAATATGGATATGTGAAAATTGGATCAGTTCTCGAATGCAATTTTGATTGTATAGTTTTTCGAATAACTGGTTGTTATGTTAGGTATGCATTCCTGATAGCAAAATTATATTTAAAAGATGTTCAAACACATGTATACGCAACACTATATCGACATTATATGGTCAAAGACGCAGCACACGTACTTATGTGAGGTGTTGTCTATATATTCGAATATTTTTCGAATACAACTGGCCATATCGCTGAGGTCACGTTGTATTTGATTGTACAAGTTAGGTATAACTATTTCAAACATCGCACAAACTCTACCATCTACATATACACTCTAATGTATATGGTCTAAAGCATTAGTTCCCAAAGTGGTCCAGGTCGGTAGACTCGACGGGGGTCTACGTTGGCGTGACAAAAAAGATGGGGATCCACAATTCGTAAGAAAATTTATTTGCTTTCGATAGTGAAGAACTAAAATGTTGGCTTGACTTCAACTATCAATGTAATGAATTACTAAAAAAAAAACACCGAATCCAGCTATTTTTTAAAAGTGGTCTATGAGAAAAAAAATCTGGGAGGCTCTGGTCTAAAGAATGTATCAAACGATTTATACATTGTTTTGCTTATATAAATACTAAAGCCTCATTACTTCTACAGTATAACTTTGCAGTCCAGTCCATGCGTTCAGTCATTTGATCTCGAGTTGTTTAATTTTTATAGAATTTTTCTATTAGACAATGACCAATAGCAGCACCGAATGTAGAAATGTGTTCAGAAGATGATATTTAGGCTAATCCCCTACTACATGAGACAAAATACTACTGATATTAACAGTAGTAACAATGATTCGTTATTCGTTTATATATTTGTAGTAGTGGACATTAAATTTATCTGCATTTGCGCGCGTAAGCAGATATATCTAAAGCCTACGTTCATACCATCCCTGTTCCTAACATCCGTTTGTATACTCCGCCATTGTTCTCTGGCTGGTTCATTGTCAGTGATACATGCTATTACTTTTATAAATATGTAATACAAAAGTCTATAAAATAACAAGATTTGTCAGTGATTGTTATCAACAACATAGTTCGTTCGCGTCGTTGACACTTCTTCGCCAGCCGAAGAGGAAGTAGCCGAAGGTCAGGCCGAGGACGAGTGCCAGGCACAGCCACACGTTGTACGACATGAACACCAACATGAGCAGGTAGGAGAGCGTCGACTGCAGGAAGTGCAGCACCGTCTGAGTCACGTGACCCATGTTCAGCATCATTTTCCTGAAACGAAACGCATTTTGTTTTAGTGCGCCGGTCATAGAACTACAAGTAAAGGTGTGGTGACTCCACATATATGAAGAAGTTCCAACTATAGACAACAGATGGCGCGGTACACAATAGACGCCTATAATCACACCCGCCATACAATCCTGCATCGCGCAAGTGAAGTTTACATAGCGACTAAGTAGGTCTACCAGACAAGTTTACTCAGCCTGGTCGGAGGATCTTTCCTTTGCGTTGGAGGGACATTAGATCACGATGCTCCACAAGTAATGGCCATGGGTCACTGCTTTAGTAATAGTAGTAGTAATGTAAAATCACATCTGTATGAGATATAAATTAAAGAATACGGAGGAATACAATAATTACAAGTAACACAATAGCATTTTAAATAAACGATAATGCTAATTTAGATAATTTTGTCTGCAATTGACAGCAGTTATTGGCATTTTATAATAATTTTATCGTAGCTCATAAATGCTTAAAACAAGAGGAGAGTTAACGATCCTTCAACAACAAGAAAGACTTCTCTTTAGAAGTAATGTGAACTTTTTCTATTCTGCCGACAGCATAGCTACTCCTACTTGTACCAAACAGCCTTTTGAAAACCGTCATGGCAGGAACATAAAGTTGCTATCCCCTGTAAAAGCACACAACACAAGCTCTTCTGCAGTTTGAGCCAAATATCAAGTTTCGGCGTAGATCCCATTGTGCCCTACTTCTCTTAACTGAAAAGAATACCTCTGGGCAGAGTGGTACTTACTTGGCAGATAACTGTGTCTTGCCATTTTCATCTGTGACGCTAGGAACAGGTCTGCGGGTGAGCTCTTCACGGAAGTACTTGAACGCCTCGTAAAGCACGGACGCCACAAAGATGACGACAGCCGAGCCGAAAAGCTGCACCGCATTTGTCGTCTGCCACCCGTTGAATAGGATCTCCGCGCACACGCACGAGTGGAACTGAACATCACAATATGTCAATTAGTCTGCTGCACTGCCAATAAGCAGCTACTGCGAGAAGCATTATAGGTACCTCTCACAAATGGCTCCATGACACGTGTAGTATTTAAGATAGTTGTTACGTGAGGAACCGTAAACATTTAAGTAAACATTATAACATATTAAGTATCTTATGTTTACGCGAATGTTGTACATTGAAATTAATCCTTTCGATTTTATCGCGTTTTTTAAACGCTTAGTACATAATTTTGTAACTATTGAATCACCAAAAAGCAAAAATCTATTTATATTTAAGTTTACACTTTCCCCGACGTTTCGGTTGCTTTTCAGCAGCCATGTACGTGGGGAGGTCTCTCCGTTTTTAACAGTATTAGTTTAATAGTTACAAAACTATGTAATAAAAGTTTTCTAAAATAAACAACGCGATTAAATCCGTACTAACGTCACAACAGTTACAATAATAGCAGAACTCGCGGGAAATGTGTAGGGAGTAAGCGACTTGAATTCCAAAGCGAAACTCACCACCATGGCGTGGTTGTGTCCAGCGCATGGGTCGTCAGGGTCATGGTCATGGTCATGGGCATGGTCATGCCTCTCGGCGCCCCACATGTTGGCTCTGCAATCAACAAACAACAATATTATAGCATCATACTTCTAAGAACATTTGCTGCTTACAATATTCAAGTAAAAACGACGTTTACAGACATAATAAAGAGTAGAAACAATAGTATTAGTAACAGTCTAATAGTCCGTAGCCTGGAGCGGCCGCAGTTACGAAGCACTGTCGTCAATAAACACAAATTCGTCTTTATCATTGTTAGCAAATAAAAAGTTACTTCAACTTTGACCCACTTATAAATGTTTAGATTATCAGTTCTATTGAGTTGCGTTGAATATTACAATTATGTTAATGTTTTAACTGCAGTCATTTTCCTTTCTTCTTTTTTCTTAAAAGACTACACTTTCTGTACCTCAGTTATAACTAGAGATCGGATAACCGGATACATATTTACCTACATTTCTGGTGTTGGCTATTATGAAAAGCGCTTTTTATCGAAAAATCCTGCGATACGGAGATTAAAAATGTAAGTGAATACTTCGTAAAATGGAATTGGAGATTGGCTACTCGAAAACATAATATATTTACCTTAAGTTTAGTTGTTGGCTATTTTGGAAAAAACTATACCTATTATCGAAAACATTCTGTGGTAATAAACCTAGTTTGACACAAATTACACTTAATGTTAAGTCAACCATTAACAACAAGTACATCCGACAAATTAAGCGATACCGGAATACCGGGATTTTATTTTTAATAAAAACATTTTTGGATTCCGCTTCCATAAAATGTTAACCGAAAATAAACTTAAGGTAAATATGCATCCGATTATTCGATCTCTAGTTATAACAATAGATTTAAGAAACAAGACAGTATTAACATGTCCGTTATCTTGAACTGAAGCATACTACTCAACAAAACCAAATGCGTTATCGTTGTTGGCTCAAGGGCGCTATCTATGACAGATAACGTGTAATCATCGTCATAATCAAACTATATGCAAATAGAGAGCAACATTTGGATAATTTTATTTAATATTGTTGCTATCAATGTTCTCACACGTAAATAGGTAATAAACTCGCTACGTCAGTCACAAGTAGGCTGGACAATGCGTTTTATATTGCGTCTGCTGTATACTGTATATTATTCTTCGTAGTAATCCATCAATTCTTAGAATACCAGACATAATTAAAAATCTAATGTGTCGGGCCACCGGTGTGCCGCTACGACTCAATAGATTAATAATAATACTATATTTATTTATTCAGACAGAGTCCATAATGTTAGTAACAATTTTTCGTACGCTATGTTAGTACCTACATATTTAAAACAGATCAAGCTACTTGACCAAGACTCGAATGACCCTTCATTATGTCGGAGTCATACTTTTCCGAAATGACTTTTAGTATGCCATTAGTACTACTCCTCACTCTTGTAATTAAGGAAGCTGTTATCTGTCTAGACCCTTAGTTCCCAAAATGATCCAGGTGGAGCCCCAGGAGTCCACGGAAGACTCGACGGGAGTCTACGTTAACGTGACAAAAAAATGAGGGTACACAATTCGTAAAGAAAATTAATTTGCTTTCGATAGTGAAGAACTAAAATGTTGGCTTGACTTCACCTATCAATGTAGGCAGATAATATTTTAAGAAGCTCAGCGACTGTTACTTGTAAAAACTTGCATATTTCATATTCAGAACAAGTGGCCTCGAACCTAATGAAAATTAAAAAAAAAATGTCATTCGTTGAGATTTGATCAATAATTGCATGAACTTGTTGATTCTTCACCAATATAAATACCAAGGAATATTGTAGAAATGTAGCTGCAGGGGGTCCACCGGAACTAGCTAAATTTTGAAAGTGGTCTATGAGAAGAAGTCTGGGAACCTCTGGTCTAGACAATATGTAAGTACTTATATACCACATAGCAACAACCATACGGCTTGACTGCAATTGCTGAACCATCCATCCGAAAGCAATACTGTATTCAGAATTATCATTGCTACGAAAAATTCTTGATAGAAAACATAACCTTTCAAGTCAAGTCAAGTCAAAAATCATTTATTCATTTAGGTCACAAAGTAACACTTATGAACGTCAAAGTATATAGGTTAGTGAGTTTACTAAGTTACTGAAGCTACATTTAGGTTAGTTGCTAGGTTCAGGCAAAGGGTAGAGCCTATGAGAAGAAACCTGCAAGAAACTCACGGCCACTCTTTTAAATCGCCAGTTAAATATAATTTCAGTATTTTACAACTCAGATTAACAAGGTGTTACAGCCATTATGCCATATACTACTGACTATAAAAAACTAAAGATAATAACAAAAATAACTTAATAAAAGTAACCTTTACTAATAAAGTAATAATACTCTGCTAGCCCGTGGAATCTAATACGCACTTCACAAATCTTAGAAAAAATATAAAATTGATAAATGAGGAGTATAGTTTCAAAACCCGCCAAAACGATATCAGAACAAAAATAACGTTCCGATTGAATATGAAGCTCCTTCGTTGCTTCTATCGCATTGCACTGATAGTTTTCAACAAAACCCACTCAAATTCTATGTACCTAATCAGCTCACAAAAGTAGCAGTTTGTTGCAAACATCGCTAAAAGAGTCCATTTAGCATCGTATCACATGACTGCTTCACTGGGGCAGTATGCTCTTGTACATCTCTCGAGCGTGTGAACAACATAAAGTATCTCGGTATCACTATAGATAATCACCTGAATTTTAAAAATCATATTAAACAACTTTGTGGTCGAGTACGGAAACTAATATATGTTTTTAAGAATCTCAGACATGTTGCGGATTATACTTTATTAAAACAAATATATTTTGCTCTGTGCCAATCTATTATTTCGTATTGCATTTCATCATGGGGAGGTGCACCTAAATCTTTAATGATAAATGTGGAAATTGCCCAACGTGCTATTCTAAAAATAATGACCTTCAAATCTATTCTTTGTCCCACCTCATTACTGTATCAATCTTGTAAAGTTCTTTCTGTTCGTCAACTCTTTATTCAAGGTATTCTGCTTAAACAACATGCTGAATACGACTCCAGCGTTTCAAGTAAACGTAGACAGTATAACGTGTGCTTACGCAAGCATTCCCCAAAAACCTCATTTATTAGAAGATTTTTTGTTTTCCTTGGACCTTACTTATACAATAAAATTAATAAAGCTCTATTCACTTAATAAATTCAGTAGCAAAAAGAGAATACAGCACTATCTGATGGGCCTCTCGTATGATGAAACTGAGGCAATAATCAGTATTCCAGAGTAGTTTAAATATTATTGTTGTTGTACAGGACATACATGATCCACATGCACGCACACACACACACACACACATATTATACATACATTATACCTATGCTTTGGCAACCTATTAATTTGTTATAAGTAAATACCATTACGTTTAGAAACTGGCTTTTAAATTTGTACAATTTTTGCAAGGGGATGAGCTGCATACCGAGATACAGGTTACCACCTAGTTCGGTTGCAGATGTTCCCAAGCTGTTTACAAAGTTTCACTGTTCCACTCAATGTTCATTTTTGTAACTGTTTGAACTTTGTAATTATGTATTTTATTATTATTATTAATAAACTTATAAACTTAAATTTATATTATATTTGAAATGTTTTTTTGAGATTTACCATTATTTGGTGAAAAGTATTTTAGAGGATTTTGAAACTAAACAACCCAAATATGCTGTTTTTCTCACGATGATTACCTTCACCGGCTTCACCGCTATAACGAGTGATAATTAACTTCTTCTTCTCTTCTGCTTCTGAATTTGATCTATGTCTGTGCTTTTATTTCCGTCAGAATGTATTATTTTATGGTGACGTTATATCAATTTGGTTCGTGAAACCGTCAACCTATACTTAACTCTCGATCGTAACTAAAAGTCATCTAAGCCTTACCCAAAGGCCTGCTGCGTAATACGCATATGGGTATTACGCAGCCTGTACCTTCAATATTCTCCGTAAACATTCAGCGTTGTATTATTATGTTTATTGTTACGTAAATCTGTACAATGAACTAGATAAGAACGTATTGTTTTACGCGACACACCTGTGCGGGGACTCAATGAACGGTGTAATGTTTACACCCAATTGTAAACACCGAATTGACTCGGTAGCACAAGGTGGGCGCAGGCCCTAAGAACAAGACGAAGACATCGTTCTTGCAGTACAGATTTTTGCTTTATGATTGGTAGAGCTGAAGACTTCAAAGACGACCACTATTTTTTATTTAATCTGTCAAGTCTTATAATATCTTGTATTTTAATCGGAATTTCAATACGTAATCAAAAATTTGATTTTGACTTCGAATTGGAATTCGACTCAATACGTTATTAATTAAAATACTGTCTGTATTTTTGGTTACAGCGCAGCCGAAACAGAATATTATAAAGAGCAAAGATTTATTTTTTGTTTGTTTGTCGGTTTGTCTGTAATAATTTAATTAAAAAACTACTCAACCGATTTTAAGAATTGTTTCACCATTAGAAAGCGATATTATCATCGAGTAACATAGACTAAATTTTATTAAAAAAAAATGCCATGTTATTGACATAAACTGACCTACTTTTACGCGAGCGAAGCCGTGGTTAAAAGCTAGTATGTCTATAAAATGCAAGAAATTTACTAGTATTTTTATACATATATTATATAAGTATAGAAAGTCAGATGAAGGAACTCTATATATGACTTAACATTTTCAGCACTCGATGTATAAATACTACTTAGTTCCGTCCGTCCGATTAATGCGACATGCTTTGTTTCTCCCGGGTATAGGTACATCAATGTATCTGCACGCGAAATACTACTTTGAAAGTCAAACCTAAGTGTGGCCTAAGACATATCAGGTGATATTACGAGTTACAAACTCACTCGACGCCAGCACCACCGCAAATGTGAAATACGTTCGGAAGAAATAGTATCTTAGAACGAAATTCATCAATATATAGCTGAATCTGAGCCAAGAGATAGTGGACTGACAATGTTGATAAAATCTTCAGACGTTAATACTAGTATATCTGACGGAGACAACAAAAGCGAATTAAACTATCATCTGATGTATGAGATTCCGTAGATATAAACGCAAAACCTCTTAGGTACCAACTTTCGTAAGCAGCGGTACACTGGATATCAGTTTTTACACGGAGCGGCTGCCACCTGACCTCCGCAACCCGAAGGCTAACGATACCTTAAGGCTAGACCAGTGTCAGGACATTAGAGGGCACTGACACACAATAAATTTTTAATTATGTCTGGTATTCTAAGATGTTTTCAGATTAATTTATAGGTATCGTAATTATTAAGTGAATCGATTGTTTACGTATAATGGGATGTACCTTTTCTAGTTATTATCTGCTTGTAATTTTGGTTACATTTTTTTGCATAAATAGACAAATAAGTTACCTGATTCATCTGATCAGATTTCGACTTGATTTTCGATATTCCGTCACCGGCGGTATTATGTAATTAACTTAATCTAATAATCGACAAAATCAACTAATCGCATTACAAAGAAAAAAAGTATGTTTATCCATTGTCTAGTACCCATAGTACAAGCTCTGCTTAGTTTGGGCTAGATGATGTTGTGTGTATGTGATAGAATATTATTATTATATTTATAAATAAATAAATGCTTTAAGAAAAGCAGCTATAGCTCAGTGGGGAGACCAACAGACTGCAATGCAGAGGGTCTCGGGTTTTAACCCACATCGCGCACCTCTGACTTTCGGAAGTTATATGACTTTTCGAAATTATGTGCGTATTGATTGACAATTATCGCCTGCTCCGTGCCTCGGAGATCACGTTAAGCCGTCGGTTGCGGCTGCCATGAACATCTATGGCAGTCCTTATTGGGAAGTCAGTGCCCTCTAATGTCCTGACACTGGTCTAGCCTTAAGGTATCGTTAGCCTTCGGGTTGCGGAGGTCAGGTGGCAGCCGCTCCGTGTAAAAACTGATATCCAGTCAAATCCGGTTAGACTAGAAAGCCGACCCCAAGTGACTTGGGAATAATAAAGGCTAGGGAAAAGATATGCTTTAAGAACAAACTAAAATCCAAAATCTTTGTGGATTGAATGGTAGTTGACATAGCATATCGTAGATAATGTAATCAACGACGATGAACGATGATGAACGAATGATAACTTTGTGCGCAGGTGGAAAGCCCCGTGCAATGATAGCTCGTTTATAGAGTGATATTGTGTGATCAAAATTAACAATGTACAACAAAAGCCATACAAGACGAGATCCTTCGCAGCAACCCAGTGTAACAACGTCAGGTTAGGACGACTCGTAAATTTATATCTATTAACAAGTAAACTTAGAGCGTGTAGCTGAAATTTTCTTGATTTTGACATTATGTAGTCACCCAATATAAAAGTACTACACCCAATAGGAAATAATGGCAACTAAACAATGTCATCTAAGCGGCTAATTTTATGTGAGAGGCCATCCTAGTGAGTATACCGTCCAGACTTTGGAGATACGATCGGCTGTTAGCAGAACTCCACCTCCGGTAAGCACAAACTGAACACAAGCAACATAAAAGAAACTGATTGCACTCACACTACACTAAACAGACCGCAGAAGAGACATTTTTAACAAGACGAAAATCACACTGGAGCTAAGAACCACTTGGACACGGTAAGTCCGTCAGTAGACCCTACAAAATAAGGCTATAATGTAATGTGATTACTTTGGTGTGTAACTTAAATAGTATCTATGGAAATAACAAATTAACTGAAATTAGACCTTCGACCTTAGTGTAGTGCATGAAATGTGGACGATTGTCAAATTCTGTGCACTTATAATGTCACTAGTGAGATAATATTTCTGTAAAACACTATGTTTGAAAGCAAAGATATATAACGAAATATTATTTTAATACTTAATTATTTTTTATTTTCAATTAATTAATAAGTACATGAACAACGTAACTCGTTTATAAGGCTAGTGTGAATGGAACAGTTGCAAGAGAAAACCTAGGCGAACGTTTCTCGATCAGATCGGGGGCGTTCTGGACAAAGGCCAGGTTAAGAGCACCTTGAACCGACGGGCGTGTATGAGGAATGTGATGAAAGTGAATGAAGCCAGAGAAGTATGTCAGGATCGTAGCAAATGGAAATCCGTAGTCTCTGCCTACCCCTCTGGGCAACAGGCATGAATCTATGGGGTCTTTCGTCGATTCACACCACGGGTTCTTCGCACCACGGTGTGAATCGCAGAAGCACCCATTTTGAATTAGTCGTTTCGCACCATGGTGCGAATCACCGAATAACTAGTTTTGACTTCGTCGATTCGAACCAATGTTATTTTACTACTATTGAACAGTCTCGCATAAAAGTGTTAGTACCTACACCATTTTATTTTTATTTATTAATCCACTACTAAGCTATCGCTTTGGGTATTCAAACTATGTTTCATGCTAAGATGCAATTTAAAAAAAACTGTTTTATGGTTACTAAATAATAAATAATAATAATAAAATTAATATATATATATATATATATATATATATATATATATATATATATATATATGTGTGTTTATAATTATTATTATTATTATTTTCTTTTTTTTATAATATATATTTCTTTTATATGATTAAAGATAATCAATATTTTGTCATGTGACTAAAAGAAACTAAGACGACATTAAACATTGTTTTTTACAAGTGGTTGTTTCAATAAACGTTTTCAGTACCTAGAAAGTACATTTAAAAAATAAAAATGGTCGTGGTTCGAATCGACGAATGCAAAAATAGGTCTTCGTCGATTCACACCATGGTGCGAATCGACGAAGTACAAAAAAAGCATTCACCGTTCAAACGACTAATTCAAAATGGGTCCTTCTGCGATTCACACCGTGGTGCGAACAACCCGTGGTGTGAATCGACGAAAGACCCAATCTATGTATGTATGTACAACGTAAGAATCTAAAAGTTTAAAAGATATGTCACCGACATTATCTGCTAATTAACCAGCTTAATCTGGATTACAGCGCATCCTGCCAACACGCAAGGATCCATATGGCGAAACGTCATAACGTTTCGATGTTGTGATGTTCTTCACCATAGTGAAGAACATCACTGTAGGTCACATTTATTTGCACGGGTGGCGGTGTGGTGTAAGTGGTCGCTTCGCCACTGCCGCCGCGCCGTGTTGTGGGTTCGAATCCCACACGAAACAAAACTATATGTGCTCCATAAATGGTTGTTCCGAGTCTGTGTGTTCTTTGTGTCCGTTGTTTGAATGTTTGTAAAGTCCCCCGCGAGCGCGACATAGGATTTATTCATTTCGATCGATTCGATTTGTGATTATAGGGTTGTCTTTTAAAAAATACCATACACTGTAAAAGTATGTATTTGTTAAGTTTTATACACTACTAACTCGAATAGAAACTGCCTAATAATAACTTGAAGATGCTACCCACACATTAGAAAGCACTTTAATCTATATATTAATACGTGAAGCAAAAACTTAGTACCCTTTTTACGAAAATTGCGCGGACGGAGGAGTATGAAATTTGCCACTTACAGGCAAACTTTGTTCGAATTTCGAGCACTAGGTGACCGCTAATAATAAATAGTTCGGGCACATACCTTGTTTATATTGTTGTTATTCTATAGACTGGAGTATTCGTGCGCGCTACCGCTCGTCGGCGCGTTGTGTTGTAGTCTCAGTAGCTCAGTGCTGATATCCAAGTGCTTAGATATCAGGTACCCATATCTTTATTAATGAGGCGTGTAGCTCTAATCGCTAATCTTAAATAGCGGATTACCCTGCCTAATTTTGAGCATATATGGTGGGTGTTCCGCGGGATCTCGTGGGACCCACCATCATCATCAGCTAACAGCTCTCAGCGGCTACAAACAAAATCACAGCGTCGTATCAACAGTAGTTTGACGCCGCGGTTGTATATCGTCGTTTAGGCCATAAACTAGATGGATGTAAAAACCCAGGATTCAACATCTTCGTATTAAATGTATAAGTAATGAAAAGAAATGACCCCTATATCTCAGGACTCTTTTGACCCACAGGGCCCATATTCAAACTCGACCGAGGTATAACCCCAAGGTGTTTGCACACCAAGTTAGATACAGGTTAATATTTTTCCATTTAAAATATGTGACCCATATATCTCGGGGGTCTTTTGACCCACAGGGCCCATATTCAAAGTCGACCGAGGTATAACCCCAAGGTGTCTGCACACCAAGTTACAAGTCAATCGATCCAGTAGTTTCGGATTTATGCCTGTCACTAACAAACTGTCACTAACAGACAGACACAGACCCACAAAGTGTTTCCATTAATCTCTTCGAAGAAGACTCAGAGATTAATAAATAGCTATCTATATGTTAGTGTATCAGTAGGTAACATACGCAATAGGACGTATTAGTACTTCCCAGTGCGTACCCACTATTGCTTACTACATTTTTGTATTGTAAAATCGGTAAAACTGAATAAGCTGGTTACCCATTGTAACATTTTCTAGTGTAAGAAAATAGTACTTAGCTTCTGAGCCGGCTTGACACAAAAGTGAAGTAGGAAAATGCCTACAAACCTTGCATCGCCTAGATATTAGTGGTAGCACCAAGAGAATTAGTTTGTAGTGTACCTAATGTTTACTTCACCTCGAGGCTTGATGATCCGCTTTTCATAATCCAATCAAATCCAGTTTCGCAAAATGTCAGGATTTCTGGCATGGTACCAGCGATTCTCTCGAACTATTGAGTTGCAGTGACATACCGCGCGTCGCGCCCGCGGCCAGACACAACATTTTCAATTACTTATGTCTACAAACTTTATTCTGCACCGTCGCAGTACAATCGCAGTTGATATAATACAAACATTTTAAATATCCGCCATATATTTTTAATATCACTAGCTTTTTAAGATCACGCGCCATAATGGGTATGTTTCTTTCTGCAGAGGCCAGTTCCCGGCTCCGTGCTTCTAATTAAGCATCCCCTGCGGAAACCCCAATGACAAAATGAAGAAAGACTCTAAAATTCTTTCATTAATCCAGTGGTATACAACGAGTCAATCATATAAATATATAAATATATAATTCAAATTGTGTAAGAATAATTAGTGTTATCCACACGTCACGCGGGTACATAGGTCGGCGACAGCTAGGGTTCCCAACTTTTCGTACAAGAAATAAAGTACATTAAGGTCGGACAAGTAAAATGAACAGTATAAATTTTTTATTACTTGTCGTTTTATAATATGTACATATATTTTTTGGAGCTTCTTGCCTTCATTTTAGGTTTCATTATAGCTCCAAACTAGCTGACCAGCGCAACTTCGTCTGCTTCACATAAGAGAATTTTCCCCATTTTTGCAACATTTTTAATTTATGCTGTACTTCTATTGGTTGTAGCGTGGGCTATCTAACACTAAAATATTTTTTCAAATCGAATCAGTAGTTCCTGAGATTAGCGCGTTCAACCAAACAAATAAACAAACAAACTCTTGAGCTTTATACAGGGTGTAAGTGACGGTTCACCGAAAACTGAAATACTAGCTTCGGACCATCATTCTGAGTTGGAAAACGTAGGAATTTTCCACCGGAAAATTATCGAATTTTCTTTCAAAATTTCACATTTTTCTAACTGATTATGATTACATAATGAGTAAACGACCCATTATACTAAATAATATCAATAAAAACTACATAATACCGAAAAACAGCTATGTAATCCAAACATACAAAATAAACACAGTTGATCTAATCAGCTGATCTTGCGCGGACAAGGCAATGACCAACGCAAAAAAGTTTTTTTACGCACCGGCAATAGTGTGCTGTGTAAAAACCCGCCCGCATCGTACCTACTACCACTGAACTAGGGAAGATCTATGATCAATGATCGATATCGAAAAAAGTGTATTAAACAAAGCGGTATAGGTTAATAAATAAATAGTTGTTTTCCTTTTAAAAGTAAAGGTTACATGAACGTGTTAGCACTATTTATTATTAAATTAGTCACGTAGATTGAAAAGATTGTAAGGATTAAAGTAGCCTGTAATTAAATGTTATACTACTATCACTTTACAATACCCATTTGCATTTTAAATGTAAAAAAATATTAATTGTTTTGATATTTCGTATCGTAAATATACATGTATGAGTTTATTTAATCACTTTTAATAATAATTAATGTAAAAGACCATCTAATTGTTTTAAAACAAAGCTTTTTGTACACAGCGATTCATACAATGTAATGTAATCTAGTAAATCTTTACTTAACTGTTAAAATACAAAACTGTAACAAAAATTTGTTAATAGAATTAGCCATAAACAGTTTATTACTATGTATAAGTATAAAATTAATCGATAGCCGATAACTCTCATAAAAATATTTTATGAGAGTTATCGACTATGGATTTATTTAATTAGATAGATGTATCTCATCCCTATCTAATATGACTACAACTGCAAAAGAAATTTATTTTTGAATTCTTTAGTTCGGTCGCGCTACTGTCAGGAATCGGAAGTACTTGACGTAATCTCTCGTATTCGCGAGTGTTTACTATTTTGTGTACTAAATTGTGTTTATTTACTGTGTTCATAACATTTTGTTAACGTTTTTGTTTTGTTTATAACTTTTTTGTGTAACTACAAAGTTGTGTTTGTACCTAATAAATAATGAGTCAGCCATTTAGTGCACGTGAATATGGACAAATGCTCATGGCATACGGGGAGGCACGAGGCAATGCTTCGTTGGCGCTTCGCATTTACATCCAGCGGTATCCTGACGCTCGTCACCCTATGGACAGTCGTGTGATTTCTCGTACGTATCAACGAGTACTGGATAATTTACACATAGTACCGCATCAGGAGGGTACCAGCAGGCCGATTAGAGTTTCCACTGAGCGGATAACTCTCGATGCCGTTCACCGTAATCCACACCTTGGTACGCGAACCACCGCTAAAATTCTGCGCCGTAACCACGGAACTCGCCTATCGCACTGGACTGTGCATAAAATTTTACGCAGAGATCGACAACGGCCGTACCGTATTCATAAAGTGCAAGCTCTCGTGCCTGGCGATCAAGTTCGGCGTATTGCATACTGCAGGTGGTTGATGAATCAGCAGCGGCAACATCCAAGTTTTATATCCCACATAATCTGGACTGACGAATCCACGTTTACTCGGAATGGCATGTGGAATCGACGTAACTCGCACGTTTGGGCGCGAAGTAATCCACATGCATCCCAACAAACGGGTCACCAAACGCGTTGGTCAGTAAACGTATGGGCGGGGGTCTATAACAACAAAATTTTAGGGCCTTACTTTTTACCGGAGCGCTTGAACGGACCCCGATACTTGGATTTTCTACAGCAAGACCTGACAACTGTCCTGGATGAGTTACGTTCCGACCTTGCCGCAGAATGGGATCAAATGGAAGATTTGCCGCTTGCTCAATTACCTCAAATTTGGTTTCAACACGACGGTGCGCCACCGCATGTCGTGCTCAGAGTGCGCCAATATCTTGACGACACATTTCCTCGGAGATGGATTGGGCGATTCGGGCGCCACTCGTGGCCAGCTCGCTCACCTGATTTAACACCGCTGGTTTTTTTTTTGTGGGGCTATATCAAGGAAAAAGTGTTCGTCAGTGAGTGCACTACTGCGGACGAAATGCGGAATCGTATAACGGCAGCATTTGTAAAGTTGAAAGCTGACATTATCGCAGACCCCTCCATGATGCCTCGCCTTCACGCCGAAACAATCAATCGTGCGCAAGTTTGTGAACAAGTTGGGGGCAGCCATTTTGAACCATATCTTATGAGGCCCGCGAGATCTTAAGGTAAGGTTTAATTACTTTTACAATTTACTGTTAATTCAAAGAATTTATCGTAAATCACACTACCTTTTTATTTTATAAACACATTTGGCTTTCTGTTTTTACCTACACAAACATTAACGAAATGTGCGTATAAGAATAATTTTATAAGACGTTATTCAGTTTATTCAAATTTTTTGTAATAAAATTGTACAATCCGATTGTTAGTCACAACGTTTACATTATTATTGTAGTAGATCACTAAAATAGGTGATCCGGGCTCCGTCAGATAATGTGAGCGCGCGTAGCGTTGGTGCGCGGGAAGCGCGATACGATAGCGCGGGCGGACACATTGCATTGGTAGCGATACATTGCGTAGTGTAAATTACAATGTACTAGCATAAAACTTTAATCGTACGTTTCATTTTTGAATTGACATTTCCATTCAGTTGTGTACTTATGGACAAACGAATGTGCAACGTTTTCGGTACACCGTCCCTTACATCCTGTATATATTAGTATAGATAGTATAGATACCAGTCATAAAAACAGTATTTTGTATACTTTTTTGATAGCACAGTAAAAAGTGTTTACGAAAGAAAATAAGTATAATTCTGTTTTTAACAGTATTTATTTAAAAGTTATTTTAAAACAGTATGGTTGGGAACCCTAGCGACAGCGCAGGCGCAGGCGAAGTGTAGGTACGTGCCGCGTCCTCTCTTCGATACACTTCGTTCCGCTTTAAATCAAAGATTATCGATAACTTATTACAAGATATCATTTTTAAATTGGTGCCGCGTGCAAATCTTGCCTAAATTGCACGCGACACTAATAAAGCAAAGTATTTTTTGTTTTTGAAATTCTAACTAATTTAAATGCAATAGTGTAAGGTCTTAGAGCCCAACCTACGTCATTTCTACAGTAGGCTACTGTGACTGGTGTAATATTTTTTTTTATTATAGGCATGTAGGTACCTAGTCTTGCCATAAATATTGTTACAAGGAAAAATATTTATTTTCTATTGCATAAAACATTTATTACTGTAATGTGTGTTATTTTATACAGTGCCTACCTAGCTGATCCGCGCAATTTCGTCTGCTTTACATAAGAGGATTTTCGTTTTTGCAACATTTACTTAAGTAACTGGGTGGTTATAAAAAGTACAAACGAATTGAGTACCTCCTCCTTTTTTGAAGTCGGTAAAAAAGAAATAACCACGAACGCTAAGCTTCTAGGTATCCTAACCTATCCGAGTCGGATTGCTCTAAATCGAGGTGTTAACCATAATGACGATATCAGTATATATCAGGTACTTTTAAATTTTAAAAGTGCGTTAGTGATATTTATTTGAAGGTGATTAAAATCACCTTCAAATAAATATCACTATCCTAAAGGATACCAAAATAATAATTTTATCGGGGTCGCCTATGAACACGCAGGTGATTATATCCGCGGATGATCAAAGGTCACTAAAAAATCACCTATGATGACTAAGGTGATATCACCCAGGTGATCATAGTGGAATAGACCGACTTTTTGCTCTGCTTAAATGATATTTGTATTGGTTATTATTATATATACTTATTAGTTTAAATATAGATTTTTTATTGTAGATACCTATACATATAGTAATACTGGTAAACCAGAAGATTACACAAATAATAAAGGAATTTCTTATCATGTTCATATGGGTCAATATGGGCGCACAATCTTACTGGAATAAATGTCAGTTCTTGGTAGCTGTCACTATGTCTGACATGTGAAAAGCTCTTTATATTGCTTGACTAGATTTGCCCGAGGATTCGCTCACTTAAATGTAGGATAGGTCAATCTTCTATCTCTCAAGAACAGTACTTTTTTCTGGATGAATGGTACCATAATATGTCCTTTTCAATATCCCTAAGAACGTGTAGGTATGCTTTATTTCATGATGATCGGTCAAGTAGTTACGTCGTGAAAGCATAAAAAACAATCTCATATTCGCGAGACTAGGGTAGCCAGGTCTTAAAACATAAAAGCCGGACAGACCAACTAGTTTAGTATTTTAGTCTTAGTTAGTTACGACAATTTTTAAGGGACAGTGCTAGTCCGCTCCCTTACACTAGCGATACAAGATGAGAAGGACGGAAAGGAAACCAACACATGACAAATGTAAAAAGAAATGGTCAAATTTAAAAAGCCTAACAAAAGCCGGTCAAGCCCGACACCGTCTAATTTGGCCGCACACGCAACCAAAAAGCCTGACTGTGTCCGGCTTTATCCGGACACCTGGCAATTCTACTTGAGACTATAGTCCCAGTTGATACAATTTATTTTTGATTTTTTATACAAAAATTATTAGTGAAGTTTTCAAAGGGATTTCTGATTTCCAAGTTTCATAACTGTGAGTTGTATTTCAACATTTATTAAGGACGTATCGCTTGTTTTAAGTAACCGACGGCCTTACGTGGCGACGAGGATTAAGATATAAGAGATAAGGTACTTATTCAAATATAATTATGTATAATGGTTACAAGTTATGGAACAAATATACCTACTATCGAAAGTCTAAGGTATCTATATTATGGTATAGATAGTACAAGAACTTCAAATCCCCATATCTACTTTATTTCCATACCCCTTTCAGACCCGGCGAACACGATTGTGATGTTAGTTTCGACTCGAAACTAACATCACAATCGAAATCAGCCATTAAATCCTTTGAATTTCAACTTATTATGAACTATATTTTATTAACTATTTCATTTAAACTAATAATTTCGATAAAAAGATATATTTCCATTATTTTCCCAATTTTTCAATTTTTCAGAAAAATAAATTGAAAAATTTCCGAGTTTTGAAATTTTTCGGAAAATTACCCATCACTAGTTTCGAGCAACAAAATTCATAGTAATTTTATGAATATCTAAACGGGCCTAACACCGTACGATTGTGACGCGTATGCTCTTTCATTAGAGTGAGCGAGATAAGTACTTTACCTCGCGTGACTCAAGTTTGAACTCGTTCACACAGATTACTTTATAATGCTCGTTCATTTTCGTCTCGACGCGAGCAACGGCCAGCCGGCGTGTTAGTATAGGTACATTTTGTCACGTAGATAATTATCGCATTAAATGTTATTGTTAAATATATTAAATAGTGAATAGAATTATCTAAATAAGAGTAAATATCTGTATTTTATTAGGGATTTATGAATAAAATCGTTGTCTAAACAATTCCGTCACAATTGTATCGTACCGGGCCAAAGCATACAAAGTCGGCAGAATGACCAGTCGGTGGAATGCGATCACTGAGGATGAAATTGAGGAATTGTTGGAGCAATCCGATTTAGATGACGTTGCCAACGATAATGACGAGATATTTTGTCCCTTTGAAGACCAGTATTTTTCGAATGACTCCAAGTCGGATCAAGAGAACGAATAGGTAATGCCAGATCTCCAGCCCCAAATTTCAAGCAAACGGTTAAAGAAAAGGTTCCGTAATTATTTTCACACGATTATGATTCCTAAGACTAAAAAAAGTTATACCCATTTCTTTGTTTTGTTTTTAGAACTCAACCTACGAAGAAACAGAACCGTTCTAGATTTCAAGAAGGAGGGTCTGAAGCTATATCACTAAATAGGTTATTTAATGATACCTACAGCTTCAAGAAATTGGCAGCTGTAGTTATATGTTCAATTATAATTTGAGTTGTGCTGATTCTCTGAATGAGAAAAGGCATGGATTTAATTCAATTTATATGTAGTGCCGAATGTGTGACACCAAGAGCGTCGCCAGCCGATGGCCCAAGGGGAGGCATGTTGATATGGAAAATGAGAAAAGTATGAATCGTAGGTAAAGTCGAGAGCACATGAAGCTTTTTTAGAATCTCTAGGGGGGAGGGCAGCAGCCCCTCCCTGCCCTCCCTTGGCGACGCCCTTGTGTGACACAATTTTTGTCGTAAATCATTGAATATTTAAGAAAAAATAAGGAATGCGGTCGAGGATATTATGGCCAGTGTGACTTTTGGTTCTGGAATCACACAATTCAATACAAATATTTGTCATATAAATGTGCCCATCTATTTCAGTTCGATTCTATCAATGCCCACGTAAAAAATGACGGCCGAGGCTGGCAAAAGGGGAAAACGTCATGCTGTACTAATTGGAAATATGAAAGATAAAGAAATCAATAATACTTACCTTTTTTGAGTGATGCACCTTGGTCAATGAGATTAGTGCTTCCTCCGGAGTTGCTGCAATCGCAGGAATTTATTCTAAGAAATCATGAATATATAGCCAGTTGCACTCAATGATCGGTAAACGATTAGCGAGGTTAAGCAACGTTGGGTGCGGTCAGTCTATGGATGGGTGACCGCTTAGTGGTATTTCATTCGAGCGTCTCCGTGCTTCGGAGGGCACGTAAAAAGTCGGTCCCGGTTGTTGTCAAATTGACAGCAGTCGGTAAGCCATGTCAGAGGCCTACGGGCGGCTTGAACAACTCTTGACAACAGGTTGGAACATCAATATATGATTCAAAAATTTTCTGTAGATGAAGCCAGAAATCTGATAAAGGATAACTTTTGGTTACCTACGAAATACAATACTTTTATAGCGCATGCATAGAAAACATTAATTCACAATAGGTACTTATGTGCTTGCCAGTTGGACGAGCCCTCGGAAAATTAAATACTACTTGTGGAGAAATATCCACAATAGGGTACCTAGAGTTACTTATGTTTGATTTTGTACATTATTTTACACACAGGCGCAAATACAAAAAAAGATGTATTTTTGTGCAAACATCAAAATTGCTTGTCTAATAAGGGAGTAATTAATATTTTAAAGGATTTAAGAAAAAGCAGAGTCGTAGTGCTATCTCCCTCGGACAACTACGTTTAAACAGTGTTTACGTCATAATTTGTATAGTGCACTCTTTTTCTATCATTTGACAATTAGGTACCTCTACTATCAGATTTCAAACGCACGTACCTTATTTTTTATTAGAATTCATAATTCTTTGTGTTGTAGAGTTTGGGTAATGTAACTATTACACTTAAATAATAAAACCATGTGATTCAACTACTCTATTCTAGAAAGAAAACATCGCCACACGTCTTATTAGGTTTTATTATAGTTGCCTTCTTCCAGAACTGATTGACCCAAAAACAACAAGAAATATATGAAACTGCGATCTCAGGCCTCGCATTGTCAAACAAATGTATTCAAAATAAAGAATTTATGAATTTTACATTATTTTATTGCTTTTTCACACACTTAGCTTTACTCATCTAAAATTAACAATATTAGTCAGCTAGTTTACGTGCTAGTGACGATAGGAGTCCATCAGGTCACTCCATCATGTTCGGTGGTAAGATCTCAACATAACTAACAAAAGGCATCCAATCTCGTGTACCAAGCTCCACTCGTCTGTTAGACCTATTGGCACTCAACTAAGACCATCTAGTCACTCCATCAAGTTCGGTGGTAAGATCTCAACATAACTAACAAAAGGCATCCAATCTCGTGTACCAAGCTCCACTCGTCTGTTAGACCTATTGGCACTCAACTAAGACCATCTAGTCACTCCATCAAGTTCGGTGGTAAGATCTCAACATAACTAACAAAAGGCATCCAATCTCGTGTACCAAGCTCTACTCGTCTGTTAGACCTATTGGCACTCAACTAAGACCATCTAGTCACTCCATCAAGTTCGGTGGTAAGATCTCAACATAACTAACAAAAGGCATCCAATCTCGTGTACCAAGCTCCACTCGTCTGTTAGACCTATTGGCACTCAACTAAGACCATCTAGTCACTCCATCAAGTTCGGTGGTAAGATCTCAACATAACTAACAAAAGGCATCCAATCTCGTGTACCAAGCTCCACTCGTCTGTTAGACCTATTGGCACTCAACTAAGACCATCTAGTCACTCCATCAAGTTCGGTGGTAAGATCTCAACATAACTAACAAAAGGCATCCAATCTCGTGTACCAAGCTCTACTCGTCTGTTAGACCTATTGGCACTCAACTAAGACCATCTAGTCACTCCATCAAGTTCGGTGGTAAGATCTCAACATAACTAACAAAAGGCATCCAATCTCGTGTACCAAGCTCCACTCGTCTGTTAGACCTATTGGCACTCAACTAAGACCATCTAGTCACTCCATCAAGTTCGGTGGTAAGATCTCAACATAACTAACAAAAGGCATCCAATCTCGTGTACCAAGCTCTACTCGTCTGTTAGACCTATTGGCACTCAACTAAGACCATCTAGTCACTCCATCAAGTTCGGTGGTAAGATCAGAATCTGATCATACCTAACTAACCTAACCGAACGAGCCATAATTCGACATACCTAGCTCTACTCGTCTATAAAGGTTCAATTCCGTGCGTTACGGCTAATCGGTCAATCTAATCTAATGGATCGCCCCTTGAGCGGCATCAACGATTACTGCATTCGAATTGTTCGAATAATATAATGATGTTACATTTCAAGCATTCCAATCACTTGAAAATTCGAATCACTCGATATTTTTATAGAAATCGCACGAGTTCGATTTTTACTGAATGCGCACTCGTAGGTACAGAAATAAAACGGGACTCTCATAAAGCTTTCAATTTATTAGTTTAAACAAATATCACTTTTATTTACAACCAAAGCGATCACAAATTATAAGTAAAACTAATCGTAATCACCTAAAACTACTTAACAGATCGAAATATTTACAATAGAATTAACAATTGTTCAACTCGCGCGGGGCGGACACAGTGCGGTGGCCGCGGCGCGGGCGGCGCGGGGTGGCGGCGAGGCGGCGGCGGGGCGGCAGCGGGGCGGCGGCGTAGCGGCGGGGGCTCACGCCGTGGCCAGCGGCTGCGTGACGACGGGCGAGCGGCGGCGCGGCGACGCGTCCTCCGCCAGCTCCGCGCCCGCCGTCCCCGCGCCCGCGCCCGCCGCGCCCGCGCCGCCCGCCGCGCCCGCGCTCTCCGTCAGTCGCAACGCCACCTCTAGGTCGCGTAGCACCTGTAACCGACAACCATTTCACATTAAGCACTGTCTACACATCAATGCGAGGGCCAGGAGAAAATGGTTTATATTAAGGATCCTAACTGTATACACATATAGTATCAGTCATTACGAGCGCACCTCAGCACTGATAATATTCAGGATATTTGGTGTATAATGACCACATTATACACCAAAAATCACTTTTTATACTCTTGGGCTAGTGCCATGTCTTTGGTGCATTTTTAATGTCTGTAAAATAATTGAATATCTTAGTTATTCACTAACAAAGTGCGTTAAAATATTATTAGCATAAGGCTTTGCTATTTGGCTAAATATGTCGACCATGTACCGCACAAAAACGTGGGTAACTCAAATCTGGACTTGGCTCTCCACATAATAATATTTATCCACTCTCAGTCACACACAATATTGTAAATATTGCATAGATTTAATAAAAGCTGCCGTAAATTTCGACAATGAAAATAGAAAGAGCATAATATAATATTAATTCAGTTGTAATTTTTCTAAAATTGTTAATCGATAATGTTGGAACGAGATAGGTAGATCGATGAGACGAGACCACTTTTACACAGTATCAAGGCTGATACTGTGTAAAAGTGGTCTCGTCTCTTTATAGGCATAAAGACATGGTATTAGCCGTGAAATGGATTTTTATGCAAAATGTCATGTATTCTAAATAGAAATTTGGTTTTTAGTAAACAGAATAACAAAAATATGGACAGATACAAATTCTAAATATTTGCGCTTTGCACGTTTATAGATTTTATAACTGTCATGAAAATCTTCCTCCCAGAACGCAATTAGTAAAGGCTATCTTTGAAAAAAACGAGTTTCACTTTTTCAGTACAAATCGGCAATTTCATACTTTAACCCCTAATTTAAAGCAAAATACAAAATAATGTGTGATGTTGTAGTCTTGTCGTAGTCGCTGTACATGTGGTGCAGGGTGGTATAGGTTCTGCTGGGGCTGCGGGGTGAATGCGCGAGCGATCCCTGCGCCCCGGCCATAGACCATGTGAAAGAACACCGTAGAAGGTTTAATTGGTAGGACCTCGGACTTTCTATCTTTCCCCGGGTGAGCCCCATACAAGCCCTCCGCCCGCCCCCGCGGAGGGGAACGAGTAACAGCATACCCCCACGTAAAAAAAAATGGTTGTATAGTTACCTCGGTCTCCTTGTGGTCGAGCAGCGTAAAGCGTCGATCGAGCGCGGTGAGGTGCGCGAACGTGAGGTGCAGGTGCGCGTGCAGGCGCAGCAGCGCCAGCTGGCGGAAGTGCGCCGCGTACATGTGCGCCACCACGTGGAACAGCAGCCGCGCCACGCGCCGCACCACGCCCTCGAACTGCGCCGGGAACTCGTTCGCTGCCACCACAACACACCCACGGTACAGTAGCGGCACGACACAGAATGGTCTTCTCTACCTTAGTGGTATACTAGCTATATCTTATACCTTAGGACAGGGGTTTCCTCATTTCTTAAGATATCGGAACCCTCACCAAATACCTTTTCTCTTGTGGAACCCCATGTCACATATTTTGCGCTAGTACGAAATAATATTTGTACTTAACTGTGGTATTATTTTACCAGCCAAAAATAAATCATTTCGCGGAGCCCTGGTAACTTTTCTACAGAACCCCTAGGTTCCTCGGAACCCACTTTAGGAATCGCTGCTTAGGATGCACTTATAAGAAAAACTATAACTAAACACAAGCAACATTTTTCTATTTAGTGATGATATTGATTTATCGGGACATTTAGCGTCCCGATCAGGTGCAAAGCTGGACGCGTCCCCAAACCTCTCAAAATCGGGACGTCCGCGAAAATCGTGGCGCCAAGCAACATTAGTTCGGCCGCACTATGTTCGATCGACAAATGGCGGTTGGTGTGGTTATTCTCACCGTATTTAGTAGGGAACACTGTTTCGTCATTGACGGTTTTCTGCGTGAAGGTCATGACGTAGTCGACATACTGTGGCGCGGCGACGCGCGACTTCTTGCCCCGCTCGTCGTACCAGGCGTACGTGCGCCCGCCCGGGCCCGTCATGTCCGGACACGACGCCGCCGTGCAGAACTCCGATACCGTGCCGTACAGCAGGTTCACGTGGTCGAATAGCGCCAGCGCTGCAATATACAAACATACTTCATTAGACACTGATCAGTTTCTCATCACTATTAACGTATCGTTTAACTTTTAACAAAGATCAGATCAGAAATCCATTGTACATATTGGTATACTAGATGTTCCCGCGGTTTCACCCGCATTTATCGTTACTGCGCCGCCACCGTGGGTCGTAGCGTGATGTTATATAGCCTATAGCCTTCCTCGATAAATGGGCTATCCAACACTAAAATAATTTTTCAAATCGAACTATTAGTACCTGAGATTAGCGCGTTCAAACAAACAAACAAAGTCTTCAGCTTTATAATATTAGCATATATGTAATAAATACACATATGATATTAGTATATATGTACAATGGATTTCTAATCTGATCTTCTGATCTGAATCTGGTGATTTACCATTGTTTGAAGTTAAAAGACAATTTTATTCTCGTTTCTAGCCTCATGTTATGTTGAGTAATGATTGGTTTTTCAATTGATGACGTAAAATTCTGCATTATAATAGTTATATCGATGGCGTAGTGGTTAGTGTAACCGACTGCTACGCCTGAGGTCGCGGGTTCGATTCCCGCACAAGTCAAACATTTGTGTGCATGAACATGGATGTTTGTCTTGGTCTGGGTGTTTCTATGTATAATATGTATGTATTTACAAAAAAAAAGTATATATGTATGTTTATCCATTGTCTAGTACCCATGGTACAAGCTCTGCTTAGTTTGGGCTAGATGGTGTTGTGTGTATGTGGTAGAATATTATATTATATTATATTATATATTATTATTATATATGCATTAAAATCTTAGCTCATATTTACGATGGCTCTTTGCACCTAAGAATTAAATTCTAATATTCGAAAATTGTATAATCAAATTGATGTTCATTAATTCTTTATCCGCTTAATTTAAAATCCTATCTAGCGACTTGTGTTGCTGTAATATCTGCACTTATGCGAAAATATATATTTAAAAGTATTAAAGTAAGACATTTAAGACAGTTATTGTTTTAACTTATCTTAAGCTTTTAACGGTAGGCGTGTTATGTGTAACATGAGTTTTTGCGACATTATTTTCCCCACGTTAACGGGACCCACCGGTGTTTCAACACCATATTTTAGGTCACACACCACACCTTGCAATCGACACATCGATTCTAAACCACTTGCGTACTGTTGTGTTTGAATAAACTCTATAATCTATACGTAGGTAACTGTCAATAAGGGTGACATCACGTGACCCTAAACCAGTTTTGTAAACGTAAACGTAAAACGTAATCGTCATATGATTTTTTAGCACTTTAATAGTCGGAGAAAACTATTTCGATCCACACGATGTTATAAATACTTAGTAGAAAACAACAACTTAATTTATACATTAGAAACGTTTTTTATTTCGGTGTGTTATGCTAGTGTCCAAAAAAGGCCTAAATTTCTAAACGAGCCGGGATCATCTCACTAATCGGGCAAAGATTATACATACTCGATCGCCATAGGCCTTGATGGCGTAGTGGTTAGTGTAACCGACTGCCACGCCTGAGATCGCGAGTTCGATTCCCGCACAAGTCAAACATTTGTGTGTATGAACATGGATGTTTGTCTTGGTCTGGGTGTTTCTATGTATAATATGTATGTATTTACAAAAAAAAAAGTATTTATGTATGTTTATGCATTGTCTAGTACAAGCTCTGCTTAGTTTGGGCTAGATGGTGTTGTGTGTATGTGATAGAATATTAATATTACCTATTATTATATATACGGCAGATTTGATTGACCTCGCATGCATAATTAATTGAGCTAGGATCACCTAATGCATATGTATGTATGAGACATATGTATGAACGAGTATATAATACAACTAATAGTAAGTAACATAACGGTGCGATGATGAGCGTGCGGTCGCTTTCACGGTTGATCAAGGACGCGTCTCAAGCCGGAACCATGTTTCTCTGTGACGTCACATCGCCGCTTACCGTGACAGAACATAAACTCGCTGCAAAAAACACTTCTTTTCCGGAGAGAAACTAGAACGGATATTGATGCAAGCCTAGCTCTTCAGCCTAGCCTATACTAATATTATAAAGCTGAAGAGTTTGTTTGTTTGGTTGAAAGCGCTAATCTCAAGAACTACGGGTTCGAATTGAAAAATTCTTTTAGTGTTGGATAGCCCATTTATTGAGGAAGGCTATAGGCTATATAACATCGCGCTAGGACCAATAGGAGCGCAGCATCAATAAAAAATGTTGCAAAAACCGGGAAAAGATCTCTTATGTGAAGCAGACGAAGTTGCGCGGGTCAGCTAACAATAAATATTTGAACAAGTAAGACACCTATTAGATATTTCTAAATCAATTAACTGAACTGTTTTTAGTACAACCACAAGAGTTTGGCTGGCGTAAGAAAACAGTATTTTTGTTTCTTAAACTTGAGAACTGGCCGAGTTATTGCTTCATCAATCCAATGTACGACTACATACCATGGGTAATCATTACTCGCCCACAATGCCTTATTATGAAATTCTAGGTTCGATGCATAAATAATTATGTAGAACCAAAATTAAAAATATACTTTTTTAGCTTCATAACTTAACCTACAAGTATTGGTTACTTTTCTCTGTCAAAATATTTGTCTAACCGTGCACTGTTATAAAAGATTTCTTTTAAATAAATATTCAAACATACATATAGCGCCCTATTGGCATGTATAAACTTATACACAGCGTTATGAAGTGGTGAGTTATTATTAAGTATTGTAACTGATAACTTTCGAGTAGGTAGTAGGTACAGTATCACATCGATTGGCCCTTAGATCTCGTGAGTCATACGACGCTATTGCGGACTACTCGTATATGTGAACTTGATTGACTAATAGTGCAACTATCTAGACGGTGTCTTTAAGTTGTCCAAGAGGCCCAATCTACATCATACAACAACCGACGTAATCAATATCGAATCGATCCATAACCGAATCGAATCGCACCGAACATTGTTTTTAATCGAAACGCGAAAAGTTACAACACGAAAACTATGTCTTACTGGATTGTCAGACATCACTCGTTTATGATGATAAGAGATCTGGTCGGTTGTAACCAAAACTATAAAGTCTTGACCAACACACGGGCCACCGGGCCAGACACAATGCTTCTTATATTGCATCTGGTTGCTGGATAGTTGACGAGTGAATGACCGACTACGTCATTTCAGAACCGTGTCCTGGTCATATTGCATCAGTTTAAAATCAATGAAGATACTAACTGTGCGAGGCGAGCCACTCGTTGTAGTCGAGTCCATCGGGGAGGTCGACGAGCTGGCGCATGTCGAGCTCGGGTAACTTGCGCTCCAGCAGCGCCTCCTGCAGGTACAGCTTGGGGTCGCCTGTGGCCTCGCCCTCGCGCTCCTTGCGACGCGCCTTCCTGGAACACCACAAGGTTCACGTTACTCTCACCGTTACCATCCTCCCTCTACACAAACTACTCGTAATGAACCCACGGCCACAGTTTCTGCAACAACCAACTACAACATATGTCTGGATAGGCATGCAGTTTGACCACTACTGAATTACAGTACATTCGTTTATGAAATCTGATCGTGGTCACATTTCTAGCGGTTTTCAGAGAGCATGTACTCTAAACGCACGTTTCAAACAATTTAGTTGAGATGTCTGCTCCAGTGGTCGATATTAACTCACTGTTTTGAGCGGCAGTACTCGCTTTTATTGTTTTTTATTGTGTGCTAATGATAAAACTTTACCTGATAAGATAACAGAATAATGACATAGAACTGGTTTATATGTATATGATTTTATAACCTTTAAGTTATCGATTATATTATTTATAATTGCCATTAGTGCCATTCATGTTCCACCATTCAAAATAACTACAAGAGTACATAATTATAATATGAGTAATAAGTATCGTAGCTATTAGATACAGTGACGCCCATATTACGTATTTAAATAAGATGTTCTTGTACGAAAATATGCACAGATTTAATTTAAAGCCTAATCAAGTGGACAATGATCGCAGTGCATGTTTGTACGCGATAAATTATTAAAAAAACAGAGTTAGTCGGCGGCGGCCTTTGGCACGCACAGTAGTACAGCGCGAGCTCGATGTAACCGATATGGAAAGAGAACGGCTCTGCAGGCCGAGGTCGTGGAGGAAAGTACCGCTCCCGCAGCCGCACACAGCTCTGATATCTATACTAATATTATAAAGCTGAAGAGTTTGTTTGTTTGTTTGCTTGAACGCGCTAATCTCAGGAACTACTGGTCCGATTTGAAAAATTCTTTCAGTGTTAGATAGCCCATTTATCGAGGATGGCTATAGGCTATATATCATCACGCTAAGATCAATAGGAGCTGCTGAGCACCAATGAAGAATGATTCAAAATCGGACGGTATTTTTTCCTTTTGAGAGCTTCCGCTGCGTGCGCTGCGTAAACAGTTAAAGTTTCGCAAAAGTCATGTATGACAGAATTGTTCCCCTTTAAAAGTTCTAAAAAAAAGTCCGCGACAGCATATGTCTATCTTTTAAGGTTGGCTCACTATAACCATTTTTATGCTAACCAAATTTGTTCTAAAATAATGCATTATTTGCGAAGGTATTATTATAAACATGATATTAATCCTTATCCAAATAAATACGTTATTCATCACAAGTATTTAATTTAAAACAAAATTGCCCTTTACATAATTCGATTTCAATGAATATCTTAGGAGATATCGCAGTTTTAAAATAACATTGCAGCAAAATAATTACCCATTACAGACATAGTACAAACGATGTTTGTCTTGGTTTATTCTGCGTGATTACTACTGGTTCGATTTGAAAAATTCTTTTAGTGTTGGATAGCCTATTTATCGAGGAAGGCTATAGCCTATATAACATCACGCTACGACCCACGGGGGCGGCGCAGTAACGATAAACGCGGGTGAAACCGCGGAAACATCTAGTTATGTTATATATTTCGACTATACAGTTCACGTCATATACATCTATGCACGTGTAGGAACATACGACATTGGGCCCTAGATGCCATGATAGCTGACATTTTTAAAACATTTGAAAAAAGGCAAGAAGCAGTCGACAACGTACATTAGATGATTTATTTCGTGTATACGTTAGTGTACATCAGGCTAGCCATGCTCTTGATCACTAGAAAAATCCAGTGAAAAAGTAAATCTCGTTTAGAGATTGACATAAATTAGCATATATTGGGTAAGTCCAGAAGTATTATGGTACGGATTATCAAATTCGCTCACGGCATACAATGGACAGCGTTTTTGATGGAGTGCAAATTGAATAATGTCCGAACATCCCCCTTTCTCTACGACTAGTCCAGTTTACGATAGCGTTCCACCTACACCAACCTTAAAGGTTATATTAGGCAGAGCCGCTGTACCTTCCAGTGCCCGAAAGCACCTTCCGGGACCAGTTATAGACAGTTCTTGTCCCCAAATCTCGACTCTCCACCCTAACCTCAGAGATTCGGTTCTCGTAAGCGTCAGAACAGTCAAGTGTTATTTTTGTCGTGTTTACAGATGACTTAACCTCTCAGTCAAAATTCGTCAACATAATATAACGCAGTTATCTAAAGCTAGGGACCTGTGCCGGCCTGATGTTACATGATCTGATATCGTAACGATCATGATTTGATCGATGAATTCGCTTGCAGTTGCATGCGAATTTATCGATATCGAACGGCAATAACGCGAGATCTATAATATAAACCCTATAAATGCCTAAACCTTCACATACAGACGTGAAGGGTTAGGCAGAAGTGTAACTAAAACTCATCACGTACAGGCACAATGTGTGTAGCGGAATTAAAAGACAATTATGGAATTTCTCCAATTCATCCACGCAACGTCCGCATGTAAGTACTACAGACGGGACTTTACTCAGTACTTAGAATTCGATTGGTATGCTCGACTGTGACATCAGTGTCTATAATATTAAATGCCACGCCTTTAGACGTTATCGTAATCACCCGTTTTTGAGATAACAAGGCTATCAAAAACAAATAACATCGATGTATATTAAATTCTCAATTAATAACAATTCGGTACTTTTGTCGAAAATCTCGAGGTATATTACATACAACGTTGTTCCTATTAAGGGAGAGTTCATTGAGTTCAGTGACGCAGGCAATCTACAAGGACTGCTAAGACTTTCCCAGCCATAGTATATTCGCCAGCAAACGAAAGCACTTCAGTCCTCATTACTGCGCGGCGGTGCTCTGGACTAGATTTTAAAATACCACGTTTGCTAATTCACATGGTAGCACGCGATTAGAACGTAAACGACATTTCCAGTTCTGCACATAAGGTAAGATAAAATTACCCAGAACCCGTTTAAGCCCTACCAAGATGCATAAACTTGTCTAGTCGAAATAGTAATTATTTTATTTAGTTTTCATCACGCAAAAATATTAGTGTCGGTACTGCTCTCTAAATGGTTGATCATTATGATTGCTAAACTAGAATGTTTATAAACTATTGTGTAAAATTGAAGCCACCTGTTCAATAGCCATTGTATATAGACAACGATGTTCACTCGAAATTTTAAATCTTCTTCTTCTCCTTAGCCTTTATTATTCCAAGTCACTTGGGGTCGGCTTTCTAGTCTAACCGGATTTGACTGGATATCAGTTTTTACACGGAGCGACTGCCATCTGACCTCAGCAACCCGAAGGCTAACGATACCCTAAAGCTAGACCAGTGTCAGAATATTTGAGGGCACTGAAATCCCAATAACGACTATCATAGATGTTCATGGCAGCCGGGACCGACGGTTTAACGTGCTCTCCGAGGCACGGAGCAGGCGATAATTGTCAATCAATACGCACATAATTTCGAAAAGTCATATAATTTCAGAAAGTCTGAGGTGCGCGACGTGGGTTCGAAACCGAGATCTTCTGCATTGCAGTCTGTTGGTCTCCCCCACTGAGCTATCGCTGCTGTTTTTACATCAACGCTAAAACCATTTATCAACAATAGGTCTGCTAAACTTTATAACGAAGAGATATTTAGCATTTGCCTACCATCGTAACTCTATTATTTCGTCTACAGGGCTATATATATACAAGTTAATATTGACACGTATAAATGGAACAGAACATAAGTAGCGTCGGTAAGCCGGTAGCGACGCGCGGCGTCGCTCACGTACAAACCAGAGGTCAGTGGAAGTGTTCCGTGTGCGTGAGCCAGCGCACCATTGTGTGCTAACTGCTCCCGGTTACCAGTTAGCACACAATGGTGCGCCCTCTGTCTGCACTCGCATATTGTGTACACCTGCCTCCGTGCAGAGCAATTCCCAGTATATCGTATTCAAATATAATAACGGAAAACTATTAAGTAACGACAATTTCATTGTCATTGTCTCTGCTAAAAGGCGATATTATAATATAACTACTGACATTCTTCTCCTTAGAGCCTTTATTATTCCAAGTCACTTGGGGTCGGCTTTCTAATCTAACCGGATTTGGCTGGATATCAGTTTTTACACGGAGCGACTGCCATCTGACCTCAGCAACCCGAAGGCTAACGATATCCTAAGGCTAGACCAGTGTCAGGATATTAGAGGGCATTGACTTCCCGATAACGACTGCCATAGATATTCATGGCAGCCGTAACCGACGCGACAGCTTAAAACATGCGAGGCACGGAGCTGGCGATAATTGTCAATCAATACGCACATAATTTCGAAAAGTCATATAACTTCCGAAAGTAGAGGTGCGCGACGTGGGTTCGAACTCGAGACTCTCTGCATTGCAGTCTGTTGGTTTTAAATAAATAAATATATATGTATACCAAAACGCTAAGTTAACGCGACGTAAAACATACTTAATATCATTAGCAATATATTGTTTACTTTTATAATCTGTATAGACAGAAATATGGTTTACTAGCTATGAGTAGTGAAATACTGTAATTACTTATACATATTTAATTAGCGATTTAAAAGAGTGGTCGTAAGCTTCTTACTGATCTTCTCATGGGTTCATCCTTTTGCCTGAACTACTAATCTAAATATAACTTCAGTCCCTACTTTAATATACTCACTAACCATTAGACATTACCGATCATAAGTGTTACTATTGATCGGTAATGTCTAATGATGATTTTTGATCATGATTTTTGAGTTGACAGCGCAACTGAACATGAAGCAAAACCGGATTTAAAGAACCACAGTTTGTAAACAAAGTATTCCAATAAGGTAAGACTCGTTATTCTAGTTTTAAAAATAGAATGAATCTAAAGATGTACACTAGCTATAATGATATGACTCAACAATGACGCGATGTTAGGTATATTCCTCAGAATATATTACAACTAGATGTGCCCGCGGTTTCACCCGCGTTTATCGTTACTGCGTCGCCCCCGTGGGTCGTAGCGTGATGTTATATAGCCTATAACCTTCCTCGATAAATAGGCTATCCAACACTAAAATAATTTTTCAATTCGATGCAGTAGTTCCTGAGATTAGCGCGTTCAAACTTCAAACAAACAAACTCTTCAGCTTTATAATATTAGTATTTAATTTATGAAAACTATAAGAAAAATTGTCGGGACCGGTTATATTAAAACAAAAATATTTGTTAAGCCCTTTGATTTTGCTAAAAGATACACGCTATATTCTTGCACTGCCTGATAGAGACGCAAATAAACGTTGAAGTAAGTAAACGGCCAACGATTGAAAAATGGGTCATTTGTAACAAAATTCATATTAGCCCATCCACACACATTTGGAAAATTCACTACCCAGTTTTTGTATCAGAAACAATAAACTACATAATCAATACAATTAATCAGAAAATCTTATAGAAATTACAAAATCTGCCGTAACATTTATCCTGTTCACCTTCAGTATGTTAAGTAAACATAGAGTCGAGCAACACAAACACAACAATAGAAACAATGGTGGTATTGTAGCACGTTGCGAGACGAGATACTAACTTCCCGAGGATGGCGTCGACGAACACGGAGAGCCACAGCATGAGCACCTCCAGGCAAGTGTCCATGGCGCGTTACGTAAGCGAGGCGGCCGGGCGGCGGCAGGCGCGGCGCCGCCGCTGCGCCGCGCGGCCTTACAGGTGGAAAGCAGCGGGTTCAATGTCGGTGCCCGCTGCTGTGCCTTGGCCATCGCTCGTGACACCGATATTAATGCGTCGATTCGTATGCGTTCCGTGTCGGCGGATTCATTATAAAACGATTAACCTAGCGTGAAAGTGGTAAGTCACGATGACTAAGCGTAAACCGTTCCCGTGGGTTATCTTTGCCACATTGTCGTCAATTCACACATTCCTCTAAATGCGCAGTATCGATGAGAAGCTAAGCACGATATCTGTCATGGTACATTTAAACTAGTGTTTAGACATAGGTACATGTCGGGACACACACTGGCACACAACACGCAAGCCTGAAATGGAGAGTCGACACTGGCACAATAAACGGTCACATTCCGGCACAGGTTGAGAGCCGTGCGAGTATCGAGCAGGCGCAGCGGCGTGAGGCTCACCTGAATGGGACGGCCGAGTACAAGTACGACGGCAACGAGAACAGAACTCCGAGCACTACTGCGTGGCACATCACGTCAATGACTGAACGCTATTTGCTACGAGTCGCTGCGCGCGCGCCGCTCTCCCCTGGCGCCGCACCGCGCGCCACACCGCTAGACAGAGACAGCGCCACATTCAAAATATAGCGTTTATCTCTTTCGCGCATATACAGGAAAATATAGCATTATACGCGCACGATATAAATGACCAAAGGAAAAACTGAAAAGATTCCAACCGCACAAAGCTAGCCGCAACTGGGTCATGAGACACCAAATGCCACAAGAAAACCCATGAACTGAAATGACTTTCCATTTAATGAACCTGGGTAATATTGACCACTAACCACTAGAACAGATAGACTAGAATAGATAAGTCTAAACCTAGTATTTTTGTGTTAGCGGTAGAGTCGGGTTCTACCGCTACCAATTATTTAACTTACAACAAATGTAGTAGGTTAGTTCTGCGTAATGATATTATCTGATATCCAGGCGACGGTTACGCAAGTGTGAGATTGACTTGTGCAACCACTTGACAAGTTGACACGTTCAAGGTCGCTAATCGATTACTTAATATTATTCTACGTCATTATACACATCCAAAGTATATTTAAAACTTAACCAATCCCGTCATCAAATTCATTCCGACTTTTTGCCAGCTAGGCACATTAACGACTCACCATGACAAGCAATCAAACATCATCATCATCATCAATCAGTCCGTTGTAGTCCACTGCTGGACATAGGCTTCTCCCATCTTACGCCACAACATACAATCGAACATAATCAAGGAAAATCATGGTCTTCGCATAAATTTGACTTAAGGATTAAATTATAACGGAATGCAAAATACTTTAGGCAACTGTCAAAAATCCATGCAGTGGTGCGAATTAATCATCAAAAAAGATTGAGAGCAAGAAGGTCGAGTAAAATAAACATAGTCGTCATGAAGCTCGAAATTGGCGCACGGTGCAATCGGGAACAATATGGAAGAGTAAAAGTGTCACGGCGGGATCGTTAACCCGGCGCGCGCGCACACAAGCGCAGGCAGTAACGAGCACGCGCGGTGGGAAATGCGCGCGGGCGCCGTGCCAGCATCGCCGCGTGACGTAAACAAATCGCATACACTTTCTGCTTCACACTTCTTCTTCTTTGGTAAACCTAAATATAGGGTAGTATTTGATTAACTTTTCCCTTATTTTTTGCCTTTGTTCCACTAAAAATACTAATTGCACAGCAAAATATGCTTACTAAAATATTTTAAATAGATCAAACTAAGTCGACGGCGCCCCGCTTCGCGGGGCTCCTATTTTTGGGTGGGTTTAAAAAGGAACCTAACATAACCTAACCCTTTCGAGACGGAATGCAGTGATTTGAGGCGTATAGGTGCTCGTTATGATATATTTTAGTAAGCATATTTTGCTGTGCAATTAGTATTTTTGGTGGTCATTATATTTAATCCCCTAAATATATACAAAAATCAAGCCTAAGATAAGAGACTACGACGCACTAATCTTGAAGACAGACTACATAACTGTGCTATATGCATATTAATTATGAATAGTTACATTATTCACGTATACATAGATTCACGCTTGTTTCCCATAGGAGTAGGCAGAGACTACGGATTTCCATTTGCTAGGTTTGTTCCACATTCGCCCCTACATTACGTCCCACATTCCAAAAAGTTCCTCATTCGCCCCTCTTTTTTAATTACTCCTTTTTCGTCCTACATTTTTGAGTATAACAAAACATGTTTAAAATGATTTTAAATTCAATGTCGGGCTCGTGATGTCATGCAATCATAAGCCCAATGTTTTGCCGCGAGAACAACGAGGTAGTGTAAAATACTTTTCGGCAGACGGTACAACAAAAATTCTATACAGGAAAAAACAGGGGCAAAGAAGGAACATAATTTAGGACGAAAAAGGAATTACATTGAGAAATTATTATTTATTTTAATTTCGGAGCATATGAGGAACAATTTTTGGGGCGAATGCGGATTTTTACATTCGGGGCGAAAAATTAGGGTTGAATACGGAATAAACCATTTGCTACGGTCCTGACAATCCGACATTATGCGGTTACATTATGCCGTATCAAAGTAAAAAAAGTTCAAACGTTATCTGTAGTAGGTACTTCTTATTTGGGTAAAATAAGAGTTTGGTCTGAATGACTGGTAATAAAAGAAAGCTTTTTATCTTTAACATTGCACATTGTCTCTACGAAACTATCAATTAACAATCTGATACATGTTCAAGATAACATACTTTATATTTCAGAGGTACGGTCTACACAAGTTTAGCTTTACGTTACAGCAAACACTTATATACTACTAAGCTATTGCACTCATTACACGGCAGTACATAAAAAACTGACTATAAATATGTATGTATGTAAGTAAAAACTTACTTGTGTATAGTAAGTTCATCTTTATACATAAAAATGTAGCATTCGTATGTTTGCGCCCGCAATGCTTGAAAATTAGTCCATGGATTGACTCTAAACAAAGTTGCATTTCTATGCCAGGGTTTTTTATACTGTTACCGAAGTTCCCACGAACCACGAACATTTTTAAGTGCTTCGGCAAGTTTAAATTAAATCAACTATTAGGCTGAACCCCAGCGTAACGTGACTGAGTTTAGCCAATAAATTATAAAAGAAAAGATCTACATATTAGCACTGATACAATTGAATATTATGTGTACATAACTATTTAGCACGTTGCGCATGCGCAGTGCAGGAGTGCGTCACAGCGCGCGCGGGCGTAATTCTCAGCACACTTTCCACACGGAACTGCTGCTCAGATTTAGGCGAGCGCCACGACGGCGGCACGGCTCCTCAGTGAAACGACCACGTCAACATTGTACAATAGACAACAATACGCCATGTCTCTCAGCACGACAACACAACAGACACTTCTCTTATTGTAAAGCTGAATGTACGTCATGCGAAGGAGCCGAGCTTTCTCGTTAACGCGAACTGAGGACACACAATACGGGTACTCAAAAAGGGAACAGTTGATAAACAAGTCCGGTGTGGACAAGAAGCGAGTAGTGGTATCGATCCGTGTGGCAGCGCTAAATTGCTGCAGCGCGGTGGGTGGAGTGCGGTGCGGCGCGCGCTCTGCGCCTCAAGGTCGACGGTCTGTTTATGTTTTCTCTGGCATACGACAACGGACAAGCTTTATGCGCTTAAAGCTATACGACGCTCATGAATACGTATTTTTACAATTTAATAACGTCGGCCTTCAACAGTTAATCAATAACGTGAGTTTCTGACCTCAATTTAAATACTTATCATCACAGCATGAATTCAAATGGGGAATAATACTAATAATTCTGTATTATACGTGTATTCTTGTGTGCATAACAAGGGCACGCCGAGTGGCGTGCTACTTCTGTGTGTACAATATAAACTTGTCGCTGTCACGATGTGTGGCTACTTTTGTTTACTCGTCATGATCGCTAGTTAACGTAGGTACTATATATAACAGCAAAACAAACACTTCATAGGCAACGCAATAAATACAATAAGTATATGTAAGTAAGCAAATACTTTTTAAAAACTACAGTTTTCCCGACAAGCATAATCACTAATTCTAATATTAAAAATCAAAACGTAGAGCAACTATTTTGACCCGTGCCGAGATAAAACCCGCAATACTCGGCATATTGGGAGTGGTGAAGTGATTCTTTAATTAAACCGCTGCGCTCCGAGTGAATAAATTTAGTAACGCGCTGCATCATAGAGAAACAGCGAGAAAAGAGATAAAAATATTATCCAAGAAATCGTTGACGTTGATTAATTATTTGATTAGGTATTAGCCATACGAGGTGTTCACACAGTACAAGGGCATAGGCTCATAGAAATATTAGGAAGAAGAAAAAAGGTTATCACCGTCGGCGCCGTCCACGTGGACGACGGTGATAACCTTTTTTCTGAACTTGATCTAAAGCACAATCGACCACGACAATTATGTCGTCATCAAATCAAGTTGCGTTAAGATCGCTATTCGAATTATAATCGGTAATAACAAATTAATCATAACTGAGATACGAGATCGAACAATTTTCGAATATCCGATTTTTATCTTTCGTACGTATAGCACTTCGTATAAGCTTTTGTATTCAATACAAATACAAGTACATAGTATGCTAAACATTTATATAGTTTAAACTACATATTATACCAGACCGGACATACGATGCGATGATAAACTGCTTTTAGAAAGTTATCGGATTTACGTGAACACGATTAAACTATATACCTATCTACTATCTTTTGCCCGCGGTTTCGCTTGCGTTAACTTAGAATTTGACAATCAATTCGCGTTGTACTCTGCTTGTAATAATATAATTCAATCATGATTCGAGAGACACGTGGCACCATCTATTATCATAAGAACGTTATTATTGTTTTCCTCGGCAAAAGTAATTTTTTTCGGGATGAAAGGTAGCCTATGTCCGTTTCTGTACACCTGTCAACGTATAAGCAAAATTTCAGTATGATCGGTTCAGTAGTTTAGGCGTGAAAAGGTAACAAACAAACAAACAAACTCATTTACGCTTTTATAATATTAGTTAGGAAGTTAGGATTAGGATTGTTTAATCGTGTTTACGTACATCCGATAACTATACAGAAGCAGTCGCTGCCTCCTGTCAGTAGCACAACACGCAACAAAAGAGTTTTACAACGTATAATACAGTAGCTACCATACAAACTTAAACAATCAAAGAGCCAAGGCGACAGGAACTAACCATGCGGCTCCACCGCTGCTTGCGAAACTCATTGTCCGTGTCACCTTGAGCCCTTCAACGTTTAGGAGCGAACAAAACAGATGAAATTTCCTGTCTCATCCGAACAATAGCAAGACGTCCTTGAACTAGGAACAAGTAGGTCTGTGGAGCTGTCTGAAGCGTTTACTTATGTATATCTAACATTGATACTGGACGGCCTCGAGCGATATTATCTGTCCTATACGAGAGCTGCACGTCCTACCGGGTAGTTATTAATATATTCAAAGTCAAAGTCAAAAATCATTTATTCATTTAGGTCACAAAGTAACACTTATGAACGTCAAAGTATATAGGTTAGTGAGTTTACTAGGTTACTGAAGCTACATTTAGGTTAGTTGCTAGGTTCAGGCATATTTGGTAGCAGAGTGGGTTGGAGCACAAATGCATAATAATCGGTAAAGACAGTCTAGATCTATGGATATAGGCACTAACGCTCCATAAGAGAGACGTGAGTCTAAAACCTTAATTCCCAAAGTGGTCCGGGTGGACCTCTAGGGGTCCACGATAGCCTCAATGGGGGTCTACGTTGGCGTGACAACAAAATAGAGGTTCACAGTTCGTAAGTGGGGGTCCACGAAAATGTCGCGCATCTCTGACTTTCGGAAGTTATATGACTTTTCGATATTATGTGCGTCATTGACAATTATCGCCTGCTCCGTTCCTCGGAGAGCACGTTAAGCCGTCGGTCCCGGCTGTCATGAACATCTATGGCAGTAGTTATTGGGAAGTCAGTGCCTGACACTGGTCTAGCTTAGGGTATCGTTAGCCTTCGGGTTGTGGAGGTCAGGTGGCAGCCGCTCCGTGTAAAAACCGATATCCAGTCAATCCGGTTAGACCAGAAAAGCCGACCCCAAGTGACTTGGGAATAATAAAGGCTAGGGAGAAGATATAATATACGCATTGAGATACATAGCAACATATACATTAATGAATATTAATGGTAATAGTCATATAATAATGTCTTCAAAGAAACGATTAACGAATAGTTAATTAATATAATTAATTAATAATAAATGAAATGATGATGATGAATGATGAATTAATATAATTTGCCACGAATCTATTATATGATCCGTCGTGTGACGCAACACATAATGGATACACGGAAATACAAATTTTGATTAATATTAGAGGTGTAAAGTCAATCCATTTTATACCTCCACTAGTTTAGCTCACGGCTTCGCTCGCGTACCAGTACTTTTTGTATATTATAGCCTATGTTACTCGCTGATAATATAGCTTTCTAAAGGTGAAAGAATTTTTAAAATCGGTTGAGTAGTTTTTGAGTTAACCCCTTACACAAGAAAACCAACAAAAAATCAAACCTTTCCGCTTTATAATATTAGTATAGATTAAGAATGGGCGTTTAAGTGTACGTTAGCGACTATTGGGTTTATTTATTTACTAGCTATTGCCCGCGGCTTCGCTCGCGTTAATTTAGAATTTGACAATCAATTCGGGTTGTACTCTGCTTGTAATAATATAATTCAATCATGATTCGAAAGACATGTGGCGCCATCTATTATCATAAGAACGTTATCTATTATTGTTTTCCTCGGGAACAGTAATTTTTTTCGGGATGAAAGGTAGCCTACGTCCGTTTCTGTACACCTGACAAAGTATATGCAAAGTTTCAGGATGATCGGTTCAGTGGTTTAGGCGTGAAAAGGTAACAAACAAACAAACTCATTTTCGCTTTTATAATATTAGTTAGGATTAGGATTTATTGTATGGATTGCTTACAGTAAATATGTACATATACAGAGATCTTGATTAAATGTACAACCAATTAATAAGCAAACACCGCATGCACTAAGGAATTTTTTTTTTTAATACCACTAAGTTGGCAAACAAGCATACGGCCCACCTGATGGTAAGTGGTCACTGTAGCCTATGGACGCCTGCGATACCAGAGGCATCACTTGCGCGTTGCCGACCCTTTAGGAAAAAAAGGAAGTGGGAAGGAGAAGGAGCGGGAATGGGGGAAAGAGGGTGATTGGGCCTCCGGCACTCTCACTCACCACACGAAACACAATAGTAAGAACACTGCTATTTCACGTCGATATTCTGTGAGAGGGTAGTACTTCCCCGGTCGAACCGGCCCATTCATGCTGAAATCAGCGAGACTACTAATTTAATATCCTAGTAATATATTAAAATTGCTTAAAATTTGACTCTAGTATGTCTGCTGTTTGTATCACCCAAAAGTGGTTTAGCATAATTATAGAACAAACTTTTTTTTTTTTTTATTATTTATTTGGTGGCAAACGAGCAGACGGATCGCCTGATGGTAAGCGATCACCGCCACCCATGGACACCCGCAACACCAGAGGAGTCGTAAACGTGAACCATCAAGCGAGTATTTTTTTATTCGTTTGTGACAAGTTCTAAGTGTTCTAACAAAGGAGCCATAATTTAGTAGTAACGTTTACTCAACTCGTCGTTTCCACTAAGAAACCAGATATAGGAGTATACTTTACATTTAAATAATCGACAGCGATATAACCATTAATAATATTGATGTATTTTCAAGGTCTCTCACTGAGTGAGCAATTGACCTTCGACACCTGCTGTATAAGCATAGAGACAAATTAAAATACGCAGATTGAGCTGAGAAGGTGACATCAGTGAATACATAAAAGCGAAAATCGCTATAAAGTAAACATGTCGTTAAAACATAAATATGTCGATGGAGCCAAGTAGACAGTGAAGACAATGACGTCATTGCGTGGGTGCGGCGCAGAGTGCGCGGGGGTGAGGCAGGCGGAGGGGGAACGGTGACGGTCACCTGTTGCTCCCCGAACTGGCGCGTGTAGGCGTTACGGTGCGGTGGAGGGTCGACGAGATCCTGTGACGTCACACGCCTATGTAATTACCGCCGCAGATGGAGCGCCGCAATTTACAGACACCAACGAACATACTATGCTAATATTAAAAAAGAGCAATATTTTTGTTTTTTTAGGGGGTGCGGATCATAGTACCTAGGTAATGCACAAAAAGAGCGTCAGAATATGGTACAGGGAAGCTCGTCACAGCTTGTGCCTGAGTTTGAGAACTCTCTATACCTTTGCGTCTGGCTCTAAATGCGGTAAAAAGAACTTAGTCCGGTTGAATTCTTGAAACACGCAATTCTGTGCACTTTGGTTCCTTCTGCATTTTCAACCGCCTCTTGCTGGGGGCTATTCTAAGAAACTGTTCAATTTAGTGCCAGTGCCACTTTTACTGTCACATTACCATTCGACATCGCAACAGGGATCTGATTTCTCCCATGTACGTGCAAGGTCTGGAATAAACTATATGCCAAGATGTTTTTCTAGCGGTATGATTTGTCCTTTTTAACAAGGTTTAAAGAGAGTACCATACCATAGTATCAGGGTAAGCAACGGTTTGTATTAGTAAGACCCTGACATTTCTGTAGTCCTTGAGCGAGGGTCACCATTTAGACTCATCTACCACTTATGTATATTAAAACCACTATCGCCCAACGTGAAACATTTTCTTCGTACGTGTGACAAATAAAAAGAAACCGCAAGTATATCAAACGAAATCAAAAGCAACAACCGGTTTGTAGCGTATAATATTAAAATAAATAGATTAACTGAGATGTCGGCGCTACAAAAAAATATCGAAACTAGTTTACAATCTAGTTCCTGTTATGTTGTCTTAGGTCTCTTTTCCAGCGGCCCATCTATACTAATATTATAAAGCTAAAGAGTTTGTTTGTTTGTTTGAACGCGCTAATCTCATGAACTACTGGTTCGATTTGAAAAATTATTTTAGTGTTGGATAGCCTATTTATCGAGGAAGGCTTATAGGCTATCATCACGCTACGGTGGCGGCGCAGTAATCATAAACGCGGGTGTAACCGCGGGAACATCTAGTCCCCTATACAAGGCAGAGTAGGCACACCGTGTGGTTTTGGTCCGTAGGCCCGAAGTACGGGAGAGCCGGACATAACCCTCTCGCCTCCCCTTGTGGCGACAGGGTATGAATCAGGCACATTTTCACACGTAACAGAGAGAAAAAAAAAAAAAAAAAAGTTATACGAGGCCTATACGATGGTTCGTAATGCTTACGTGCTATTTTCATCTTTAGGTAGTTTGATCAATTTAGTACTATGTTTTTAATAACCTGTTCCTAGCAAGTGGTCATGTTAAGTGCCTCAAGACTGCTCGAACGAGTACAGCACACATGTGTGAGTTATTATGTACAGTCCCATCTACTGACCTGGCTGTAAGTATATTGATTACTACTTACTTAATTATGGAGCTAATGGGAGTGCCACTAGGCGTAATGATCACTTTAGGATTAAGACTGCGCCGAGCGAAATGTGCCAAAACAGGCGGTCATAGTTAAGTGAATAAAATCAACACTTTCTGTTTAATACTAATATAAAATATACATTTACCATAACAATCAATGTGTTTACAATTACTCCGTGTAAAAAACTTAAAATATTTGATATTTTCGCCTACAAAATTACGTAGATTTGCACGAAAAATGCAAAAACGAAAGCTAGTGTTACGTGATTTTTAGATTATAACAGTAGAAATCTATCCTATTTTACAGCTTAAACGAAACATAAATAGTTATAATTTAAGTTATTGGCCGACAATAAAGTTACATATTTATCAAAAAACACTTCAAATCCGCCATACAATTTTATTATGGCGGCCGCGCGCCGATTTGAATATCGAGCTCTGTCATTCAGTCCAACTGCGTCTTATGCTCGGCGTAGTCTTAAACTTTAGCTTAGTTATTAAGGGGATAGAAGCCAATATTTCATTATTAGTAATTATATAGGACTTATACTTTAATTACACTCATTGTAAGGTGACATCAGCAGTGTTATAAATGGTAGGTACCTATTTACTTTTGCTTGTACACTGTAGCGGGCATAAAATATTTTGCTGTGAAAGCTCTCGACGGTTCTAGAACGTTTCATCAAATCAAACTAAGTTCAAGTTTACTGCTGCTATCATAATTGGCAGGGTCAACTGAAACATGGTAGATACCAACAACGAATAATTATTTTTTAATAAAAGAAATACACTGCAGTTACGCATTACGAAAATTGACATTATTGCACGAATTATTACATATTATTTCTTACACAACTGTTGGTTTTTATTCATTTACTAGTTTTTGACCGCGGCTTAAAGTCAGTGAAACGTTGTTGCAAAGTTATTGCAATGCATTAGTTTAATTAAGACACCTACTTATTCCACTTAAATTACTTGCACAAAGGTATATTAAAAAAATGACATTTCAAAGTTCGTTTCGCCATTGCTATAGGGCGAGAGTTGTGGTTTCGAATCATCTATACTCTTCTTCTCCCTAGCCTTTATTATTCCCTAGTCACTTGGGGTCGGCTTTCTAGTCTAACCAGATTTGACTGGATATCAGTTTTTACACGGAGCGACTGCCATCTGACCTCCGCAACCCGAAGGCTAGACTAGTGTCAGGACATTAGACGGCACTGACTTCCCAATAACGACTGCCATAGATGTTCATGGCAGCCGGGACCGACGGCTTAACGTGCTCTCCGAGGCACGGAGCAGCCGATAATTGTCAATCAATACGCACATAATTTCGAAAAGTCATATAACTTCCGAAAGTCAGAGGTGCGCAACGTGGGTTCGAACCCGAGACCTTCTGCATTGCAGTCTGTTGTTCTCCCCACTGAGCTATCGCTGCTATCGTCATCCAATCATCTATACTAATATTAGAAAAACCAAATCATTTTTTGTTTGTAAAGAATTAACTTGAAAACTATTCAATCGATTTTAAAATTCTTTTAGTTTGATTAAGACATATTCAACTTAAATTACTTGCACGCATATTAAAAAATAAAGAATTTTCAATTCTGTAGATTTCTACATATCACTGTATTAGCAAAAACAGCATGCGTTCTACCTTAAAAATCAGCATAAATATTTAGATTAAACTACGGACAACAATCATGCCTTGTCTTGATTATTTATGTACATGTAAGTGGATGCTTCTGTTTACCATACTGCTGCTTTAGAGGCTACCATCAAATTTTATTAAATGCTTGAGTATGTTCAGTAGTAATTCATGGAGAAATGGTTGCAGCACCTTACAGTTATGATTTGTAAACAAAATTTTATTGTAAACTTTTCAAATTCAAATTCTTTATTTCACCAAAAAAATAACCTTATAAATCAAATATAAAGATACAAATCGTGATTTATACTTGGCAATTAAAAAGAGTGGCCATGAGTTTCTTGCCCGTTCTTCTCATGAGCCCTACGTCCTTGCTTTGCTGAACGTGGCAGTAAATGTAAATTCACAGAAAAAAATTAGTGTAACTTTGACATAAGAAGTGTTACCTTGTAACATAACTTGAATAAATTTATTTTTGATTTTGATTTTAGAAAGCAAAATGTCGATCAAAATTATTTATGTCGCTGTGTCTGCCAGGTAATAACTAAACGATTTTTTATATTATCATTACATTTACTTGTTTATGTGCTTAACAAGAAATGTAAAAGTCCATACGACAGTGAATAAACATGAGGCGTAATGTTTACAGAGTACCTATACAGTGATAGGTAGGTACGGCGCGCGGCGCGGAGGTAGGCAGTGTAGGCACATTGGCGCTTGCACAACGAACGCGACCCACTTCCCACACATGTGACCCGAGTCAGTATCGAGTCGACACGAGCCACAATGTGCCACTACGCTACTGCAGCCGCTGATAAGTGCTGGTCCACTTCTAACCACCTACACTGTTACTGATAAGTGATAACAGTCACTGAGCAACTTCGACCGCTATTATATTATATCGCTGGTGTTTACCAGCGCTCATACATATAGGTACATCCTAACTTATATTATAAACTAGATGTTCCCGCGTTTATCGTTACTGCGTCGCCTCCGTAGGTCGTAGCGTGATGTTATATAGCCTATAGCCTTCCTCGATAAACAGGCTATCCAACACTAAAAGAATTTTTCAAATCTAATCAGTAGTTTCTGAGATTAGCGCGTTCAAACAAACAAACAGACTCTTCAGCTTTATAATATAGATCATGATGACGAATGTGAGTTGTTTGTTACGCTTTCACGCCTTAACTACTCGACCGATCATCATGAAATTTCGCAAACTCGTTTTCAGGGAAACAGAAAAGGACATAGGGTACCTTTCATCCAGAAAAAGTACTGTTATTAATCTAACCTGCATTTACGCGAGCGAAGCCACGGGCAAAATTAGTACTGCTAATAATGGCAAATCTGTAAGCTTCTTGAAAACGATTATTCAGTACTAGCTGTTACCTGCGACTTCGTCCGCGTACATTTTAACAAAAAAGTGTTTGGCTCCGCGAAAACCTATTTTTTTTTCTAAAATCGAAGTAGCCTAAGTTACTCCTTATAACATTAGCTATCTGCCAGTGAAAGTCCCTTCAAAATCGGTTCAGCCGTTTCGGAGATTAGCCGGAACAAACGGACAGACAGACAAAAATTTTAAAAATAGATGTTTTCGTATAGGTACCTTATATACTTTCACATGCATTAGACAAAAAGAATTTTGACATTACAAACAGACACTTCAATTTTATTTATTTGTATAGATTTAAGCGACAAAGCTGTAAGAATAAATGTAAAGCCGAGATAGTGGATCAGCTCTCGACAGATCATTTATCAATGCAATGTTTTGATTGGCATCGTTTCGCATACGGTCCCTGCGCATGCGCCGGTCGAGCGTTGCTCAACGGTCGCCCGCGCTTGTGGTGAAACATGTTTTGTATACGTATGTATGTTGGTTGCCGCTCCGCAACGAAGGTCATTAGCTCTGTTTAGATGATGCCATATTTTCACTTCCAACTCAAAACGATGATACCCAAATACATCTTAGTAGAGATTTTGATTTCGTTTACGAAAATATACAGAGAGAAATCGGTTAACCAATAATATATCTATACATAAATATAACAAATATACAGATCCTTACTACTATTATAAATTCGAAAGTAACTGTCTGTCTATCTGTCTGCCTGTCTGTAACCTTTTCACGGCTAAACCACTCAACCAATTTAGATGAAATTTGGTACAGCTATACTTTAAAACCTGGGGAAGGACATAGGCTACTTTTTATTGATGTAGGTACCACGCGGGCGGAGCCGCGCGCAAAAGCTAGTATAAAATAAAATGTACAATCACAATAGTATAAACTGTCTTAATGCAAGATAAAAGGCGTCAAGACTTCTAGACTGGTAATGGATTAGGTCCGGTGGAAGTTATTCTGCTCTTTTTGGCGCCGAACGCCGATGACTCAACCAGAGCCACTACTTCTAGCTTGCCTTATCTTTTTTTTTACACATTGTTGTTGCTCGTATATAATATCGTCCCATTTAGCAAGTTTCATAAAAAGATAACATGTGAAAACTATCTACCAAAGGTGTAAGACGCTTTGCATAAAGACCAACAAAGATACACTCCTGGACGACTACGTTGAGCTGCATTTTTATGTTTAATGGTCACTAAAAATAATGTAAAGCGGCGATAAAAAAGTTTTAATGTAGATTTCGAGCTGGCCGATTGACCTACATTTAACAGTGAAAATGTTACAAATTTAAATAAAAATTTTAAATAGAAAGAAAATTCGAAGATGTAAACAGATCATTCTTTATTGCCGTGACACGCGTGATTACAGGTTTAAAATCAGGACTAGGAAGCTGACGCCTGAGGCAGACATGATACGGATATAAAATTGATTGTTAAAGTTTGATTTAAAGTCTGGTTGCATTTTTAAGGTTCTACTTGTTCCGGTTTTAGTTTAAAACTAGACTAATAATAAAACTAAAGTTAAAGCAATAGAAGTGCCTCGCTGGCGACGCCGACGTAGAGATAGAAGAGTAAGCTTACAGACAGCTCGTTTGACTTATACGTTCTCTGCAGAGATAGATATGATTGATATACGGTTATTGATAGAAGGTGCATTACACGTGCTCGTATAAAAGCAGTCAATTCATTTACCAAAATTTATAATATACAGGGTGTAAGGGACGGTGTACCGAAAACGTTGCACAATCGTTTGTCCATAAGTACACAACTGAATGGAAATGTCAATTCAAAAATGAAACGTACGATTAAAGTTTTATGCTAGTACATTGTAATTTACACTACGCAATGTATCGCTACCAATGCAATGTGTCCGTCCGCGCTATCGTATCGCGCTTCCCGCGCACCAACGCTACTCGCGCTCACATTATCTGACGGAGCCCGGATCACCTATTTTAGTGATCTACTACAATAATAATTTAAACGTTGTGACTAATAATCGGATTGTACAATTTTATTATTGTACTAACAAAAAAAATTTATAAATTGAATAACGTCTTATAAAATTAATCTTATACGCACATTTCGTTAATGTTTGTGTAGGTAAAAACAGAAAGCCAAATGTGTTTATAAAATAAAAAGGTAGGGTAATTTACGATAAATTAAAAAAAAAAAAACAATTTACCAAGGTGTGGATTACGGTGAACGGCATCGAGAATTCTCCGCTCAGTGGAAACTCTAATCGGCCTGCTGGAACCCTCCTGATGCGGTACTATGGGTAAATTATCCAGTACTCGTTGATACGTACGAGAAATCACACGACTGTCCATAGGGTGACGAGCGTCAGGATACCGCTGGATGTAAATGCGAAGCGCCAACGAAGCATTGCCTCGTGCCTCCCCGTATGCCATGAGCATTTGTCCATATTCACGTGCACTAAATGGCTGACTCATTATTTATTAGGTACAAACACAACTTTGTAGTTACACAAAAAAGTTATAAACAAAACAAAAACGTTAACAAAATGTTATGAACACAGTAAATAAACACAATTTAGTACACAAAATAGTTATAAACAAAATAAAAAACTTAACAAAATGCAACGAAAATAGTAAACACTCGCGAATACGAGAGATTACGTCAAGTACTTCCGATTCCTGACAGTAGCGCGACCGAACTAAAGAATTCAAAAATAAATTTCTTTTGCAGTTGTAGTCATATTAGATAGGGATGAGATACATCTATCTAATTAAATAAATCCATAGCCGATAACTCTCATAAAATATTTTTATGAGAGTTATCGGCTATCGATTAATTTTATACTTATACATAGTAATAAACTGTTTATGGCTAATTCTATTAACAAATTTTTGTTACAGTTTTGTATTTTAACAGTTAAGTAAAGATTTACTAGATTACATTACATTGTATGAATCGCTGTGTACAAAAAGCTTTGTTTTAAAACAATTAGATGGTCTTTTACATTAATTATTATTAAAAGTGATTAAATAAACTCATACATGTACATTTACGATACGAAATATCAAAACAATTAATATTTTTTTACATTTAAAATGCAAATGGGTATTGTAAAGTGATAGTAGTATAACATTTAATTACAGGCTACTTTAATCATTACAATCTTTTCAATCTACGTGACTAATTTAATAATAAATAGTGCTAACACGTTCATGTAACCTTTACTTTTAAAAGGAAAACAACTATTTTATTTATTAACCTATCCCGCTTTGTTTTAATACACTTTTTTCGATATCGATCATTGATCATAGATCTTCCCTAGTTCAGTGGTAGTAGGTACGATGCGGGCGGGTTTTTACACAGCACACTATTGCCGGTGCGTAAAACTTTTTTGCGTTGGTCATTGCCTTGTCCGCGCAAGATCAGCTGATTGGTTCAACTGTGTTTATTTTGTATGTTTGGATTACATAGCTGTTTTTCGGTATTATGTAGTTTTTATTGATATTATCTAGTATAATGGGTCGTTTACTCATTATGTAATCATAATCAGTTAGAAAAATGTGAAATATTGAAAGAAAATTCGATAATTTTCCGGTGGAAAATTCGTACGTTTTCCAACTCAGAATGATGGTCCGAAGCTAGTATTTCAGTTTTCGGTGAACCGTCACTTACACCCTGTATATGATCGGACGCAATACCGGCGCCAGCGTCGCGCGTCGGCCCGCGCCCGGCGCACGCGCGCTTTGCGCAATACTCCCAATTAAGCTCAACCAAGTGACCGTTTTAATTCAATATATAAAAAGTATCTTATTGAAATATATTGACCAAGTAGTCTACTGACACTGGTCAGGTCAGGTACTGGGATTTGAACACGTGGCGCTTTTATTAATAAAATGGACTTTCAAGCATACGTTTATTAGATAAGTTATTTTATAAAAGGTTACTGAGGTGGAGAAACATAATTATGTGTGCTGTCGCCAAGCATCGTACATACATACATACATAGATTCACGCCTGTTTCCCAGAGGGGTAGGCAGAGACTACGGATTTCCATTTGCTACGATCCTGACACACTTCTCTGGCTTCATTCACTTTCATCACATTCCTCATACACGCTCGTCGGTTCAAGGAGCTCTTAACCTGGCCTTTGTCCAGGACGCCTCCGATCTGGTCGAGAAACGTTCGCTTAGGTTTTCCTCTTGCGACTGTTCCATTCACACTAGCCTTATAAACTTTCTTAGTCAGTCTTTCCTCGTCCATTCTTTCTACATGTCCAAACCAGCTTAACATACCCTTTTCTATTCTTGTAACTATATCCACTTTCATGCCGCATCTCTCTCTAATCACACTATTTCTTATTCTATCTTTCAGAGTCACACCACATATGCTTCTCAACGCTCTCATTTCTACAGCATTTATTCTGCTCTCATGCTTCTTTTGCCATACCCAACTTTCACTTCCATACATAAGTGTGGGCACTAATAGTCCTCTATGAACAGCCAAACGTGCCTTTTCGGATACATTTCGACTGTTCATAAAAGCGCGTAAGGCTCCATTCACTTTGTTGCCAGCAATCGTTCTCCTTTCAATATCTCCGTCATGTTTACCATCCCTTGTAAACAAAGTACCCAAATATACAAACTCTTTCACTTGCTCCACTTTTTCTCCATCAATCATAATATTACACATCGTCACGTACTCTTCCTTTTCAAATACCATTACTTTCGTCTTGCTTACATTTATTTTCATTCCTTTACTCTCAAAAGCACCATGCATAATAGTTACCATCGCCTGCAACTCTTCCGCCGATGACGCAAGTATTACTTGGTCATCGGCATAAAGAAGACATTTGACAAGTAACTCATTCATTCTTAATCCCCATTCACAATCTTTTAAATCTTTCAAACAATTGTCCATGTATAGGTTAAACAGCCAAGGTGACGCTACACATCCTTGTCTAACACCTTTATCGATGCTAAACCACTCTGTGTAGGTCCCATTTATCCTAACACAAGCTCTGGAATCATCATAAAGAGATTTCAGAGCTCGCGTGAGGTTGCTATTCACTCCATACATGGACAATGCCGACCAAAGTTCATTCCTCACCACTTTATCATAAGCCTTTTCCAGATCCACGAATGCGCAATAGACCTTTTGACCTTTGGCCAAAACTTTTTCGGCTATGCTCCGTAAGGAAAAGACCTGATCCGTACATCCCATACCCTTTCGAAATCCCGTTTGTGCATCCCAAATTTTCTTGTCGGTTACTTTCACAATCCTTTCAATTAACACTTTTGCATACAATTTACCGACGACGCTGAGCAAGCTAATGCCTCTATAGCTTTTGCACTCTTGCTGTGAGCCTTTTCCCTTGTATAAAGGTACTATGACGGCCTTGCACCAATCACTTGGTACACGGCCGGTATTCCAGCACAAGTTAAAAAGGCGGCACAACTGAGTTGCTATAAGACCCTGTCCAGCTGTCAGCATTTCGACTGTAATCCTATCATACCCACCAGCCTTTCCTGATTTCATGCTTTTCAATGCTTTCATTATTTCATCCATACTAATAGGGCTTTCATCACTACTATCATTATCATTCATTTCGAAACTTTGCCCTTGCCATTCCTCTCTTTCAAATAAACTTTCAAAATATTCCTTCCATCTCTTCAGTACGCTCTTTTCTTCATTCAGTAAACTTCCATTCTTATCTCTGATTGATTTCAGCTCTGTGGTTACGGTTTTACCTCGAACCGAGCGAATGGATTTCCAGAAGAACTTCGCGTTGAACCAAGCATCGATATAGCACAATATCTAATAGCAAGCGATTGGCTTTGCCTGAATTGAGAGCAGTCGTGCATCACTAGAACAACGAGTCAATCGAGATTATTACATTATAATTCGATCAAACCCCGAGAAAGAAACGAGTAAACACAACCAACACAACTATAAAGTAAATTGCATTGCTAGTTTAGTGCTATAAATAGAAATAATCAGTAAGTCATTTATTCAATGGTTTCTAAGAATATCTACGTTCCTTAACATGATACATTTTTCCTTTTGATCTCCATGTACCGTTTTCGGCTTAATTGTATTGATTTTTTAAAATTATGTATGGAGATTCAAATAAATCATTTTTCTTTCTTTCTTTTTTTCTTAACATCGCTAGAACAATGTATGTAACTGTATCGATTATACACGTTGGTAAATGTTTGTATTTTATAGAAAACTAGATTTTGCCCGCGGCTTCGCTCGCGTAAATGTAGGTTAGGTTAGTAACAATACTTTTTTTCTGGATAGAAGGTACTCTATGTCCTTTTCTGTTCCCCTGTCAACGTGTAAACGAAATTTCAAGATGATCGGTGGAGTGGATATGGCGTGAAAGGATAACAAATAAAGTCATATTCGCATTTATAATATTAGTTAGGATGATTCGTTGCTTTTTAATTGGCATTGCATTTTCAATTAAGATACTAATTTAAAATAAATTGGGGCAGTCTTTGAGGACTGCCGATAGAAATGAAAACACTTCTTTATAAAAAATAAAAATCTAAAGTTGGGGCGGGTCGGATTCCTGATACTCTCTTGAGGGTTATGGGGGTCAAAATTTCGTTATTTTTTGCGTAGGACGTACCATTCCTGAGATATTTCAAAAATGGAAAGCGTGGAAACGTGACGATGACGCGAGTTCTATGATTTTTGTTCACCCAAGAAGTGCTCAACGCGCCTAAAGATTTCACTTCAAAAACAAGGACACCATGTTCTGGCCGGTTGGAGTAATTCGCATTAAATATTATGCAGATCATCGTGGCTATGATTATAGAGCTATCGATTGTATTGCGATGCAAATATAATTGTGCTCAAAGTTTGCACTCTATTTAATGGAGCATCGAGTGAGGACGTAGGAAACTCGTCAGTACCTAATCCATTTAGTGCATGAACGTAGTATCTATAGATTGTGACATAACACTTGTACATACATACATATATTTCAGATCCAATTATGAGTTTCCACTAACACACGGTAGTTCCAGCGACAAGAATATCCTATAAAATTTGAAGAATTACCTACACACATGTTACGTTTGCAGACTGACAATGACTTAGATTTGAAAAGTAGTGAAATAACGGTCTAGCTTGACCTTTTATATGGTTGTTTTTTTATAGCATGACCTTTTATGACTCACGTTATTATCATTAGAACTAGAAATAAGCCGTTGAGGGTATTCTGCACTTGCAATTTGTCTTCAAACATAACTGATCCTGCTGCTAGTAGACAAGCAATGACTGCACGGACGGCGCAGTGGTTAAATGGTCGCCTCGCCACTGCCACTGCGCCGAGTGTTGTGGGTTCGATCCCTACGCGGGACAAAACTTTGTGTGATCCACAAATGTTTGTTCCGAGTCTGGGTGTTCTTTGTGTCCGTTGTTTGAGTGTTTGTAAAGTCTCCCGCTACACAGGAATTATTCCTAGTGCGGACGTTATCTTTTTATAAAAAAATCTAGTTGTCCCGACAGACGTTGTCCTGTACACACGAAAAAAACAGATCGAAACCATTCTCGAATCCACTTGAACACACATAAAAAATTTCATTAAAATCGGTCCAGCCGTTTAGGAGTTTAATTACAAACACACATAAGAAAAATAAGAACTAGAAATAAACAGACTATGTCGATGAGAGTACTTTGCACTCCCCAAGTTGTGTATTTTATTAATGATGCTGCTGACAGTAGACTAGCGATGTTGAATTAGTGCATTTGTCAGGTACATCGCGTCATCAAGTGTAGTGATAGAAGTTCGTGTGGGTTGCAGCGGTGGAGTCCAGTGACCGAAACCCTCGTGTGGTGTTTGAGCCTGTGTGGAGCGACGGCAGTGCGGTGACGACCCGCCGGCCATATTAATTACAACGGTTGCCGTTTATTTACCAGCTCATTAGCGACAACCTCTTTGTCACTCCGATCACGTCCACCGCGGCGTGTGACACACACCTCATGTCGACGACCTAATAAATATCACGTTATATGTACATATTTTAACTATTTAAACATTAGTCTGTTAGTAATCGCGTACCTATATACAGGTAGGGCCAACGGTATATTATGTACGTAATTTTGATATACATAAAAGAGTCACCAAAGCCCTCATACTCGAGCTTGCAGAGGTGATGCTATTTCACTTCGTAAGTCTACAAGGGTTTTATTACAATACCCTAGCTCAGTGGGGAGATCAACAAACTGCAATGCAGAGGGTCTCGGGGTCGAACCCACGTCGCGCACCTCTGACTTTCGGAAGTTATATGACTTTTCGAAATTATGTGCGTATTGATTGACAATATCGCCAGCTCCGCGCCTCGGAGAGCACGTTAAGCCGTCGGTCCCGGCTGCCATGAACATCTATGGCAGTCGTTATTGGGTAGTCAGTGCCCTCTAATATCCTGACACCGGTCTAGCCTTAGGGTATCGTTAGCCTTCGGGTTGCGGAGGTCAGATGGCAGTCGCTCCGTGTAAAAATTGATATTCAGTCAAATCCGGTTAGACTAGATAGCCGACCCCAAGTGACTTGGAAATAATAAAGCCTAGGGAGAAGAAGACCCTAGTACACCAGCTGATATGATAGCTTTTGTCCAGACTTCTATTAGGGGCTCCTACCGATATTTCTAAGACTCCGTGATACTACTAAAATGTCTAAGAGAAAAACAAATTCTTTATAATGGACGCACGAATCGGCAGTTGAGTAAATGTTAGCACAACCTTTTGCCAGTGGGTCAAGAATAGTACAAGAATCACTAGTAGTAGGTACTCGCTATAACTAATATCACGGTAATAATCGGCTGTTTGCTGTGAGTACTGTTCCATATAAGCTAGCACGGTTCAAAAAGTTTTTTCTATATAGTACGTAAGTAGGTACAAATATATTGTCATTTTTTTGATCAGATAATAGCTTGTTACAGGTTTAATATTTGGTTGTAAACAATACCATAGGAACGTATGTAATATTTTAAGCTCAAATCTCGCTGATATGATATTTAACCTACAAGTTTCACTACTCTCGTGCTATAACTCTACATCGGATTTTTAATTACATATATCGTAAACAGATGCTTTTAAGAGAATCCAACTAAGGCCAGTTAGATAACTTCTCTCATATCGTATCGTATCTGTTGTAACGGACTCCATTTAAACGTCGCATGTCGCAGTCCAATTAAAGCGCTAATTAAAACAAACCTAATTATGAAAATTGAAAACGAATCTGCGGTCATTTCTTTCAAGCATAATATGCGCGTCAGATTTACATACTTATATAGAACACAAAACACACGTTTATGACAAAATATAATGATGAAACCAATAGCAAAAATGTGGCGCTAAGTAATGACCGCGAGAAATTTCTCAACACACGTGTGCAAGAAGTGCTGATTGCAGAGGCAGCGTCGGCGCGCGGCCCGGCCCACGGCCGGCTTTCAAAACTATCCAGCAAGGATTGCACCGCGTTACCACACAGTACACAGCGCGCGTACCGACCCGTTTGTGCTCCACTAACATTAGCGACCCGCGGCCGATATCGAACACACACACCGCGCTATTCGAACATAAAACGGTAGATTACTCGTTCGTGACTTACAAAACCGTAGCGCGCGAGAGCCGCTGTTGAGAAACGCTCGAGTATCGGATCAGCAACTTACCTGCAAACAAAATAAAAACGAATTAAGTAACGAACCAAACTGACTAACGCACTAGGTGGTTGCAAAACAGGAAACAGTTGCGATACGGCACACGTGTCTCGTGCAGCGAGCCAACATGCTAGTTAATAAATAATAGTAGACCACACTGTACCTACCTACCTACTGCCCAGCGTTTTAATATACATTCGACTCGCACTACTCGGGCTCTTGGTTGATGTATTTCCCGAGCAAACGGTTCGGTTTGATATAAATAGTAAGCGATGGAATATTTCGCGAATGAATTGGAACGCGAACATGTATGTATAATACGTATGTTAGCGCAGTGGATACGCTCACCCCAAGAGTGGTTCTCGCTTGGATACGTGTGCGTCAGTTGTGACGTCAAGTGCCATAAAGTTAGCTAATGCCGTCATTAGGGGACACAGTGGACACAAGGCGAACAAGGCTACGCTTCCTACGATAAATTATACGAGAGTACGATGAATCAATTCAGTAAGTACTGCTTTACTGAATTGATTCATCGTGCTGACTACGACAGAGCCACCCTAAAGAACATCGCAGTCAAGCAGCCTGTATGTTCCAGGGAATAGGGTTCCTCATACTTCTTAAAGAGTTGTACAGGCAGATAAGCGCCAACTTTCCTTCTTGCACTGGCACAAAAAATCCGTAATGCCAATCTCTCAAATAGATTTTATAACGGATTATTGCTCCAGGTATTGCAATAATTCATAGTTACAGTAACCGCTTGTCATCAGGCGGACCAAATACTTGTATGCCAATATAAAAGGCACACGTATTACGTCGGTTCATACAATCTCAGGTTCGATTCTGCGATAGGGGGACAGTTTTGTTAGGTTTCCTGTCAAGAAACGGACGGAGCTTAGAAATTGGGGGTGAGCCTATTGCCCAGACTCCGTGCTTCTACTACGTGGGCCCTAAAACCATTCATTAATATTATAATCGGTGCAACATAGTACATGCCCGCTCAAGTTTGACTCTCCATAATTAATATCGGCATACAACACAATTTCTCTTAAAACTAATATTTAAATCGTAAGGGCATGCTGCATAATTAACGTATAAGGCATACAAGTTAAAACTCCTGCCTATAGCACTGGGCGACAGTGTGTGTACATAAGTAACACGCACACACGCACACAGTGCCGCACGTGAGCATACGATCGTCCGATGTTGTACCGAGCGCGTCACATCGCGCGATCGACCGCGAAGGTCGCGCCGTCACGCGCCTCTTTATCACACGTCACATCAATGATTTGTCAATACAATTATATTAATTCCCAAATTTGGCGCTGAACTTAACTAATTGTCGGTATCCAAAACAATCTTTAGATCCCGAATAAAGATAAACTAGCGTTACGCAGTTACCATATACATAGGAATAATTTAGGTTTTTAAAACAGCAAGTATGCGGCCAGATGGTAAGCGATTGCAAGAAGAATTTTATTATGGTAAGCGAAAACCGTTTGCGTTATGCTGATTCTCAAAAAAATAATCGCTGTGCGGTCAGCGTAAATGACAAGGGTTAAATGACAATTGTTCTGGTGCTGTCATCAACATGGTGCCTACTGTAGAAGCCTGGAAATCTTCTTTATTATGAACATGCTTTTGCATGCAACTTAATCCGATAAACTTTGTAAAAAGAAGCTGATCAACTCTCATCTTTCAAAGAAATTCTTCTAGTAGCTACCTTAAAATTGTAATGCCTTCTTTGCTGTGATTTTATAACCAATAATCGCTGGACATGACGACTTACAAAAGTTCCCAATAATTCTGCATAAAGCAATATCAGGTCACGACATTGCTATGATTTGGTAGATTGATTGACTCATATTAAATCCAGCGACTTACGATGTCAATTCAAAACCTGAACAAGATACCTATTCAAAATATACACGGCGCAATATATTTAATTTGCCCGTGACCAAAGCTTCCGAATAAATATAAGTAATTTAAAATAGTTTAATTCGAATTATACAGCTTAAGGTCATAAGGATCATTTACAAGATCCTTAAGCAGCACAGCCAACGATAAGCAATAGGAATTTGGCGTACAAGCTGGTGACTGCAATCAGTTTAGTACATGGATCATATGAGTGTGGTGAACTTGCTGACAGACGTGCGTTGTCGCAATTCGTGGAACTAATATCGAAGTTGTCGGACTCTCACGCGTTCCGTGTGACCACATCCTACACGCACACACACATCTATACCGTATACATACACAAACAATCGTGCATGTGTTAGCACTGTCAGAGGAAAAACACTCAATTCGCAACAGGTCTTTAATAAACAATAATAATGTAATAATTGCTCCGTTACATCACGATGTATGTATTATTGGAAAACAAACAATAAGTTACAATAACGTTTTGTTTGTACGTATCTTAGGTTATGTTAAGGCTGTTTTTATTGTACAACATACCTGTCTGCATTAAGTATGTATCCTAATCCTAACTAATATTATAAATGCGAATGTGAGTTTGTTTGTCTGCTACGCTTTCACACATTAACTACTCGACCCATCATCATGAAATTTCGTATACTCGTCGTCATGAGTACAGAAAAGATCATAGTCTACCTTTCATCTAGAAAAAAGAACTGCTCCTCAACTAACCTACATTTAGGCTAGCGAAGACGCGTTCAAATCTGGTAACAAATTAAATTATAACATAATAATATATTTGTAAAATTAAATTTACAATTTCTGGCAAGCGACTGCGTTTCTGTCGTCGCATCGCCTCAGTGGAGGTCATGTGTCATTTGTTAACTTATTCAATAATTCGGCCTTTTTGAGGACATAATATATTTGACAAACAAGCCAATAAATATTATGGAGCATGACCTCTAAATAGGAACAGCAGCAGTTTCACGAAAACAGCTCGTGGTGTAACTGAACGTGGTGAAGTGACGAGGAAATGTTGGAGGATAATGTTCTATATAGGCCATTTACCGAGGTGTGTACGCTGGTTTTAATCAAATACGAGAGCCAGTCAAGCACAAAACGGAGTAATTTGTCTCACTTACAAGTTCACAAGCTAGATATATGCTTGAGTTCGGAATGGTTTCATGTTCATAGTACTAAGGATGTATTATAATTATTCATTTCATTCATGACAAGCATGTAATCGCAAATAAAGTCGCAATAATATAAAGTTAACAATTTTTAACGAATCAAATCAATTGAATAAAGTATTGCATATGTAGACATGTTAGGAAACTTTTAGAAACGTCGAGACCGGTGCTCATTTATATATTCTGTGGCTTAACATTAGGAGCAGCAGGGTAAAGTAAGAGTTAATTACATAATAAGATAACGTGGTAGTTTGGACTAACTATTTAGACCATAAATAAAACAAGTTGCAATAAAAGTTGAGAACATTTGCAAACTGTTGATAGAAACAGAGCATAGAGATTGGAATATTTTATTAAAGCTGTTATAAATGTGGTTTCAGCCTAACTCTGTTGACTCACAAGGGTCACATTGTTGTTAAACTGGCAACAGTAAGAAAATATGCCAATGACAACTTCAATTTGACGGCCTCGATGGCGTAGTGGTGAGTGTAACTGACTGCCACGCCTGAGGTCGCGGGTTCGATTCCCGCACAAGTCAAACATTTGTGCGCATGAACATGGATGTTTGTCTTGGTCTGGGTGTTTCTATGTATAATATGTATGCATTTACAAAAAAAAAGGTATATATGTATGTTTATCCATTGTCTAGTACCCATATTACAAGCTCTGCTTAGTTTGGACTAGATGGTGTTGTGTGTATGTGGTAGAATATTATTATTATTATTATATTATTATAATAAACTTTCGAAGGTACTGTTTGGGTAATTGAAGATATGTTAGACTACTTGTCATATCTATATATTAATACGTGAAGCAAAAACTTTGTACCTACTCCTTTTTACGAAAATTGCGCGGACGGAGGCATATGAAATTTGGAACAGTTAAAGTTTTTATGAAGAAGGAGGGGCGAATCCTAATATTTTTTTTAAATATGCATTAGAAATACATTAAATTAATGAAAAATACAATACACGCACACATCCATGCATTTGACACACGCAGTGTCATCGCGTTCGTAGTATTTCGGCATCGTTCGTCGGACGTCGTACAATTCTTTGTAACTATGGTTACCTATACCTTATTTATATATTATGTAATAAAGAAAACAAAGTAGCAAGCTTAGGAATTTTGACCACTAGGCGACCGCTAGTCTTTATTAAAATATCAGCGTGCGTCGAAATGAGTTTGACGAGAGTTGCGTTCTTAGGCTATTCGCACACTGCACCGCATTACGCAGCGTAGCGCGGGAGTGCGTGTTCTTACATTGCTTGAAAGTATCTCTCTTTGTATTGAAACCACGCGTAGTGCAACACACAGAAAACTCATTCACGCACACTGTTGCAAAAAATGATTTTTTCAGTCGAGTTTTCCAATAAATAATTTATTGTGAAACCAAGTATATCAAATATCAAAGGAAAGTTGTTTACTAGTGTTCACTAGTCTGTATTTGAATATTTTTTTCCGAAGTCTCTATTGTGGGAGCCCCTCTTCTGTGGAGACCTCGGGTCTGTAGCCCCGGTTGCCCTCCCCTAAATCCGGCCCTGTTGATGATGAACTAATAAGAAATTTATTTTTGGGACGTTTTCGATGATATATAATTATGAACAGAGTTTAGGTTTGCATGTGCAATATCAGTAATTCAGCTGCCAATTTTTATGCTTGGTCATATCCAGTAAAATCTGAAATACTATCAGCCCCCTTAACTCACTACTTACAGTTAATTCAAATCAATTTGTCTGTGTACTGATTCAGTATTTTCTATATAAAAAAACATTATTTCCTATAACATTTTAGGCGTTTACGTTAGCCACAGGGTATAAAGCTTAAAATGTAGCTACACCTTCAAATCAAATCAAATCAAATCATCATCAAATCAAATCACCTTACTTCGATAATGTTAGTAGTCACCGTTAAATTCTTTCAAGAAGATAATGCGTTATGCTATGATCTATCATGGGCCACACGGCACTCACATTATCTTGTTGCTTATTTACAAAAAGGGCATACCAATGTCTAAACATGCCCAAATCTTGGGCATGTTTAGGCCAATGCCTCAAATGTATGAGTCAGGTACAAAAAGTCCAATACAAACATTTAACGCAAAGCTTCCTGTCGCTCATAATTCATTTGTAGGAAGATCAAAAACGTAGTCGCTTAATGTCGTGCCGGGAAATGATTGAAAAATACAATGAAGGTGACACGAATGCTGCGTTTGACATCGTCACAGATAATGAAAGCTGGATATTGTTACGAGCCCGAAACCGAAAAATAATCTACACAATGGATGTTTCGTTTTGAGGATCGGAAAGAAAGGCAAAAGTCAAGAAAAACAGAAGATTGCGTCATTCTACGGACGGACAACCTTTCGCAACAGCTGTGCAAGAGGAAAATAGGAACGGTCCTATTTTCCTCTTGCACAGCTGTTGCGAAAGGTTGTCCGTATACTATAACGGTATAGCATACTCGTATGTGCCTAATGGTTTGTTAATTGTCTTTATAATGTTTGAGAACAGCGCCCAAAAATCAGAATCCTCCAGCCTCCTTCGCCCGACGGATATTTGAGTATTTGACCAGAAAATATGTGGCATTAATATGCCTCTTTAGAGCCCATACGTTACCTTAACTTCTATGGATTCCCCGGAATTTTTGAGCCTACATTCGAAGAGTACGCGACAGAGAACCCTGTACCTAACGCAATAGTCCTTATAGCCCTAAAGTAGAGTGGACTCACTGCTTACCTCCATGTTTCCATCACACGAGATTTAATTAAATACTTTGAAAATCAATAAAAACATCATTATCGGAACCTTACTTCAGATATTGGTTTTCTAAATAGTTTCTATTTTTTTATACTACTAAGGTGGTAAACAAGCATACGGCCCACCTGATGGTAAGTGGTCACCGTAGCCTATGGACGCCTGCAACACCAGAGGCATCATCTGCGCGTTGCCGACCCTTTGGGAAAGGAAGTGGGAAGGAGAAGGAGCGGGAAGGGGGAAAAGGGGTGCTTGGGTCACCGGCACTCACTCACCGAACGAAACACAACAGTAGGAATACTGGTATTTCACGTCGATATTCTGTGAGAGGGTAGTCTTTCCCCGGTCGAGCCAGCCCATTCATGCTGAAATCAGCGAGGCTCTACTACTCCAGTGTGACCTTCGTATATACAGTGCTTAGAAAGGTTAAATCCGCCAGTGAAGTGTGTGGTAATGTTACAAAGTGTAACAGTGTGTCAAGTGCAGGCGGGGCCGACGCCGACGTGCGACGGTACTGGTCGTCACTCCGTGCCAGCGCGCAGTGCTCCGACAGCGCTCAGCTTTCTAGTGCGTAGCGAGCTAACAACACATTGTTACCGCCGAGCACTAACGCGCATACAATTGTGTCAATAGCACTCACAGCGACAACTACACTCCTTATTCATATCACTATTTACTAGGTTGAAATCCTACTGGTTTTTAACCTTTATAACAATAATGATAATCAGCCCTGTATTAAACTGTCCCTCGACTTGTCTTCTCAGTGTGAGAATGGTTACGCCATAGTTTACCACGCTGGTCCAGTGCGGATTGGCAGACTTTACATATTTTTGAGAACATTAAGGAGAACTCTCAGACATGCAGGTTTCCTCACAATGTTTTCCTTCACCGTTAAAGCAAGCGATAATTAACTATTTAATACGCATATAACTTCGAAAAGTCAGAGATGCGCGCCTTAGGTTCGTACTCGAGAGTCGAGACCCTTGCGTGGCAGTCCAATGGTCTCTCACTAGGCTATCGCAGTTTATTAGTACACTATCTAATTAAATTTATTTATATACGGGATTTAATATAATGACCACCAAAAATACTAATTGCGCAACAAAATATTCTTACAAAATTATATCATAACGAGCACCTATACGCCTCAAATCACTGCATTCCGTCTCGGAAGGGTTAGGTTATGTTAGATTCCTTCTTAAAGCCACCCAAAAATAGTACTATTTTTGACTGTTATATTTTACTATATCTGGTGATAAGTTAAAGATAAGCCATTATATAATAAATATACCGCACAAAGGGTGCAATCAGTTTTCGCAGCACACTCATGCATCCTTGAGCACACGTGCGCGATGTTGGTACATAATTGAGAATATCTATTGTTTAAATTGTGAACAAAGCGATCTTTGTGCAAGCGCGGACACACGAGTACACACACAAGCACACTAATAATAATTTGGAACCGTATCTTTATTTCTATTCTTATATAGTTGAGTTTTCCGGCGAGGATAAATACTTGTGTATAATCCTAATTAGTAAATATCATAAATGCGAATGTAAGTTTGTTTGTTACGCTTTCACGCTTTAACATCTCGACCGATCATCATAAAATTTTGCATACAAGTTGTTGGGGGAGCAGAAAAGGACACAGGGTAGCTTTCATCCAACAAAACATAGTACATCTCGCCTAACCTACATTTAGGAGAGCGAAGCCAGGTCGAAATCTATTATAGATATAAGTATAATGTTGAAGCCTGTGTGATGTATTGTCGAAGGCTCGTGCTCGTGCATGTAGGATCGTTACCGTTGTTATTATGATTGTGCTCGAGCGTACTTTCACTTGCCGGCGCCCCGCTACCCCCGCACTTCCCCTTCACCCCTCCCGCGTCCCGCCGCGTTGATCCGCGCGCTCGGGTCAACCAGTCACGACACTGCGTTTTATGAGTAACTTCCAAGGAGATTCAAATATAACTATCGACAAGACCATAAACAATATTGTAGGAACTGTACAGTCATATACCTAAGAAGCTTCAATCTTTTTAGACGATTTGAATACATCCGCATATCTAAATCACATACAAATCGTTTGTAAAACTCACTTATATCGGCGTGATAATATCCTTAAGCCTGCACCGAGCGTAAGACAGATCATGACAGAGCTCGTGCGGCGCATATTTAAATCGGCGCGCGGCTGCCATAGTAAAATTGTATGGAGGATTTGAAGTGCTTTATTGTCAACCAATAACTTAAATATTTGGGACTGACAAATTGTAATATAACTATTTATGTTTCGTTTAAGCTGTAAAACAGGATAGATTTCTACTGCTTTTGATTTTGTAGGCGGAAATATTAATTATTTTAAGTTTTTAACACGGAGTAATTGTAAACACATTCATTGTTATAGTAACTGTGTATTTTATATTAGTATTAAACAAAAAGTGTTGATTTTATTCACTTAACGGTGACCGGCTGTTTTGGCACATTTCGCTCGGCGCAGTCTTAATATTATAATACAGTTACACGTTTATTTATAGATATGCGAATAACGTAAATACGCTACATCTTCTCGCTTAAAACATTAATTATAATAAGTATGTCAAATAGCTACTACATGTGTTTTACATACCATACAGATCGAACAACAAACATCAATAACTGAACATAACTGAATAACCTATAATTTACTAAGTTGTTAGCTTTATTACATTTCAGTATAGTAACTGGAAATTATGTAAGCGGCTGGTATGTTTATTTTCCTTTAACATATATATACCTATATATACTAATATTATAAAGCTGAAGAGTTTGTTTGGTTGAACGCGCTAATCTCAGGAACTACTGGTTCGAATTGGAAAATTATTTTAGTGTTAGATAGACCATTAGATCTCGGGGCCGACAGTGGGTCGAAGTATCGCCGGTCTACACTGACTAGCCCCTGAATAAGATAAGATAGATAGCACATTTATCGAGGAAGGCTATATAACATCACGCTACGACCAATAGGAGTGGGGCATCAATGAAAAATGTTGCAAAAACAACAATTCTCCTATGTGACGCAGACGAAGTTGCGCGGGTCAGCTAGTGTATAATAAAACTAGATGTTCCCGCGGTTTCACCCGCGTTTATCGTTACTGCGCCGCCCCCATGGGTCGTAGCGTGATGTTATATAGCCTAAACTTCCTCGATAAATAGGCTACCCAACACTAAAATAATTTTTCAAATCGAACCAGTAGTTTCTGAGATTAGCGCGTTCAAACAAACAAACAAACTCTTCAGCTTTATAATATTAGTATAGATTAATACAAGCTATTGGTGTATAATATACGGCGGAGCGGCAGTATTATTACAAGTAAGTAGGTATAGATAGTCGAGGTAAAGTCGAGGACAATATGTAGTTGTATTAGTCAGCAGGACATCAAGGCCTCGCGCGGTTAGGAGCCGCGACCTCCGCGTTTTGTGGCTAGCATATTTGGCTCGCGAGATACCAAACCACAACTATAAAACTACCGGATATATGTGTAAAAACACATCAATTTCGTAATAAAATCGGTAAATAATTAAAGCAGTTTAATGGCGGTCATGCGGCCAGCGACTGTTTATAATTTATATTATAACTAAATTAAAAGCAATCACAGAGGATGTGAGTTATAACTGCGTCCTCGACAAACCGTGTCGTCGCTTCAACTACTACTCTATTTATGCTCCTGTGTCAGGGATTCCAATTTACCCCTGTAACAAATAATTCTATCGTATAGTTTACAGATGGAAATTTAATATGCGAAACCAAATAACTAGTAATATGGAGGGGCGCTTTGCAAGAACCTCATACTAAAGAAAGGTCAAGTTGCCACACATTACCCGATTTTGATGAAACATAGATATGAGATATAAATGCCCTGAGATACACACTATGAGTTTGTAATAAACTCAAAATATAAATGATCCTTAACAATCAAGTAATTACAGACAATAAAAAAATGTCTTCGTAAGTTCGTACCTACTCGAAAAATAGTGAACGTCAGGATTTGTGTTACTAAACTAAGCATGAGTCTTTTATTATTGAAGCTCTAGCTCTCTTTACACAATAAGTACTCAGACATATAAGACATTTAGGACAGACGAGGAATTGTCGTCTATACAGCAACAGCTTGTAGAAAAATTGTTCCCGTTTCCAGATCTTTTTTCTTGCTCGCTAAGCATATTTGTTTAGAGTTTTCATTTCATAACCGTTGGCTTTGGTATTGCCAATACAATCGAGTCGCATTCAAGTTGAATGTTAATACATTTAGTACAGGCTGTGCTCAATGCTTTCGATATTGTTTCATATAATCCTTTAATACAGTGTTGATTGTATAAGTGTTTACTTTTGGAGTCTTGTCATAGTAAGGTATCGTATAGGTAGTTCTTGCATGTCAACATAAACTCAAAGCAACTTTGAGAGCCTTTGACAAATCAATCGCTATCTGTTACAGACTGAGAGAGTTAAAGTTTAAAAACGTTACTATAGGGTCATTTGATTCGGTCAAATATTTTAGTAAGTATAATGAGCTGTTAGTCACGAGAAAATGTAAAAAGTAATTCGGAGCGTATCGGATTGATGTCACGAGTGTCATCCTAATCGTCAAACCGACTCAACTTTCAAAATCAACGAAACCAGCCAAGCTTAGCGGTCTTAGCTTAGCAACAGTCTACTCGTTTTACACGCAAGGATTATTAAAAAATTTATATTTTATAATTTACCTAATTCATGATTTTGCAATTTATTTTTACCCGACTACGGCGAAGCCAAAATGAAGGGTATTGATTTTGGCAGTCTGGGTATGTATGTTTATATGTTCCACCGTAGCGCCTAAACTATTGAACCGATTTTAATGAATGAAGTTCGAATAGATTTGTAATAATGGCCCGGGTGACATAGGCTATATAAATTTTAAATTCGTACTTTTTAGACCCCTTTTTAACGTAGTCGGGTTATAGATTTTAAACTTTTATTACATATATGATAATATAATTATGTACATGCTACAACTCAGATAAAATTATGATTAAATAATTTTAATAAAATATATGGAAAGAAAATGTTGATAATATTTACAGTAGAACAAATTATTTTATAATAATAATATTCTACCACATACACACAACACCATCTAGCCCAAACTAAGCAGAGCTTGTACTATGGGTACTAGACAATGGATAAACATACTTGTATATATATTTTTTTTTAAATAAAGCATAAACATTTTGAATCATGCCGAAGAAGAAAACACTATTCGTGAATGAACACGGTAATGCTTGGCTATCACTCGACCGATCATGCGACCCACGACATGTTTTGAACAATGCGATAGCGCTGGCATTGTTTTAAATTTAAAAATGCAACTTAATGTACGAAGTTCTCAGTAAATACGAGTATGAAAAAGAAATAATATTAGCTCATTAGCATTAACAACAACTATTAGCATAATTTTAACTATGGCATTTAATGATACTTAATTAAATTAAGCGTCATGCTCTCATTGATGCATAATGATTACTTAAAATTGCATATTTTCAACAACATTAGTTATATAACTTACAACGTACAAAGTTCTGCGAATCATTGAATCGCCGCTATTCGCTGTGTAGTTAACTTAAAGAACCTTTAGCATGTAGTTGTATAAATTTACGAATATTTCTGCCTAAATGGCGTCGCGCCAACCAGACAACGAAAATTAAGTAAATTACCCTTAATCGGTTTGGATATTTGTATTGTGTAAGAATTGACGAAACACATGTTACACCATTGAAAAGGGTACAAGACGAAGTGAAACGAGAGGCAGGAAGCTTGTACGTTTTGTACATGTCGTATGTAGAGCGCGAAAAGTCGTAACCGTGCGCGGGCGCAGGCCGCCGCGCGCCCCGCCACTGCGCCGCCGCCGCTGCGTGCTCACTGCGTTCAATGTGTCAATTTGGTAACATACATAAAATGGTGTAACGACGCGCATACATATATGCACGAACATTTAAAGAACTGCAAACCTTCAAGTGAAGGTAAAACCTTTTTAAATTGTAGCTCAAATCTAACTTACAACGTATAACTTTAAGTGGTTTAATTGGTCATCTCGCCACAGCTGGTGCGCCCATGATACAGGCTTGATCCCAACATTTCGAACCTACGTGTTCTTTGTATCCGTTGCTTGTAACGTGCCATCTTCCTCACACGGAATAATTTCGTACTACAGGTATTATAATAATAATAATAATAATTTATTTCAGACCAGAGATCCATATGGGGTTAGTAAAATTCTTAAAGTTAAAGTTAGTAAATAAGAGAGGAAGAAAGATAATATTATTTGACATTGCCAACGTGTAGCCTATTCCAATGTCTCCAAATAGGGCTTTCTAATTTTGAAGCAATGACTTTTAGGTACTTTTGTATGTATTATGCCTCACACTGCTGAGAAAAGAATCTGTAAGAGGAAATCTCTTGGATTTACAAATCGCTCTGTTCTTTGCTATCCCAGCTCTATTGCCAGCTCTTTCAACTGTTGAGATCTTCCGCCGACAGTCTTGTGGCACTTAATTGGTCACGATTTGTGACCATCTCTTTGGGTACATGAGGCAGATAATTAGTCTGGCATAGCCCCACTTCAGCCTGGCGGATCCAACATCTACGTCAGCTATTCGTGTTCTGGAGCGCAGACTAGTGTATCGTATGTGATCCGTCCTTTTCACTCCGAGAATGCTACGCTCCATAAGCACAAGAAATAAATAGAATGTGAGATATGGAGACATGGAAGTCGCAGACCAAAATCCGGAGATCTTCAGCCGTTGAGAACAATTACCATCATAAATGTAAAGTATATAAAAGATACTGGCCTTCATCCCAAGATATTTTCGGGCGATGTCGTCGGTCAGATTATGTTCGTCAAAGCAGCGTATTTAGCTCGATGTATAAACATAAATCAAAGTATTCAAGCTAATGACAATGCGTTATATACATATTGGTCGCTAAGCGCAGAGTGCGGGGCGCGGGGCGCGGGGCGCGGGGGGAGGGAGATGGGGCGACAGTGGCGGCCAGGTATGCGCTCTCGCTCCAGCGGCGCGCTTGGCGCGACCGTTCCACCGCGGTGATCTGCACGCGACTTACCTGCTCAAATCCGTCATCCTACACAATGTTAGACATACTTCGTAATTATCTACCCTTGGATCCTATCAACATGCCATTCAATTCGTCGTGAATAGGCAGGTATATATAAAAACTTAATAAATACGAATACACAAACCGAATACACGAACCAAATAAAACAACAAAGACATAAAGATTTGAGATTGGGAATGGCGAGCTTGAATCGAAATGAAGAGGCTAGATTAACAACTATTGATAACCTGCAGCCAAGCAAACCATTAACAGAAGGTTGACAGAGATCAAGCCCTACTTGCCATAGTCAGAGAACTAGGCACGTAGAGGTACGAACTAACTATAGGAGGGCTTATCTGTGAAATCTGGTCGGCACGTAGCATAATTAATTATATTCATATTTACTCGAAAATTCAAACAACACCTAAGTTGTTTTCATTGTCTGTTTGACCTGGTACTTTTATAGCGGATTCATCAAGAATAAAGTATTGTGTACGTGTGAAACATTGTAGTATCAACATTGTTCAAGTACAGTAGTGAGTTGGTTGGTATTCAAAGCTGCGGTTACGTGTCGGCGCGGGCGGCGCGTATCGGGGCCGGCGCGGCGGCGCGGCGGCGGTCCCGTTACAACTGTACCGCGGCTCTCCGTGTCGCCGCACATGCACTCGCTTGCACACAACACAATGAGCCACTATTTCATCTGGCGACACTTCCAAGTTCACACATAGCACATATTTAATATTAGGTGTGCCCGCGGTTTCACCCGCGTTTATCGTTACTGCGCCGCCCCCGTGCGCCGTAGCGTGATGTTAATCACTATGGAAAGACATAGAAAGATCTAGAACAAAGTCGAGGTTGCAGCTAATCTATACTAATATTATAAAGCTGAAGAGTTTGTTTGTTTGTTTGAACGCGCTAATCTCAGGAACTACTGGTTCAATTTGAAAAATTATTTTAGTGTTGGATAGCCTATTTATCGAGGAAGGCTATATAACATCACGCTACGACCCACGGGGGCGGCGCAGTAACCATAAACGCGAGTGAAACCGCGGGAACATCTAACACACAGACACACAGACCCACATAGTGTTTTCATTAACCTCTGAAGAAGACTCTGGGGTTAACAAAGAAACAAACTAGATACGTGCTACGGTAACTCTATAGATTGGACGTAGCGTCACTAATAGTTGACGTTGACGTCATCGGTCACACAAGTGTAAACAATGACCGAAGCGTTAACGGTGACGTCACAATGATATCTGATACCTCGCATAAAGCTAAGGCAGCCCAACTGTGGGAGTATCTCTAGCCTATAAAGCCTTATGTTGTGGTCAAGCGGCAAGTAAGCTACCTAAAACTCCAGGCGGTCGCCATAAAAATGGCTCGTTGTTCATAGAGATTATTCAGGTATCGCTGGACTTTACTAATATTCCAACTGCGGACACAAAGGACATCCAGAATAGAATTTGTGTTTTGTTGTTTTGTGTATCATAAAATAATTGTTCAGAGTAAGCTCGAGCCCAGAGCATTCGGTGCACGGGTATTGATGAGATGACAACTTTTAAACTCAATGAAGGTGCTCATCTCGCACAGCATGGATGGGCGCGGCTGCCGGCCATGAAGTGAAATTACTAAAAATAGATCAATAAGTGAATGAGGAAACCTGCATGTGTAGTAGTTCTCAATAATGTTCTCAAAATATATATGTGAAGTCTGTCAAGCCGCACTGGGCCAGCGTGGTGGACTATGGCCTAATCCTTCTCATACTGAAGAGAAGACCGTGCCTAGCAGCGGGACAGCTTAATACAGGGCTGATATTAATATATACTAGATGTGCCCGCGGTTTCACCCGCGTTTTTGATTACTGCGCCGCCCCCGTGGGTCGTAGCGTGATGTTATATAGCCTATAGCCTTCCTCGATAAATGTGCTATCCAACACAAAAAGAATTTTTCAAATTGGACCAGTAGTTCCTGAGATCTAAGATTCTATTTAAAGCTAGGTACATTTTAAAGGTGAAACACGCACTTAGCATACCTATTTAAATTCACCTACATCTTTTTTACACCTGGCTCTGATAACCATCGGTGTTACATAGTTAACCAAACAATTAGCACACTAATACTAAATGTGCAAAACTAACATTAACATTCGCTTGTCATGTGCGTCTTTTAGTTACATGTACACAGTAACACGTGTTTATCTAAGAGTTGGGCATAGGAGTAATACAAACACCGAGTCATCGAACGTGAGACCTCATGATTAGTACCAAGTGTAAGTGCAGGCTCATGTCTTGCTGCACCTATCGTAGATTGATTATCAGATTATCCCAAACACTCAAATCTTTTGATACTTCGATCGACGTTGACCGATGCCGTCGATCGAAGATCGCTCGATTGGTCTGGTAACACCCTTGACCCTAAGACACTAAAATATCTATTTTATAATTATTTTCAAAAATCATGTGGTTTTTGGTTATGTAATAGGACCTTATAGTTTACAAACTTTAGATCAATATACATATAATTCCACGTACAAGTTTCCATAGCCAGGTCTTAAAGAAAAATAATAAATTTTAATTTCTAAAGACATCTCCCGCACTAGACATGTGCATGCCTGTGTCGCGGGAGATTTTACAAACATTCAAACAGCGGACACAAAGAACGCCCAGCCCCAGGAAGTGATTTCAGCATGAATGGGCCGGCTCGACCGGGGAAGGACTACCCTCTCACAGAATATCGACGTGGAATAGCAGTAGTCCTACTGTTGTGTTTCGTTCGGAGAGTGAGAGTGCCGGAGGCCCAATCACCCCCTTTCCCCGATCCCGCTCATTCTCCTTCCCACTTCCTTTCCTAGGGTCGGCAACGCGCAAGGGATGCCTCTGGTGTTGCATCCGTCCATAGGCTACGGTGACCACTTACCATCAGGTATGCTTGATGGCCACATTAGTAGTAAAAAATAAAAGTGACAGTGGTGAGTTGGCCACTTAATCCGCTAGGCCATCTGTGCAATCAAACTGAATTTTTAAAAACTGGATTACATTTTTAATTAAGCCATCTATATTATAATTGCTAAATTTCACTATTCGCTATTATGATTTAAACGTTGCTACGATTGTCAATCCACGCGGAGTTGCTTGTTACTAGGTAAAGTATTAGTGCTAAATACATTAATTACAAGTTATTTAAACTAATTCTTTTAAATACTGCTTTCTAGAACTTTGACCGGTTTCTGTTCAGACTTGATGCATGTTCTTGTTTTATTGATTTTGACGTTTTAATTAATTAATACTATAGCGTCGTCATCGTGATGACCTAATTTTCTTTGTTAAAAGGAATGGTCATTAGTTTCTCACAGTAAATACTACAAGTTTACTTCACTAAATATTTTAAAACAAGGTCGGTGCCGCGTCTGTCTTTTCGCAATAAACTGAAAAACGACTGAATGGATTTTAATGCGGTTTTCACCAGTATATAGAATGATGTATGAGGTTTTTGGTGTAAAATTCGTTGTATACAAAGAAACATTTCCATATGTTTTTATGTATTTTTAGGTTCATATTTTCAAATCGCAGTATAAGAAATAAAATACATTAAAATACTCCAAGTAGTGTCGACTTATGTTACATTTAAATCTAATTCACATGCTCAAAGAAACTAGCTGATGCGAGACTGATGTTCTACTACCCGTGCGAAGCCGGGGCAGATCGCTAGTATTAAATATAATACAATACACGAATTCAATGCTTCATTAGCATGTATTGCCTCTTATTAGATTAGTTGTTAATTAAACATAATTATAATAATATTCTACCACATACACACAACACCATCTAGCCCAAACTAAGCAGAGCTTGTACTATGGGTACTAGACAATGGATAAACATACATATATACCTTTTTTTTTGTAAATGCATACATATTATACATAGAAACACCCAGACCAAGACAAACATCCATGTTCATGCGCACAAATGTTTGACTTGTGCGGGAATCGAACCCGCGACCTCAGGCGTGGCAGTCGGTTACACTCACCACTACGCCATCGAGGCCGTCATATTATATGTAGGTATGTTTCTAATGTATGGTATCAAGCGGGTACGTATTACAACACCGAAATTTCATAATAACTACGACTGAAATACCGACGTCCAAAACAACAAAATTCAAAATACCGAAAGTTTTAAATGCCGATAGCCGTTATATCGAAACATAAAATACCGATGTCCAAATGCCCGAAAGGATGAAACGCCGAATGGTAGAACTAATAGGAGTTTTGGACGGCGCGGCTCCTATTTCTGGGTGGGTTTACAAAAGAGAACCTAACACAACCTACCACTTCTGAATCGGAATCGTACGGATGGCCTAAGATTTAAACTTCGGGATATGGATCTTCTGGATTTTAACCTTTCGGGCAAATGAACTTTCGGGATTTAAAACTTTCGGCGTAACAATCATTCGGCGTTTAATTTTTCGGGACTTCTTCCATAGGTATTTTAACAGTCTTTTAAATTTCGGTATTGTAATACGTATTCGTATCAAGCCTTTCGCGAAGGAATTGGCAGAGGTGTTTTGCACTCATATAAGAAATACTCAGCACCAACACGGAGTTGAGAATTTCTTAAAAAAAAAAACAACTTTATCAGACCCCGAAATTGAACCGAGATTAAGATTGAGAGCGGTACTAAGAAGAAAATTGAAACATTGAATAAACAGCTGCATGAATTGACTGCACGAGTGACGTAGTGGTTGAAGTGGTCGTTCGATGTCCACACGGGACAAATATTGTGTGTTCCAGAAATAGTTGTTGCGAGTCTGGGTGTCCTGTGTACCTTGTTTAAATGTTTCTAAAGACCACAGGGATTTTTGCTATTGTAGGAGTTGTCTTTTAAACAATTTTACACTTCGTCAGACCCCGAAATTGAACCGAGATTAAGACAGAGCGGTAGTAAGATGAAAATTAAAACATTGACCAAACAGCTATTTAAAAATTATAACGTGATATCTAGGTTTTGGTATCCAGGCTAACGCCATTCCTCGTCAGTCATAGCAACGCTATTGATCACATCTGTACCAAAATAACACAGCTTATTTATACATGATGTCAGTTTATTATCGCGATTTAATACTTTGCTCTTCCCATAGAAACAGTTTGCAAGTCATGAAAGATAATTGACAGTTGTTACCCAGCCTTATAAACTCATAGAATAATAACTTCTTCAAATGCCCTCATTTAGTACCTACTAGCCTTAGATATGAAAACATTTTAATCATTTTATAATATTACCAACTGACCTGTGCTTCACATAAGAGAAATTTCCCCGTTTTTGCAACATTTTACATTAAATTTGGTTGAACGCGCTAATCTCAGGAACTACTGTTTCGAATTGTAAAATTATTTTAGTGTTGGATAGCCCATTTATCGAGGAAGGCTATAGGCTATATAACATCACGCTACGACCAATAGGAGCGGAGCAGCAATGAAAAATTTTGCAAATACGGGATAAATTATCTTATCTTATATGAAGCAGACGAAGTTGCGCGGGCCAGCTAGTATTGGTATAGATTACACGTAAAGTTAAAATATTTTCAGCAACAAATAGGTATTAATTATTCATACGTACCATATATTTTTGATAAATAAAAATTTAGGTTTCTTTTTATTTTTGCTTCATTGTTTTACCAGATTTTGCCCGCGACTCCTCTCGCGTAAATGTTAGGTTATGTCAATATTTTACCTCTCGAGAATATACTTTTTCTAATGAAAGGAACCTTGTGTCCTTTTCTGTTTCCTGACAATGTGTATGCGAAATTTTATGATGATCGCTGGAGTAGTTAAGGCGTAAAAGCGTAACAAACAAACTCACATTCGCATCTATACTAATATTATAAAGCTGAAGAGTTTGTTTGTTTGTTTGTTTGTTTGTTTACTTGACCGCGTTAATCTCAGGAACTACTTGTCCGATTTGAAAAATTCTTTGAGCGTTAGATAGCCCATTTATCGAGGAAGGCTATAGGCTATATATCATAACGCTAAGATCAATAGGAGCTGAGCACCAATGAAGAATGATTCAAAATCGGAGGGTATTTTTTCCTTTTGAGAGCTTCCGCTGCGTGCGCTGCGTAAACAAAGTTTCGCAAAAATCATGTATGACAGAATTGTTCCCCTTTAAAAGTTCTAAAAAAAAGTCCGCGACAGCATATGTCTATCTTTAAGGTTGGCTCACTATAACCATTTTTATGCTAACCAAATTTGTTCTAAAATAATGCATTATTTGCGAAGGTATTATTATAAACATGATATTAATCCTTATCCAAATAAATACGTTATTCATCACAAGTATTTAATTTAAAACAAAATTGCCCTTTACATCATTCGATTTCAATGAATATCTTGGAAAAAAATTAATCAGTTTGATATTTTTTCTGATGCATTTTATTCATTCAAAAATAAAATATTGAAAACGTTCGCTTAATTAGTAATTGTTATTCTTAGTCCAATAATAAGAGCTCGAATAATATGAGCTTAGTTATTTTTAATTATATTTGATATTATTGTATTATTATTATTTGTCTATTGTTGTAATTTTCATATATGTTAATCTGTGTTTTAGTTATAATACTTGTATCTAATCTTAAATAGCTTGTATGTATGTCAACCTTGTCCATTCTAGTGTATGTTGTGCATGCCTTTTATAGGTGTACATATAAGGATAATAAATGTTTAAATGTTATATATGCATACTGTTGGCGTGTCTATAAATAAAATAAATAAATATCTTATCGCAGTTTTAAAATAACATCACAGCAAAATAATTACCCATTACAGACATAGTACAAACGATGTTTCTCCTGGTTTATTCTGCGTGATTACTACGGGTTCGATTTGAAAAATTCTTTTAGTGTTGGATAGCCTATTTATCGAGGAAGGCTATAGGCTATATAACATCACACTACGACCCACGGGGGCGGCGCAGTAACGATAAACGCTGGTGAAACCGCGGGAACATCTAGTTTATAATATTAGTTAGTATTTATTGTTGTTTTTAAACTTGAATCAATTAAGAGTCGCTTTAGTCGAATGCTGCTGTTCTATACTATGTCTAATATAAGCTGTTTTTAACCCCCGACGCAAAAAGGACGGGGTGTTATAAGTTTGTCGTGTCTGTGTGTGTGTGTGTGTGTGTGTGTGTGTGTGTGTGTGTGTGTGTGTGTGTGTGTGTGTGTGTGTGTGTGTGTGTGTGTGTGTGTGTGTGTGTGTGTGTGTGTGTGTGTGTGTGTGTGTGTGTGTGTGTGTGTGTGTGTGTGTGTGTGTGTGTGTGTGTGTGTGTGTGTGTGTGTGTGTGTGTGTGTGTGTGTGTGTGTGTGTGTGTGTGTGTGTGTGTGTGTGTGTGTGTGTGTGTGTGTGTGTGTGTGTGTGTGTGTGTGTGTGTGTGTGTGTGTGTGTGTGTGTGTGTGTGTGTGTGTGTGTGTGTGTGTGTGTGTGTGTGTGTGTGTGTGTGTGTGTGTGTGTGTGTGTGTGTGTGTGTGTGTGTGTGTGTGTGTGTGTGTGTGTGTGTGTGTGTGTGTGTGTGTGTGTGTGTGTGTGTGTGTGTGTGTGTGTGTGTGTGTGTGTGTGTGTGTGTGTGTGTGTGTGTGTGTGTGTGTGTGTGTGTGTGTGTGTGTGTGTGTGTGTGTGTGTGTGTGTGTGTGTGTGTGTGTGTGTGTGTGTGTGTGTGTGTGTGTGTGTGTGTGTGTGTGTGTGTGTGTGTGTGTGTGTGTGTGTGTGTGTGTGTGTGTGTGTGTGTGTGTGTGTGTGTGTGTGTGTGTGTGTGTGTGTGTGTGTGTGTGTGTGTGTGTGTGTGTGTGTGTGTGTGTGTGTGTGTGTGTGTGTGTGTGTGTGTGTGTGTGTGTGTGTGTGTGTGTGTGTGTGTGTGTGTGTGTGTGTGTGTGTGTGTGTGTGTGTGTGTGTGTGTGTGTGTGTGTGTGTGTGTGTGTGTGTGTGTGTGTGTGTGTGTGTGTGTGTGTGTGTGTGTGTGTGTGTGTGTGTGTGTGTGTGTGTGTGTGTGTGTGTGTGTGTGTGTGTGTGTGTGTGTGTGTGTGTGTGTGTGTGTGTGTGTGTGTGTGTGTGTGTGTGTGTGTGTGTGTGTGTGTGTGTGTGTGTGTGTGTGTGTGTGTGTGTGTGTGTGTGTGTGTGTGTGTGTGTGTGTGTGTGTGTGTGTGTGTGTGTGTGTGTGTGTGTGTGTGTGTGTGTGTGTGTGTGTGTGTGTGTGTGTGTGTGTGTGTGTGTGTGTGTGTGTGTGTGTGTGTGTGTGTGTGTGTGTGTGTGTGTGTGTGTGTGTGTGTGTGTGTGTGTGTGTGTGTGTGTGTGTGTGTGTGTGTGTGTGTGTGTGTGTGTGTGTGTGTGTGTGTGTGTGTGTGTGTGTGTGTGTGTGTGTGTGTGTGTGTGTGTGTGTGTGTGTGTGTGTGTGTGTGTGTGTGTGTGTGTGTGTGTGTGTGTGTGTGTGTGTGTGTGTGTGTGTGTGTGTGTGTGTGTGTGTGTGTGTGTGTGTGTGTGTGTGTGTGTGTGTGTGTGTGTGTGTGTGTGTGTGTGTGTGTGTGTGTGTGTGTGTGTGTGTGTGTGTGTGTGTGTGTGTGTGTGTGTGTGTGTGTGTGTGTGTGTGTGTGTGTGTGTGTGTGTGTGTGTGTGTGTGTGTGTGTGTGTGTGTGTGTGTGTGTGTGTGTGTGTGTGTGTGTGTGTGTGTGTGTGTGTGTGTGTGTGTGTGTGTGTGTGTGTGTGTGTGTGTGTGTGTGTGTGTGTGTGTGTGTGTGTGTGTGTGTGTGTGTGTGTGTGTGTGTGTGTGTGTGTGTGTGTGTGTGTGTGTGTGTGTGTGTGTGTGTGTGTGTGTGTGTGTGTGTGTGTGTGTGTGTGTGTGTGTGTGTGTGTGTGTGTGTGTGTGTGTGTGTGTGTGTGTGTGTGTGTGTGTGTGTGTGTGTGTGTGTGTGTGTGTGTGTGTGTGTGTGTGTGTGTGTGTGTGTGTGTGTGTGTGTGTGTGTGTGTGTGTGTGTGTGTGTGTGTGTGTGTGTGTGTGTGTGTGTGTGTGTGTGTGTGTGTGTGTGTGTGTGTGTGTGTGTGTGTGTGTGTGTGTGTGTGTGTGTGTGTGTGTGTGTGTGTGTGTGTGTGTGTGTGTGTGTGTGTGTGTGTGTGTGTGTGTGTGTGTGTGTGTGTGTGTGTGTGTGTGTGTGTGTGTGTGTGTGTGTGTGTGTGTGTGTGTGTGTGTGTGTGTGTGTGTGTGTGTGTGTGTGTGTGTGTGTGTGTGTGTGTGTGTGTGTGTGTGTGTGTGTGTGTGTGTGTGTGTGTGTGTGTCTGTCCCTGGCATCGTAGCTCCCGAACGCATGAACCGATTTTGATTTTGTTTTTTTTGTTTGATATGTGAATTAGTCGGGAGTGTTCTTAGCTATGTTTGATGAAAATCGGTCCAAGATGGGTGCCGCCACAAATTGGCTGATTACATATTTTTTCACAACTCCCTCAATACGGGTATCAAATGAAAGGGCTTGACTAGTAGAATACTGAAACACTATGATAAATTTCAAATCCAAGATGGCCGCCACCGCAAAATGGCAATTTTTTTAAATTATTTTGTGTCGGAGGCTTTTTAAATTTTAATTTATTGTTTATTTATAAGATTGTCAAACTTTATCAACTATCTGCTTGACTGTCCACAATCAGATCTACCTACGAAACACAAATCATTCAACTGTGTATGTACATATCAATCTGTACAATTATTTCTTCACCGTCGCGTCACAATAAAAATTATCAAACATATTAAAATGTGAAAACATATAGTTATGTGTTTGAGAGCCTCACAGTTATTCGATGCTAGCATTAAAGCCATAGTTATTAGATGGTGGTGATAATAATTTTCTTATGATTAAACATCTATTCTATTTAAACAAATATGTTCAACACAATATTTTTTGTTATGAATAAATAAATACACGCACCAGTATACGTTAAGTGCGTGTATTTATTTATTTAAAAGATAATAACAATCACAGATAACAATCGTCTAGAACAAAAATATAATTTATTTAACTCATATCGGGGCGCTTTCATGTATTTCAACCGTTGTGAATGTTGTGATATTCCTTACAATCCTCGCGCTAGGTAGTAACGAATATATGAAAACAAATATTAGTAAAAACTAAGTGTATAATTAGTGATATTATGAATTTCAATGATTATAGTTTTTAATACGTAGTTTTTGAATTTTTATGAAGAATGATCATTATGATTTCAAATGGTATGAGAAATATTTTCGGACCTCCGATGATAAGAGTTGAAAAGTTATAAGACAATGCGCACCCAGTAGGCTCAGTTCCAGCGACCCAGCCACCATACAAAGCAGCGAGGTGGCACACCGTGCTGGTTTTAGTCGGTTTAACTGCCTTCGTGGCTCAGCGGTAGTGAATGCGACAGCTTTGCATAAGGTCTCAGGTTTGAATCCCGGGTCGAGCCAACGTGCCTCGTAAAGCACGTAAATCCGTTGATCCTGCGCCTGATCTCTCGAGCGGTCGTGTCCGATTACCGTCCCATCGGATCATGAGAGTTAGGGAAGAGAGTGCACTTGTGTTTGCGCACACGCTTGTGCACTATAATATCTCCTGCGCTGATGGCCAGTCTCCGTTAAGATTGGCCGCCGTGACCGAAATTCGGTCTGGAGGACATTATTATTATTACTATTATTTAGTCGGTAGGCCCGAGGTCTCGGGAGAGCCCGAAATAACCCTCTCACCTCCCCTTGTGCCGAGGAGGTATGCATCAGAAGCATCGCCCCAGGTAAAAAAGGATTAATTCCTGCATCGCGGAGACTTTACAAAGGACCCGTCTGGAGATCGAACCCGCAGTACGTAGCAACCCTTTAAAGCATAGAATCATCCTTGCATGTAACGTCACTAAAAATATTACTCACATGTAAGTAACAGCTAAATCGAGCCAGTCGAGACACATGAAGGCAGGAACCGACGCATCTAATGTCGCTAAACTGCTGCGTAACGATGATCACGAGAAGATCGAGTGAACCGATCGCGGCAAACAAACATGCAGCTCGTAAAATACTTTCTATTCCCCAGGAATTTGTTTTGTAAAGCGACAGTGCTAGTTGCGGGATTTTCGGCGTTCTTGCTTCACTCACAAGAGGATGGCTAGGTCCAGTTAGACAGCTCTATATATTATTATATTTAGAACAGAGGACGGTTCGATGTGTGCCGCGGTAGTCTCGCAACGAACGCCACTCGGCCGCCTCAAACACTCGCGAACGTTAGGCTACCGATACTTGTACAATAAACGCTCTATGAGCAGCGTATAATTGCATCACTACTGCTGAAGGTGAGCTCTTAATTAGTACGGTAATGAGTTCCTCACTGTTACCAACGCTCACTGAAGCCTATCTCATTCTCGATGTGGAAATTACTTAGATTACGAGATTCTAAACAAGATATTTAATAAAGCGAGTGTAGTATAGTCGAGTAGGGAAGTACCTACCTATTTGTCGCACTCGTAAGTAAATTTAGGTTATTTTCGCACGGACTCATTGCAAGTTGGTACGATTTATGTCTGCATTGCAGTGTTTGAACTATTGGCACAGCGGCAAGTTTGGTGTGTATTACAGTACATTCTAAGTATTGTTGTGGTGGAAAATTGCTTGGTGGTGGGTGGTGTACGTCTCACGGTGATCGATACCGCGCGATACAGCCGACTGCCGCATAACGACACGGGCTGCGACTCAAACATCTGACCTGAAGACGTCGACCGCCGTACACACACGACTGACTATGAAACGTGACATAAACAATTGAGTATCGTAAAGCCAATTGAAATATGAAGAGCAATAACATCAGCACGTTGTCGTGACGTGTCGTGTCTGTAATAATGTGTCGACTGTCGAAACTGTCGTCGATCAGCGCTAAGTATGTTGTCTCGTGTCACGTGTCACGCTACGTATATACGATTCCGGTCTACTTTGGGCAAAGCGTCTAACACCTAATTATAATATGAATAGTGACACTGAGGGATTAACCTCCACTTGCCCACCGGCTTCACTTAACTTTGTTCTTAATTAAATGTAACAAATTACTTTTCGATAGAAGAACTTAATATAATTACACCATCATTAATTTTTACCTCAATTAAGAATAGCCATTAAAAATAAATTAAATTATGAAAATTATCAATTAATTACCCATTAGCTCATAGCCAGTTGCACTCACAGATCGGTAAACGATTAGCGAGGTTAAGCAACGTTGGGTGCGGTCAGTCTATAGATGGGTGACCGCTTAGTGGTATTTCATCTGAGCGTCTCCGTGCTTCGGAGGGCACGTAAAAAGTCGGTCCCGGTTGTTTTCAAATCGACAGCAGTCGTTAAGCCATGTCAGAGGCCTACGGGCGGCTTGAACAACTCTTGACAACTGGTTGGCCACTAACCACACGAAAAGAAAGACAGAATCTCACCACAGCTATAGATGGTGTGGTACATGGTCATCTGTTTCGGTAGAAATACGACAGCATGTTATTAAACAATAAACTTACATTGAAATTAACGTACGACAATCATAACTAATGTTATAAATGCGAATGTGAGTTTGTTTGTTTGTTACGCTTTACCGCTTTAACTACTCGACCGAGCATCATGAATTTTCGCATAAACGTTTTTAGGTAAGCAGTAAATGTCATAGGGTACCCTTCATCCAGAAAAAGTACTGTTACTAACCTAACCTACATTTACACGAGAAAAGCCGCGGGCAAAATCTAGTTTAACAATAAATTTACAAACAAACTTACGTGTTACCCAGGTACCCGTATGTAGGTATAATATGATTCAAACTTTTCGTTGAAAACTTGCAGCATTCGCGTACCTATGAGGAATATAGTTCTGCAATGCTATTTAAGTGATTCAAGACTTTCAAATTAATAGTGCCACGACGCAAAACGAATGTCGATATAATCGTATTATATTGTAGGTCATTTATTTTATTTTTTATTGAAGTGAAATTTTCTTTAGGCGCGTTGAGCACTTCTTGGATGAACAAACAGAACTCGCGTCATCGTCACGCTTCTACGCTTTCCATTTTTGAATTATTTTAGAATATTAACAATATCTCAGAAATGGTGCGTCTTGCGCAAAAAATAACGAAATTTTGACTCCCTAATAAGCGCTAAGAGAGTATCAGGAACTAGCATCCGACCCAACCCTAGTTTTTTTTTGAAGTGTTAACAATAAATTGGTTTATAAAGAAGTGTTTATGATCATCAAGGATTAAAGTTTTCACTTCTATCAGCAGTCCCCAAAGACTGCCCAATATATTTTTTTGGAAGTTATCTCCTGCGCTATGAACAAATCTTGTGTCGCGGGGACTTTACAAACATTCAAACAATAAACACAAAGAACACCCAGACTCGGAACAACCATTTGTGGGTCACACAAAGTTTTGTCCCGCGTGGGATCCGAACCCACAACACTCAGCGCAGTGGCAGTGGCGAGGCGACCATTTAAACCACTACGCCAGCCGCGCAGTCAAAACTAGTTATAACTAGCTAATGGCGCCCACGGTAATAGTGCACTCTGATAGTCTTTCCAGTATACTCGTAAAAGCTCTTGAACATTTTCATAACTCATAAAGAAGTTACAAAATGTTCAAAAGCCAGGCAAGAGATTTTAAACCAGGCCTTAAAATTTTCCAATATTTATTTATTATGACTTTATGACACATCGGTCTTTAATTAGGCAGTTTACTATAAACTACACTGTGTTGCAGTGACGAATTGAAACTTTCGAAATCAATTCTGACTGTATGTAAGTATATTTTTCTAAAATATCTATAACTTTTTGCATTTTGCCATAAATCAACAATACCTAGTATATCATGGTCAGACAGAAGTCAATGCAAAACTAAATTGAAATATCAATTGAAGTGATATCAGAGAGGACATGTGACAAGTTAACATTCGTTAGCCACATTGGATTGAATCAGTAACAGCTGGTAACATTCAGTTTAGACATCATACTTTCTAGATCTATTCGTGATCAGACTCAACAGACGTGACAGGTCAACTTCTAGCTATACGTTCGTGTCTTCCTTAAATCGTTAAGCGAATAGACCTTGACCCCTAATTACAAATATTGGACGCCAATAAATATCAATATAATCAATCAAATAAATACAATACCTACCTATTTATCCATGCAAATAAAGGAATTTTACATCTATTACAATAAATAGGCTGACCAAAGTCCAAGTCATAGGAAGTTTCTGGACATCGATTTGATGTTGAATGTAGCTCTGAATGGAAATATTGAAAATCGCAAGTTGCAGGTGGATGTAGTGGTTTTAGGTACATACAATGTCACTTATATTGAAATGCATCGCAGCGCGCGCACACATCTAAACAAACAAATAAATATTGTTGTTTATATGCAGTACACTAAGTATCCAACTCCACAGGAGCCATTTCATTGTAAATGTATCCCTCAGTCTATATTGCAGTGCAGATAAGTACTGCCACTGTCCACGACAATGATACAGTTACAAGTACTTGCAACGTTGCACATGGTGCGCTTATGACACCATATGTTGTAACCTTTACGAGTATGACTTATGTTTGCTGCGTGTTTCCCGTAAGTATAGAGCACCGTTATAAGCTTTTAATCATAAATTGGGAAATGGTGTGACTCACGCGACAAGTCCTCCGAGGAAAGCGACAGGCCCGCCGCCTATGAGTCTGATCTTCCGGTGGCACGAATCGAAAAGCGAGAGCCTCGCGTGCGGAGGCGGTGGCAGGCCCACCATGCCTCCTGTCGTGGCGGAACGCAGCATCACGTCACATGCCCTGCGACACTCACTCTCTCGGCCCGCTCCTGGGCCAAACTCACAACACTATCCGGGCGCGAGTGCGCGACTAACAACAGCTGAGAGCGTGTCCGCTCTGCCGAGCATCGCAACACATGTGATGTGGCACGCGGCCTGCGCGGGACTGTGCCGAGTGACGGAGAGCCGCCGCCGCGCGCCCCACACACCCTCCGCATCGCCTTACCCCACTCCTAATCTGTCTGACGTGACTTTGAAACAGCGATTCTATCGATTGTTTTTTTCCTTTTTTATTTTGACGGTAACAACCATAGATTTAGTATAATATACTCCATTTACTATTCACCGAGGGTCTTCCATATAATTTTAAGTGTATACAAGCGTAAAGTGCCAATATACTATATATTGCAAGTCATTGTTAAAACTTCGAAAATTCAAAGAAAGATAGCTTGTATCACAGAAAAATAGAAATTGTAATGAATAGGATGTTGAAGCAGGCGGCAATTCCATAAAGTAGCACAACAAAGTCACAAGGAAGTGGCGCAGTATAGTGGGTCGTGTTCGCGATCAGCTGACTTAACGGCAAGAACCAAGAGCGGGTGGGGGGATGAGGTGAAATCAATGGCGTTCATGCTTTATTTGTGTACACTTCATTGTTCTCATTCCATTTGTAAAAGTGATGTAACACATTCATACAACTTCGTTTCGGATGACATTTTCTAGGTATCTTAGACATCTAGTTCCATTAACTATAAAATGTCACCCACAATAAGTTATTTAAAACGTAAATTCCGACTTTATATCCACTTCAAGTGCGTCTACACTCTACTGTAACTCTAACCTATATAAACCGACTTCAATAAAGCATAAAACATCCTTTTTCAAGTGAAAACTTCTTCAGGCGCGTTGATATTTTAGAATATTAACAATATCTCGGAAATGGTGCGTCCTACGCAAAACGAAATTTTGACCCCCTTAATAACCGCTAAGGGATTTTTACTTCTATCGGCAGTCCCCAAAGACTGACCCAATTTCTTTTTACTCTTGAGTAAGCTCTAATTGAATCTAAACAATATTATGAAATGTGCACCAAAATACTAAATTATCTCTGATAACTGTTTGATTAAAACCGACTCCAAATAAAAAAAAAAACATATTTGAGTGGTAACGTTGGTAAACGTTAGTTGGATGACCTACGTGGTTCCCGTAAATTAGTCCATGCTAGTGGCGTGCACTTAAGTTACCTATGTTAAATATACTCATATAATAGACCTCCGTCGGAATCCTCGAGAAAAGTACGTAAATATCAAAGCTTGCTCAAGACACCAAAATTTGTCCATTGTTAATATGCCTTTAACCGTTGTTGGGGTTCATTATTTATCTTTGAAGGCTGTCATCAGACTTTAATCAAATTTATATGTGACTGTAAGTTAGTCCGTTCAACTAAATAATATTATCCTGAGAAATGCCCGAGACAGTGTTATGTTTATGTAGCAACATACAAAGAAAATTATATTAAGGGGCACGTTGCGAATCTCCACTTTTATTGAATTCGGTTAAAACTGACGGCTAAACAAAAGGAAGCACCAGCAAAAGTAACAAAGGATTCGTACAAAGACTGTACAGGTTACGGTCACTTCAAATTTTTACCTTTTTATCGTTTAAAATTCTACTTGCGTCGCAACCTTTCAATTGTATGCTATAAGCAACCATTGAAGTACACGGCTTACCATGTTCGGTAGTATTTGTTTTTATTCAGAAATCTTTTAGCAAACAGCCAACCTTTTTACAAAAGCTGCCTTTGGTTTTAGTCATTTCATTATTAGTTATTAATATATACTTTTATCATGTCTAACAATCACAAAGTCAGGTTTAAGTAGAAAAGTATTATTGGAAATATTATTATCATTGTACTCGTAGTGTTTAATCGCCGGCGTGGTCTGACTGCCACGAATTTCGAATTTTACAGAATCACTCTAAACGTGAAGCGGACCATGACGATTGTTAGCCAATCGAGTAAGTAAGGCCATCAATGTTTATCACTTGACACTTGGTGCATACATATAAGCGGCGAGCTAGTACCGAACATACTTCAGTTACTTGACACCTCCAAACAGTTCGTTGAACCAGTTTGCGATCAAAATCCCTGCATCGCTTGGTGCATGGGTGGTGCCGAGGTAATGACTCTAACTATATTCTATACAAATAAATAAAATTGAAGTGTCTAATGTCAAAATAATAGCTTTTTACTAAATGCAGACGAAAATATATACGGTACTTAAATCAAAAAACATATGTTTAAAATTTTCGTTCGTCTGTCTGTTGGTTCTGGCTAATCTCTGAAACGGCTGGACCGATTTTAACGGGACTTTCACTGGCAGACAGCTGATGTTATAAGGAGCAACTTATGCTACTTTTAGTTTAGAAAACATTTAGGTTTCGCGAATAAAAAAAGGTCCATGCGTACAAAGTCGCGGGTAACAGCTAGTGAAGAATAAAGACTAACAAACTCTCAAACTACAAAAACTAAGTTCCCCTTCTTATAGAGTTCGTTTTCTGAGACTGGTTACGATACCAATCTTTGATAGATCTAACGTACAAGGATAAAGTTTAATATTGACCCATCAATTAAAAATGGTGAATCTGTAATGTGTGACGCCATATCGGTCAATGTTATTTACATTGATCAATTTAACTTTAAAGCTCCAACCTCAAATTGGTCAATGTTATTTTCGTTCAAATAAATCCTCAAAATTAATACATTTCGTAGATTTATTTCCTAAACAAATTATGACGTAGGTATTATTTTATATATACTTACTAATATTATAAAGCTGAAGAGTTTGTTAGTTTGTTTGGTTGAACGCGCTAATCTCAGGAACTACAGGTTCGAATTGCAAAAAATTATTTTAGTGTTGGATAGTCTATTTATGGAGGAAGGCTATATAACATCACGCTACGACCCACGGCGCAGTAACGACAAACGCAGGTGAAACCGCGGGAACATCTAGTTAAAAATACAAGCAAACAGAGTAAGCTTCACGAGACTACCAGTGGTTTCTCGGATTTACAAGAGAGTCCTGTAATTACGCAATTAAAACAATTAAAACTACAAACTTTAATAAAATTGTGATTTAGTGAGAACTTCAAAATAAATTGTGAAGAAAAGCTACAGCCAGCTGCGATATTAGCGCGTTACATTACATAATATTATGAATCAATATCAACATTACAATGCCACATCATGTAAAGTGTGATCTCCATTATAAATACATAGACGCACAAAAGCATTTTAGCAAATGTATAATCCTAATTAATATTATAAAAGCGAAAATGAGTTTTTTAGTTTGTTTGTTTCTTATCTTTTCACGCCTAAACCACTGAACCGATCATCCTGAAATTTTGCATATACGTTGACAGGTGTACAGAAACGGACATAGGCTACCTGTCATCCCGAAAAAAATTACTGTTCCCGAGGAAAACAATGATAACGTTCTTATGATAATAGATGGCGGCACGTGTCTTTCGAATCATGATTGAATTATATTATTACAAGCAGAGTACAACCCGAATTGATTGTCAAATTCTAAATTAACGCAAGCGAAGCCGCGGGCAAAAGGTAGTTAATCAATAATGCCTAATACACAAATAAATACTGACTCGCTGATTTAATTATTCTTATTCCAATACAAAACCTTATGATCTGAAAACTGATGCTGATATTATTGCCTTATTTATTAAGAATTTATTTTCAAGAATATTGAAGCGGAAGAGGAAGCTACATAAAAATCCCGACATTTCAGCAAGTATTAAAATCAGGGAACCCGGTTTTGCGGCCTCTCCTCAGTATGATGCGGTGCAAAGCGGCGGGGTGACCTTGACCTAAGCGCCGCGGAACTGCCGCAAGTTCTACTTCACTTACATGTTTTGGCGACACTCGACACACAGCACAAATTTAATATCAACCTGATGGGAATTACATTTAAAATGAATTTGTCGGGTCAGCAATTTTACGTTTTGTTTTAAGCGTTGATTAGAAATGTGTAATTTGAGCTTGTTGTTGATAAGGCAGCTGATTGAAACCATACTCTTGTTTAATAATATATGTAAGTACCGTTTTCATAATTTGATTATGACATTACTTAAATAAATTTGATATAAGGACTAAGACTTGCTTCGTCTTAACATTTCCGTGTAACAGACACATAATATAATAATAATATTCTACCACATACACACAACACCATCTAGTCCAAACTAAGCAGAGCTTGTAATATGGGTACTAGACTATGGATAAACATACATATATACCTTTTTTTTTGTAAATATATACATATTATACATAGAAACACCCAGACCAAGACAAACATCCATGTTCATGCACACAAATGTTTGACTTGTGCAGGAATCGAACCCGCGACCTCAGGCGTGGCAGTCGGTTACACTAACCACTACGCCATCGAGGCCGTCTTCTATACGTTCATGCGGTTTATGTACATGTACCATGTTATTTAAAGTTAAAATAAATACCTGTTTTGGGCGTTGTAAATGGCGAATGATCTTAGTCTGCAGAGATCACCGGTGCTCAATATGGGTTTAAGATATGCAGCAACTTACAGTCAATACTTATTTTCAGATAAATGGCAACTTCATTTTAGGTAGGTATTAAGTAACTTATTTTTAATTGATTACATATTTATTGCCATCATCAATCAGCCGATTTTGATGGAATTGAGATGAAAACGCTTGAACTTTGGTAAAGAACAAGGACTTGCTACATTTAGACGCAAGCATAGATGCAAATGCCAGCTAGGTCTACTAGTAGAACTAGTAGCGCATACAATAAGCTGCAAGTTGCCATGTACTGGTAAACATGATTATGAGGATACCAAAAGAAAATACGAATGTATGGAAAGATTGAATTCTGGCGAAATACGATCATTAAAATCTCGTGCGCAAATGGGTTTCCCCGCCGCCAGCTCCAGCGCGCTCAAGGATGAACATTAAACTTGAAGCGATGTGAATCGACACATACATCTGTAATACTACCCCTGCTCAAAAATCTTAAACAGATCAGTTTGATTCGAATATGAATATTATATTTAAGTTTACACGTTGCCCTGACGTTTCGGTTGCTTTACAGCAGCCATGTTCACGGGGAGACTAAGATGGTAGTTGTCTCAATGTTCCTAATATTATTATACTTATGCTGAAAATAACTAATTGCCTGTTAGTTTAAGGTTCAATCGTTTAACGGATCATGAAGTAAGGTTTAGTAATAATTTAAAAGTAGCGTTATCTGATATAAACAGCGAAAAAATCCGTTAATAGTGGAATATTGGCATAATTATTATATTATGTATGTATCACAATATTCTTTCGGGACATTTTTATCCCAGAGGAAGGATGAAAACTATATTTATACCTACAGTTTGTGCTAAGAACGACTTGCTCCATAAACCAAACTGTGCACAGTTTCACCATCCTACGATATTCAGCGGTACTCTATCAACCGTTAATTGGAAACATGCACCTGATTGGTCAGTGTTTACGATCTGAGGAGAGTGAGTATAGCAACTGAGACACAACAGAGCTGTTCTTTTTCAAAATTTTTAGTAATTCTATTTAATACTGGTTTACATACATAAGCGCAGGGACGGTTTGATACACTGTAATAATAATGAACCGAAGAAGACTGGTCATGGGCGCCGCCAGAATTACTTTCAGGGAGGTTACATCTGTATCTAAACATTACACTATTAACTGATATAAAATATAGAATTATACATGTATATTATGTAGATAAATGTAATGTCAAATTCAAATGCGAGTATATTATTGAATTCATTTCGCACATCGAAAAAGAAAACATTATACGTATTTCTTTTCCTGACAGGAGGGTGCGAGTGCACCCGCTTGCACCCTGCTGCCGGCACCCATGAGACTGGTTGACATCGTATTAACTTTTAAGCGGTGGGTTAACCTGACTAATTAAGGCAACGGATCAACAATGTTGTCTTGCGTCCCCTCCTCACCTATTGCACCCCCGACGTCGCGCGTCGATCTATTCCTAAAGAGCATTTGGTTAAGACGAATTCAATGGTCATGGTTCATTTTATTTTAGGTCGACGTCGATTTTTACTGTTCATTCTTTCCTCATACCCAGACTGATTAATATATCTATTGTTTCGTAAATAGACCGCCGTAAAATTCGTGAAAATGTGGAAATGCAGCAATTTTACTCCGTTCAAAAGAGCTTTCAGCTTTACCGAGTTTGGAAGAGGAAGTCGGGGCGGCAGGACTTACCAGAGGCAGTCCAGCATGATAGAGACATGCACGTGGCGCCCGCTGGGCCGCACTCACCTGCAACAAACACAACACTGAGTTAGCCACACCAGCTCAATACATATATACAACATACGACAACCGCCTGCATGTATAGCGCAATTATATAAAACTAGCTTTTTCCCGCGGCTTCGCTCGCTGTAAAAGTAGGTTAGGTTAAGTTATGTAGTAACAGTACTTTTTTAAAAATAACATTTGAAAGAAAGAAAGAAAACATATTTTATTTTTAAAAAACACGAAAGCTTTCACAATATCATGTAAATATGTACATTTTTTAAGAGAATACATAGATACATATTTAATAAAGATTAATACAAGTGACAGCCCTGCGCCACAAATGCCACGTTTCAAATGCACCACCAGTACATATTAAGAGGATACACTGAAAAAATGCACTAACTTTCATCGAATAGTATAGGACTATGAGAAGACCAATTAATCTAGAATTTTGATATAGGTAAATTGATGTCTTTAACTAGATTTTCCTAGCTCAAAAACATGATATTGTGATTTTGGCTCAATAAAGTTAAAGATAATTTTATTTGTTATAATTATTTTGATCATAATTATTTTCGAAAACACCTCTGAAAAATTACATTTTTTTTTAATTACAAGGAAGTTACACTATCATTATGCTCAGGAATTACTCAAATATATTCGTAACATCAATATTAGTAATTTGCTAGCTCATTATTTCCATAACTAAAACCAATCATTTTAAACAATATTTTAAGATTTTAACAAACAATTTCTAAGCGCTCTCGATCATTGCGGGCGCATCGCAATTTTAGACCTTATGACCGCTCTTTAACGTATGATACACGATGAGTGTCAATGAGTACGGGCTTCGCGTTTCGCGGTGTCCCCGTAATAAACTTTGGTCACCCGCTTACGCTACCATGAAGGTGTAGATAAACATTGTTTATCTATACCTTCATGGAGATTGCAAGTCACGCGCGATCGACTTTTAAGTTTTTAATCTGTGCCTCAGACGTGGCAGGCATCGTGTACATAGCTACGTGGCGTTCACCAAGTTCCAACTGCCAAATGCATGGTTTGGCAGCAGGTTATGTTCAAGACTTGTATATCCCAATTAATAATAATAATATAATAATATTCTACCACATACACACAACACCATCTAGCCCACACTAAGCAGAGCTTGTACTATGGGTACTAGACAATGGATAAACATACATATATACTATTTTTTTTGTAAATACATACATATTATACATAGAAACACCCAGACCAAGACAAACATCTATGGTCATGCACACAAATGTGTGACTTGTGCGGGAATCGAACCCGCGACCTCAGGCGTTATAATTATTCAATTATAAGAATAGTTTAGTTACAATAATACTTAATCAAAGTTATTAGCGGAAGATACGTCGTGTTTAAGAAATCTGGATGGACACTCAGCATACACTGATTTGGGTAAACCACCCCAGTACTGATTTTCAGTTCCAACCACGAGTGTCGTGTCACTTGACGTCGTCGGCGACGTCCACAAATATAAAAATATAACAAATGAGAAAAAAAAGACAGCTGCTATATATAAATACATACATACAAACATTCACGCCTGTTTCCCAGAGGGGTAGGCAGAGACTATGGATTTCCATTTGCTACGATCCTGACACACTTCTCTGGCTTCATTCACTTTCATCACATTCCTCATACACGCCCGTCGGTTCAAGGAGCTCTTAACCTGGCCTTTGTCCAGAACACCTCCGATCTGATCGAGAAACGTTCGCCTAGATTTTCCTCTTGCGACTGTTCCATTCACACTAGCCTTATAAACTTTCTTAGTCAGTCTTTCCTCGTCCATTCTTTCTACATGTCCAAACCAGCTTAACATACCCTTTTCTATTCTTGTCACTATATCCACTTTCATGCTGCATCTCTCTCTAATCACTCTATTCCTTATTCTATCTTTCAGAGTCACACCACATATGTTTCTCAGCGCTCTCATTTCTACAGCATTTATTCTGCTCTCATGCTTCTTTTGCCATACTTAACTTTCACTTCCATACATAAGTGTGGCTACTAATAGTCCTCTATGCTATAATATAGCTTTCTAATGGTGAAATATTTTTTTTTATTCGGTTGAATAGTTTATGAGTTAAATCCTTACAAACAAACATAATATCTAATATTTCCTCTTTATAATCTATACTAATATTATAAAGCTGAAGAGTTTGTTTGTTTGTTTGTTTGAACGCGCTAATCTCAGGAACTACTGGTTCGAATAGAAAAATTATTTTTTTGTTGGATAGCTTATTTATCGAGGAAGGCTATAGGCTATATAGCTACGACCCACGCAGGCGGCGCAATAATCATAAACGCGGGTGAAACCGCGGGCACACTTTATTAGTATAGACTTAGACTAGGCTGCGTGGTGGACTCTACAATGTGTAAGGTGTTAGGTAATATTTAGCGTTAAAATGTGTGCGATTCACAAATACGTATTTACAGTGGTAATTTTCGTGGACATATGTAGTCTGATTTTAGAAAATTCAAAAAAACGTTCTTACTTTTGTTAATAAGCAAATATCGATAACATAGTACACAAATGTTTGTGTAAGTTAAGGGATGTATCTTATCTTATCTTGTGTGTGGAGGCCAGTCAGTAAAGACCGGCGGCACTTGGACCCAGTGGGATCTCTTGTGTCGGCCCCAAGATTTATCCCTTAACTATCTCCTTATGAATGTACTGCATCAGCTGCAGTGTACAATTCAGAGGGATTAAGGGATGTAAGGATTAGGTAAGGCGCTATTACCTACCCTGTGAGGAATAGTCATAAATCGTTTATGTTAGTACTTTTAGGTAGCTAATTTATTACATTGTAAGAAACCCGTCAAGTCTACGTATGTCATGTGTTCTACGTAAGTCAAATTAATTAATCTTCTGAGAGCGTTGAACTGACATAATATATGACTTCGTGAACTTATGTACTTATTACATATACATATACTTAACTAGCAGCCAACTGCTTCGCTCGCTTTTCTTTTTTATTTAATTGAGATGCGATCAGTATTTTCTAGTGCAATCTTTACATTACGATAAGTTTGTATAACATAACAAAAGGTAACATTAAATCATAGCCTACACAGTATACTTATAACTCAGGGATAGTAGTGAAGGGCTTAATAAAATCTGTAAAACAAATTCCGGACTCGATTTACTAATATTGAGTTAACTCTGATAAGTCGGATAACTCTGAGCACTGGGAGAGTAGCGCAGTCGGCAACGTGCAAGTTATTCTTTTTTTTTTTTATACATCTAAGGTGGCAAACAAGCATACGGCCCACCTGATGATAAGCGGTCACCGTAGCCTATGGACGCCTGCAACACCCGAGGCATCACTTGCGCGTTGCCGACCCTTTAGGAAAGGACGTGGGAAGGAAAGGGAGCGGGATGGGGGAAAGGGGGTGATTGGGCCTCCGGTACTCTCACTCACCGAACGAAACACAACAGGACTGCTGCTATTCCACGTCGATATTCTGTGAGAGGGTAGTCCTTCCCCGGGCGAGCCGCCCATTCCTGCTGAAATCAGCGAGACTCTACTACTACTCCTCTTGGTGTTGAAAACGTTCATGGACAAACCCTTACAGTCTGCTGTACTAACTGTATACCTTATTTGGCACTTAGTTGTAGAATAAACATAATATTATTATAAAGATTAGTTAAAGAAAATTCAAATGACCATTTATAGCCATCGTTCGATGCATCATGTCTCTTTAAGAGGTTGTGTCATACTCATTACAGGTGTGGCAGATGAGCGATATTTAGTAGGTACATAGTACATAACACGACGTTTAAAATTACATTATTAGTGCATTGCGTCACGACAGTGTTCGTCGGCAGCCATCTGGTCGGATTGCCTGCAAACACTACATCTATTTAGTAGAAATACTAAAATAAACCTCCAACTGCAAAAATAGTCTGCTTCTTTAAATATCCAATACGTGCACTCGCCAAGAAAAACGCACGCAGCGAGCTATGTAGCATATCGCTGCTACCATAAATCTTTGAACTGAATGAAGTATTAACGTTTACCGTCTGTATATACACGGAAAGCTTGCAGTAAAACCAAAGTTATTTTATAACTAAACTAGATTTTGCCCGCGGTTTCGCTCCCGTAAATGTGGGTTATATAAATTTACAACTACTGGTACTTTTTCTGAATGGAAGGTAACCTATATCCATTTCTGTACCCTTGACAAAGTCAAATAGTTAAGGCTTGAAAAAGAGCAGCGATAGCTCAGTGGGGAGACCAAAAGACTGCAATGCAGAGGGTCTCGGGTTCGAACCCACGTCGCGCACCTCTGACTTTCGGAAGTTATATGACTTTACGAAATTATGTGCGTATTGATTGACAATTATAGCCTGCTCCGTGCCTGGGAAAGCACGTTAAGCCCTTGGTCCCGGCTGCCATTAACATCTATGGCAGTCGTTATTGGGAGAGTGTCGACACAAAAGATCCCACTGGTTCGAAGTGTCGCCTGTCTGCACTGACAGGCCTCCACATAAGATAAGATAAGATTTCTGTACCCTTGACAACGTCAAGTAGTTAAGGCTTGAAAGCGTAACAAACAAACCCACATTCGCATTTATAATATCAAGGATACCTTGGTCTTTCTCTAAACGAATTAATAATGTCATCGATAGTTTACATGGAGTTAAAAGGCCTATATATAGGAACATATTCTGTTCAATAAGCACGTAGAACCTTGCAGGCGAGGAGTACGCAGTAGTGGAAGGAAGTGGTGGCGCTACATCCCGAGTTGACGGCTCGAGCGGAACTGCCTCTTTTACCCTATTTCCGCATGGCATTTCGCTAAAAGATTAATTTATAAATAGCAGAATTAATTACAATTAAGAAGACAACAACAACTAACTGCATTGTTTGGATCTATCACTGTGATCTACTGTTCATACTCAATAGGAATTGAACACATTCACTGCTGCTTTTATCATAGTATATTCGTAGTAGCAATTTCTCAATAAATAGTATCACAAAATTGTAATGACACTACATGAGAGACATTTTTGAAAAAATATTAGGCTCTCACTGACAATACTAGCCTTGACCTAAATGGACGGCAGGTGTGGTGTTGCCAATGAGCAGAAATTAAATTACAGTGTTAGTTTTTATTATTCTAGTTTTTTTATTACTTTTTTACTTTTTATTTCTTCGTGTTTTGCGTGTGCCCTTGTGTGCCAAAATGAATATTTTTCTTTCTTTCTTTCTATTTAGAGGGACCTAAACTCAAAACAATGGTATTTAGAATTTGGTCTGTCTGTTTATTTGTTCCGACATCAAGCACTGAACGGATTGTTATGTAATTGTCATTTTGTTGGGTAGCAGTTAACTTCAGTTTTAAATTACGTTTGTTTTTAATCTTTTTTATTGATGCGGATAATTATACGGTATATAGTGATCCATGTAAGTGATGGCTGTGACGAGAAAAATATGGACCACATGGCAAAATATAGATTACATTAATTAAAATAACTAAAGATATAAAAATCTTCTACATCTTGGCAGAAATAGTTCATCGTTCTTTAAAAACAAAAATAGCCAAGAAGTTTTGTTCTATAATTTTTGTGTATGGGATATTTGAAGTATTGGATTTGTTGATAAAACATAAATATGCTACACGACATACATACTATAATGTATCTCCCGGTTTTGGTCCCATATTAAGCGATTGTGAATTGTGAATGGAATAGTCGCAAGAGGAAGACTTAGGCGAACGTTTCTCGATCAGATCGGAGGCGTTTTGGACAAAGGCCAGATTAAGAGCACCTTAAACCGACAAGCGTGTATGAGGAATGTGATGAAAGTGAATGAAGCCAGAGAAGTGTGTCAGGATCGTAGCAAATGGAAATCCGTAGTCTCTGCCTACCCCTCTGGGAAACAGGCGTGAATCCATGTATGTATGTATTAAGCGATTACACTTATTGGGTTTTCTGTTAAAACATTTTCAGTATAAAATCTGGAGCAGTGTCCGGTAGATGGGGAACAGTAAAGTTTCCAATCCAGCCATAAGATTGGATTCATCGATGATTCGTATAGCACGTCTTTATAGGGTATCAAGTGGAAGGAGCGGGTATTTGTCGTAACCATAAATAATATAGTACCATTATTATCTTTTATCTCATAAACTATCAAGTAAATTTATTGCACATTTCATCCACTAGCATAAACTGCGACCAAATAGCAACAGTGTTACCATTGCTACGCAAACCTAATTAGGTAGAACGATCCATAAATTAAATCGATTATGGAAATGCATCCTTGTGATAAACACGAGATGGGTACGTTGTTGCGAATCGCGCGCTAACAGGTGGCGCTCACGACTCACAACTAACAACAAGAATGACCGTGGCAGAGCCTTCATAATTACGCTAATTGTTGATAATCAGGTAGCAATTATAACGTTACGTGAGCCGCTCGCGAACATAGACTAAACGCAATCACCTTGAAACTGTATCCTCAAAGCGCGCCTCTCAAGTACACAGATAAAATCTCGAGTTTTATGACACAGAGTGACGCAATCGACACTGGGACTAATGCAGCTTTACTTCATGTCTATGTATGGATGCACCATATATATATATATGACTCAAAAGTGCCTGCAGACTGGACGTATTATAAACGTGGCTAATCTATTAAACCATCGAAATGAGCTATCGTTACGGCATTGAAAATATGTACTGTAGCAGTGTCAAGATTCGTGGGAGGAAACGCGCTTCAACCAGCCTTGCACAAAGGTGTAACACTGATTAAAGCGTAAAATACAAGTTTAATTTAAAAAGTATAAATTTAACCTCTCAACGTTGGTTGATGTCGATCCGAGCAATTTGTATGAGATAGCGTTAAAACTGCGCCGAGCGTAAGTTGTGCGGCGCATATTCAAATCGGCGCGCGGCCGCCATAGTAAAATTGTATGTAGGATTTGAAGTGCTTTTTTGATAAATATATATCTTTAATGTCAGCCAAAAACTTAAATATTTGGGACGGACAAATTGTAATATAACTATTTATGTTTCGTTTAAGGTGTAAAATAGGATAGATTTCTACTGTTATAATCTAAAAACCACGTAACACGAGCTTACGTTATTGCAAATCGTGCAAATTTACATAATTCTGTAGGAGAAAATATTAATTATTTTAAGTTTTTAACACGGAGTAATTGTAAATACATTCAATGTTATGGTAAATGTATATTTTATATTTGTATTAAACAAAAAGTGTTGATTTTATTCACTTAACTGTGACCGCCTGTTTTGGCACATTTCGCTCGGCGCAGTCTTAACCAAATTATTTAAAATGTAAACTTTGTTATCATAGTCTTCTTTTGTTTTAATAGCTTTTTGTATTTTCGTATCTTTGATAACTGGATTGGTTGAGAGGTTAATAATACATAAGATAGTGCTTTCGTGTAAACAACGCGCTGTTTATGTCTGTGCGAACTAAGTTAGACGACATCTATACTAATATTATAAAGCTGAAGAGTTTGTTTGTTTGGTTGAACGCGATAATCTCAGAAACTACTGGTTCGATTTGAAAAACTATTTCAGTGTTGGATAGCCTATTTATCGAGGAAGGCTATAGGCTATATAACATCACGCTACGACCCACGGGGGCGGCGTAGTGACTATAAACGCGGATGAAACGGCGGGCATAGCTAGTACCGTATAAACGTGGTACAGCAGCCCGTGAATAATACGTGTCCTCTACATAGTGACGTCACGCAACTTATTATTGGCCGATGATACACATCGCCAATGCTAACTAAAAGCATCTAAATTACGTAACATAAACAAATATAATGGCAGCGCCTTCTGTTAATAGGCACACCATTTGTAACAAGCAATTTTATTAATATACCTATCCCTTGATCAAATGCAGCTGGAGAAGTGGAGACTTATAACTAAAGACACACGTAACGTTTTATGATCAGATAATATAATAATAATAATATTCTATCACATATACACAACACCATCTAGCCCAAATTAAGCAGAGCTTGTACTATAGGTACTAGACAATGGATAAGCATACATATATACTTTATTTTTGTAAATACGCACATATTATACATAGAAACACCCAGACCAATACAAACATCCATGTTCATGCACACAAATGTATGACTTGTGCGGGAATCGAACTCGCAACCTCAGGCGTGGCAGTCGGTTACACTGACCACTACGCCATTGAGGCCGACAAGTGAGAAACAGCAATGAATTGCCGTAAATCTTAGAGTTCGAAAAAATTGTTCAAGTAATATGCAAAGGTCATGGTCATTTCGGGATATATCGACTATGCTGAGTCGAATGGCGTTGACCGCGTGTATCTGGCTCTTACAGTTCTTGAGTTGAAAGTTGTATAACAGACAGGCGAACAAAGCTGTTGTACAAGAGACTTTTTGAACTCTAAAAGTCATTCTAAAAATTATTTACTTATATACTATCATTTAATTATTCGAAAACAAACAGGCATAGCTAGTATTACCTGGTTTTATGCATATATTATTAACAAACAGATGCTTTATTTTTTTTTATCATACTCCAATTTCAGCTAGGACAAAATCATGGTAGGTATCTGTTCTAACTGAAGTTTAAGCTTTTCAAGAATAAAACGTTAATAAAATAAGTCCGAACTTATCTTAATATTCGACTTTGACGCTGCGGCCAGCGTCCTATAATTTCAAATTGGCTGTACTTAATACTTTTTCTTTAATTTATGTTGAGTAATACGTAATTATAAAATCCTTTTTTCTCCATGTTAACCAATGACTGGCGTAAGCCGCCACGGCCAGACGACTACAATCTTGTGCTAGTCAGCTGGACGCCAGGTCGCAAGCTTTGATGGCCCGATCACTGACCTGGCGTGGCTGTTGTTCTTGCTACATTTTAAATGTATTTGAGTCACGAGAGACTTTACAAACATTCAAACAACGCCCATATAAAACACCCAGACATAGAACAACCATTTGCGGATCACACCATTTTTTGTCCCGTGTGAGATTCGAGCCCACAACACTCAGCGTCATAGCAATGGTAAGACGGCCACTTAAACCACTTCACTTTCTGTATAATGATAGTATAGAGCAGGTTATATCGGCTGCAAACAAACATAAATCTTTGCCTGAAGACAACGAGACCGTTATCACATAACCACATCTATCTTATCTTATGTGGCGGCCAGTCAGTGCAGACCGGCGACACTTCGATCCAGTGGGATCTTTTGTGTCGACACTCTCCCAATAACGACTGCCATAGATGTTCTGGATGTTCATCGCAGCCGAGACCAACGGCTTAACAACCCATTCAATACGGCGGACGCCGGCGTTTACGTTAAATATGAGACGATTCTGGCTAGTGAAAGCAAAATTTGTTGCCGCATTGAATGGGTTAACGTGCTCTCCGAGGCACGGAGCAAGCGATAATTGTCAATCAATACGCACATAATTTCGAAAAGTCATATAACTTCCGAAAGTCAGAGGTGCGAGACGTGGGTTCGAACCCGAGACCCTCTGCATTGCAGTCTGTTAGTCTCTCCACTGAGGTATCGCTGCTCTTAACTACATCTAAAAAAAAATACATACATATTATTACAAAGTCACTAACATGTATTTGTAGACGTACGTATGTATGTGATGTATTGGCTAAGGTAACTACGTTGTCCATGTGGCTCAGAGATCTTGACGTTCAAAGAGGGGCTGGCAAATAACAATATTGTTCCACCGCAGAATAACAGATGTATTCGGAAATAGCGTATTATTAGTTCCATCGACGTTATTTGTTTGTACAAAAATCAATATATTGTGCAGATTGAAGATCATAAGATTATGTAGATCTAGTACGATAGTTCCATTGTCATATACATATAAACTTGGGAGGAAACCTGCATATCTGAAAGTTCTCTATAAAAGTTCTAGAAGATATGTGAACCCGCACTGTACTGACCCTTCTCACACTGAGAAGAGGCCCGTGGCCAGCAGTGGAACAGTTCAATACAGGGCTGATATTATATATACATACAAAAATACACACATAGTCAATTTACTGTCACGTATATATCCCGGAAAGGTTAGGCAGGCAGGCAAAGCACCCACTTCGCCATCTATATTTTTATTGTTTTCTTTTTGCTTTTATGTTTTGTTTGAGATTTGACTTGTAAGGTTTTAATTTATTTTCCCTCAATTCTTAATTTAAAAATAGTAGAATAAAAAAAGCTCGAAGCAACACTATCGATACGTGATAAAAACAACGAACCTTGGCATTTTGAGGTATTCTTGTTTTTGAGCTCAGGTCGACAACCACCTAGAGAATATTACAAGCAAACTGTAAGTAAGGTAGATTACCAAAGTTCTGTATTTGTATAAATTGAAAGATATCGTGAAAAGCAGAAATATCCTGACGCAGGTTTATTATACCTAAAGTTGTCTTACAGACTCTGGTATTTAAAATGTTGTTAGTAGTGTAGTTTTTAACCTCTATCTCGTGCTAAAATATATATAATTATTACTTTTAACTTTGTTATCTCGTGCAGAAAAACAATTTCTTGTGCACTAAAATATAACTAAGTGTGTCAGGTTCGTACCAAATGGAAATCTGTAGTCTCTGCCTACCCCTCTGGGAAACAGGCGTGAATCTATGTATGTTTGTATGTAAAATATAAATTCTAATGTTATAAAATTTAATAACATTCAATTTCTAGTTTTTTAGTCTTTGATGTCTCGTGCATTCAAATATAATTTTTGTACGCCACATGTGGCAAAACATGCAGATCCAATTTTAACTGACCACCTATGTACCTACTTATTTGTTACTCATGTTTTTACAAAATAAATATCGTTATATGTATCTATAGTTTTAGATTAAAGTAATAAGAGGCAAGCCTTTAGTAGTCTACCAGACACAGTTTCAGATTTCATTCTGCATCTAAGAATTTCTTGAGAGGAAGCCATAACAATTCGCCCGAACCAGACATCGAACGCATGACCATGCACAGCAGTCGCATGCCCTACCGCTATGCCATCGAGTCAGTCGTCTATCTCATCTAATCAATTAATACTTTAGTTAGACACTTAAATTTCCGCAGTAGTTATATCTAAGAGAACAACAATGCTACTGAATTAATTTTCTCAAGTAATAGGCAGGGTTGCCAACCTTAGAACTTTATTTCTCGTACAGAAGCAGGCAAAAACCTCGTAATTTGGATCTCAAACCTCGTACACTCTATTTTTCGGTAGAAAATTACTAAAAAAAAGACCCTATCTTGCTAGGTTCAGTTCCGAAAAAAAGGAGGAGGTATTCAATTCGTCTGTATTTTTTTTTTGTGTTTGTTACCTCGTTTCTTTCGACTGGGTGAACCGATTTTGATGATTCTTTTTTTATTTGAAAGCTGGTGCTTCCCGTGCGGTCCCATTTAATTTTGATCAAGATTTGACCATTCGTTTTCGAGTTATACTTAATAATGCGTATTTGGCTACATTGATGATGTTCTCATAAATGGCAAGGTTCACTAAAAACCGAGAAATAAACAAAATTTTAACAAAAAGGAAAACCTACTTCAAATAAGAATATTCTAAAATTTAAAATGCACTAAAAAGTTAATAAATAATTGCATATTCTTGTGAATAATTAAATTATTGTTATTATTGGAGTCGGTGTCAGCCAAGGTAGGTTTGTAACTAATTAAACATGAGATGTCTTACTATAATCATAACATAACATTGGCATGCACAATTACACACATAGACGCAGCACGCGGCGCGGGCGGCTGACACCGACTCCAAAAATAACAATAATTTAATTATTCACAAGAATATGCAATTATTTATTAACTTTTTAGTGCATTTTAAGTTTTAGAATATTCTTATTTGAAGTCGGTTTTCTTTTTTGTTAAAATTTTGTTTATCACTATATCAAAATCTCGTACATAACTGCACGAGGCTGACAGTGTCCTCGTACCTCGTACGGAATACCGCAAATCTCGTATTTGTACGAGGAACCTCGTATGGTTGGCTACCCTGGTCACTACCTAAACCAGCATTGGACAATTAGCGGCAGGTATTAGATACGCGTGCCTCTTCCCAGGGGAACGTGAGGTCGCGTTGTGACGCTGTTCGTGCTGATAGTTTTACTAATCACGTTGTTATCGCTCACGGTCATGCCACGTGCGACAACTACTCAAGACTAGAGACAGTGTCAGCTCAATAGTTTGCGGCTGTAACAAGCTGCTTACTTTTACTGAACGGTTACACGTGCTTGTAAACGTGATTGTATTCGTCACAATACCAATTATATATTAAATACTAGATGTGCCCGCGGATTCACCCGCCTTTATCGTTACTGCGCTGCCCCCGTGGGTCGTGGCGTGATGTTATATAGCCTATAGCCTTCCTCGATAAATAGGCTATCCAACGTTAAAAGAATTTTTCAAATGGAACCAGTAATTCCCGAGATTAGCGCGTTCAAATAAACAAACAAACTCTTCAGCTTTATAATATTAGTATAGGATAATGCGAATGTGAACATGTTTGTTTGTTACGCTTTCACGCATTAACTACACGACCGATCATCGTGACATTTTGCATACACGTTGTCGGAGGTACAGAAGAGAACATAGGGTACCATACATCGAGAAAAAGTACTGTTACTAACCTAAATTTACACAAGCAAAGCCGCAGAAAAAATTTGTATTAAATATATTTTGATGGAATGAACGTTAAACAAAATAATAATAAAGGAAATAAGTTTTCCAGTTTATTTATGTACGAGTATACAACATAAGTAACGAAATTACATCAACAGTTGGTATATCTCACATTTTTTCAATAAATTAAATTAGCTGTTCCTCACGACTTGTCCGCGTGGATTTCGATTTAAATAATCAAGGGGCTAATAGCGAAGGCAGGTAGTTTGACTAACAAAAACAACATAAGTGGATTAAATCAAAAAGTATTTTTACGCATGACGTCGGATATGGACGACCCAGCTTAAATACCCCTAACGTCCAGTCATTCACGGTCAGCCATTGAAGTTTTTCAATGTTGTAAATGAATAATGTAATAAATGTTTATTATTCTAAAATAGGTACTGACTCAAAACACACTACATATTAAAACTGAAACCATTACAACGCCATCTATCGAGCGTTGATATTATCATTTCACATATAATTTGCCTTGCAAACTTTAATGTCCAGTTGCACCTCTACAGAAGGAAAATTGGAATATCTGTGGTTCAGGAACTGAATGTATATTTTACCGGGTTTCAGTTTTATTGGCCAACGGGTTTAGTTTTTCACTCATTTCAACTTTTCTACTGTATGCACCTTTTTAGGATTGGAACGTAGTGTATTTTACATTTTATTATTTGCATCACGAAATATGTGGAGAGGCTGCCCGCCGTTGACCTGGTAGAGCTCCATTGAAAGAGACCTCAAGAAAGCCCAGTTACACGAAATGACAACCCAAGATCGTTTGACTTGGCACAGGAAAGTGAGGAGACCCGACCCCAAATAATGGGATAAGGAGCGGAAGAAGAAGATCACGAAATATGTGTTTTAACACCTTCGCCAAATATGACAATGGTATAAAATGTACATACAAACTTTTTAAATACTTTACACTTTTAGGAATGGAATATCAAAAAATAAATTTATCTTATATTATTTTACTTTTTTGGTTTACATTCGTCAATTGACATCATCTATTGTGCAGATAAACAGTTTGACATGTTGTATTTTATTTTATTTGATTAATCGATTATTTATTTTAATTTTTTTGGTTTACAAACATAACTATATGCTTCCATACATTGTTTTTATGAATAAAATAATATTTGAATAGAATATTCTCATTGCAGCTACACACTATTATAATTATTATCTGATATGTAAAATAATCTAAAATATTTATGGTTTAGTAATGAATGCATCTCCAAATTGTAATAGTATGTTATTTAGTACCTATGCAATAATTATATTCGTATGCCGTATTTTGGTGAAATATAGTGAAACAAAATCAAATGTAACATCTCACACGACTGTAACCTATATTTACAAATAAAGATTCTGATTCTGATTCTTAATGGTTATTTATGTCCAGTATGTTATCTTATCTCAAAATTTTGCAAAATTCCGTTACTAACTGTCATCCCCTATTCTGATCCCTCAAAGCCCTTTCTTTATACATACGTAATTTTTAATTCTAAGGATCGTTGACAGACCTCCCAAACAAACTTTTCACCCCTGTCAAGTCCAAATTCCCGTAAAGGGAAATAATATTTACCGGAAGTTATCTTTAAAATGTATAATTTTCATACAACTTGCATCCTTTTCACTTCTTTATGAATATCAAAATATCCATTCTTAGTTCTTACGCCATAAAATAAACGTACCTACTGTCCAAACCTATTGTAAACATTTTTTTTTCTCTTTATTGTAAGCTATGGGTGAGGTCTTTGAATGCACCGCCCCAGTGCCGCTGCGCTGAGAGTTGTGGGTTCAATTCCCACGGTTAAAAAAAACAACGGGTTACACTCCGGGAGTGCTGGCAGAAGTGAAAATTTGAATATTAACGTTGTGCATTTTTGATATTTTGGAATGGTTAGGGAATAATTTTGCACGAAATGCTTTAATTATTATCAGTATAAAAGTGCTATCATTTATGTGGTAAAATACAATTTTCATTTATTGCGCTATTGTACACAAACATGACTAGAGTACCCTGCCATACAGGGCTGATTCCTAGTGCTGGAGCTGCCATATAATAAAATCTTTGTTATATGAGGTAAACATACAGCGAAAGTGCCAGCGCAGGCTACTACTAGTACAATAATTGTTCACTGCAAAGTTTGCACCACGCAGCTTTAAAAATAAAGTTCTGGTTACTATGTAACTAATCATTATAGGTTTAAAGATCTTTATTATCACCAAGACAACTCGTCACTTATGTGATAACATAACTAATGAAGAAAAAAGTTAATATCCGTCGTCGTATTCACTGTATAAACTAAACAAATTCACAAACAATTCCGAAGGCAGGCCAAGCCACACTGCGCAAAACTACAGACATAATGTTAGATTTGATTTGACCCATTTCATATAGGTATACTATTTTTTTACTAAAGAATATGTATATTCTTTAGTAAAAAAATAGTATACCTATATGAAATGTTTATTAAGTAAGTAACCGCAACATAGTAGTGCGGTGCATTATAATTATTAAGATCGATATAATTTAGTAGATTTCTAATTATTTTATACAGAGGCTTCAAGGTATTTTCTACGATAACTATAAGGGACATAAGCTTGTTTTCTACCTTCCAAGTGTATTTCCATAACAAAGGTTTCATTTTGACAGTGAATACTCTAGTTAGAACGAACTAGGCCTTTGTACAAAGTACAAACATAGGCATGACAAGGTATTTTTACATTTTTTATAGTCAGTGCTAGATCGCATAATAAATTCGTATAATTGATAGGTTTTATTGAAATTACGTCATTATTGTAAGCCTAGGCAGAGTTTTGTGTCAAGTGGAACATCAAGATTGCGTATCCAACTTTACTGAGTGAGTTGCGTGTGACATAGTTTTTATGCGTGTAAAGTTAATGAGATGCCTATTTTCGGTGAAAGTAAAGTACCTAAATATGTTTAGGTAAACTTAATTTTAGTTTGCTACTTCAGACAGTAGGTAGGTATTGATGAAAAATAATCTAGAAAAATAATAGTCTTGAGTTTTAATAGGTTTGTAGACTTTCAGAGCGTCGGCGTACAAAAGGAACTTAGCATTGCGAAAGCATTTACACATGTCATTGGCAAAGATATTAAATAATAAAGGCTTGAAAATAGAACCTTATGAAACACCAGAGTGTAAGTTAGATCTATAGCAGCGATAGCTCAGTGTGTGCGTATTGATTGACAATTATCGCCTGCTCCGTGCCTCGGAAAGCACGTCAAGCCGTCGGTCCCGGCTGCCATGAACATCTATGGCAGTCGTTATTGGGAGAGTGTCGACACAAAAGATCCCACTGGGTCGAAGTGTCGCCGGTTTGCACTGACTGGCCCCCATATAGATAGATCTATAATCTATATCGATTAATAGCATTTTCTATGTCTATGCTGCGTCCACTTGTAGGATCAACGCAATACAACAAAAGGCTCGGCAAAGATAGAAGATGTGTAGTTGTAGTAGCTCGCTGTTTTAGACAACCACGTTGTTCTTATAATTATGATAATGCATGATATGATAAAAGTGTGTATGTTTTGATATAAACGAGCCTCTCAAAGAGCTTTGACAGGATGGAAAGCGTCGAGTTTGGATGATAATCATTCTTCACATCACTCCTAGAACCACTCCACTATACCTATGTACGAACGTGATTAATGTCACACCTGTTTAGTTCTTCCTTGCGCAAGAAAACTTAAATCGGTTATTTAAAACCCGATTACATTTTTGATGAAGCGTACTTTTTAAATATTACATCAACGTAGCAGAAATATAGTTACTGTAATTTAAAGGACCTAATTTGCAATTCCACGGCTCGACTCGCAAGTCGCAACAGATCAGTGCATCACAGCTCGAGAACGCCTCATCTGCAGCGTTTACAGTTAGCCCCTAATGATACTATTTAAAAATACACGTCCATTCAATGCAGGTAGTTAATGTATATAGCAACTCTAATCGCCAACGAGTACATGCAATAGAGCCAACGTTATAGTAATCGGAGTGTGGTAAACACAGCACAATGGCATCAGTTTTACGTGTCTGGTTGCTATTGTTGAAATAACATAAACATCGCAGCTAACGGTGTGTGTCAACTGCTGGCTAGGTCGAAACGGTTTATTCCGCATTTGCCCCTCATGTTTCGTCCCGAATGTAAAAAGCCGCATTCACTCCAAAAATTGTTGCTCATTGCTAATTTCGTAATGTAATTCCTTTTTCGTCCTAAATTATGTTCCTTTTCTGGCCCTGTTTTTTTCTGTATAGAATTTTTGTTGTACAAATGTACCGCGAGAACGAGGTAGTGTGAAATGTTTTGTAAAAATATTTCACACTACCTCATTGTTCTCGCGGCAAAACTTTGGGCTTACGATTGCATGACATCACGAGCCCGACAACAATAAGATTTTATATAATTTTAACCATGTTTTGGTTTTGCTAACCATATGCACAAAAATGTTGGACGAAAAAGGAATAATTAAAAAGAGGGGCGAATAAGGAACATTTTGGAATATGGAATGTAATGTAATGTAGGGGCGAATGCGGAACAAATCGTCGAAACTTCGCACGTCGCCACCTATGTAAAGGCTAGGCGTTGTATTTCGCAGTGTTCAGTGCGCCGCCACCGCTCGTGTCTCACGCTCTGTACGTACTCATTACTCATGCACCATATAGCGTGTCGTGTGACACACTCAAGGTGCTTGAAATCCGGCAACGTCTCTCCTTTACCGACATTCAAACATATACAATATTTCTTGCTTGAATCGTCAATCGACTGGTTTGGGCGGCTGTTGCACTGGGTCATCCTGCCAACCAGTGTAACCTATACCTACATTGATTGGTGTGAAACACAATGTAGACGAGCGATCTTTATTTCGAACTCCCGTGCACCATATTATTCGTAAACTACGGTTATCGTTAGGAGTATCCTAATCCTAACTAATATTATAAAAGCGAAAATGAGATTGTTTGTTTGTTACTTTTTCACGCCTACACCACTGAACCGATCATCCTGAAATTTTGCATATACGTTGTCAGGTGTACAGAAACGGACATAGGCTACCTTTTATCTGAAAAAAAAAAACTGTTTTCGAGGAAAACAATACTAACGTTCTTATGATAATAGATAGCGCCACGTGTCTTTCGAATCATGATTGAATTATATTATTATATATTACTAGCTTTTGCGCGCGGCTCCGCCCGCGTGGTACCTACTTGAATAAAAAGTAGCCTATGTTCCCCAGGTTTTAAACTATATCTGTACCAAATTTCATCGAAATCAGTTGAGTGGTTTAGCCGTGAAAAGGTAACAGACAGACAGACAGACATACAGACAGACAGACAGAGTTACTTTCGAATTTATAATATTAGTAAGGAAGTAAGGATTACAGCAGAGTACAACCCGAATTGATTGTCAAATTCTAAATTAACGCGAGCGACGCCGCGGTCAAAAGCTAGTATTACATAATGCCATATTATTATGGTTATATTAAAATGTTAGCTAGGTACACTATTAGTTTATTAAAATATACTAAGAATATAATTATATACAATAAAATATAGTCAAGCTAAAAATCAGAGCAGTAGGGCAAGTAAGTAGTTAGGTCACCCTTGTCCCACTTCTGTAACCTAAACGCCGAGGTGCGGCTATAACCTTTAGACATTCAATCGAAAAAATCGAATTAGCATCAAAGGCCTAAATTCCATTTTCATGTTTATAAGGCTAAAGCAAAGTATTTTTACCAAATGCTATATTTTGCCATCTATTTCTGATCGTAATTACTTACGAGGTTATTATACTTTTTGTTTTCGCAGATGGAAAGCTGATATCGATACGATACGACACTTGTGAAATCGATCGGTTGGCTCGTTTCATACGATTCAATAGACATGTATATTTGAAATTCAGGGAAATTGTACCTACTGAAATTCAACGTAAACAATCAATATCACATGAATCTCATCTAAAAGCGAGTACTGGATTTACTACGTATACAGGGTGTCCCAAAACTCAACGTCAAGCCGAAACGGGGTGACAGGATTGATCATAACCATCACGAGAAAAATCTGAAAAAAAATCTATCCCATGCAGTTTGAAAATTATGGGCATTTTAAGAAAAACCTAGAAATTTGATCAAACTGTACCATTTTTCGGTTATTGTGGTTATTATTTTTTATTTTTGTTCATTTGAACTTTAGAAACGTAATCCTAAATAACATTTCTAGAATCCCAATAAAAAATAATGACACAATTGCCTTAAGTTCCCGAGAATTGAGACTATTTGTTAAACTACGAATTTAAAATTTTCAAGATTCGTCGACTTTGACAGGCCCTCCTATAAAAAAAATGTACTAGAGTGCCTTGGCAAGTAGCATTAAAAGTTGGCGCATTTAATCAGAATTCTAAAATGGTACAATACTTGTTAGTTCCATACAATAGAAAAGAGTAAAAAAATTAAAACCTCAAGTAACCCGATTTTTGCTATCAGATTTTACTCAGTTAAAATGTTTTTAATTCGCACAAGCTCTAGGTAGGTTCTTAATTTTAAGGCAAAATGATGAGAGAGATGGATAATGGGTATGTTTGCCATGAGTGAGCGAGACAGATAGTGACGCCACGCATTGAGACGGAGATGCGTCGTTTAAACGAGTGCGAATGAAACAGATAGATGCTATGGCATCTATCTGTTTCATTCGCACTAGTTTCAGCCAAGCAAATGGCTACGCTACCAGTCCGACACCAACCAGTTAGTACGTTTCGCTCATTCGTCTACTGCGCACGTTCGTATTCGCTTGTGTTGATTTAGTACTGACAACTTTGGCTTCTCTTTTTGGACTTGAATCTTTGTGAATTGGACTTGTTGATAACATACCGGCAACTTTGGCTTCTCTCTGGACTTTTGTGTTGGCATCCTTTTTATCTACCATGCCTACGCGCTACACTTCACAAGAATATGCGAACATGCACCTCATTTATGGGGAATGCAGATGCAACGCAAGTGCTGCCGCTAGACTTTATCGTGAAAGATATCCAAATTTAGAGCGCTACCCGGATCACCGCGTGTTTGTTAATGTGCACCGTTCACTCACAGAGGGCGGCCATTTCCCGAATCAAATACAGGCTGGAGGTAGACCTGTGTTTCCTTTCCAGGAAGAAGTATTGCAAGAGGTCGCACGTGACCGAAGTATTTCCGTACGTGGAATTGAAGAAAGAACGGGAATACCGAAAAGCACTGCTCATCGTATTTTACAAAGAGCCGAAATGCATCCGTTTCACGTACAACGAGTTCAAAGTCTTCTACCTCGAGATTATCAGGAAAGGATTTCTTTTTGTAGAACAATGCTACAGAGGCATAATGAGAATCCCCAATTCATCCAAAAAATTCTCTGGTCAGATGAATCGACATTTAAAAAAGATGGTTACATGAACTTGCACAATTATCACGAGTGGCATGTGGAGAATCCACATTTAATGCGAGAAGATAGATCCCAGTATCGTTTTAAAGTAAACCTGTGGACCGGAATTTTAAACGGTAAAATTATTGGGCCTATTGAACTGCCTGAGAACTTGAATGGAACTAATTACCTACATTTTTTAAGAGAAGATTTACCAACCCTGTTAGAGGACGTACCACTAGCAGATCTTCGCGACATGTGGTTTCAACAAGATGGCTGCCCAGCGCATTTCGCAGTGCAAGTAAGAGATTTCCTTGACCAGGAATATCCGGGAAGGTGGATTGGACGTTCGGGCACTATCTCGTGGCCCGCCCGTTCACCAGATTTAAATCCCCTGGATTTTTTCTATTGGGGAGTTCTCAAAGAAAAAGTTTACTCAAAGCCCATTGAGAACGTAGCCGACCTGCGTGAACGCATTTCTCAAGCAGCTGAGGCGATCAACTCTCGAAGATATGCCCGACTAATAAGTAGATCTTTTTTAAGAAGATGTAGGGCTTGTATTGAGGCTGATGGTAAACAATTTGAACATTTATTGTAATAAAAAACGTTATTTCTCTATCATCTGACTTTTATTCCAACAAACCTAATTATTTTACTAATTTTACTAACTTTTTTTCACTTTGGTAAAAGTGGCGTCACTATCTGTCTCGCTCACTCATGGCGAACATACCCATTATCCATCTCTCTCATCATTTTGTCTTAAAATTAAGAACCTACCTAGAGCTTGTGTGAATTAAAAACATTTTAACTGAGTAAAATGAGATAGCAAAAATCGGGTTACTTGAGGTTTTAATTTTTTTACTCTTTTCTATTGTATGGAACTAACAAGTATTGTACCATTTTAGAATTTTGATTAAATGCGCCAACTTTTAATGCCACTTGCCAAGGCACTCTAGTACATTTTTTTTATAGGAGGGCCTGTCAAAGTCGACGAATCTTGAAAATTTTAAATTCGTAGTTTAACAAATAGTCTCAATTCTCGGAAACTTGAGGCAATTGTGTCATTATTTTTTATTGGGATTCTAGAAATGTTATTTAGGATTACGTTTCCAAAGTTCAAATGAACAAAAATAAAAAAGAATAACCACAATAACCGAAAAATGGTACAGTTTGATCAAATTTCTAGGTTTTTCTTAAAATGCCCATAATTTTTACACTGCATGGGATAGATTTTTTTTCAGATTTTTCTCGTGATGGTTATGATCAATCCTGTCACCCCGTTTCGGCTTGACGTTGAGTTTTGGGACACCCTGTATATTACTAATATTGTCAGTCAAAGTGAAAAGTCTTGGACACGTCAATTACATACGTACATTTTAAAAATAAATTACAGGGAATAAAAGTTTAGTATTAAAAAAAGCCTGTTCCAGGAGTAGAGCTTTCATAAGAAGAAGGCAAGAAACTCAAGGCTACTCCATTCATTTTCAATTGTAAATGGGACTATTAAGTTTAACTATTCAGTATGGTTTAACTAACCACTGACCCTGAAGCCCACAAGAACTATGTTTTCGTCACGCAAATATTTGCTAGCCAAGGTAAGTCTGTCAAAATCTTTCAATAGCTTGCTACAGGAGAGTCGTATAAAATAATGGTATCATCTATAAATAACGGAGCTCAGATTTTCCCTGCTCAATATAATATAGCTAGACATAAGTATATATTATGTCCGCGGCGACGGCTGTCGAGTACGATGTAGGGACCTCTCCGAGTAGGTCAAGGTCTGTCGTAGCGTGGCTGTTTGGGGAGCGGCACGTTTAACTACCCTTGTCGACAGCTATATATATTATATATGAGGCACTAACGGCACTTATATAACACATGCTCCTTCGTTTTGTGAGAGGCTACGTGTTATTTGCACGGTGGCGTCCGTTTGAAGTTTGCTGTATTGTAATATCGATACCGAAGTTTATTTAATTAAACTGCTACAGTTATGCAACACGAAACAATTTATCAGCAAGGTTATTTACTACAACTTTTAAATAAACATTTCTATTAACATTTTTGTAGTATATGTATACGTAGGTAGCTGTGCTTAGATATTACTTTATTCTTACGATCGATTGTGAAGTTGGTACTCTGCTAATTGGTTGAGCAAATGGTTATTGCGTTTTTCTCTTAGGAAATTCCCAGTAGTAAAGCATCGTCTGTGACAATGAACTCGATAGGCAGAAATAGGTTGGTCCTCTGTGTACCATCATGGAATCATGGGAATTAAACATGGCTGTCGTCAAAATGTGGGTATTTTACACCTCTATCGGAGTGACTGATGATATTTTATAAGTAATTCGATTATACCCGCGGCTTCGCTTGCGTAAATGTAGGTTAGGTTAGTATTTTTCTCTGGTACCCTTTCATCCAGAGAAATATGTCCTTTTCTGTTTCCCTGACAACATGTATGCAAAATTACATGATGATTAGTCGAGTAGTACAAGCGTGCAAGCGTAACAAACAGACAAAAACAACTTATATAAATGTTATAATATACTTAATATAAACACAAGGAAATTGAAATAAAAATGTAGTTGTTAACTTATAACAACTACATTTTTATTTCAATTTCCTTGTGTGTCAAACAATAGACAGTTAACATCACTGAATGCATTGTTATGAATTAAATCGTTGCTGATAACTTACGAGTATATTATAATGCACAACTGGTAAAATATTAGTTCAGCAACACGTACCGTCATACGTATGTACATGTGCATGTAAGAGGACAATTAATAATAATATAATAATAATATTCTACCAGATACACACAACACCATCTAGCCCAAACTAAGCAGAGCTTGTACTATGGGTACTAGACAATGGATAAACATACATATATACTGTTTTTTTGTAAATTTTCCCTTTTTTTTCACGTTTCCCCTTCCTTTCACTCTATGGCAGTACGAACAAAGCATTGTCGTTCAACAGCAGCCAATCGCCGTAACCCCACTGCTGCTTCCTGTGTCGTGGAGTTTATTAACATCAGAGGACTCCACGCTAACCTTAATGCCGTCCATCACCACCTGGAGACGGCTCGGCCGGCAATGCTTTTTCTAACGGAGACACAAATACGCCGTCCTGCAGACACGAACTACCTGCAATATCCCGGCTACGTGCTAGAGGAGTGTTTCCTCGCGAAAGCCGAGGTATGCTTGTTTGTTAGGGCGGATATTTGCTGTCGCCGTCTACAATGCCTAGAGGACCCTTCCTTCTCTGTCCTTTGGGTACATGTAGATCATGGCTCTTTCAGCCAAATCTACATATGCCTCTACCGATCCCATTCAGGAGACGCTGAGACAACTCGACTCTTCAATTACCTGAGTCAGGCGGCAGACGACGCGCAGGAGCGGTTTCCGAACGCTGAGTTGGTGTTCTTGGGAGATTTCAATGCCCACCATGAGACCTGGTTGGGTTCTCCCAAAACAGACAACGCGGGACGAACTGCCCATGCGTTTGCTCTCACGCATGACCTGTCTCAACTGATACTCCAGCCCACCCGGATACCAGACATTGCAGGTCAGGCGCCCTCTCTGCTCGATCTGCTGCTGACGAGTAACCCGAACCGGTACAGTGTGTCGATTCGTGCTCCTCTGGGCACCTCAGACCACTGTTTGGTTTGTGCCACAGCTGTTGTTGTTACGCCCCCACGACCCGAGGAGGCAAGACGACGACTGTGGCACTACTCGTCACCAGACTGGGATGGAATGCGGGGGTACTTCGCATCCATCCCTTGGGCTCAACGCTGCTTTGAGAACAGGGATCCATCAGAGAGCGCTACTGCTGTCGCTGGTGAAATCATCTTGGGTATGGAATATTATATTCCATACAGTGATGTCACGAGCGGCGGCAGGAAAAGGCCCTGGTTCGGTCGTGAATGCGCTGATGCTGTCGAACGCAAACAGACAGCGTACCGTGCTTGGACCAGAGGTCGCACTCTCCACGACCCTATCGTGGATCACCTGAAGGCAGCGTTCAACCAAGCCACAAAGGTCTGCAAGAGGGCATACTTAAGAGCGGATGCCCAGCGCGTCGCACGGTTCGGCCAGGAACTAATGGCGCATCCTACGGGCAGTCGTAGCTATTGGCGCCTGGCCAAAGCCGTGCAGTCCAACTTCTGCCAGACCTTGCTGCCCCCTCTGAGGTATCCGAATGGATCACTGGCTCATCGGCCGCAGGAGAAAGCAGATCTGCTTGCAAATCTCTTTCCGGCCAACTCCCGAATCGATGACTGCGGTTCGCAGCCGCCTAACATTGCCAACTGCGGCTACACTATGCCTGATATATGTATCAGGCAACGAACCGTTCGTGCGATACTGCAGTCTCTCGATGTTCGGAAAGCCAGTGGACCTGACGGCATCCCAGCTGTGGTCCTTAAAAAATGTGCAGCGGAGTTGTCTCCCACGCTTACGCGCCTATACCGGACGTCTTACGCCGCAGGCATTGTGCCTGAGGCTTGGAAGGAGGCGAACGTTCAACTGATTCCCAAAAAGGGGGACCGTTTCGAGCCAAGCAACTATCGACCCATAGCTATCACCTCGGTGCTCTCCAAGGTGTTCGAGCGGATTATAAACACCCAAATTGTCCGCTACCTGGAGGATCAATCGTTGATCAATGATCGCCAATACGGCTTTCGGGCTAAACAATCAACGGGTGATCTTCTAGCGTTCGTCACGCACCTCTGGGGTGAGGCTATGGACAAGCACGGCGAGTCTTTGGCTATCAGCCTTGACATAGCCAAAGCTTTCGACAGAGTCTGGCACCGGTCTCTTCTTTCCAAGCTTCCGGCCTATGGCTTGCCCCCTCAACTGTCCACCTGGATTGCAAGTTTCCTGCAGGAGCGTCATATTCGGGTCCTTTGCGACGGTCGCGCTTCCAAATTTATGCAGGTCAATGCAGGAGTGCCTCAGGGTTCTGTCTTATCCCCTACGCCCTTTCTTCTGCATATCAATGATATGTTGAATCTCGGCAACATACATTGTTATGCGGACGACAGTGCCGTGCACGGGCGATATCTCGGACATTCTGGGGCCAAACAGGCTGAGGTTGAGGGGAAATCTTGTCGTTAGGTGTCGAAAGGCAGAATCTTGTCGTTGAACTTGACCAGACCTTGGACCGCATCTATGAATGGGGTGCCAAGAACTTGGTCGAGTTCAACGCCAAGAAGACCCAGGCATGCGCGTTCTCAACAAAAAAGTCTCCGTTCCTTCCCCTCCCTTCTCTGAAGAACACTCCACTGGTGATACGTGACAGCCTCTCCATCTTAGGTATGGATCTTTGCCGCTCCCTTAATCAGAAAACCTATTAAGCAAGCTTCGCGAAAACTCGGAGTTCTGAACAGGGTGAGACGGTTCTTCACGCCTGGGCAACTGTGCCTATTGTATAAGGCACAAGTGCGCCCTTGCGTGGAGTACTGTTCTCATCTTTGGGATGGCTCCGCGCAGTACTTGCTGGACGCTCTCGACCGGTTACAGCGGCGGGCTGTCCGTATCATCGGAGATCCAGAGTTCACGAGTTCACTGGAACCTCTGCAACTCCGTAGGGACATTGCCTCATTGGCATGTTTCTACAGAATATACCACGGGGAGTGCTCTGAAGAGTTATTCCACCTTATCCCGCCCTCCCCTTTCCTATCCAGAACAACGCGTGCTGGGCTCAGATGCCATCCTTACACGGTAGAGTCGACTAGAGCGCGTACCAAAAAGTTTGGGTCCTCATACCTCTGCCGAACGAACAAGGCATGGAATTCTCTGCCAAGGCACGTGTTTCCTTCTTCCTTCAATCCTGGGTTCTTTAAGCGGGGCGTGAAAAAGTATCTTCTCAGGCCGTCAAAGTAGAGACCTCAACATCGCCTCGACTACTGTGGGGGCGATGTGGAGGCCACTGCTCTTAGACCACACGACTACTTACCATCAGGTGGAGTGTGGTCATTTTGACGAGCAAAATAAAAAAAATATATATTATACATAGAAACACCCAGACCAAGACAAACAACCATGTTCATGTACACAAATGTTTGACTTGTGCGGGAATCGAACCCGCGACCTCAGGCGTGGCAGTCGGTTACACTAACCACTACGCCATCGAGGTCGCCTAACGACAGCAGAATACGTGACTTCAAGCCCAACGGTACCCCAAGGCTAAAACATTGACGGTGTATCATCAATCAGCATGCTTCTAACAAGACGCTGGCAAAAACTTGCACAACAATAATGCCCTTCGGTGCTGCGCAGTACTAATACTTATATGAGCTAAAGAGGCTTCACTGACCTTACGACTAGGAAAATAAAATGGCTCACACCAACTCTCGATGAGTTAAGGCAAATAATAATAATAATGTCCTCCATACCGAATTTCGGTCACGGCTGTCAACCCTGACGAGACTGGCCATATGTGTTGGAGATATTATTGCGAAAACGCAAGTGCATTCTCTGTTCCCTAACTCTTATGATCCTATGGGACGGCAATCCGATACGACCGCAGAGAGATCAGGCGCAGGACCAACGGCTTTACGTGTTTTCCGAGGCACGGAGGTGTTTAAAACCGCCAACTTCCTAACTCCAGGCTGCTATTGAGATTTCTTAACAGAAAAACTCAATAACTTCTTGTTGATTTTTTTGGTATAAAGTCTTAATTTTTGACAAATAACAACCTATTTTATTGTATACCTATCTTTATTTGCACTATTCGAATCTGCGATAAAAAGAAATCGACGTAATTGTACTTACGCCTTAATATCCCCTGCATAATTTTGAGCTATGCTTTGGATCATTATCTTGTTGGAAAATGAATCCATCTCCAATTAATCGCAACCCGGAAGGAACGGCATTTTGTTCTAAACTTTATTTGTAATGCTCCTTTTTCAAAATTCCTTCAATTCTGATTAATTCGGCAGTTCCTTGGCTAGAGAAGCAACCCCAGACCATAATTGAACCACCACCATTATTAACTGTTGGGACTACACAGTCTGGCATCATCTTTTCTTGGGCGCTACGTCGAACATAAATTAAACCGAATAATTCAAACCAAGATTCATCAGTCCAGAGAACTTCTTAAAATCTTCTTCAGTCCAATCTCGATGGACAAGAGCCCACTGCATCCGTTTTCTTGTTTTGTGGTCTTAACACAGGTTTTCGAACAGCAACGCGACCATACAACTTCGCATCTCTCATCTCTGTTATGCGCCTTTGACGCTGTACTTCGGGATTATCATACAGGCGTAAGTGTGCAACTATGTACCTTGTAGTCTTCGTGTTTTAATTAACATGTTTCCTCAATTGTTTTATATAAGATAAACAACGACACATGATGTGTGTATAGGTAAGTATATTTCATAATTACCGGATGGTTTGTCGTCGACACTACACGTTATCCGTGAAATCGTTCGACTCAAACAATGCTAGCACTGTAGCGCTGACGTCATTACAAAATTAACCATGGCACAATGTCGAGTCCTGAACAGTTTGACTGAGCCAATCAATGCACAATAGTCAAGGCCTGCGTGTGCAAAATGCACGAGATTCTCGAGTAAAGCCGACACTTCGCGTCATCGGCGGTGACACACGTATGCAAGCGACATTATATTATGATTGCTAACCTTGAGACACTAATTATATAATTGTACGATATTGGTCTGCACTATGCATCTTGAATAAATATTAATACGTTATAAATAATTTGGTTTGTAAACAAATGTAGGAATATTTATATTGTTAATACCTAATTCATACATTAAGTACATAGATACTTATCACATATAAGTCTGCGCCGAGCGAAATGTGCCAAAACAAGCGGTCACAGTTAAGTGAATAAAATCAACACTTTTTGTTTAATACAAATATAAAATATACATTTACCTACCATAACAATTAATGTGTTTATAATTACTCCGTGTAAAAAACTTAAAATAATTAACATATTCGCCTAACAAAATACGTAATAGCAAAAACGTATTACGTGATTTTTAGATTATAACAGTAGAAATCTATCCTATTTTACAGCTTAAACGAAACATAAATAGTTATACATATTACAATTTGTCCGTCCCAAATCTTTAAGTTATTGGTTGACAATAATGATATTAATGATACATATTTATCAAAAAAGCACTTCAATTTCAAATCCTCCACACAATTTTAGGTACTATGGCGGCCGTGCGCCGATTTGAATATGCGCCGCACGAGCTCTGTCATTATCTGTCTTATGCTCGGCGCAGTCTTAACGCTATCTCATATAAATTGCCTCTACAAACAACTGCACGCGTATATTTTTGAAATGCATAAAGACTTATGCTCTTGAAAAATGTACACGTGCAGACTACAGTGCGTTATCTGACGATAAAACACTTGTGTGTTGCAGTAGGTACACAGCAGTCTTAGTTCCAAGGAACATATCAAGTTAATGTCCTATATGATACGCAAACTTATCTAAAATACCTGATTCGTTTATGCGACATTCGCTGCTGAACGTGACCGCGGTCGCATCGCTGAAGATGACATTTTTGTGCATTGTGATGCTTCAAGATCTTTGTATTTTTAATACTGCCTCCGTGGCGCAGCGGTAGTGAATGCGACTGCTGTGCATGAGGTCTCGGGTTCGAATCCCGGGTCGGGCCAACAAAAAGTTATTGGGTTTATATATTAAAAAATATCAATAGCAGCCCGGAGTTAGGAAGTTGGCGGTGTTAGACACCGCCAACTTCCTAACCCCGTGCCTCGGAAAGCACGTAAAGCCGTTGGTCCTGCGTCTGATCTCTCTCCGGTCGTGTCGGATTACCGTCCCATCGGATCTTGAGGGTTAGGGAACAGAGAGTGCACTTGTGTCTGCGCACACGCTTGTGAACTATAATATCTCCTGCGCAGATGGCCAGTCTCCGTTAAGATTGGCCGCTGTGACCGAAATTTGGTCTGCTGGAGGACATTATTATTTTTAATACGTATAAAATAAGCATATGGAACAATCTTAAACTATGCGGCATTAAATTAAAGCATGCTACGGTATGAACTAGGATACTTTATACGCATATTATGAGGATAAATAATTTTATTTACTGAATTTTATGCATTACGTCTCACTTGTTTGCATTCAACGTAAAACTCAAAGCGTAAAAAGTTATTTCTATGTTAGTTACTCGCTGTTACGCAAACGAAGTCATCGAAGTTACTGCTTATAATATCAGCTATCTGCTAGTAAAAGTCCCGTCCGGCGTCCGTCGGTCACAAAATCGATATAGCCATTTCAGAGATTAGTCGGAACAAACAGACGAGACAGATAAATATTATAAAATAGATTTTTTCATATACCTATTACCTAAGTACCGTATATACTTTTATATGCATTAAATAAAAAGCTGTTATTTTGACATTACAAACAGACACTTCAATTTTGTTGATTTGTATATTGTATATATGTATATCTAGATGTATAGATATAAAGTCCGTGACAGTCGCATTGTGCCTGACGCATCGAATGCCGCATAAGCAAACCAAAAGCCAAAAATATCATTTTTGAAACCCAAAGTTTTAGTGTTCAATAATGTCAAACACATGATTAATACGGTTCTCAGTAACCAAGTTAGTCTAATATAGCCTTACAAGTTACAATGTGATTAATGATTATAGTGCTTTCTTTACTTAAAATGAATAGCAAATCGTCATAGAGTAGAGCTCCTAAACCGGCAACCAGAAAAAGTACAATGTGTTTATGTTCCAAAATAAATAGCTTCAAACTAATATTTCCAGAAGGAATCTGCCGCAGACGCATTGTGTCGCTACTGTTTGACCAATATCCCTAGACAAAATCGGAGAAGGGAAAGTTTTAATAAGATTGTAAGGCCCGTCGCCCACACGAGCTGGAATCGAGGTGGCGTCGAAGCGCGGGCGCATTCTATGTTTCCTTCAGGAATAAATGGCAGTGCGCTCACACACTAGAGTCGCGTCACAGGCGAGGTGCAGTCGAGGCGGAGGCGGGGTGGCGGCGCGGCAGGGTGGTGTGCTCGACCGCGCCGCGACTCCACCGCCATTTTGTCATTTTGTTTCTCTTAAGTTTAAGTAAAGTCTTCTCCTATCTCTCTCCGCCCTCGCCTCGACTCTACATAAACGCCACGCCTCGACCGTGCCTCGACTTACCAGTGGGCGGCGCGTGGAAAGAATGGACGACAAAAGACCGACTAAGAGATTGCATAATGCAAATATGAATGCGACAGCCGGAACGGGAAAACCTCTACGAATGTTCTCTGGCCAAATCGGCGACAGTTTAGGGAAACCTAGGTTAAGAGTACCTTAACGAGAGTATGTCTGTACATCGGAGATCGTGATCGAAAACTACTTGTGATCAACTATCCGAGGAGGCTGATCGCGAAACAATGTTTTATAGAATTCTGTCCGCCCGAATGAGAGCCGTATGTCTGCCTGTTAGTTTCGGCAAAGCGGTGAAACCACTGAACGGAATCTGACAGACCATAGTTAAATAGTTAGGAGTTAAATTTATCTAGGCTACGTTAATTCGGATTTCATTCAGTAGAAAAGGAGATACATTGCACAATGTGATGCAAATGACGCGCCCGGCTAACTACAGTTCACGCGGTTGATGTCGCGGCCAAATACGAGTCCTTACTAACACAGTCGACTCGCGATAATTTTAAACTCAAGGTACCAGAGATAAATTTCAAATTACCAAGAGTTCAAAATAACAAGCGTTTAAATAACCACGAGGAGAGGTTCTTTCTTGGATTCATTTTAATAGCACAAACCAAACATTAACATAACTCATTAATGTTTGAAAGAAGACTGGAATGCGAACTTACTCATATCTCATTTATGTACACAATCGAACAGGTCTGTAGGTACATGTATGTAAACAAACGACAGCTCTGTACATGATAAACGCTTCAAATTATAGAGAGTAGGGAAACCCGGACTTCAAATTATCGCATGTTGGCGATCAAGATACTATTGCTTCAACTTCAAATTACCGAGGGGACCAATTAACATTGATTTTATTCCATTTATCGAATATTTTTCAAGGGACCGAAAAAACTTTCAAATTATTGAGAGATTCAAATTAACGAGTGTCAAATAATTATCGAGAGTCGACTGTATTACAAAAATACTTATATTATGTTTGATTTATCCTTATTTCTCGTAACAACGGAGCAATGAAATGACTAGATTTTTAGATAGACTTCTGTCATATAGGTGGTCCTTGGGCTTGGAACTGACATAGTATCAGCTATTATACTTGCAAAATGCATAGTTCCGAGGGATATTTATTCATTCAAAGAAGCTGGTAAGACCTGCATATTATAGTACAATCTATACTAATATTATAAAGCTGAAGAGTTTGTTTGTTTGGTTGAACGCGCTAATCTCAGGAACTACTGGTTCGAATTGAAAATTATTTTAGTGTTGGATAGCCCATTTATCGAAGAAGGCTATAGGTTATACAACGTCACGGTCAGCTAGTAAGCAGATATACAGGAGCTGCCCATAGCCCAGCTACAGTTATGCTGTACACAGTAATACTAGCCTTTGAGTATTACGTTTTACGTATTAAGCTGTTGATTCTCAAATGTAATTATTAATAATTTATAGAAATAATAAAGTAGCAACATTTCGAAGTTATTAGTTTAATTTAATTAATATTTATGACCATGTGCCTCTTTTTAGATAGCCTTAGTACAATTTCGCAGCCAACTCACGCGCAGAGCGATACTGTAGGGCGACCAACTTGACGTTTCACAACTGATTTCATTATTTATTTTTTTTTGCGTTCAAAGATTCATCGGGAGTTTATTCAAAAATTAAAAGTTATATATAAACTTGATCATTTCTACTTCATGTAAGCAGGTAAATACATTTTCTCAACTGTGCCAAAACTGTGAGCCAAATGATGTTTTCATCGACCGTTGACCTTTCGGATGACAAATCACATATTATGTTAAACCACAATAGCTCCCGACAAGGCGCAACGACGAAGGCCAATGAACAAGATTGACAGTATTATACCGACTTTGTGCCATATGTGTACATAATTATGCTAATGATCACAATATCAGGGAAAAAACAACATACCTAATGTATAAAAAGAGTACCGGAGGCTCAATCACCCCCTTTCCCGCTCCTTCTCCTATCCACTTCCTTTCCTAAAGGGTCGGCAACGCGCTAGTGATACCTCTGGTGTTGCAGGCGTCCATAGGCTACGGTGATCAGGTGGGCCGTATGCTTGTTTGCCACCTTAGTTTTATAAAAAAATAAAAAATAAAATACCCTAGAGTTGGACAAAGGTTTATATCACTATCATTTGCCTAATTATATTTCAGGATTTCGTAGGCCGCTATTGTCGTTTACCGATTTCGAGACTACAGACCTCATACTACAAATATATTGTTATTACAGAAAATCCAACAACATTTGCTTTGCCAAATTGTCAAACCGGGACTGAGATCACATTATGGCAAACTTATGCCACTAGAACATAAAAAAGGTAAATCCTCCATAGTGGTAGCTTTGCCTTCTCTCAATTGATAACAATAAGGAAAGAGTAGCAAGCAGCTCAAAAGAAATTGCATGAATATTATGTCTGGTAATGACTGGAGTGACTGTGCGGCGGTGTGCAACGTGCGTGATGCGTATGCGCAGGTACAGGCGCGTGCCGCCCTCGCGTGACTCAAAGCGCGCCGCGGCGGGTACGGAATGCCGCCACATTGTGTGCTGTTGTCAGCACCACGCGACCACGGTGAACGCACCTAACAGTAGGTAGGACAATGACTCCACATGTCACTCCGTAGAGCCGTCTTCGTATCTCAGATATGTGATATTTTCCGGAGACAAGACGGATTAAATATCATTTCCTCACAATTGCATAATATTTATAATTCTTATACTACCGGTTTGCCAATATCCTATAGCATTGTATTACAACATAATTAAACATTTTCCTCTTAGTTTTCCTCTCAACTCAAGGATATATAGGTAATAAATATTAATCAATTTAATATTGTACGTACACACAAAATAATGATGTAGGTACATTGTTATGTACCTACATAATTATTTTGTGTGTACGTACAAACCGCGTTATTAAACTAACGGTGTTACTAATTAACTAACACTGCTGTAATTGATAGTTTATCAATTAATATTAATAGCGAGGTTAGCAACAACATTGTTTATTCCCGTACAAGTCAGTCATTTTATATATTTTATACAACTAAGGTGGCAAACAAGCATACGGCCCACCTGATGGTGAGTGGTCACCGTAGCCTATGGACGCCTGCATCACCAGAGGCATCACTTGTGCGTTGCCGACCCTTTAGGAAAGGACGTGAGAAGCAAAGGGAGCGGGATGGGGGAAAGGGGGTGATTGGGCCTCCGGTACTCTCACTCACCGAACGAAACACAACAGTAGGACTACTGCTATTCCACGTCGATATTCCTATTGTTGTGTTTCTTTCGGTGAGTGAGAGTGCCGGAAGCCCAAGCACCCCCTTCCCCATTCCCGCTCCTCTCCTTTCAATTTCCTTTCCTAAAGGGTCGGCAACGCGCAAGTGATGCCTCTGGTGTCGTAGGCGTCCATAGACTACGGTGACCACTTACCATCAGGGGGCCGTATGCTTGTTTGCCACCTTAGCAGTAGAAAAAAAAAATAATAACATACCTATAGGCATTGTCATCTGAACAGTACAGTAGAACATAGTATGTATGTAAAGATAATAAACAGCCACGTAATCAGCTGCATAGTAACATTAACGTAACCTAACCCTAAACATATTTTACATCGTACAATCGTAAGAATTAAATCAAAGATCGATGTAAAGATTTCGCTTTGAGGGTGTCTGTGTCTGTGTGTCTGTGTGTCTGTGTGTCTGTGTGTCTGTGTGTCTGTGTGTCTGTGTGTCTGTGTGTCTGTGTGTCTGTGTGTCTGTGTGTCTGTGTGTCTGTGTGTCTGTGTGTCTGTGTGTCTGTGTGTCTGTGTGTCTGTGTGTCTGTGTGTCTGTGTGTCTGTGTGTCTGTGTGTCTGTGTGTCTGTGTGTCTGTGTGTCTGTGTGTCTGTGTGTCTGTGTGTCTGTGTGTCTGTGTGTCTGTGTGTCTGTGTGTCTGTGTGTCTGTGTGTCTGTGTGTCTGTGTGTCTGTGTGTCTGTGTGTCTGTGTGTCTGTGTGTCTGTGTGTCTGTGTGTCTGTGTGTCTGTGTGTCTGTGTGTCTGTGTGTCTGTGTGTCTGTGTGTCTGTGTGTCTGTGTGTCTGTGTGTCTGTGTGTCTGTGTGTCTGTGTGTCTGTGTGTCTGTGTGTCTGTGTGTCTGTGTGTCTGTGTGTCTGTGTGTCTGTGTGTCTGTGTGTCTGTGTGTCTGTGTGTCTGTGTGTCTGTGTGTCTGTGTGTCTGTGTGTCTGTGTGTCTGTGTGTCTGTGTGTCTGTGTGTCTGTGTGTCTGTGTGTCTGTGTGTCTGTGTGTCTGTGTGTCTGTGTGTCTGTGTGTCTGTGTGTCTGTGTGTCTGTGTGTCTGTGTGTCTGTGTGTCTGTGTGTCTGTGTGTCTGTGTGTCTGTGTGTCTGTGTGTCTGTGTGTCTGTGTGTCTGTGTGTCTGTGTGTCTGTGTGTCTGTGTGTCTGTGTGTCTGTGTGTCTGTGTGTCTGTGTGTCTGTGTGTCTGTGTGTCTGTGTGTCTGTGTGTCTGTGTGTCTGTGTGTCTGTGTGTCTGTGTGTCTGTGTGTCTGTGTGTCTGTGTGTCTGTGTGTCTGTGTGTCTGTGTGTCTGTGTGTCTGTGTGTCTGTGTGTCTGTGTGTCTGTGTGTCTGTGTGTCTGTGTGTCTGTGTGTCTGTGTGTCTGTGTGTCTGTGTGTCTGTGTGTCTGTGTGTCTGTGTGTCTGTGTGTCTGTGTGTCTGTGTGTCTGTGTGTCTGTGTGTCTGTGTGTCTGTGTGTCTGTGTGTCTGTGTGTCTGTGTGTCTGTGTGTCTGTGTGTCTGTGTGTCTGTGTGTCTGTGTGTCTGTGTGTCTGTGTGTCTGTGTGTCTGTGTGTCTGTGTGTCTGTGTGTCTGTGTGTCTGTGTGTCTGTGTGTCTGTGTGTCTGTGTGTCTGTGTGTCTGTGTGTGTGTGTGTGTGTGTGTGTGTGTGTGTGTGTGTGTGTGTGTGTGTGTGTGTGTGTGTGTGTGTGTGTGTGTGTGTGTGTGTGTGTGTGTGTGTGTGTGTGTGTGTGTGTGTGTGTGTGTGTGTGTGTGTGTGTGTGTGTGTGTGTGTGTGTGTGTGTGTGTGTGTGTGTGTGTGTGTGTGTGTGTGTGTGTGTGTGTGTGTGTGTGTGTGTGTGTGTGTGTGTGTGTGTGTGTGTGTGTGTGTGTGTGTGTGTGTGTGTGTGTGTGTGTGTGTGTGTGTGTGTGTGTGTGTGTGTGTGTGTGTGTGTGTGTGTGTGTGTGTGTGTGTGTGTGTGTGTGTGTGTGTGTGTGTGTGTGTGTGTGTGTGTGTGTGTGTGTGTGTGTGTGTGTGTGTGTGTGTGTGTGTGTGTGTGTGTGTGTGTGTGTGTGTGTGTGTGTGTGTGTGTGTGTGTGTGTGTGTGTGTGTGTGTGTGTGTGTGTGTGTGTGTGTGTGTGTGTGTGTGTGTGTGTGTAATATTCTACCGACTTTACATGGTAGGAGTAGTTGCAAATCTAATTCACGTGAATCGCTCACTCTTTAGGCGCGTCGCCCACTGGTAAGTCGAGGCACGGTCGCGGTGGCGTCGCGGCACGGTCGAGGCGTGGCGTTTATGTAGAGTCGAGGCGAGGGCGGAGATAGGTGAAGATTTTACTTAAACTTAGGAGACACAAAATTACAAAATGGCGGTGGAGTCGCGGCGCGGTCGATCACCACCCCCGCCGCGCCGCCGCCTCGACTCCACCTCGCCTGTGACGCGACTCTAGTTTTTATTTTTTATTTTGCTCGTTAAAATGACCACACTCCACCTGATGGTAAGCAGTCGTGTGGTCTAAGAGCAGTGGCCTCCACACCGCCCTCATAGCAGCCGAGGCGATGTTGAGGTCTCTACTGACGGCCTGAGAAGATGCTTTTTCACGCCCCGCTTAAAGGACGCAGGATTGAAGGAAGAAGGAAACACGTGCCTTGGCAGAGAATTCCATGCCTTGGTCGTTCGGCAGAGGTATGAGGACCCAAACTTTTTGGTACGCGCTCTAATCGACTCTACCATGTAAGAATGGCATCTGAGCCCAGCACGCGTTGTTCTGGATAGGAAAGGGGAGGGCGGGATAAGGTGGAATAACTCTTCAGAGCACTCCCCGTGGTATATTCTGTAGAAACATGCCAATGAGGCAATGTCCCTACGGAGTTGCAGAGGTTCCAGTGAACTCGTGTGTGAGCGCCCTGCCGTTTATTCCTGAAGGAAGCATGGAAGCGGCGCGCCGCTCGTGCGCCCGCGCTTCGACGCAACCTCGACTCCAGCTCGCGTGGGCGACGGGCCTTAACATAGTGGTGCATACGTTTGTCCATATTGAGAATGTCAGAAAAACTAATGTTGTTGACGACCAAGCCGTTTAAATAAAAATTGCTAATAGTAGTGTTGAATAAACTTAAATACACGAATAACAAAAACGTGTTTTGATATTGTGAGTGAGGAACTCCTTTTTTAAGTCGTTCACAAAGCACGTTTTTGTAATTTTATTTATGTATGGTTTAAATGTATCTATGAGGTAAGATACATTTAAAGTATTTAGACCATAATAACAATAATAATCTCTAGTATTTCTTAACCGATTTGGTTGATACAAATGCTACTAGTTATATTGTTAAAAAGAAAGACGTCACATTAACACTTCTTTACTTGCTTTCAGTTTTATTTTGACACCTTTTAATCTTTGGTGACGGTGCCAAACAAGCAACAAAAGATATGGAATTGACGCAATTACTTTAAAATAAAACAAATCTCCGTTAAGTATTAGTTTTATTTTAGATTTACATAATTATATATTAGCTATACATACTCCACATTACTTAGATACGTTTGAGAGCTTAGTTATTCATTAACTCGTTTTCATTGCTCTTGAGTGTTTTAGAAATAAGTTGTTCGTTTGATATTTTATGTATCAAGGTAGTAGGCAAGCATAGGGGCTTTCTGATGGTGAAAGGTAGTCGTACCCTATGAATGTATGAAACACCAGAGGTAGATACGTGCATACAATCCGCACGAGGGCAATATTTCAAACAAATAAAACAGCAGTACGTCGATAGTCATTGATGAACAGCACATTGTGCATGCTGCGGTCTCCTATAACTAAAGGAGTACACTATACAAAACTAATGACCATTGGTCTGTGCAATTTTGTGTATATTCTTTGTTGGAGATCCTTAATAAATAAATAATTTTTATTATTATCTGCCGTAGCAATGCACAATGTGACGACGTTTTCCTGTAAAAATATAATTTTATGTAAGGTATTTTGACTGGTCTTGTGTTTTATAATAATTATTTATTTACCTTGAAGTACAATGTTTACTTGTCGTGAACACGACATTAGACAGAATGCGCTAATCGCTGGCAAGACGTACAAGCGAGTGATATAGTAACGTGTCCCACACAGTTAAAATGTATTAAAGTACAATCAATATATCACTGAATAAAATGTATTAAAGTACAATCAATAATTATATCACTGAATAAAATGTATTAAAGTACAATCAATAATTATATCACTGAATAAAATGTATTAACGTACAATCAATATATCACTGAATAAAAAGCTAACAATAAATGTAACACGGCCATTACTATTTAATGCTACATCTTTTGCAAATTATAATAGACATAAAATGTTAAATTTATTCTCACAGGCAAACAAGCTTCGCTTCCCTCTCGTTTATTACTTCGATAATACTTCAATTCATTTTGTAACAGTTTAAGCCGTTATAACCGAAGTTATGTCAGATGTTATGACCACCTTTTTAATGTTTCAAGGAAACTCATAGACCGATAGCTATACAATTACGTAATGAAAATATTGCGCAATATATGTAGGTACTTAAATGGTTCTTAGAAACGATATGGGATTATTTATACACACGCAAATGTATTCGTCGTTAAAATTATTTCAATGTATTCGACTAATATAAATAATGTAAGTGACTATGGTAAGCGTTACGTTTTAGAAATACTTATAAGTAATGCACAGTCGGTTATCAACTCAAATCCTTATACAAACAGATAAAAGAAAACGTTTATGACTCAAATAATATATAGTGAGAACTTATTCGAATACCGAATTATCGGTAAGATATATTTTGTTTATAATTTCAGTATTTTTAAAACCAAAATATAACAGTATTCTAATGTGAGAAGTAGTTTTTCAGTATTACATAGCAATAAGTTGTGTATAATTTAAAAAGAAATGATTGTTTTCTCAAAACAATACGTAAAATATATCTATAATATCTGGTTTGCGCCTTGACATGAAATTTTGTAACGTTCTTATGAAGTCTTGAGGAACGCTTTTTTCTGTTTATTCTATGCTTCCTCGATAGTAGTTTTTAGCTCATGCTGTGTCTGCAGCTCGTTGAAGAACTCGATCGCCCTTTTTACTTGAACCCAGTTTTCTCTTCGGTAGACCTTTGTGCGTTCATCTTTGCCGAGCAACATAACCATAGGTCGATCAGTGAAATCAACTTGGTTTCATTGACGATGCGTTCAGCTGAATGTTTGCGTGCAAATTTTAGGCGCGTGACTCAGTTCGCTCGTTTGACTGACATGTGAAGTTGGCAGGTTTTTTAAGTTTCTTTCTATGAGTATGAGCGCTAACAGTCACTTCTGAGTAATCATGAAACCGTTCTTGGACCTGTACCTTCTGTCAAGTGACAATCTCGAAAGCTAATATTGAAAATAAACCTGTCATGTCTTTCTGTAGTGGGGCGGGTTCGTGGGTCTGTTCGTCGGCGAATGAAGCCACTCGTCTCCAGGCATAGATTAAACACTCTTGGAATTGATTTTCTTCTTTGATATCTCCATGAGCTACCAAAGAAGAAAATCAATTTGAAATTAAAACATTTTAAACTTTTTGAACAAGTCAATTAAATAAACAAACATGATGATTTTAAAGCTATAATCAAGCGTTTGGCTGCGATAAGGAATGAACCGGATCCGTTTATTTTATGTAATTTAACTGCTAACATATTTTTCTTTGTACAGGTTGTGGTGTAAATAATGGATAACCCTGAAACTGTCGACTGGCCAGATTATCATGTATCATTTACCCCACTTATATCACCATATGCCCATGGATGACCAAATTATTGATATTTTTGATATTTTAAATAAAAATCGAACTTACTCGTACAAAATCAGCTGCCATTTCTACAATTGGCGACATTTTCTCGTTCTGTTTTTTTTTATGTCACTCCTGAATACTTGTATCATCAGACCAGTATCATGGTTTTTTGTTATAATCTAAAACAACTTCGCAAAAAATACTTATTCTCAAATTTTTACATGTTTTCTAAGGAATTATGCATTTTTGGGCCCCTGTATCGAAAAAAATGTACTACACTGTGTGGTGATATAAGTGGGGTAAATGATAGATGATAATCTGGCAACTCGACAGTTTCAGGGTTATCCATTATTTACGCCTGTATATATTACTTTTATTTTCCAGTTATATTTATTTTCCCTGTATATATTTATTTTCCAGTTACGATCTTCAAACACAATAATGCGAGGTGTATCAATTTAATTTTGTGATCGTTTGTAAGTACTATTAGTCAATGTCTTCAATTACAATCCTCGTACTAGCTTGTATTGGTAGTCATTTAGTTAGTACTGGTAGGAGTCGTATTGGTAGTCATTTAGTTAGTACTGGTAGGAGTCCATAAGTATAATAATAATAAATGCAATAAGTAAGTAAATGCAGCGTAGCATTATTGAGAGCAGCCGAGGGGCAGGTGAGCAGGGGTCAGCTGTAGGAGGCAGTAGCTACATGTGTGGTCACTTACGTACAGTGGTGAGCGAGCGAGCATGCGACTCACCTGCAACAAACAAAACAACGTTATCCCTGTTACTTGATCACATAGACACAATACAATAAAACATACTTGTTCACAGACTTAAGATTATACATTCAAATTATAGGTACACATATCGCGAAACGTCTAGCCTGTTTTCAATACAAGTTTATTTTATTAACGCATTAGAAAAACAAAATAAAAATATTGGCATTGGCGGCGATATTTATTTTAATTTCTGCAAAATAAGAAATTTAGATATTCGGAAATTGAACGAACGCGTATCGGGATGTTCATCAATTCGTTGTCACTGATTATTATGATTAGAATCATAATCAAATATTCGTTCGAAACTTGATTTAATGATGAAACGATTGATTCGTATTCGATCGTTCTGAAATGCTTTACTTACTTGACTTTATACCCTTTGATACGTTCTCATACGTGACGGACAAACACGTAAATTATGTCCTGTTTGGGTTTACCTTTATAACATTTTCATGACCCATTCGCTTATACAACCAGGTGCTAACTACTATTCGTAATTCGTATGGCTAATACGTAATCATATAATCAATATATCCCCACGATTGCTAACAATTAAGATCGAAAAACATCGTGACCAAAAATAAGAAAATTAAATATTTGGATGCACTTTTGATCTAGTGACATTAGAACACTCTGGAGGTAAACAAGTCACAATGCTCTTTTAAATATGCGAAAATGACGTCTCAGACGTTTAAAAAAACAAGCGTTTCATCTATTCGGTAAGAATTATTGTTATTGAAAATGCTGATTATTCAATCGAGGCATGTGCGAAATTAATTCGTAGTAAATATAGGAAGTTCAAAACATATTGTGACATATGTGCTAGGTCTGTCAACGTAAATCATACAGTTCTGCGTGAGGTCTTGGTGATCCGTAACACAGGGTTTCCCTAGTATGGACTCCAGTCTCTCACAAAGGCTCATAATTCTATAGATATTTGTTTTGTATCAACTGCGTCTTATGTATATTGTTGTGAACCTTTGTGAAGAGAGAAATAAACAAATTATTATTATTATTATTAAATAATAATAATTATTTTTATTATACTATTGCATGCCTACTTCAATTGTTCGATTACGTGTTGACTGTGGTTTGTTTCTGAAACAGCTCGAGGTTTTACTTCACAAGACACTTGTCTCTAAAATGTATAAACATGTCACATTTTTTATCTTTTAAAAAGTGGTTATTTAAAAAAGCTATTTAAAGTTATTTAAAAAGTTGACCTCTTAAATTGCCCGTATACTTCTTTTGTGCTCTAAATCCTCTGTCAACTTCTACTCAATTGAGGAGTATAGTTTCAAAACGATATCAGAACAAAAATAATGTTCCGATTGAATATGAAGCTCCTTTGTTGCTTCTATCGCATTGCATTGATAGTTTTCAACAAAACCCACTAAAATTCTATTATATCAGCTCACAAAAGTAGCAGTTTGTGGCAAACACCGCCAAAATAGTCCATTTATATTGTCTTTAAATGGTTTTTTGAGCTTTACCATTATTTGGTGAAAAGTATTTTAGAGAATTTTGAAACTAAATGACTCAATTGTCCTTATTTAGGAGATCACACCTGAGCGCCGCAGCGCGGTGCGCGTCGTGCGCAGCTAATGCTGTATCCACGTTAACTTCGTTTGTCCGTTTTTTATAATATATCGTTTCCAAGGGCAATAATTGTCTATAGCAGTACGCACTTATTGACTATCAATCATTGAGTATTTACAAGTTATATGTCAAAATTACACGAGTAAGCAAGCATTAAAATTTGTCATACATATTTAGTTTCCGATTGCTGTTTCTAACCAGTCTATGGTGTCATTTAAACCGTTGCTGATTTCCATTTCTAGATTATTTGTTTTATCACTTTATAATGAACTTTGTATCATGATCGAATTATAATTATGTAATCCTATTTAATATGAGTGGTCGTTTAGCTATATGTGTTAGAAAGAGATGTGAAGCAAGTATACTTCCTTCTTGCGAAACATTGCGGTTTAGCTTATATGATGATCTACAATTATATGACGTAAGAAAGTTCTCTTTTGTTATACATAACTTTTGTGTACTAAAGTAATACCGAGATTAAAGCGACAGGACGATAGATACTGATTTTTTTTTACTAATATCATAATGCTGAAGAGTTTGTTTGTTTGTTTGTTTGAACGCGCTAGTCTCAAGAACTACTGGTTCGAATTGAAAAATTCTTTTGGTGTTGGATAGCCTATTTATCCAGGAAGGCTATAAGCTATATAACATCACGCTACGATCCACGGGAGCGGCGCAGTAACCATAGACGCGAGTAAAAACGCGGGCACATCTAGTTACATAATATTAATATACCATTTACGACCACATGTTGCTTCTGTCAAGTGTATTATAACCTTCACGGTGAGTAGAACGTACGGACAGTTGTTATATGTTTTATCATGTTCTAGTGTATGCTTTGTTGGTTGTCCATAAATAATAATAAAAAGAAGCAAAATTACGAGGGTCAGCAGTCTAGAACAGTCCTCATATCCTCTATATGTATAATAGTAGTTTTATTTAACATCTTGAGCAGCAGCGACCCGCTGGCGGCTTAGCACATATGTTTTTAATATGATTGACATCCCTACAACTGACAGATTACCACTTCATAACCAGTTTTGTTAATTAGAATATCCTCTACAATCTCGGCTAATTAACAAATCGTGCGATTGTGTTAAAGTCTATCATACGACTAAAGCGGTGATATGCCTTGCGGTAGTTACTAAGCGACATTCTTCCAATTCGATTATATTGACGACTCGATGGCGTAGTAGTTACTGTAACCGACTGCCACGCCTGACGTCGCGGGTTCGATTCCCGCACAAGTCAAACATTTGTGTGCATGAACATGAATGTTTAGTCTTGGTCTGGGTGTTTCTATGTATAATATGAATAGGAAGGCTATAGGTTATATAACATCACGCTACGACCCACGGGAGCGGCGTAGTAACAATAAACGCGGGTGAAACCGCGGGAACATCTAGTCGAGTAATATGAGAACTTGTATTGAAGGTACAGTTCCGACTCTTCTCCATTTCTGTCACCAGACTAACATCAGCGTACCTGTAGCCTACATTAGGCTCACAAAAACTGCAAGCGCGTGGAATCCGTAACCTCATAGTAGGTACTTAATAATCTAGCGAAACGTCAAAGATTGTCAATTGTATACGACTCTAAGTCTATCCCGGCTATAAACAGATATATTTTGCACAAAGGCCAGGTTAAGAGCTCCTTTAACCGACGGGCGTGAATGAGGAATGTGATGAAAGTGAATGAAGCCAGAGAAGTGTGTCAGGATCGTAGCAAATGGAAGCCGTAGTCCCTGACTACCCCTCTGGGAAACAGGCGTGAATCTATGTATGTATTTTGCACTTTATGAGTGTTTCGGTATCTCTTGTCCTTGTAAAAAGGTATAGCATCTTAATAGTTTTCTGCAGTTTGTAAGATGCAGAGTCAAAACACAGTTTAACAGCGTAAATGTTATAAAATATAACCATCAATACACTTTGAAGGAAGTGATACACAAAACATGTATGTAGTATCTTTCGCGCCATAAACATTGTTCAGAAAAATATCGTAAAGGTGACCTCGAAAATTTTCCCGGTGCGCCGGCGCAGAGCTGCGTCATTGAGCACATATACGATTATAAAAACACTCATTATGTACTCAGGTTGGTTTTTTCCCAGGAGGAGCTCGCTATTGTTGCTAATAACTCTATCACACGATGCTAATGGCGACGCACTTCACAGAGACAACCACTACCATACTGATTAACATTATGATGGAAAATAACAAAATACACATACAAAATTAAATAATGAACTTATTACATCGTAACATCTATGTTTCAATAGGTTTGTCATGCTTTTGCTAAAAGATATATCTCTAAAGTGCTAATTGATTCGTACATCGTATATTTGAATGGTACATCTCTAGTTTACAGAGAAACTAGCGATGTATAATTGCTACGCAAATGAAATTCGAGTATTTAATATTACTAGCGGTCGCCTTGTGGTCAAAATTTTAAATTTGATTGTTATTAAGGGTTTTTGGCTATAACTTTACCCTTACAATCACATTTCATTCAGATTTCGCTAATTTTACCTATCATCTATTTCAAACAAATTATTATTTACTTAACTATACTCTTTCATTGACGATATTCCTAAGCTTGCTACTTTGTTTTCTTTTTCTTTTTTACATAATATATGTAAATAAGGTATAGGTAACCATTGTTACAAAGAATTGTACGACGTCAAACGAACAATACCGAAATATTACGAACGCCATTCGACTGCGTGTGTCAAATGCATGGTTGTGTGCGTGTAGTGTTTTTTTATTAATTTGTTGTATTTTTAATGCATATTTTATAAAAATATTAGGATTCGCCACTCCTTCTCAAAATAAACTTTAACTGTGCAAAATTTCATACTCCTCCGTTGGCGCAATTTTTGTAAAAAGGCGTACAAAGTTTTTGCTTCACGTATTAATATATAGATATGGTTCCGAAAGTTGGTCAAGTCGTTGTCATATAATAATTCGAATCATGATCGAATGATTGGATCTTGATTAGATGATGACGTGATTAATTGATCAATAAATCGTCTATCAATTAATAGTGGCGTCATCAAATCAAGAAGAGAGTGAGATCGTGCTCGATCGATGGCGATTGATCTCCATCGTGTTCAGTGTCCTATGTCCCTATGCACTAATACAGTGTCAACAACCTGGGCGGTATCTACGTTCGTATTTGCATAAGTAATACGCTACTAAATAATAACTCAATATCAAAGCTTCGTGCATTGGAATATTTATCAAAGTAGGAATTGTTTCGTTTTATTTGAAGATATACCTATGTACATAAATAGGCAAAGACATAGCAGTTTGGTACCTTTTTCTGCTCTATTTGTGGACACATTTTCTTTTGTGTTTTATATAATGTCTATTGACGAGCTCTAGTGTTATCAAACTTAGCAATAAAAACTAGCTTTTGCCTGCGTAAAAGTAGGTAAGGTTATTTTAGTAATGTGCTTTTTTAAAATAAAATATGTTACTCGGTGATAATATAGCTTTCTAATAAAGAAATATTAAAAAATCAGTTGAGTAGTTTTTGAAATAAATCCTTACAAACAAACAAACAAAAAATCAAATCTTTCGTCTTTATAATATTATTATAGATATAGATAGACAAGGGAAAAAGTAAGCATCCTATTTTTTAAGTTTTCATTTTGGAAAATGCATACTCGTATATATTTGCCTTAAATTTTCAATAACTGTCATAGTTAAATTTCAATCACGGCGAACACTAGTTCGTATAAATCTATAATCGGCTGTCGCTACTGTATACCTAAATTACGATTGTGGGTATATATTACTCATTGTAAAAATGATTAAACACTAGCTCGCGAATTGTGACTAAGCACTCGGTAAATATTTCGTTGACTTTTTGTACGTTAACAGCGGAAACATAGTGCGTTCTGAGATTACTTTGTTTGCACTACTAAGAAACTTATGAGTTACATGACGTCACTGTGAGCATTGAATACATAATATGTTGAGCCATGATATTTATTACCTACAGGCAAAGGGTGAAACAAGTTTTACTTATATGTATGCAGGTATAAATAAATTTACATCGTTAAATGACAGGTTTAATTAAATTTGTTTAATTTTGTTTGATTTAATCGAGTACGTAAATTTTCCGCCAGTAGGAAGTAATTCAAATAAATAAATTCAGGAAATTACAAATGCAGCCATACAATCCTAACTAATATTATAAAAGCAACTGTAAATTTGTTTGTAACGCTTTCACGCCTTTACTACTCGACTGTGCATCATGAAATTTCGCAATTTAGGTACACATTGGCAGGGAAACAGAAAAGAAAAACGAAAAAAGGGACTGTTACTAACCTACATTTACGAGCGTGAAGGCGCGGGTAAAATTTATTAACAAATAATATTGAAATGTAGAAATTAAATGTTACTGATACATACTCTTAACTAAAATGCATACATACATAGCCTCACACCTAATTCAAAGAGGGTCGCGGTGGTGCTACAGATGTCCACTTGTCCACACACGGTCCTGGTATAACTATACCTACTCTCATCATATTCACAATGAACTGTCATTTTTTAGGCTTCCCCCTTTTAGAATCTATACTAATATTATAAAGCTGAAGAGTATGTTTGTTTGTTTGAACGCGCTAATCTCAGGAACTACTGGTTAGAATTGAAAAATGATTTTAGTGTTGGATAGCCTATTTATCGAGGAAGGCTATAGGCTATATAAAATCACGCTACGACCCACGGGAGCGGCGCAGTAACGATAAACGCGGGTGAGACCGCGGCAACATCTAGTGTCAGATATGTGTCATTGTGATGATATGACATCTTCGGTGCGCAAATCTTGCACATTGTCGCTTTTATTTTACTACGTACCTATTGTATTATTTTGGACATTGGTAAACAAAGTAAAAGTTTTGATATTTAATCATATTTTAACTGTAAAAATATTAAACTACCTGTTAGTTTATTTAAGTTTTTATATATTTACTAAATTTTGCCCGTGGCTTCGGTTACGTTGTTATAGATTTTTCAATAAATTTATATCCCCCGGACACAGTACTTTCTCTGGATAAAAGGTACGCTCTGTCCTATCCTGTACCCCTGACGGGTCTTTCGTCGATTCACACCACGGGTTGTTCGCACCACGGTGTGAATCGCAGAAGGACCCATTTTGAATTAGTCGTTTCGCACCATGGTGTGAAACGGTGAATGCTTTTTTGTACTTCGTCGATTCGCACCATGGTGCGAATCACCGAAGAACTATTTTTGACTTCGTCGATTCGAACCAATGTTATTTTACTACTATTGAACAGTCTCGCATAAAAGTGTTAGTACACCAATTTATTTATATTTATTAATCCATTACTAAGCTATCGCTTTGGAGATTCAAATTATGTTTCATGCTTAGATGCAATTTCAATATAACATATACAGGGTGTAAGGGACGGTGTACCGAAAACGTTGCACAATCGTTTGTCCATAAGTACACAACTGAATGGAAATGTCAATTCAAAAATGAAACGTACGATTAAAGTTTTATGCTAGTACATTGTAATTTACACTACGCAATGTATCGCTACCAATGCAATGTGTCCGTCCGCGCTATCGTATCGCGCTTCCCGCGCACCAACGCTACGCCTACGCGCGCTCACATTAATTATCTGACGGAGCCCGGATCACCTATTTTAGTGATCTACTACAATAATAATTTAAACGTTGTGACTAATAATCGGATTGTACAATTTTATTATTGTACTTACAAAAAATTTGAATAAATTGAATAACGTCTTATAAAATTAATCTTATACGCACATTTCGTTAATGACTATGGGTAAATTATCCAGTACTCGTTGATACGTACGAGAAATCACACGACTGTCCATAGGGTGACGAGCGTCAGGATACCGCTGGATGTAAATGCGAAGCGCCAACGAAGCATTGCCTCGTGCCTCCCCGTATGCCATGAGCATTTGTCCATATTCACGTGCACTAAATGGCTGACTCATTATTTATTAGGTACAAACACAACTTTGTAGTTACACAAAAAAATTTATAAACAAAACAAAAACGTTAACAAAATGTTATGAACACAGTAAATAAACACAATTTAGTACACAAAATAGTTATAAACAAAATAAAAAACTTAACAAAATGCAACGAAAATAGTAAACACTCGCGAATACAAGAGATTACGTCAAGTACTTCCGATTCCTGACAGTAGCGCGACCGAACTAAAGAATTCAAAAATAAATTTCTTTTGCAGTTGTAGTCATATTAGATAGGGATGAGATACATCTATCTAATTAAATAAATCCATAGTCGATAACTCTCATAAAATATTTTTATGAGAGTTATCGGCTATCGATTAATTTTATACTTATACATAGTAATAAACTGTTTATGGCTAATTCTATTAACAAATTTTTGTTACAGTTTTGTATTTTAACAGTTAAGTAAAGATTTACTAGATTACATTACATTGTATGAATCGCTGTGTACAAAAAGCTTTGTTTTAAAACAATTAGATGGTCTTTTACATTAATTATTATTAAAAGTGATTAAATAAACTCATACATGTACATTTACGATACGAAATATCAAAACAATTAATATTTTTTTACATTTAAAATGCAAATGGGTATTGTAAAGTGATAGTACATTGAATTACAGGCTACTTTAATCATTACAATCTTTTCAATCTACGTGACTAATTTAATAATAAATAGTGCTAACACGTTAATTTAACCTTTACTTTTAATAGGAAAACAACTATTTTATTTATTAACCTATCCCGCTTTGTTTAATACACTTTTTTCGATATCGATCATTGATCATAGATCTTCCCTAGTTCAGTGGTAGTAGGTACGATGCGGGCGGGTTTTTACACAGCACACTATTGCCGGTGCGTAAAAAAACTTTTTTGCGTTGGTCATTGCCTTGTCCGCGCAAGATCAGCTGATTGGTTCAACTGTGTTTATTTTGTATGTTTGGATTACATAGCTGTTTTTCGGTATTATGTAGTTTTTATTGATATTATCTAGTATAATGGGTCGTTTACTCATTATGTAATCATAATCAGTTAGAAAAATGTGAAATTTTGAAAGAAAATTCGATAATTTTCCGGTGGAAAATTCCTACGTTTTCCAACTCAGAATGATGGTCCGAAGCTAGTATTTCAGTTTTCGGTGAACCGTCACTTACACCCTGTATATATATATATTTATATATATATATTTGTAATTATTATTATTATTTTCTTATAATATATATATATATTTCTTTTATATGATTAAAGATAATCAATATTTTGTCATGTGACTAAAAGAAACTAAGACGACAATAAACATTGTTTTTTACAACTGGTTGTTTCAATAAACGTTTTCTACCTGTTAGTACCAAGAAAGTACATTTGAAAAATAAAATGGTGGTGGTTCGAATAGACGAAGTCAAAAATGGTTCTTCGGTGATTCGCACCATGGTGCGAATCGACGAAGTACAAAAAAAGCATTCACCGTTTCACACCATGGTGCGAAACAACTAATTCAAAATGGGTCCTTCTGCGATTCACACCGTGGTGCGAACAACTCGTGGTGTCAATCGACGAAAGACCCCCCCTGACAACGTGTATGCAAAATTTCGTGATGATCGGTCAAATACTTAAGAGGAAACACAAGGGCCGTTTTTCCATACAAATGTAGTCCCCTGTTTCTCCCCTGGATAATGCCAGTAGAGCAATATTTTTTTTACATAAAATGTATGGCCTCTTTTGGCATGTCCCTATGTCTTCCTTTTAAATTAATTATTAAAAGAGACATGAGCTTTCAAAAACCTCAAAAATTGGCCAGATTTTCTGCTGTGTTCAAACATCTAGAAAACAAATTTGACTAGATTATATAAAAAAAAGAAAACACAGGAACACGGCCAAACACTTTCTTTAATTTTTAATGAATAAAGTAGTTAAATCGGTCAAGTTTTGGAAAAGGAATCAGGGGACTACGAAACGTTGATTTTGTGTACTTTTAATAGGTATTTTCGGTTCAAGCTGCAGTTGTCTCTATCGCGCTCTGCGGGTACTGCGCGACAGCAATAGATTTTACAAATACCTATTTTTCAAGTCTCTCGCCCTTAGTGTTTCCTCTTAAGGCAAGAAAGTTTAACAAACAAACTCACATTTGCATTTATAATATTATTTAGGTAATCGATTCTGGTAACATAGACTTGACCAATCGTAGTTCCCCATAAATTTGACCCATATGTCATATCCATTAAACTACATATTTCACGGAATATAATAGCATAAAATGTATTCTATGAATAGTTTGTTTATAGTTATACTCTATTCAAATAGGCTCGAGACAAAAGGTAAACAAAGAAAGCAATGTTTCTCAATGTTTCTCTTGTTTACGAACAATAAAACACAAACAAATACTTAAATACTAAACACAACAAATAACTTAACAATTAACAACAAATTTAACAACGAAATAACAGGATAATAAGAATAATATTAGAAAATGTGCACTCTCGTATCAACAAGTTGACAGGGAATGACAATGGCGGCTATAACCCGACTTATAGCAAAATGATACATTCACTACAGAACATTTGTACTAGCCGTTTAAACTTTGAGAATCATTACATTTTTATGAAATGAATGAAATGTAATGAAATTATTATTTATTTGCATGAAACATGGTAGTAAGTTGTTCAAAATGTACATGATAACAAATGTTCACATATTTCGCCGGTTTACCCGACATGCAAAGAATTTATAATAATTATAAGTAGCCACAAAAACTTTAAAAATCAATAAAGGTCCTAATAATATTAAGTACACATTTTAAAGTCATGTCAAAATAAGATTAGAAAGTAATGTCGATAATTCATTTAAATACAATCAAAATAAAAAATAATACTAAAATTATATAATGTAAAGTAAAATATCATTAAAGTGTATCAAATTATGATTTGTAACAATTCATCTACCTTATAAAAACATTTCTCTAATAACCAATCATTTAGTAATTTCTTGAATTTCCCATTTGGCAATTTTTAGGTTGGTTCTTCTTTATGTCACTTTTTTAAACTAGGGTATTTAAAATTCTCGCAAAATAATTTAAAGAATTTAATACATTAAAATGTTATGTATTTTAATAATACATTGAATTTTAGTATATATGCTGCTTTTAAATGTGATACAATCCTTACTTAATATTATAAATTCGAAAGTAACTCTGTCTGTCTGTCTGTCTGTTACCTTTTAACAGCTAAACCACTCAACCGATTTCGATGAAATTTGGTACAAATATAGTTTAAAACCTGCGGAAGGACATAGGCTACTTTTTATTGATGCAGGTACCACGCGGGCGGAGCCGCGCGCAAAAGCTAGTATATTAAGCTAGTATATTTGTAAATATTATATGTTAGATAGTTTATTGATTTTTGTCTAACTTTATAATATCCACAGTCAAACGTGACGTATTAAATAAACTCTTTTATTGTTTGTTTACGTTTTGTCTCAAGACGAAATGAATAGAGTATAGTTATAATATCATATAATATAATAATAGCATAAAATGCTGAATATAAGCGCATTATAGTATAATATACAAACTATGAATGGTACGCTATTTGAGAACGGTGCGCTTTAGCAAGCATAATGCCAGATTAATATAAACACATGACACCGTGTCCGTTGTAGTTCACACGGCGCAAGTAGCACAGCGCACGCACACACAGTGAATGCACTTACACAAGATACACATGATAAGAACGAAAAGCGCTCGCCACGTATTTGCTTTCGCCTTCAATATTTGTTATTCAGAATAACGACTAGATAAAACGGCTTCTTGAAGAATATATAGTCTTTGTGCTTTGCTTAATAGCCATTGTATGTATATTTTAAATCGAGACTAATTCTACCCGCAATCGTGGGATAAGTAGCATTTGGGTGGCAGTACTATTCAGATCCCCACGACAATTTAGATGTAAACAAATTCGGTTTGATGTCATACATTTCAAAATGTATAAATTCAGGTATAATGTGTAGAAAGTATAGATCGTCAACTTAATACAATCAATACGACCCCAATTTATAATCAATACGAAACATATCGTTTAATATAGGTGTTTCATGCGAGAATGATGATATGAACCGAATGGTTTCTTTACTTATTTAACATACTAAAAAAAAGAATCATCAAAATCGGTTCATAAACGACGAAGTTATCCGCGAACACACATAAAAAAAATATATATATATATACGGTCGAATTGAGAAACCTCCTTTTTTGAAGTCAGTTAATAAGCTACGGCTATATATGTATGTATATACAGGGACAAATCTGCAGTACCTATGATTATTTTATGCAGACGGACAAAATCAGCACCATGTTATTATAATATTGCAAAATTTTAGCTCAATCGATAACCGGCAAGTGGATCAAATTAAATTTGCAAGATTTGGTGACAAACATCGGGACAGGTGAAACTAAATAAAAGCTTGTAAAATAGATAAAATACCGGCTTATTACTACAACGTAGGCTTTTATAACTGATATAACATAAAAAGGTCAGACTGAACTTAAAGAACCATAACCTTTATTATTGGCGTTATAGTTCATTCCCACGCCACATATAAAACTTTTTAATGTATTAAATTACACCAATTTCAGAGCTTATTTTTTTAATATGACACCTACAATCTGATTGCTAAACGGATATTTACGGATTAAGTAAATATCCCGGTAGTAATAAAATAGTTGTAACTGTAACAACACTCACGGCAAATATCCGGATATAACTTACAAATTGTATTACCTAAAGTTATCGAGATTAGAACTTTGTTTTCGTTAGTAATAGAAAAATAAAAGACGTGAATTTAAGAATAAACATAGCCCAGAACAATTCTTTACCTACTAGAGAAGATAAATAAAAATTACTTTTCCTAAGGAAAACAACAATAACGTTCATATGATAATAGATGGCGCCACGTGTCTTTCGAATCATGATTGAGTTATATTACAAGCAGAGTACAACCCGAATTGATTGTCAAATTCTAAATTAACGCGAGCGAAGCCACGGGCAATAGCTAGTAAAGCTATAAAGACACTTTAAACCTACATACACAATTAAGAATCTACTTTAAATTGCAATTAGTTTTGGTGTAACTTTGTTTTAAAATTTATCTCAAAGAAAAACAAAGTTATTCCAAATATATTTATATGCTTGATACGATATTTAATATTTGCTACTAGAGCGATCTATTCTTGCATGTTTTACTACAAATTTTCTAATAAATATGCTGATATCCAGAAAATGGTCTCTAAAATACACTTTGCTTAGAATTGGCTGCTCTGGGATCTTGTACCAGAACGCTTCGCCGGAGCAGTGTATAAATGTGACAATTAGCGGCGTGACCGAAGTTAAGTGGTGCCAATCAGTGCACACTGCTTCACGACACTTTTATATTTACTTATGTGTCAAATCACGTCATTTCTGAGATGCAAGACGGGTCCACTGTCCAGATATTCTATTACAATGATAACTTAAGTATTTATAGTCAAATTAAAAATTCATAATTGTGCCACTACTAAAAATATTTTTCTTTTATCTTTAATCTAAATACAGCATCTAACCAATTGAGTTGAAGTGGTACACCGGCGGCCAGCACAACAGATTTTTAATTACGCCCGGCATTTTAAGACTAGACAGATTAAGTAAATAAAGAATCATTTAGTAAAGTGCTATTTATTGATGTTGTTGGTTATCTGTAAGGAAATAATACTTTCCTGGACGAGTTGCATTATTCGTACCTTTATTTACTTGTATGATAATTTATTAGTAATGGTGGGCTTATCGATTTGCAGAAAAGTGTTTTTAGGTTGTTTTACTACTGGTACTGAATATGGAATATGCAAGTTTTTACAAGTAACAGTCGCTGGTCGAAAAATCGGTGAAGTCAAGCCAACATTTTAGTTCTTCACTATCGAAAGCAAATAAATTTTCGTGGACCTCCGCTTACGAATTTTGCACCCCCATTCTTTGTCACGCCAACGTAGACCCCCGTCGACTCGCCCGTGGACCCCTGGGGGTCCACCTGGACCACTTTGGGAACTAATGGTCTAGCACTATTCTCGTCATCCACCCAGGTTTTGGTCTATAATCTCGATTTGGAGACTCTAAACGCGTCGCCATATGATTACTACATAAACGTTAAACAATCATTTATTTCTTTTACTTTGATTATAACGGCAATACACATTGTTATAATTTAGGTCTAATAGTTATGCCAGTGAATTGGCACAAAATATTAAATTACTAAATCTGCCCGCGGTTTCACCCGCGTTTATCCTTACTGCGCCGCCTCCGTGGGTCGTAGCGTGATGTTATATAGCCTTCCTCGATAAATAAGCTATCCAACACTAAAAGATTTTTCGAATCGAACCAGTAGTTCCTGAGATTAGTGCGTTCAAACAAACAAACAAACAAACTCTTCAGCTTTATAATATTAGTATAGATAAATACGTCATTAAGTGCATAGCAGCAAACAAAATTTATGAAGACAATGTTGATTAAACCCAACTTTCAAAGAGTCTAACTCTAGGATATTAGGAGTACAAAAACTAAATGGTCAGTCAGCAGCTAATTTAAAAAATAATAGAGTCTTATCAGATTTTAGCATAAGTTTACACGCAGGCTGACGGCCGATCCAGCGAATTCGGGTCGGCCGCACCGACCTGACTGATATTGGCATTTTAGGTTAGAACATTCACAATAGTAGCACGTAGCGTCCAAATGTGTCCAAGGACAACAATAAATGGATAGATAATTGCTATTCGTAAATAAGACAAAACGAAAGTTTTGTTAAAATATGTATGTATAAACTTTTCACTTAGATCGCTCTCTTCCAGGCAACTTTAGAATTAACTGTAATGCTCATTACCCAAAAACATGACGATATTACACAATCTATTGGGCTTAGCGTCAGATAGTCTCGATAGTAAAAAACAAAATGACTAGATTGCAGAGTGCATGGGTAGGCAAAACGTCTAGATTGCAAAAAGGATAAATTGCAGGATGTCCGTGTAGACAAATCGTCTAAGTTTCAAAAAGTCTAGATTGCAGAATGACTATGTAGATAAAACATCTTAGTTGCACAAAGTCTGGGTTGCAGAATGTATAGGCATAATTGAATAGGCGCGAATTCTTAGTGTCATAGCGTCTGTTTAAACGAACTGGCTTGATAGCGATAAGGACCAGGGATTAAAAAACACCTATCAAAATGGTAACCCTTACTGTTTAGTTCCATTAGCCTAGTGGAAGACCGTTGCCCGACCCTAACCCATCTATTGTTATATTTGGTAAGAGATTTTAAGGCCAGAAACGTTATTATTTATCTAACAGCTACAGAACAACAGGGTGCCGACCGGCAGGGAGAGATACTCTCGCCAAGTTTTAATTCTCACAGAGACCTCACCACCGCCAGATCTCGCTCTTCGCAACCAAACGTACTATAGCGACAGTGCCTATGTACCTGTGTTATCTGATAAAGTGCACTAAATGTGTTTACTCGTCAGGTAGAATCAAACTAGAGAATTAGAATTGCATAAACAAAAATACACTGCACAATTGTTACCTTGGATTTAACCTAAATAGTGAAAACTGAAATGAAGATCAAGATAACATAGCATAACGCTTGTACATACCTGAAGGGGGTATCGTAGGTACCTATGTAGCACGCGACCCCATTACCGTGCACCGAGAGAAACCGACACCAAAATGCTACAAAAAGAAGGGTTGACAGAGAAACTTACTGACAATTTGACCGATCGAATAATCATATCTGGCCGCATGATCGGCAGCAGCGCAAGCGCACACACTTATGGTACTGGTCCAAGGGACCAGTTAGCCAGACAACTTGTAGCTCAGCTTTGAATGTCTTTGAGCACAGGCTCTCATCAATTTAAGACTTAAGGTTGCTGTATGTTTGACCTTATTCAACAACCTGCTAGGTACAGTTCAGAGAATTCTTAAAAAAGAAAGGTCAACCCGTAGAGATTTGATCACATTTTTTAATTGTCTGCGTATTATTGCGTCCCATTTATACTACAAAATGTTGCCTACAATGTGAAATCATGTTATTATTTTCACTATATCAAAATCTCGTACATAACTGCACGAGGCTGACAGTGTCCTCGTACCTCGTACGGAATACCGCAAATCTCGTATTTGTACGAGGAACCTCGTATGGTTGGCAACCCTGTCAACAACCTATGCTTATTAATTGCTCTTTGTATATACGAACAGTCGTCAACGTCAAGCGCTCAGAGGAATTTTGTAATGACCTAATATTTAGTGTACGAGGTATTATGTGATGGCGCAGCGGCGTGTGACGTCACACAGGTGTAGTGATAACACGCGATACCACGATAAGCGCACACCACTCAAGCGCTGAAGTAGGCCGATGTAATCGGTGCGAACGTCAACACGCGGAAACAACAAACGGCTACAAACCGGTATAGTTAGTCACTTGTACATTAACCACTTACATAAGAAAGAAATATGGCGCCTACTGCACAGCGCGCTACGGATTTTTTATACGTATGTTATATACGACGCAGCTTGCATTTACAAATAATTTATAAAACATTTCATTATTATGTTATATGCTAATTAATATATTATTATGCATTTATATCCGTTCAGCCGTTCACTTATAGCTTCCGTTAAAGTAGAATGTATGTATACTGAAACGAGTAAGCGCGCAGTAGGTAGTCAGGTATGAACTATGAACAGACCTGCAGAAGCATGATACGGTGTCGTCGATGTCGACTGGCAGCGCGTGAGGCGGCGGCGAGGGCGGCACGCTGTGGTACTTGACGTGCAGCACGCGCCGCGCCGCGCGCGCGCCACTCCTGCGCAGGATGCCCACAGGCCAGCGCCGCCCGGAGCTCTCCTCCCCGTCCGCGCCGCCGCCCTGGCTCATCCTGCGCACCCACGCCTTCACCACCATGCACGACACCTTGCACTGCACTCGGAACACCGACACGAAACCACAACGTCGCCGACGATGATGCGCGCCGACGTGAGAGGAAAGCGCCACGAAGGAATCTGTCGCGAAAAAACGGCGCTCACGATTGCGCGCCGCGGGCGACTGACGGCGGCGGCGAGAGGGCCGAGAGGACGCGCCGCCGTGCGCGTGGTGACATCACTCGTTATCAGCACACCTGTAGCCCGTGTGGTGCGCGCACCGCCGTGTTTACAAGCAGCGCCCCACTCGCCAGGGTAAACACGCTCCCACTGCCGTGTTGTGATAACAATGGCACTCGTAGTCTGTACTCACGCATTACGTCTTACTTCGAGCGTTGCTCGGGATTCGACGCTGAATTATTGTTTTTGTCGGCGCGGCGCTAGTGTAATACAACTACAGCAATTCCAATTCGATTGTTATTTCAAGCATCACGTGAAACAAAACAATGCAAACTGGAAAACAAGTGGGCAAACGTATGTATATCTTTAGGTAACGGTAGTCAAAACTTTTAGTCGCGCTGGGCTCCAACGAAATAGCTATGTGCTGTATGTCTGATTATATCCCTGAAATAGTCATCTCCGTGATCGTCCCCTTCCTCATCTAAAACTAAACCGCTTTTCATGATTTTAATAAACAATACGAGAAGGATTTTGGCTAAGTCTATAAATGTTAATTTTTTATTAGTCTCGTTATATTTATTTGCTAGATGTCAAACATTTCCTTTTAAATGAAACTGCTATAAAAATAACAAGTTTATGAATTAATAGGAAATTCCAAATATATTATTACTAGTTGTTCCCGCGGTTTCACCCGTGTTTATCGTTACTGCGCCGCCCCCGTGGGTCGTAGCGTGATGTTATATAGCCTATAGCCTTCCTCGATAAATAGGCTATCCAACACTAAAAGAAGTTTTCAAATCGAACCAGTAGTTCCTGAGATTAGCGCGTTCAAACAAACAAACAAACAAACTCTTCAGCTTTATAATATTAAGTATAGACATAGGATACACACGTTACCAAGAGTAAATAAAATGTTTACCATTTAACATCTACAAGTTATCCGTATTTAATTTATTTTACTATTTGTGTCCTAGCTCTTCAAATTCTATATTATTTGTACCGGTGAGTCCTACCTTCGCCAATTTACTTCATAAGATACGCGTTAAGGAATACCACACGTCTTGTCATGGCCTCGCCGTATGTAGATAACCTGAAGATATGAGGCCCTGGCACGCTCCGTGCCACTTCGTGCGACTTACCCACGGCAATATTTTATTGGACACAGTCATGAAAACAACTACGTTATGCAACGATAAGCTATGAAATAAATCTCGTTTTAATAGGTCGTATATACAAGAATACCAACCTTCAGAAATATATATTTCCAAAATTCATTGAACCTTCGGTGAGTTTTAAGCTAGATTCAGTCGTTGATCGATAAACAACAGCAAGCCACGAACTTCAGCGACGAGTTGAAACCTTCACATAAGGTTTGCCACTAAGCACGCAAGCAGATAGATCTCTTCACTGATTCCAACAAAAATAATCTTTATGAGGAAAATCGAAATATAATTATTATGTATTATAGGTCTATATAAACTGCCTTGCTGGATGAGGTAAGCTGAAGACAGGGCGCTATGGCGCTCTTTAGGGGAAAGCTATGTCCAGCAGTGGACTATTATAGCCTGATGATGATATGCTTATATCAGTTGCAAAGATAACAATTGGTTCCTGTTATTCAAAGCATCTAATGAGGCGACATATAAACACTAGCCATCTTTAGGCACTGCGGCAAAGATAACAACAGTTATTCTTATGTGTGGATTTATAGTAGTGATAGTTAATTGATACAAATCAAATAAATGTAACAATGACACAACTAATTATGTGGTTTTTTTAACGTGCTCACTATATCAAATAGTATATATACGAATGCTATAAATTAATGTAACTTAATCCGTTATATAATAATAATAATAAGTTTTATTTGCAACCAAACATGTATCATCTATACATATAATAAAATCGTAGGAAAGTCAAAACTGTACATTAAATGTTTTTTTAAAAGAATACTTGAGGCGTGATCTACAATCGATATCGAAGCCAAAATTATAGTTTTTAGAATTTTTGTCTGTTACTGTCCGTTTTGTTGGCCTCTTTGTAGTGATTTCAATTTGTATATCAGTAGGTACATGTTACAAGTGGATTATCCTGTTTACTACGTTATTTTGACAAGTGTTCGTCATTAGCAAGACTAACCGGAAGCGATATGCCTTAGGGCTCTCCTTGTTGATTGAGATGTGAGCCGTGCCTACTCTCAGTACATAATACGGTGAGATATCAAGACGAATAACTGTATTGATATATTCGACAGGCATTGCACAAATAAATCTTAGAATTTCGCACAACAGGCCCACGTAATATCTTATTGAATCTGCTGTGAAGCTCCCTACTTCGCATGGTTTCCTGTGATCGTCAGTGCCAAAACTAAAGGTACGCGTGTCATAAGCAGGTTCATTTGATGTGTGTGACAGTGACAGAATCAGGATGCATATTTATGTTTGCGTGGAAAATACATACAACTCACGGCATTTAGAAAGCCTTCACTTTACCGGCCAAATGTTGGATCTACACACGAATAGGGAAATATGTGTGTGAATTAGTCATTTGTGTAGAATAGATTAGTGATCTGTGAGGCACTGGCTGTCAGCCTAGACATGGCGAAGGCCTTCGATTGGATCTGGCACAAAGGTGGTCTTCTACTGAAGTTCGTATCGTACGGACTACCCAAAGGATCATGCGAATGGGTTGCCAGCTTTTTGTCAGGCTGATGGGGATAACGGGAATACACCGTTGACGGAGAGTGCTCTAACTGCATGGATATAAATGCTGGCGTCCCGCAAGGCACTTTGTTGTGTCAATGATACGTTGTCAATAGACGGCATACATTGCTATGCAGATCACGGATGACAGTACTGGGGATACTTATTACACGGGCCGCGCTAATATCCCTAGGTCCACGGTGGAGGAAAGCCGTGATTGGCTTGTGTCTGAAATCGGGCATACTCTGGATACATTATCCGAATGGGGAATACTAAATTTAGTCATGTTTAACCCAGCTAAGACACAAGCCTACGCGTTCACCTCTAAAAATTATATCTATACTAATATTATAAAGCTGAAGAGTTTGTTTGTTTGTTTGTTTGCTTGAACGCGCTAATCTCAGGAACTGCTGGTCCGATTTGAAAAATTCTTTCAATGTTAGATAGCTCATTTATCGAGGAAGGCTATAGGCTATATATCATCACGCTAAGATCAATAGGAGCTGAGCACCAATGAAGAATGTTTCAAAATCGGAGGGTATTTTATCCTATTGAGAGCTTCCGCTGCGTGCGCTGCGTTAACAGTTAAAGTTTCGCAAAAATCATGTTAGACATAATTGTTCCCCTTTAAAAGTTCTAAAAAAAAGTCCGCGACAGCATATGTCTATCTTTTAAGTTTGGCTCACTATAACCATTTTTATGCTAACCAAATTTCTTCTAAAATAATGCATTATTTGCGAAGGTATTATTATAAACATGATATTAATCCTTATCCAAATAAATACGTTATTCATCACAAGTATTTAATTTAAAACAAAATTGCCCTTTACATCATTCGATTTCAATGAATATCTTAGGAGATATCGCAGTTTTAAAATAACATTGCAGCAAAATAATTACCCATTACAGACAGTACAAACGATGTTTCTCCTGGTTTATTCTGCGTGATTACTACCGGTTGGATTTGAAAAATTCTTTTAGTGTTGGATAGCCTATTTATCGAGGAAGGCTATAGGCTATATAACATCACGCTACGACCCACGGGGGCGGCGCAGTAACGATAAACGCGGGTGAAACCGCGGGAACATCTAGTAATTAATAAAACCTCATTCACTGTGTCTCCACAACTCCAGAACACGTCTCTCACCATCTCCAAGAGTATTTTCTTGGCCTCGACATCTCAAGTGATGTACAGTACCGCAGTCATTTAGAGAGAAAGGTCAAGCTGGCTTCCAAAAAAGCTTGGTGTGCTCAATAGAGCTAAGCGGTACTTCACTGCGGGGCAAAGACTGCTTCTATATAAGTCGGCAGTCCGGCCTCACATGAAGTACTGAAGTCATCTCTGGGCAGGAGTAAAATACCAGCTTGATCCATTTGACGTGGTACAGAGATGAGCTTTGAGAATTGTCGATGAGCCCAAACTCACAGGCGGTATTGAGCCACTAAGTCTCCGAAGAGACTGCCTCCCTTTGTGTGTTCCACCGCTTGTATAATGGATTGTGTTCTGAGGAGTTGTTTGAGATGATGCCCTCAGCTACTTTTTATCATCGCACCGCTCGCTTTCGGCAGGGATTTAATTCTCACACCTTATAACCTAATTGGTGCCGCACCAAGCGGTTTCAAAGGAATTTTATCCCGCGGACGCTTAGGTTGTGGAATGAACACCCTGCCGAGGATTTCCCACATTACTATAGTATGGGGTTCTTCAAAAAGGGTGTTAAAATTAGTTTACACGGTCGGTAACGCGCAAGTGATGCCTATAGTGTTGCAGGCATCCATAGGCTACGGTACTTTAGTTGTATAAAAAAAAAATGTACATTAAATACTTGCTGTGTTTGCGATATCATACACGCTTACATGTATAATCTACACGTCCTATTACAAAATGGTTATATTACAAATAAATACTACAATAAATATTGCTCTCACGCAGTATTTTTCACTATTCTACTTTTCCAGTACTATTTATACTTTCATGACACTTTCGTCATATTTAAGTCATTTTAATATTATATTTATTTATTTATCACTGAACTGAGACCAAATAAGGAAATTTTGTAAGTTTTATTTTGCTATCTGCGTGAACGCGCTTATCATTATTGGTTCAGTAGAGATACAGCTCGACTTCTATTCAGTATGACGTTTCATACAAAGCGAAGTTCATGATAACTTACTGTGTTGCACATATCGACAAATGAAACTATTATCGTTAATATTATACCGGAGAAGAACTAAGGAAAGTAAGATTGTGGATTCCTAAATCGTGACAAGTATTAGGAGACCAGCATGACCTCTACATCGAAATTCGGTCATGGCGCCCAACCTTAGCGGAAACGGTACATACGTAAGCATAAGTGCATTGTCTGTTGCCCTAACTCACACAACATCCTAAATCCAGACTGCCATTGAGAATTTCTTGACCAATAAAACTTGTGTGTGAAGCCAGGCCAGGTCATATGACATGAGCATGCACTGAGTACATGCTACTCAGTACTGTACAGCTACTGACAATAGTATGAGTCTGCTGTGCATGAGGCCTCGGTTGGATTCCCGAGTCGGACAAAGTGTTGAGTTTTCTCAAGTAACTCTCAGTATAAGCATCGAGACTGGAATTGTGCGCGATAAGCTCAGGTATAAGATAATTGGCAAAATCTGGAATAGACATCTGTCTCCGTCTTCGGGTATATGGGTGTGAGACTGTGTAATGAAATATTTGCTTTAATTATTATCTTATAAATATAAAGTCCTCCAGACCAAAATTCGGCCACGGCGCCCAGTCTTAGCGGAGACTGGCCATGTGCGCAGGAGATAATATTATAGTGCACAAGTGTGTGTGCAAACACAAGTGCACTAGTTAGGAACTCTCATGATCCGATGGGACGGTAATCCGACACGACCGCAGAGAGATCAGGCGCAGGACCAACGGCTTTACGTGCTTTCCGAGGCACGGGGGTGTCTAACACCGCCAACTTCCTAACTCCGGGCTGCTATTGAGAATTTCTTAACAGAAAATCCAATAACTTTTTGTTGTCCGACTCGGGATTCGAACCCGAGACCTCATGCACAGCAGTCGCATTCACTACCGCTGCGCCATGGAGGCTTATAAATATATTATCAGCATAACATGGCAATAACAACAGAGCACATATGAAAACAGAATTTAAATAATACAAGCATTTGTTAATCTTAAATAATACAAGCATTAGTCAATCTTAAATAATATAAGCATTAGGCAATTTTAGATCTCGTCATAAGTTTTATTCACCGCTAGAGGGAGGCCAATTTGTAATCTTATGGATACAACTAAATGTGGTAGTCTAAATCTTAAATAAATGTACCCCACAAAGAACACCCACTTTTGGAAGCCCATTTCTGAGTTACACAAATGTTTTGCCATGTAGCAAGCTGACCAATCAAACCACTACAACAACAATTGAGATATGTTTTAAGCCCTACATAATAATATGTTTGCCTCTATTATGAAGTTTTAAAAACATACCTGGCAAAATGTGGCCATAAGAAATGTAGGCATTTACCCTTTGTGCATAAATGGGTTTTTATGTTTCAATAACATTATATTCATAGAAATTATTTCTGAGTAAAACAGTACTTTAATAAAGCTTCTTATCACTTTTATTGATTTTATGTTGATTACTGTAAATAATACAATAATCAGTGGTCATGTACAGTTTTTATGTAATTAAAATGTTAAATTAATTGTTTACTAATGTGAAGCATGCTGAAACAGATAATAATAGTAACAGGAAGCTTTGTCATTTAGGAGAATAAGACATTGAGGAAAACCAATAAAGATAAGATAGAGGCTCCATAATATGTTTTAATAAGAATATAATAAGTATAATAATGAATATTGAATTCAAATACTGTTACCAACACATAGCACATAGCACGGGAGCTTTCTAAATACCAACAATAAGTTGTAACATTACTAATAATAACCCATTTTGAAAGGAGAATTAAAAGTTAATATTTTGTTTTAGTATTTTGTGGATGGTCTTGGTTGAAAATGAGTGAAATGATGATTTAACTAATTGTATATTGCTATAAAATGATAGTAAGATGCACAATACAGTGGTATTTCTAACATAACATAAAATTAGTATTGTAACTTGTACTCAAAAACATGACAAGTAGCATGGCAATTTCTTGCATTCTGTCTAATCTGTCAAATCTTAGAATATGCAACATAATTAAAATCTATTGTCTGGCCACTGGTGTGCCACTGCAACTCAATAGGTTAACTAGTAAGCTTTTAATACTTAATTAGCTGGTCCCCGCAACTTTGCCCAGTTGGTTCAAGATATTGATGCCATAGAAATCACTATTCTATTTTTCTCAGTACATTTCATCAGTATGCTCTCTCCTATAATTATATTATATTACAAAAGAGACTATAGAAGTGTATCATATAACCACAATACACTTCTAGTACTTGATCATGATTTTGGTTTCCTAACAACATTCCACCAATATGCTCACTGCAACTTTGTCACCAGATACATTCAAAATATCATGCCCTTGCTTTGTAAAAGAAGGACAAACTAACAAACACACTTTCGCATTTTTAATATTATAATAAGGATAACTCATATTTTATTAAAGTTTCAGGAGCTTTGAAAAGTTAATGTGATATGTGTAAACTAAGCTGAGAAGCAATGATCATTATACATTTGGTGTAAAGTGTGTACCAACGTTATAATTGAAGTGTGCGATGATATTCCAACGCGAACGTTGTGAAAGGAGCGTGCAGTGAACAACAAGTTGCGTTGTGTCGTGTGAACAATGGCGAGCGGACACTCACCCCATGAACCAGTCGACGGTGTCGCGCAGGTACTCCGGTAGTCGCTCCAGCTTGACGGATTCCCTCCGACTCGCTTCTCAAGGAAAAATAACAGCACTTTAGTGCAATTGTCAAGACAAGTCCGCGCCTCAGCCGCATACAATCACCAACAGTCTCATCACACTCCGCGAAGATAACCGACAGATTGCGGTTAACTGTTCTCTTTTAACGAGTTGAAAATCTGGTGTGAAGTAGAGCGTGTCGTCGTCACAAAACCCTATCATTGAAAATTTTCACTACAACGATCTGAGCAGCTGAGTTTTATTCGCCATGTTGCGCAACTCGATTATTTTATTTTTAGAAAAAAGTAGTTTGCCAATCACTCGTTAACTTTTACACAGCAAAAGAATCATTCTAAGTAAGTAATCTGTATAGTATTTATTTCACAAACATAAACACTTTCTATTATAAATTGCTAGATACCGTACAAACAGAAACAACATTTCATTTGTATAATTTTGATGGACGAGGTAATTTTCTCAATGGCAACACTAAATTCACCGTCAATAAAACGTAAATAATTCTAATATCTACGAATACCACGGCTTTAGGACATATGCCTACGTCAATGGGGCTCAAGCTTATCTTCTATAATAGGTTTATCCACAGCTAAGACGTCCATACTATAATTCAATGCATATTATGACATGAATTTTACGGCCATCATATTATAATTCTAATCGAATTTACATAGAAATATAAAAATAATATTTTGGTATAGTAATACAAAATAAGTAATATTATTTAAATTTTATCGATACAGATATTTAACTTCGGGGCCCAGAAACAATGCATTATGCATATGCATAGAGTTATGTTACAGACACAATAAAAAAAAAATCGGCGGAAGAATGACTAGAGAAAGCAGAGTTTAAATGACTAAATACATACATTAGAAGTACATCACATTTCGGTAACAATAATAAATGCTCTTTTTTTGCTTTTTTTTACATAATTATGCGATTCTGTGAAAGAACTGCGTGTCCGAGGTTGGATACTTTAAAGTTTGAATTAAAATTCTTCTCTCATCGCGTTTCAACTGTAATTTTCTCCATAGTAGGCAACATACTGTAGCAAATATTTAAGCAACATTATTAGTAAGTCAATGTATAATGATGAAAGTGATAAACTAAAGAAGTGAAAAGACAGGCAGCTTGGAGTGCACACGCAGCGACATATCAACCTAGACTGTTTGGACTTTGAACTATTAGAAGTTGAACGCTGCGAATCGTGCGAGAGAGTGCATTATATTTGTTTTGTTACGCTCTATCCTTACCATTATATCGACATCACTATGCACTGTCCCTTTCCGACAATTTTCTATTTTGTATGTAGCGTAGTTATGCGTATATAGAGTGTCTAACTTGATGTGTAGCCGTGTGTACCTGTCTTACATGAAAATAGGCATGCTTCTGTTAGGAGGGTGACCACGTATTTAACACTAGCGGAGACTGTCTTGCAAATACGTCTTACGTTATAATATATTTAATAATAATAATAATATTTGTTTTTCTTAATGTTTGAACTTATATATATGTGAGTCTATATTTTTATATTTGCTGTTATTATTTCTCGTATAACTTGTTGCCACTGCTTTCAAAAACGTGTTGTTACACATTAATTCGATGATGAATAGCCTAATATGTAATACATTTTGCAAGATTCCAGTTAAAATTGTCAAGCTTTAGTTATGTTTATTGATATTTGACATTATATGGATTTTATTGATAATTTTTCTTGCTATTTGACATTTGATTGCTTTTTATTTTTTACTTGTTATTATTAAATTGACATCATCATCATGTCATTAATGTTTATTGTATGTATCCACTTAATTATTTGAATTTATATTATTGAAATTGTTATTTGCATTATGATTATTAATATTCTTGTAATTATTTATAAATTGTAAAAAACATTCGCATACAATGTTAAAATTGTTCTCTGAATAAATAAATGAAATGAAATGAAACGTAAACGTAACGAAAACTCACAAAATTGTATGAAAAATCATATAGAATACAAATTTTGTTACTTAAAGATTTACTTTCTCATTAGATAGATTAGATTCTTACCTATTTCTTCTCACGTAATCCCTACTCCTTGAACAGGCTTTTTTCAATGCTACATTTTTATTTCCTTTTATTATATTTTAATTAATATATCAGTTCATAGACGTGTCCAAGAATTGTTTATACTATTTTATTAAAATAATGATTTTGTGGCGTATGTATGCACAAGCAACATATAAGTTTATGACGAATCTGGAATCGAACGGAGCATCATACGTATAGCCGCCGACGATACCAACTTACGAACTGGCGACGCGCGAAGTTTCCCTCTGTATTTATACGTGGCAGTATTTATGCTCGCCACGACGCACGCACACACGCTCAAAAGAGAGAACTCGTAAAATTGTAGAATTGTGTTTACTCGTCGCTGATTGTGTAAATGATTATTGTACACATTAGTGCTAGCATGCTAGCATGCAAGTAACTTGCATGAACAATAAATGGGATATAAGAAGGCGTAAAAAGTGAAAATATATTCTCCGTTGAATCAGTCTACGTGTTTCAATATAACCCTAACGGTTACCAGCTACGGACCTGGCTTAAGCCCGCCCGCTGGTAATGCGTTAAAATTTTTTGACTGTGAGCTAGATGATAAAAGTAACAGCTCGCGTTGTACCTACATCGATAAAAAGTAGCCTATGTCTATCCCCAGATTTTAAACTATCTCTGTACCAAATTAGATCCAAATCGGTGCAGTGTTTTAGCCGTGTAGAAGTAACAGACAGACAGAGAGAATTACTTTCGAATTTATAATATTAAGTAAGGACTTTTCACATATTTTAAACCATGGTGGTGTAAAATTAAAACGTCCTTTGAAGCATTACTGTTAACCATGATCATTAGAGCATGGTTACCCTTATTAAAAAAAACGGCACTTACTGCTTTAAAAGCTCTTCTTTGGTATGCGACTATGCGTTATCGGTAAACATTCCTGTTCTACGCAAGTAAAGATTAATGCCATGTGCTAAACGCAAAAGCCACGCTGGACTCACCTGGACAGAATAGACCTGTGTGATAATTGGTCCGAGGAATAGACCAAATAAATAATATATAATCTGGACCAAACAGATTAACAGATCATAAAATGGTTCATGACAGATAGAATAGAAGCCAAAGAGTAAAATAATATAGATACTCTGTGCTAAGTACATAACCTCGTGGGCATAGATCGTGGGTTTGTCATTTTTGTCACCACTCACTCATGACTTACCTGTTATAGCCAAGTTCTTTGGCGAACTGAAATTAAAATTTAGACTATTACTCGCACAAGCTTGAGACACACATATTTCAGTAGGTAACTTGTTTTTTAAACATAATTAAGGCTACATTTAAATAAAGTTATTTCGATATTTCATCATGTTCCGCTTACCGTATGGAGAACGAGCTGATCCCATGGAGGAGAAACGTCAGGCGCGCGAAAACACGATAAGCAGCGTAATCACATTTTGCGTGCTGTGTGTTGCTATAAAAATTGGTAAGTTATCCTATAGGTATCAATCAATCCTCTCAGACCTGGTATTTTAACAAAAGGAAACATCAATTTGTCATGTCATGAAAATTATCTCCCTACGGAAGATTACAGCCAAAGAACAAGCTCTTCGGCTGTAACCTTTATGTTGTAGGCGTCCATTGGCTATGCTAACACGCCATAATTATGCTGGTTTCCCACATTGCGCATTGGTTGTAGTTATACCTTATAAATATCGATATAATATATTTCCCATCACGTGGGGTCTGGTGTTAAAAACATACCTTTAATATCTATTTTAACTTCAGTGGTCGTTGGCTTAAATTTGGCAAAACATTTTGTTGCTTGTAATAAACCTTGTGCCAGATGTCAATAGTACGAAGTTTTATAATTGAGGTTGGTCTTTAATTATGTTGTCAATTTACTTATAACATGTCAATTTACTTATAACATGTCAATTTACTTATAACATGTCAATTATTTCTAATAATTGTTTCATTTGATTTACAGCTCCATTGCTACTGGAACACAGCGGCTTTGAACCATAACAGCATTTAACTAAAACATGTCCTGGGGCTTTATCTCCAGGTCATCTAGGATTAGAGTCATGGTTATTATATTGTTATATAAATTATAGTTGAATTATTGTCTCTTAATTTGCTTGTCATTTTCAATTTGAAATATAATGTAGCTTATTTAATTGACAATTAAAAAGCAATAACACCAGGATTGTAATTATTTAATTGAAATATTGAGTAACTAGATAATAAAGAAATATAACTTTCCACACTGACCGGGCTTTGCAACAGAAACCTTACAATAGGAATATTTTAATGTTTATAAATAAACAAAATAATAATATAAGCCCTCATTATATAAACTAACTTGTCTCAGTATGCTAAGCTTCTGTTGGTATGGAAATTTATGTAACTCTGGGTGCATATCTCACAAACTTTTGACTTAAATAGAAATGTTATTATTTTACTAAAAGATATTTCATATAGGATAGCCATATGGCTATGACCATATCAACACTGTTTTTTATTCCTTTATACCTTAGTTACATTTGGATGGACTTCTAATTTAATGACACCAGTTTATAGCAATTATAGAACACACAGGTGTTTTATTTAGTTACACTAGTATTTCACCTACTAGTTTCACTCGGCATGAACTGGCTTGACCAAATAATTAAAATAAATAATAAAATGTAATCTCTCAGGAATATTGCTGTTAAGTATTACTAGCAGTACATATCCCATCTGTCATTTTATAGACAGTAAAAAAATCTAATGTTATGTATCTCCTGGAGATTTAGTAACATTTAAACTGAATCTGAACTGTTGGATTTTGTTGTCAATCTCATTCCTTATCGATTTTTTTACACTCTATCTTAAGTAGCAAAGCACTAATGCTGTTGCAATTGTGCCAAATGTATGGTATGTGTAGGTAACAGCTGCAGCAGCTGTGTGATTTACGGGTTTTAGTTTAGTTCTGCTTTGCATTACCTTTGTGATTCTCTTAGTATATATATCGATGTAGCGGGGCCACTCGAGCTAGACAGAAAAAACCACTAAAAAGGTACATTGGATCTTGTTAATAAATTCGTGAGGTACCTACATTGAACAAACAAAGCATTGCCACTAGTTTTTCGGTTTAGCTCGAGTGGCCCCAAATCGATACACATGGTCTTGTGAACCTTAATCAGTTATGTCATGGCTCTTGCCACCAAAGATAATAAAATACGTTAACCTAGCATATGGTGAAACTGCGGTATCCCGACAGGGAAGTAACTCCATATAAAGAATATATCCTGTTTCTATGCGACTATAGTAGCAGCTTCATGTAGGAAGCGAGATTTTCGACCCGGTCCGCTGCAGAGTATTTCATTGAAATTACTTCAAGTAGTTTTTCTTTAACCTTTCCTTTCAAAAATTTTGGGCCACTACTCCAGGGTCTCAATTCTCAATTCATCTTTAATAGGGCTAAGAACTGGCCACCTAACTAGACAGGGCTGGATTAAGGACTGGAGTAGATGTGCTGTTAGCAGAAAGCAATGTCTCCATTTTTTTAAGAGCAGGCAACGCGCGAGCCGTTTCTCTGGCGTTGTATATGCTCTGGCTCAAGCCACACTGAATTGGCAGCGACGAGATGATCAGTTTTAATAACAAGACATTATAAACTTTATGTACAATGTTACAAGATATAGAAACGCTTGATAGGATGAACGAGGCGTGGCGGATACTCGCGCCGGCTCGAGCAGTATCGCGTGGGCGCTAGCAGTCGCTCGTGGGCGCGGCGACACGACGCGAGGTGACTCGCGACCCGCCAGTCTGTTCGCCCGCTCATTGCCCCCTCCCTCGCCCCACACGCCTCCTCTGCTTCAGAAATAAGTGCTATCCTGACCAATTCCATATTTTCCAAAACAGCAAAACGCGAGTTCTCTTGCCAAAGGTAGGTCGTAGACTGGCGCACGCTAGCGCGGCGCTCGGCCGCCACGCGAGCTGTGTCGCGCGGCGGCACGAGCTCTGTGCCCTGCTCTTAGCGTCGCTGCTGAACGCTGCCAATTCAGTGTGGCTTGAGCCATAGGCTACGGTTACCGCCGTAGTTAAACGGGTCATATTTAAAAGTTAGCGAGTATTGGTCATAATTATTGATTTATAGGACTCAAATATATTTTTTTAATTTGCTTATATACGGCGCTGATAAACAATCATAAATAATAATAATAATATTCTATCACATACACACAACAGCATTTAGCCCAAACTAAGCAGAGCTTGTACTATGGGTACTAGACAATGGACAAACATAGATAATTACTTATATACTTTTTTTTTTGTAAATGTATACCTATATATTATACATAGAAAAACCCAGACCAAGACAAACATCCATGTTCATGCACACAAAATGTTTGACTTGTGCGGGAATCGATCCTGCGACCTCAGGCGTGGCAGTCGGTTACACTAACCACTAAGCCATCGAGGCCGACAAAATATTTATACGAAAAGTATGTTGGCATGCATCTGTTAAACATTGAACTTCTTAAATTTTCTTACGCGCCGACAAACTTGCTCATGTCATCGTTACCGTCTCCGAATGATTACTTACAGTAAATTAAAAGTAGAGCATAATATATCTGATGAGGAAATCTGAATTTAGCTGTATTGCCACTACCCAAACCGATATTTAAAAAAATATTGCTTTTATGCATCTTATAAAATTGAGTTTTACGTTAACCACAGGTTCATGAGTGTAAATGTTACAAGGAGTCAAAAAAAAATTAACAAAAAAATTATCGTAAAAAAGGGGACTAAAAAGGACGAAACAAGAAAATAATTCAGATAGAAATCCAGAAATGCATAGGTACAAAAATGGTCAAGGTAGAGCCGTGGTCGCACCCACTGTGTTTAATGGGTGTTCCTGGCACCCACGTAATCATAGTAGGTACTAGCTGTTACCTGCGACTTCGTCCGCGTAGATTTTAACTAAAAAGTGTTTGTCGCCGCGGAACTCAACTATATTTCTCTGCTCAAGTTACTTAAATGGCGTAGTTTTTATAGTGTAAAGCTAGATAATAGCATGGCTTACTCAAAAACAACATTTAAATATGCGTCGTTAGATTACACGCTGTCACAGAATGCGTAAGAAAAATAAAGATTCACAGCTCCTCCGCCGTAGGTGATAGCGTGATAATATGTAGCCTATATGTTGACTTTTTGAGTTTAGCCGACATACATACAGACAAACAGACAAAAATTATAAAAACTATATTTTTGGCTTCGATATCGATTGCAGATCACGCCCCCAGTATTCTTTTAAAAAAATATTCAATGTACAGTTTTGAGTTTCGTACGATTTTATGATATGTATAGATACAGTAGCGCTAAGTTAAATACAAACGACAATCGACCATAGACTACGTAACATTAAAAACATATTTGTAGTACATAGGTTTCTTTATTAAAATCTCTAAGATGAGCATTGCGATTTTCAGAAAAGTGTGAAGATAATATTGTGGGCAGGCATGCTCCTGGCGGGGGTTATTCCCAGTTGCCCCCACTATCAACGCCACCACTGGTGACAAATGGGATTTTATGGAAAGAAATCCCATTTGTCACCAGTGGTGGCGTTGATAGTGGGGGCAACTGAGAATAACCCCCTGGCGGTACCATATTCACGTTTTATTTAGGAACCTACCAACAAAACTGAAGCCAACACACGAGTTACAGACAGAACGAAATTTATTTTTTGCCACGGAATTCTATAAAGAAACGAGAAGTTGTAAAGGAACTTAGATGCAAATTATTGTATAGCCAAAATACAAGTTCAAGGCCATGGTCGTGTACATTTTTTTGATGAGTCATGCCACCTGCGTCTGTACGTACATAAAGAAAACAACGTGTTGTTTTTGTAATAAATTACACTGAAGTTTATTTTTCATCCTGAATACATATTGACCAATGTTACTTATTTAATGTTGCATTTGCATCAGTTCACAACTTTATTACAACTCACTCAACATACATTTCTTATGCCTAAGGGCACAGTATTTTTTTTAAGGATTTTTATTTATCTAGTTACAAAATTCTAAAATTTGATAATACAATGAAATTTAAGCATTCTTACAGATATCACTAAGTCCATTTAGCATTGAAAATAAATGATCATGATATTAATAATAAAAATTGATTTAAGTTCTTCATATATATATATATATATATATATATATTTTTTTACAATTTCAACTAAAACACGCTCTCTGCAGAGGGGCAGATCGGGGTGCAATCATACGTCCAAACGAACACTATACATTGTATACAATTGTAAAAAGTATCAAAATCGAGTAAAAGGCCTACAAAAAATTATCTCGAGATACTAATATTCGTTTACGTAATAACCTAAAAAATGTCCTTTTTAACACTGGAATTGCCGCGGCACCTACGAGAGACGAACGAAATAGTAGCGCACGGCACCTCTAGCGTTAAATGGTAACAAACGTAGGTATTTCAACTATTTGGCTTAATTATATTTATATAAATGAGATGAGCGCGAAACAAAAGCAGTGCGACTCCATAGCGGCCGGAAAATGGCGCCGGAGTGTTGGCGTCCAAGTGCGGGGAGGCTACAGCCTCCGGTCTCTAGTCCTCGGCCTCCTCGTCCTCCGACTCCTGTTGTTGCAGCCACGTCAGCCACGTGTTCACCTGCGACACACAACACACCTTCACTTACACTTGCACAATATGACATGACACGACCGTCGTTCGATAATTATTATAACAAGCACACTCGGGCTACACGTAACTATGTTTAGCACAGTTAGCAAAAAGCGTCGGTCCATTTTATATACAGTTTTTATGGCGCTAAGTTTACAGACAGCTTTGTATAATATTAAATGTGCAAATATGTGCCTGTCCGGACACCACGACAGAACTAAAGAAAGATGAATGATGATTTGAGTTTGGCAAATGTGCTACAAGTACATCCAAACAACAACTAAACCAAGAATTCATTTGATTTGGTAGCTTTTATAATTTAACTAGAGCTTGGAACTGTCCAAAATATGATCTGAAATTTTTGATCAACAATACAACTAGATTTCGGGTCGGCGCAAAAAATCTCCGTAAATAACAGCTCACTTGAAATGTGAGCTCTTATTTTGTTTAGTTCGCTTGAAACACAGCCAATGTAAACACGTCTCACAATGCCGCAGTGTGTATTCAAAAGTTGCAAAAATAATGCCCGAAAAAGCAATTTAACGGGCGGAGTACCTTACTTTCGGTACGTACATGAAGAATAGGTTATATTTTAAGCTTTAAACTAACAAATATATCAAATTTTGAACAAAATTGCCAATTTTAAACCACTACTACAAATGTTTGGCCAAGGCTCGCCAACACACGCACAAAGTTTTATAACAAAAATAAACGAAACAAAACGTAGCTCTCAAGGCAATAATGGAAAAAGTACTTTATTTGCTTAAGGTTGATTTCACACTAAATTTGTTGCTTTGCTCGTTTTATGTGGCGAATGATCGTAAGTATTAGACAATATTCTGAAGATTTGTGACTTTATTACTAGGTGCCATGGTTGTAATTAGGTTGAACTTAAAACTCTTCTAAAACTTTTCTCTCAGTTTGTTGGTAAACAAATGTAGCTGTGTATACGTATTGTCAGGCGGACAGCATTTAGCTTTGATTTTGTACGTGACCCGATATCTAGTTGTATTGTTAATCGAAGTCTGAAATGCAACAATCTACGTTAGGTTATTATTAAGTAGCACTAGTCAATAGCGCGACGTACCTGGAACAGCGCCTCGCCCTTGCCGGGGTAGGCGTCGGTGACGTCCTCGCGCCAGCGCAGGAAGGCGTCCTCCTCGCACACCTCCAGGTTGTACAGGTACATGAACCAGCGCAACAGCATACCTGCAGCACAATCATCCTTAATATAGTTATCATGATTGACAATTATCGCCTGCTCCGTGCCTCGGAGAGAGCACGTTAAGCCGTCGGTCCCGGCTGCCATGAACATCTATGGCAGTCGTTATTGGGAAGTCAGTGCCCTCTAATATCCTGACACTGGTCTAGCATTAGAGTATCGTTAGCTTTCGGGTTGCGGAGGTCAGATGGCAGTCGCTCCGTGTAAAAACTGATATCCAGTCAAATCCGGTTAGACTAGAAAGCCGACCCCAAGTGACTTGGGAATAATAAAGGCTAGGGAGAAGAAGAAGAAGATCTATACTAATATTATAAAGAGGAAAGATTAGATTTTTGTTTGTTTGTTTGTAAGAATTTAACTTAAAAACTACTTATCCGATTTAAAAAATTCTTTCGCCATTAAAAAGCTATATTATCACCGATTAACATAGGCTATACTTTATTAGCAGTAGTAAAGTACTGTTACTAACATAATCTAGCCTACTTCAAGCTAAGCGAGCGAAGCCGCGGGCAAAAGCTAGTTATTGTATATTAGTAACGTGGCAAATTCGGTAATGTGCCTTAATACACGAAAGTACCGCAGTCTATAGACACATAACAAGACCAGCGGTGCTCTACGCACAGAATGGCTGCATTCCCAGAGCAAGGGCCGAATGTCACTGCCGCGCTTTAAATATATCTGGTAACGATAGCTCAGTGGGGAGACCAACAGGCTGCAATGCAGAGGATCTCGGGTTCGAACCAACGTCGCGCAAGTCTGACTTTCGAAAGTTATATGACTTTTCGAGATTATGTGCGTATTGATTGACAATTATCGCCTGCTCCGTGCCTCGGAGAGCAGGTTAAGCCGTCGGTCCCGGCTGCCATGAACATCTATGGCAGTCGTTATTGGGAAGCCAGTGCCCTCTAATATCCTGACACTAGTCTACCCTTAGGGTATCGTTAGCCTTCGGGTTGCGGAGTTCAAGTGGCAGCCGCTCCGTGTAAAACATCGACAAAAGCCGACCCCAACTGACTTGGGAATAATAAAGGCTAGAGAGAAGATTCTTGTCAATCTGATCTGGCTAACCTAAATGGTAATTTCAGTAATAGTCCTCATTGTAGGTAAATTCACAAATGAATTGAGATTGAATTCAATATATCTTATCGCAGGATCAATATTTTAACTAATATTATAAATGTGCGTTGTTTGTTTTTAACGCTTACACGCCTTAACTACACAACCTATCTTCATGACATTTCGCATACAAGTTGTCAGGGAATAGAAAAGGACATAGGGTACTTTTTACCCAGAATAATGTACTTTACTAACCTAACCTACATTTACGCGAGCGAAGCTGCGAGCAAAATATGGTCAGTAATAATTATTACAGTATACTTCAACTTTCTTGATTTCTTGTAATGTTTAATATTTTGTTTTATTGTATGGGTTCATTTGTATATTTTAGTAGCATATCTGCTTCCTTTCTGTGTACACTTAATATCATTGGGTATAATGAGCCCCAACTCTTTATTAATTGAACGAAATGAAGTGAGTCTTACCGAATTAGCCGATCTGCTCCCGTGATCCGCTAATTCGGTTTTCGCTAAGAAATCAAAATCAAGGTAGTCGGGCCATGTCACTAAATAAATTAATATTATGTCAAATGACTGCAATTTAATTATGTCCAAGATTGTCAAATTATAATTGATGAACGTGGCACAAGAGTGTGCGTGTGCGCACTAAGTGTTCAGTAGAGTGCGCGTGGTACCTTTAGGGTAGCGGTGGTGGTGCGCGTGCACCTGCACGGCGTAGACGGCGGCGAGCTGCAGCTCGGGCTGCCCCTCCAGCAGCGCAGTGAGCAGCGGCGCGTAGGCCTCCACCAGCGCTTTCTCGCGCTCCAGCGCCGCCTTGTCGCCGCCCGCGCCCGCGCCCGACGCGCTCGACACGTGCTCCGCCACCAGCGCCACCAGCTGCGACACGAACGCCGCGTTCTGCCGCACCGCCGGCTCCACGTTCGCCTGCGCACAGTACGCATACGTCACGACAATCTTTTACACGCTTCAATTTTATTTTAATCTGTTATTTAGTAGGGTACAAGGTTAAGTAAATATTTTGCACATAGATTATGAAAAATGCTAATTATGTGAATCACCAGATCAATGTGCGTGGAGTTCCTCACGACGAATGAAGTGAGCGTGTGAGATGTGAATGATGATTGAACTTGATCCAACGACACGTTCGTGGTCAGGCCGCGCGCCTCCTGTGTCTCCAGAACGCGACGACGTAGAGTGAGTGAGCACTGACCTTGATCCAGCGGTAGAGCGCGTGCGGCGCGGGCTCGGCGGCGAGCTGGCGCGCCAACTGCGCCTGCACGCGCAGCTGCGGCACGAGCGCGGCCAGCCCGCGCGCCTCCAGCGCCTCCAGCGCCGAACCCGCGCCCACGTGCGCGTCGGGCTCGGCGCCCACGAAGGCGCACAGGTTGAGCTTGCTCTCCTCGTACAGCGCCAACAGGCGCTCGGCGCCCAGCAGCTCGCGCAGCTCTTGCAGCACCTCGAGCAGCAGCGGGTGCAGCGCGGCGGCCGCGTCGCACCACGCGCCCAGCTCGGCCAGCGCCAGCAGCTTGAGCTCCACGGCGTGCGCCAGCAGGCGCGGCAGGCGCGCGTGCGCGTGCGCAGCCGGCAGCAGCGCGCGCAGCGCGTCCAGCGCCGGCGCGCGCTTGATGGCGCGCGACACGCGCACGGCGGCGCGTAGCGCGGCCGCGTCGCCGCGCGCCGCGCCCAGCGCGTGCTCCAGCACGGCCGCCACGCAGCGCCGCAGCACCTTGTCAGGTGCCTGCAGTTCGCGCAGGCGCTGCAGCGCCAGCGCCGCGGGCGCGCGCGAGTCCGCGTCCAGCGCGTCGGGCGCGGGGTCGTCGGCCGCCGCCTCGGCCGCCTCCACGGCGAGTCGGCACGCCTCCTCTTTGTTGGAGCCCTGCGAGGAGCGCGTGAGCTCAGTCGCCGACCGCACCGCCTGCGCGTTGCAGGCCGTGCGGCCGACTCGCTCGGTGTCGAGGCTTACCTTGTCCTTTTTGGGTTTGTCCCTTTTATCGGCGGCGGGCTTGATGGTGATGGCAGGTTCCTTCATTAACGGCGGCGTGGAGGCAAAGGCCGGCGTCAACACATCTAAGAATAATAAATGCATCGTTAGGGTAACCGAATTTATTTACCGAGAAATTTGATATCTATCGTTTTTAATTTTTACAACCCATGTACCTGATCTTGAGCAGACGTGATTTAAAGATGCACATTGACTTACTCTGTTGCACGGGTGTGAGTGGCAGTTGCGGCTGCGGCTTGGACAGCTTGTTAGCAGTGAACATGAGCGAATTGGCAGCAGGCCGCATCTGCACGTCCTGCAGTGCGCCCGCCTGGTATACACGAGACTTTGCGCGGGAACCGGAGTCCTAAAACAATGTTTTATTCTCCATGAGTAGTCCTCAACTAAAATAAGCTATTAAAATATAAAGATGTAATAAGAGAGCACATCGCTCGGCAGCGCCGCACTGACCTTGGAGCCGTTGCCCTGCACGTTGGTCTGCGAGTGCTTGTTGTAGTGCATGTTGTTGGACTGGCGCGGGTAGTAGCCGGGCGCCGAGCGCTGGCGGTAGGCGTCGCGCGGCGCGCCGAAGCCGTTACCGAACATCTTGTCGGGCGGCGGCACGAGCGCGGCGGCGGGCTGCAGGCTGAGGCCGGCCAGCACGTCGTCGAGCGGGCGCGAGCGCAGGCCGCCGCGGAACAGCGAGTCGCGCTCGCGCTCGCGGTCACGCTCGCGTTCGCGCTCGCGCCGCGGCAGGGGCTCGTCGTCGGAGCGCAGCTGGTGGATTGGCACGGGCCCCTCGGCCGTGACGGCGGCGCGCGGCACCCAGCCGCCGCGCCGCAGCTCCACCACGTCGCGCAGCATGAAACGGATGCGCGGCGCCAGCTCGCGCGAGGTGGACAGCGTCTCGATGCGCGCGAAGTACTGGTCCATGAGGCCGCGGCCGCGCTCCGAGTCGAGCACGCGGCCGCACGTGCGCACCAGCTGCGCGAGGCACTCCAGGTCCTCGTGGTGCTCGGCCGCCGCGCGCCGCGCCAGCAGGTTCTGTATGCATCGGTGGAGGATCGACTCGGCCAGGATCTCTAGTTTGCCGAGCTCCCCGATGAACTTGATATTGCCCAACATCTTGCATTTTGCAAGATGTCGCTTTTCCTCCTCATCGGGCAGTAGCGCCTTGTCCTCGAACGCGGCGAACGCCTGCCGACACATTTTTAATTTGTGTTAGATAATTATGCTATTTATTTAGGAGGGGAGCGATATTTGCAGATATATAACAAACTCCCTTAAACACATACAATGTAATTTTATAATTGAAATCTATACATATAATAAAATCGTAGGAAAGTCAAAACTGTACATTGAATATTTGTTTTAAAGAATTCTTGGGGCGTGATCTACAATAGATATCGAAGCCAAAAATATAGTTTTTAGAATTTTTGTCTGTTTGTCTGTATGTATGTCCGGCCTAAACTCAAAAAGTACTGCATGGATTTACTTCAAATTTTGCATGAATATTACTAACAGGTCGGGTCAACATATAGGCTACATATTATCACGCTATCACCTACGGCGGAGGAGCTGTGAATCTTTATTTTTCTTACGCATTCTGTGACAGCGTGTAATCCTACGACGCATATTTAAATGTTGTTTTTGAGTAAGCCATGCTATTATCTAGCTTTACACTATAAAAACTACGCCATTTAAGTAACTTGGGCAGAGAAATATAGTTGGGATCCGCGGCGACAAACACTTTTTAGTTAAAATCTACGCGGACGAAGTCGCAGGTAACAGCTAGTACTTAAATATGCATGTATGTATGTATTTATCTTTGTATGCATATTGCATACTATTGATTGTTTACATAGGTTTTAAGTACATATCTTTTTTTTTACACAAAATACATTGTAAGAAATTTTATGACATGAATAAACTTTTGTTTGTTTCGACTATGGCGCAAAAGGATGACTGAAATATATTTGTGTAGTATCGACAAATTTTAAGCAAAAAATAATATCTAAATTAAAAATGATGGACATCGAAACAGCAGCCGATTCTAAACACAACGTACTTTCAGGGAGTACATTTGTTAAGTAGTATATTATATAGAGAGAGAGTCGGTACCTGAGCGCGGTTCTCGAACTCGGTGCGACATTTGTTCAGTAGCAGGAGTTTGAAGGTGCAAGGTTGACCGGACGGCTCGAAATTGGGTGCCTCCTCGCTAAGCCGCTTGCACAGCTGCGCATACATCGACGAGTACTTGGGCTCATCGAGTGCCTTCTCGAAGATGAGAAGAATCACGCCTTTCAACACCTTGTCGGAATCCAGCTCCAAACCGAGCAAATCATCGCTCAGCTTCTGGAACTTTTCCGGCGTGAGTTTGTTGAGGATACCGCGAACCTGAGGACCACAACAACGAACATGTGAGTGAGGCGGTGAGTTGACTCGATGCGGTGCAAGCAGAAGGCTTGAGACAAGACGCACCTTTCGGAATATGATGTCGTGCTTGGCATCTCCGTCGGGCACATCGTGGTGTCGCAGGGTAGAGGGCGGGACCCAGCGTCGCCTCGGCGGGGGGACGGGCGTCCGCCCCGAGGCGCGCGGCGCGGGCCCCGACTGCCGCGCGCTGTCCGTCTTGCCGCCGGTGCTGTCTCCCGCGCACGCCGCGCTCTGCTCGCGTGTCGCCGCGCGCTCGTGTCTGCGCCACCGCACGCTGCAGTGCTCTGCCTGCGTGCTGCCGCCTCCGCTTCTTGCCCTGCTCGCAAATACATTACACATTATTACTGGATTCCATTTTATTTACTTTTCGCTTATTACCGTACATGTTTTAATACCATGTTCCATAATTTAATTATTATAAGAGCTAGAGCTTGTCGAGCTTCTCGGCAAGAAGATAAGATCACCTTGTTTAATTGAGAATTTGAAATATTAGTAATTAATAACAATAATTTATTGTTTCAAATAGCCACAATACAATGACATAAATACAATAAAAACAATTTTTGTATAGAACTGTTTCATTGAACTCTGGTACCCAGGATAAGATTAAACTTGTGTTATGGGTACCAGCGCCCTCACAAAGGAGTTCCCATTTCTGTTCATCGAACATGGCAGACATGCAATTGGGAGGGGACTACTTACAATAGCTGTGCGCGAGTGCGCGCGTACGTGTTTGTGTTGTGGCTGTGTGTTTGTGCGTGCATGTGTGTGTGTCAATTATTGTACACCGCAATTATATCTACTAACTAGATGTTCCCACGGTTTCACCCGTGTTTATCGTTACTGCGCCGCTCCCATGGGTCGTAGCGTGATGTTATATAGCCTTCCTCGATAAATAGGCTATCCAACACTAAAAGAATTTTTCAAATCGACCAAGTAGTGCCGCAGATTAGATCGTTCAAACAAACAAACAAACTCTTCAGCTTTATATTTATAATATTAGTATAGATAACTGCAAATGTTGCCTTTCCTAGCATAGTGGCTGATGACAACGCTGTTCTACACAGCAACGACAAACGAACAAGATACCTAAATAGATGAAAATTGCGTATCCATGCATATCATTTCAACCTTATTGAATAAAGATTTCATTGCATTCCCTATTAAATGAAACGCAGAAAAAATGTTGTCAATCGGTCAACAATTTCGAAGTAAAAAGCATCCATAACAATGACCTACGCGGCTTTATTTGTTAAAACAAGCTTACTACGAATATAATCAGAAAAAAGGGAATTGGATTTTCTATTTCGGGGACAGTGCTTGGTCCTTCAATGGTGTTTTCACTAGAAATGTTTTCAGAATTCGCTAAGCATGTTTGCAAAGCCTGATTGCAAGGAATAACGAAGAGTTTTTCCAGGTTCCTTACATAGTGTAAGGGCCTTTTCATTGTCATGCGTGTTTGCGCCCGCATGCGTGCTGCCCGCAACCTATCGTATCATACATGTTTTTATTGTCATGCGCGCACCACGCACCCGGCGCACGGGCGGCGGGGCGAAATATATCTGGTCCGCGTGCGGCGCGCAGCGCGCATGCGCGCCTGGCCTGCACGCGGGCGCAAACACGCATGACAATGAAAAGGCCCTTAGAGAGGTACTGTAACACAATCTAGGTAAGCTCAGTAAACAATTAAGGTCCATTGCTCAGTCGCTAGAAAAAGTTAATTTTCTCTGTCAGCCATAAAAACGCCCGAAATTGTTCCAAACCGTCCGACAAAATTCTAAATAGTAGTAGTGGTCGCCTAGTGGTCAAAATTCGACCAAAATTCCTAAGCTTGCTACTTTGTTTTTTGTTTTTCTCTAATACATATAAATAAGGTATAGGTAACCATAGTTACAAATAATTGTACGACGTCAGACGAACAATGTCGAAATACTACGAACGCGATTCGACTGCGTGTGTCAAATGCATGGTTGTGTGCGTGTAATGTTTTTTCATTCATTTTGTGTATTTTTTATGTATATTTTATGAAAAATATTAGGATTCGCCCCTCCTTTTCCATATAAACTTTAACTGTGACAAATTTCATACTCCTCCGTCCGCGCAATTTTTGTAAAAAGGGGTACAAAGTTTTTGCTTCACGTATTAATATATAGATACACCACTCTTTAACATGGAAACAACGTCACGTTTCTTTGACATCTATGACATGAATTTTACACACGAGCAAACGCATAAGTATTACCTTGTATATTGACACAACCTTACTTCTTTTTGTCTGCAAGAAATGTCAACAACTGATATATATATATTTGTTTACACGCACTTGTTCTGAAAGATTGGTACGATTGATAAGGCTTTTTATCTATAACTAATGAACGAAATAAAAGTATTTTATATCTTTATGATCTAGACATATCCTTTGCATCTCTCTGTAGATTAAGTGGCGTACATTCGTAATTCACGAAATTTGATCTACTTACAGCTAATAGAGGTAATTAATTAAAACTAAGGCAACTATAAAGTTACCTCAGACGCGCGCACAGCTGACGAAATTGAATAAAAACTATGCGCCTCGTACGCTTGTATGAATGGTGTCTTTATTCATTACTAGATGTTCCCGCGGTTTCACCCGCGTTTATCGTTACTGCGCCGCCCCCGTGGGTCGTAGCGTGATGTTATATAGCTTATAGCCGCCCTCGATAAATGAGCTATCCAGCACTAGAATAATTTTTCAATTCGGATCAGTAGTTTCCGAGATTAGCGCTTTAAAACAAACAAACAAACAAACTCTTCAGCTTTATAATATTAGTATAGATTTCACTATTCAAAAGATTTCGCGATTGTGGCCATGATTGTTATAGTTGACCTAAACTTGGAACAACTAATAATGTCACATTTGTTCGTACCGTGTATGAATGGTACGCATACAGCGACATTAGTCACTCTAGTTGTTATAGCGCAGAAGTGTGTGCGCAAGCACAATTGCATTCTTTTTCTCCTACTCCTCTCAATGCCTACGAAACAGTAATTTGAGACAATCGACGAGCGATCAGGTGCAAAGGCTTTATGTGTTTTGTGGGCACGAGGATGACACATCACTAACAATTCCTTGACAGAAAAATTTAGTAGCTTTTGTTTGACCCGACCAGGGATTCGCATCTGGAATTTCATGATCCGCGGCTAGTGTATACGACAATAGTCGCTAGACCAGAGGTTCCCAGACTTTTTTCTCATAAACCACTTTCAAAATTTAGCTGGTTCCGGTGGACCCCCTGCAGCCTGCAGCTAAACAAGTTCATGCAAGTAAAAAAATTTGATCAAATCTCTACGGGAAACGTTTTTTTTTTTAGAAATTTTCGCAACTGAATCTACCATAGTAGGCGGGCCGACCTTTTGTTTTTTTTAGTAATTCTCTACTGGAAACTCGAAAAACCACTAGTACTGTATACTGGTCGAACAGTCGGTGAAGACAAGCCACCATTTTAGTTCGTGACTATCGAAAGCAAATAAATTTCCGTGGATTGACTTACGAATTGTGAACCCCTATTTTTTTTATCACGCCAATGTACACTCCCGTGAACCCCTGGGGGTCCACCTGGACCACTTTGGGAACTAATGCGCTAGACTAGCCGTGTAGTACAAACTATAAGTGTCTAATTTGTTTCATTTGTCGTCACAAATCGTCAACATTGGTGTAATTTTCAGTACATAATAGAGTGTTTGACTTCTACAAATGATTGATTACTTTCAATCAGCGATAAGTATATAGGCTAGGCGAATATAAATAATATGTACATATATGTCGAAGCATAATCAGATTTCGCAATCGTAAGAGAATATACTCTCAGCAAAGGTACAATGTCAATGGCCGTTTTGGACTTCGACTTACGCTACTTATATATTCTTGAATATTCGTTTGTATGCGTCTAGTTTCATAGCTTACTAAAGATTGACATTTTAAGGCACTCCGAAAACCTTAGTCACCTTAACGAACAAATCAAGGTTATGCATATTTAGAGCGGAGGTGACACAATTGGTTCCATTTTATTCACTTCATCTTCAAAAGTTGTTTGGTCTCGTATTAATATTATTCGCGAATTTTATTGTTTAAGGTTCAAAGTCCACTACCCTGCTTAAGCCCGTATGATGTAACAGTATTTAAAACAGACGTTGGGCTGGCAGAGACCATGTAAGGATGGCAACTGGAGAGTAACATTGCTACAATTCAATGCGCATTAAATACTGGCTTCAATTAAATGAGACTCAGTAATACATAGTATTATGTTTTTAAATCTACCTCACCTATTTTAATCAAAATGGGACCTCGAAAATATTTAACGGTTTATTTCACGTAAATACTAATGTTGATCGACAAGGGCTATTTGAATACGATTGATTATTAGTGACTGTAACATGTGTAGGTACATAACGGGGATGTGTAGGAATACGAGGTGGAGAGAGCATCGCCTCAACGAGTGCGTGCGCAATGCGCGGCGGCTGGGCTCGCCGCGAGAACAGCGTTCGGCAGGTGAGGCAGTGTCGTCGGCCGCGCCCGCGCCGGCCGCCGACCCCGCCCCCGCCGCCCGCGCCCCGCCACACGCACCTCTAGTCGTCCTCACGCTCCTCTAGCCGTCCTGGGATCGACTGGTCACGTTACGCGCCGTCTCGATATCGAACTGGTCTGCTCACCCTGAGTCCTACAGTCGTGGCTAGTTGGTACGATTATAAAGAGGTACGCGCGGCGACGTGGCGGAGGCGGTCGATAGCGTCGCGGCGCGAGGTCGACGCCCGCCGGAACCTTGGCGCTGTCGCTGCAAGGTCGCCCGCCGTCGGTCGCCAGCTGTCGCGCACCGGAGCTCGTCTTTTGGATATATCATCGTACCTAAATATGTCTATCGCCATGTTATAATCCAATTTAGACAAAGAATATCTCGCTGTAACTACCCTAACGATAATCTTCGACTAGAATGCTATTTGTATACGTTGCCTAATAATAAAACAATTCGCTATTTCTATAAGGTTATTCACCTTCGTATTTCGTACACCGCGTCCTCTCTTTATCAATGACGATATGAAAATATGCTGAATCAATACGACTCGCAACATGATAACGTTGACGCGATAGTGTACATCACAACCCCTAGGAACGGAATATGCGTTTATTGACAGCGGTTCTTATAAGGGAGAGAAGGCACAGGGTGCGGAGTATACTCAGCCGCGGGCAGCATCGTGTGTACCGGCGGTCATTGACCCGAGCTGCAGCCCGGGCCCCCGCCTTTCGCCCCCTAATCCTGTACGCCCTTGTCTTTAAATACCTAACCGATTATCTACAATAAATACGCAGCTCTAGGATTCAATACGGCTGCTGGATTTTACATATAATATTATTACAACGTAAACAAGACTATTATAATATTATATAATAACCATTTCTTTTTACATATTATGACTGCCTTGCATTTATCAACCAATTGATGAAAATATAGCCATGAGACGAGTTTAATACAATCAAATAAACTATATCCGGTTTAAAGAATCTTTATTCTCAATAAAAACAAAAAAGTCACTTACTTGAGAACAATAATAACTTAAAGTATAGTTACAAATTCGATATTTCACTCAATTATATTATTGAAGGTAGGAACTTAATTAATGTATTCATTTGCCCGAGGACAAGTTATGTGAATGATGTACGTACATATTGAGTTAATCGGGTTGTGAATACATTAACTGAGTGTACATTTTTAATGTGCAATGGTAGTTTATTATATAGCTGTGCCCCTTCATATCTTTATATGTTAACATTCTTTTATTTATATCATGTGTTTATTATCTTGTTTAGAACGGAGGCCACGAGTGAAACGGTCAATGGCCATTATAGACGAAACGAGTCAACAATATATCGTATTTAATAATGACTACTACATCCGTTTATAACCTTACCAATTATAAAAAAACAAGACCTAAAAATTTCAGAGAAACAAATAACGAACCGTTTTCTATAATCTAAACAAGTAAAGCTTGCGGTCCACACGAGATAGATAGCCCGATGGTAAGGCGCGGTTTGGATTCTCTCAACTTTTTATATGACCTCCAGACGACAAGAGTGGACAGAAACTTATCTGCAAGCGATCACGTCAATTTCAGACAACAAACACAAACGCTCATCACAACACGACGGCGACGTGCTGTAATAAATCTTAATTTTCAGATAAATCCTGACATTTACATATTTTTCAAAAAATGGGATTCGAATCTACAAAACACGGTGTGGCGGCAGCGACAAGGCAACCGCTTGCCCGCTCCGCCAATCAAAGAGCATGCGGACACCGGCTATTCTGTTAGACTAGGTGTCATTGAGGACTGAGCTTATGCGACTGAGCGTATTAGAGTACACGGAAGTCATCTACTTATGAACTTGTCAAGCGCTACGAAACGAGTCAGATTAAGGGCTTACCGATACATACGATAACATTTTAAAGCGCCGTGAACAAAGAAACTACACAGTCGTGAATTCTGCCTCACGTTTGAGGCACTACGAATATGAAGTTACATGCAATGGAAATCTGGGAATTCCTTCGATCAGAACCGGCCCGGCTGGGTAAGTAAGGCGCTCTTCGCTAAGACACCGCAGCGTCGTGTTATGTTCTCGCGATGAGCAGAAGATAAAAGACGTGCAGAGGAGCAGTACTATTACTTTAACGACTTTGCCGAAATGGCAGTGTAATACATACATATATAGATTCACGCCTGTTTCCCAGAAGGGTAGGCAGAGACTACGGAGTTCCATTTGCTACCATCCTGACACACTTCTCTGGCTTCATTCACTTTCATTACATTCCTCATACACGCCCGTCGGTTCAAGGAGCTCTTAACCAGGCCTTTGTCCAGAAAGCCTCCGATCTGATCGAGAAACGTTCGCCTAGGTTTTCCTCTTGCGCCTACTATACATCTGTCTACTATTACACCTGCCCGGCATTGCAGATGTAGGCGTCGAACTATACATATAATATCTATTTATCTAGAACAGTTCTATTAGAAACTGACTTATAACCAGGGTAGCCAACCATACGAGGTTCCTCGTACAAATACGAGATTTGCGGTATCCCGTACGAGGTACGAGGACACTGTCAGCCTCGTGCAGTCATGTATGAGATTTTGATATAGTGAAAATAATAACATGATTTCACATTGCAGGCAACATTTTGTAGCATAAATGGGACGCAATAATAAGCGGACAAATAAAAAATTCTAATCTCGACGAGCAGACCTTTTTTTTATAGAAATTCTCGGAACTGAACCTAGCACGGTAGGCGGGTTGTCATTTTTTTTTAGTAATTTCAACCGAAAAATGCAATGTACGTGGTTTGAGATCCAAATTACGAGGTTTTTGCCTGCTTCTGTACGAGAAATAAAATTCTAAGGTTGGCAACCCTGCTTAAAACCATGTCTTTGCTCCCTTAGCTATGGGCCTATTCTACAGCTCGATGGGTTTTTATTTCGAGATAGTATGTAACTTAACCCTTCTCACACTGAGAAGAGGCCCATGCCTACTAGTGAGACAGTTTAATACAGGATTGATATAATGAATTCTTTTGTGTGTTACACTCTGGGACATAGCGTATCACAGTGCAAAATATCATGTGCCAGAAGGACAAACCAATAAACACAGTTTCGCATTTATGATATTAGTAAAGACTACACATGGCCTCGATGGCGTAGGGGTTAGTGTAACCGACTGCCACGCCTGAGTTCACAGGTTCGATTCCAGCACAAGTCAAACATTTGTGTGCATGAACATTGATATTTGTCTTGGTCTGGGTGATTCTATGTATAGTATGTACGTATTTACAACAAAAAAAAGAAGGTATATATGTATGTTTATCCATTGTCTAGTACCCATAGTACAAGCTCTGCTTAGTTTGAGCTAGATGGTGTTGTATGTGGTAGAATATTATATAATATCAGCCCTCTCAATACTCTAACTACAATAAAGGGAGAATGCTGTGTGTACGCGTACGGAGCACTTTGGGCGCAAAACAGTCACGTTTGGTAAGTCTCTCGTCGCTCCGGACGCGGATTTCGCTCCCCTTACAATACAGCATCAGATGAGCTTCCAATGATATTTCGAATTGTGAGTTGTGAGCCTATATAAAATAGCCCGGGCTATTATCGACCAAACTGACTGAATTTAGTTTTGAACTTGACTTTGGAGTTAAGAGTACATTAAATCATAATACAGTTAAACATAAAATTTATTGAAATTAAACTACTATATAGGGATTTTAGCGCGTTGATTATTTGACACTTTATTACATAATTTAGAAACTGTTACACTACTTCTATTAAACTTTACTAATTTTTAAGCTTATTAAATTATTAAGCTATTTATATTTAAGTTTACACTTTTTCCTACGTTTCGGTTGCTTTTCAGCAGCCATGATCACGGGGAGTGTCAAATAAACAACGCGATAAAATCTGTATAAGTAGTTTAATTTCAATTAATAGCATTCGCGTAAACAAAAGACAACATTAAATTTGTTAAATTATTACACAATATAAATATTTCATGCAAGTAATTATACAATCATTAGATATATTTTCCTTTAAGTTTATGCAACAACGTAATTTGTGCAAATAATAATGATTTTCTATCACATACACACAACACCATCTAGCCCAAACTAAGCAAAGCTTACTATAGGTACTAGACAATGGATAAACATACATATATACTTTTTGTAAATACATAAATATTATACATAGAAACACCCAGGCCAACATAAACATCCATGATCATGCACACAAATGTTTGACTTGTGCGGGAATCGAACCCGCGACCTCAGGCGTGGCAGTCGGTTATACTGACCACTACGCCATCGAGGCCGACATAAAAAACTAGCTGTAACCCGTGTCTTCTCTCATCTTGACTGCTTTAGCCAGCATTTTCCATAGAAGCGAAAGTAACTCTGTAGGTACGTTTTCACGCTGACGCGCTCAATGAATTGAGATGAAAGTTTGGATTTAACCAGGAGTTGAACCATGCGTTTTTAAAAGTATGAGTGTGAGCAAAGAGTAGCAATAGCTACTCCTACTAATATTTTAAATTTAATGTGGAAGAGCATGATACCTACTCTTTTATGTTTGTTACTCAATCTCGCATTGCCGCAGAATTGATTTCAATAAAACTTGGGAAACAGATATCATATTATGTCCTGGATAAAAAATCAAGATTATTTTCATTCATTCCCATGGCAATGCAGGTATAAAATTCATGTACATCGAATGTTTTACTAAGGAGAAAGACTACATGAATACGACCGCACATGATAAATAACGGATTAAGTTTCAATAGGAATGAAGTGACGCAGCATATTTGATGACGATGTATTTAATTCGTCATATTGTAAATATATTGCCAAAACAAAACGTAGATGTACTATTTATTTGGTATTAACCAGCGAATATATAGATCTAATGGCAGCATGCATCTCATTTCAGTAGGATTTCAACTTAAATAATCTGTATGATATTGAGAGTCCATTGAGTCTTTAGCGACTCATTTACACAGGGCGAGTTGCTTGACACAAGTGTCATTGTATCCCTGTTTTTTTTTCAGACATTTAAACAAAGATAGCATGGTACTTGCTTCAAATACATGCCCATTGTATATAAGCCTTAACGTGTACGACTATATCAAACAGTTGGTGCAACTTCTCGACAAGATGTTGCCGCATAGGCATCGATAGAACTCGACGTTAGTAAACGTTAGTTAAATGGCTGTCAGCCTGAGAGCGGAGGTGGCAATTATTCTTGCTGTCGCTCCGCTAGTCGATTAGCCGTTATTTTTCCTTCTTACCGGTATTCGACAACGCTAATACCCGATTGCGAATATAAATAATTTTCGATTTGCAAGCTAGGTTCTCGGTATACAATCGCAAGGGACTGGTGGGTGCAGGTACGAGCCGAGCACGAGCCGGTCGCGGCTCACTGTTACAGTTTGGTGGTGGACAGTAGAAGGGGCGCGTCGCACGCTCGATGGAGCAAATGAGCGAAGAGGCCGGAGTGCTATGAATGTCGAACAACGTGTACCACTCTGCTACCATTGACCCAGATACACGGCGCGGCCCCGCGCCCGCGCACCGCCGCGCAGAAACTGCCACGCGAAGGCCCCTGCCTGACCCGGTCCCGCCTACCTGACCTACTAAACCTTCCTGTTTGTCAAATAGCGTCATGTTCATTGGAAACTTAGCCGCTTGCTAATGCATTATATTTTAGACCATGGCAATATGCATTACTTTAATATTGTTATTGTGTTACAGATTTATTGTAGGGTGTTATAATACTAAATTACAATACTATGACTATTATCGCATGAACGTTCATTATATTTTGTATTAGCGGCCTTGCAGAGTCCAACTATGGCATACCTATTCATTCTTTCAATGTATTTTAAGAACAAATTGACTACCTATTTAAAGTTCATTGAAATCCATGGCGTTTGCGGTCACATCGTCAATAAACAGACATAAACAGTGAATGCAGATTGTTCGATAATCACTTTCGTTGGTATGACGGTAACGCTGACCCAGATGTAGTGTATAAAATCAATGTGTCGTGAGTGCGACTATGCGCTCTCGACCCGACCGTGCCACACTGTCACTTTACTGAACATCGACATAATTCCGCCCGCTTGGCAGAAAGGTCGCAACACCATTACGGAAATGGGCCTTCATAATATATTAAGTATTCCATAGGTGGCAGCATGCGTATAGATCTTGCGCGTTCACAATAACGTGGCATTTCCAACTTCTTAAGACTTGTTTCGCAAAACGATTAATACAGTTCAATAATATAAACTATACAGATTGCAGGGCAGCTGCACAAAATATTTTCGTAAGTGTACTTTTTTATGAAGAATAGTTGTTGTAAAGTGTAAGAATTATTGGTTACATCATGAAAATACTTGCAGCTATTGAAAAGAAATAATTTTTTGTCAAGTTAGCATAGTGGATGGACCTTAAGGAAGCAATATGCTCACCCTACAATGGGGCTATTAATCACTGCCTTGGCTAATACTATGCATAGAAGTGGCAACAATCAGATGTTACTGAACATGTAATGGCGATGGTTTTGTGGTTAATCCACACCATTACAGCTTAAATGGTTAACATAGGCAGCCCAATAGCCTATATTTGCCATATATTTGACTACTCTCATTCTAATTAGTACTGTAATAGGACAAGTTGTTTTGAGACATATCAGAGTAAGACTGATGTGATTGGTTTTAATAGATTTTACAAAATAATCATCTCATATCATACAAAATTTATAATTCTGTATTTGTAGGGTCACAGTAATCTATACTGAGTAAACTAGAGTTCGGTTTATATAGCCAGTCAACAATTATTGTAGTAGTGTGTATAATAAAACTCAAAATAATCCATAAACAGTAGTAACCTGTCAAATCTTGGCATGCCAGACATAATTAAAAACCTATTGTGTCTGGCCTCTGGTGTGCCACCTGGACTGAATGGAAATCAGGGTAATGGAATGGACCTGTAATCCCCAAGTCCAATGGTGTAAAATCCACATTGACCCAAACCAGTCCTGGGGTTTGTCTCATAATAAAAAGTAATTTTAAAGGAATGCAGTGATGTTAATTTAGTTTAATTAAATACTTTATTAAGTTAAAACCAATAATAAAAATGTATGTCTGGAGCTTTAGTCAAGTCAAATCAAAGCAGTAATAGGTACATAGATTTTATTAATTTCCATCAGATCTATGAAGATCTAAGAGGATATCAATATGATCTTGTAGTGCTGATATCTGTCCAGTTTGAAACTTTCTGAATATTATAGTGAATATTTAATAATTTTCCTTAAAGACATATAGACATATTCATAAAACCTTTATACTGGCTGCTTAACTTATAATTATGCTTATAATGGCTTGTCTACTTTTTGTAATAAACATATTTTCAAGTAATCTGATAAAATTAATCAATATAATGTGTATTTATTTTTAAAATATTAAATTAATAATGTGAATAGTAGAATACAAATAACAGTGTTTATCAAAACAACCTTTTGGGAATAAAAAAGTAATAGTTCAACCTGAAGTTCTATATCAGTATGTAAATTGTGCTGAACATATAAACAAATACACAACAAACAACTAAAAATAATATGAAGGTCAGTGTCAAGAAAGTATGTATACTTATGACATCACATCACTTACTTGTGAAAACTATTTATTAAAAATATTGTGATACCATTTATAAATATTATCAAGAAGTGTCTATCACTCTGACCAAGTTCTAAGCAAGTTTACTTAAAGTTATAAAGATAAATAAATGTCACTGAATTTAAATATTTTATTAGTAGGGGAAACAATGGCATCACAATCAATCTGTAGTAGTCATGCCATAAATGACAAAGCGTTCATGAAAACACAATACCTATAGATGAAAAGATTTAAATTTTCGCACGGTTTTAAATCATTGGGCATTTGAATTTATAGCCTTGAAATCGGTGCACGTTAACGGGACACGAACTTGTAAAATGGCAAAACGGAGGCGCGTGAAGCAGGCACCTAGAGGTAAAACGGAGACGCGACCAATCGCGGACGGCCGTGGCCCGCTAACGCAGACCCCCGACACTAATATCCCAACAGCTAGGTTAGAATGCACTTAACGTTACCTCGTCATATCATTAACTTAAGCATTAATGTAATTCGTAACCGCATGCAAAGTTCTACCACAAAATACCAAATATTTTTCATACTAAAACTATACATAATAATGTGGAACTTGAATAAAATGGCTCACAAAGGTGACGCATCGACACGATCCGATCGAATGATCTTAGCTGATCTCGAGTAATATCCTGCTTAAAATGAGAGATTTTTGCACTCACACAACATTGTTTATACAATATATACACTAAATACACCATAATAAATAAAATTCACAAACTTACGAGGCGATGAAAGTCAATTTCGAAGAAAGCACACGTACTGCAACACGACAAGCTTGTTCTTTCGCACACATGCAACTGAATAACTCACACATATAAAATGACAGATCTTCATACGTCCAGTTTACTTCTTTCATCAAATGAGAAACTTAAAACTTAAACATAGATACCATAACACTAAAGTTATTTAAAAATTATAGACATTTGTTAAATTTTATAAAAATAAGTCTGTTTACTATATTATATCCCAATAATTAATGCCATATGCAACAAGATTTAAATGGTAATAAAATTGTTATCGGCGGAAAACAGGCTGCCAAATTAACGATAAATAAAATAGTTGCGTTCGGAAATTGGTGGTGCAAGGGTAAGTCGAGGGCAAAAGATCCCGTGGGCGCTCTCCAACAAGGTGGACGGACCTCATCAAATCTATGACACACCGAACATCAATGTCAACTCCAAGGCCGCCAAACATAGAAATACATGGCGTCGTATCACAAGAGATGTGGTGGCGCAAGATTCGACCGAGACATGACCACGACCACTCTATCAAGAGTGTGCGACTAAGAAGAAGATTTCTGATGATTTTCATAACATAGCTTATCAAAAATAATTCCTAAATGTCGATGACAGATATTCGGATGTATATTTTTATGTCTTTTATGTATATTTTTTATATTTTTCTTTTGTGACACGGCCAGGTGATAGTAACGGACCTGATGGAAAGACCAATTACAGTCCAGAGGCAGTGACGACGAGGAGAAGATAGATGTCTTCTAGCCGTCGTCAGTGTCAAGCCGGTCTGACCAGATGCTTCTTCACACTAATAAGTAAGTAAGTCAGTAATTTTATTTTTCAAAATATAGGTACACAAAATACAGACAAATATTATAACACAGCAAAAAGCAAAAAAAAAAAGTACATACATACATAATGAAAAACGAGGTTACCACTCAGGTTTATTGTTGGTTTGCGGTTAATACCTCAAACCAACCCTGATGTTATGTGGTACCCCAAGTGACGCCCGGACGTACATCAGCTACTCTTTAACAACTTCCACATTCAAAAAATAAAAGAAATAAAAAATACATACGTAAGATATATATATATATATATATATATATATATATATATATATATAAATTATAATTGATGAGTATGTAATTGATATATATATCAAATATAAATTAAATAAATTGGTGCAATAGTATAATGTATATAAATTTAATATTCAATAATAATAATAACCTACTAACGGTTGCCATTAACGGTTTAGCGATCCGTATTATTACCGTCTCACTTGCACTTACGGCATACGACATAACTAATGGTATCTCACTCGCCCGGCAACGCGACTGCGCAGCGGTGGGCGAGGAGCTCGCATGATTCATTTGGGCGTCGCGCCGGCGTTGCATCAACACGGTGGTCGCGTGACCAAAACATTGTAAGTATAATAACTAAATATATTTATAAATATAATAAAATGTATTTGTAATGTTTATCCTGGTCGCATTTCTGTTGCTTTAAAAGATATGTTTTTAAATGTATTTTAAAGGTACCCTTTGTTTTCAGGGATCTTATCGGCGGAGGCAGATCATTCCATATATGAGTAGCAGCATATTTGTAACATCCCCTGAAGGCTGTCGTTTTGTATCGAGGTATTGACAGCGGTTTGGCGGTGGAGCGAGTGGAATAGTTGTAGTGATCTTCCCTCCAACTTACTTTATTATAAAGGTATTTAGGCTCACCCGTACTCATCACTCCAAATAATAATGTTGCCAAATGAAGTTTACGCCGCGCTAGCATTTTAAGTATGTCATTATTATTTAAATGAGGCGTTATATGATTTCTCCGAGGTATATCAAAGCAGTACCGGGCACACGCATTCTGCACACGCTGTATTAGATGTTGTGTCCTGGTTAAGAGGCAGGGACCATACACAGCGTCACAGTAATTCATTTTGGATAACACTAAGCTGTCTACAAGTCTTTTCCTTAAAGTGACTTTGAGATAATTTCGAACTCTGTAAAGAATTTTGAGCCTGTAGAAACAATTTGTTGCAACTCCACTGACGTGATCCTCAAAACGCAGCTCTGGGTCGATCATAAGACCAAGGTCTCGTGCTGTTTGCACTTGTCCTACACTACCATCCAGTATTTCGATGTACACTACGCTTGAAGGACACAATGTCATAGAAGGGAGGGAACACATGTGCCGGAAGAGTCCAAAGTTGCATGGTACGGCATAAGAAGGAATTGCTGAACCTTTTGGTGTGAGACGGCATTCTCAAAAGGAAGGGGGAAGGTGGGATGAGGTCAAATAACTCTTCGGAGCATTCGCTATGAAAGAGGCGATAGAATACGCTAAGGGTCGCAATGTCTCTACGAAGTTGTAGCGGTTCGGTGTCCTTCGTAATCTCCTGGCTGTCGATTATACGTACGGCATGACGCTGCAGTTTATCTAAGGCATCGAGTAGGTACTTAGCGAAACCATTCCAAAGGTGCGAACAGTACTCCATGCTGCTACGGACTTGGGCCTTGTATAGCAAATACCGCTGTTCAGGAGTAAAGAAACGCCGAACATCCCGAGTTTGCGTGCAGTTGTGGTTATTACACTCTCGATGTAATCCTAGAGTTAAGGTTGTGGCGGATATCTATGCCTAAGATGTTACGACTATCCTGCCGTGGCAGCGTGGTGCCCCGAAGAGTGGGAAGTGGAGAGAATAGGGTTCTTTTCTTGAGTTAAGCTGTATCATCGAGTTGTAATAGATAGATTCAATTTATAAAGTATAACTTTCGGTGAAACTGAACGTTAGCATACTATATTTGTGTACTTGTTGACCTCACTCCCACCTCCCACCAATGAAAATAGCAATAATATTTTCGAGAAATTTATTTTAGTTCGTTATATCCACGCTTTTCCCTGTTTAACGCAGGTGTAGTTACTTAAGCAAGTCGGAGGCTCTGATCTTAATGGCCTCCCACGCAGTTTATCCCGCGGTGTTCCGTCCAGGCCCACATGAGGTACGTGGGCCTGGTCTTTGACGGAAGGTGGCACTTCGACGAGCATTTCAGACAGCTCGCTCTGAAGCTTCTCGGCACTGCGTCTGCCCTTGGGCGACTATTGCCAAATTTGGGCGGGCCCAGTGTCGGTTGCCGGCGACTCTACACAGGGGCTATCGAGTCAATGGCGCTTTACGGCGCACCGGTGTGGGCGGATTCCCTGAACGCACAGCGCAGGACTCTCTTGCGGAGACCGCAGAGACTCATAGCGGTCAGGGTCATACGTGGCTATCGCATGGTGTCGACCGGCGCAGCTTGCGCGTTGGGCGATACACACACGTGCGATTCAGAGGCTGAAGTGCTCGCCGAAATTTTCACAGTACGTAAGGAACTGCCATGGTTGACAGCGAGAGGAACTGGGTAGCGGTCGCATCCTTCTGCGAGGACGTCATTTTCGGTGACGGAGCGGATCCGTGAGGAAAGTATCCTTGCGGATCCAAGCCACCGCCGGCGAACCAGGTGGCACAGGCATGCGTATGCGCGCCTTAGCATTAGGTACTGCTAGTTAGGTCACTGATGTAGTTTCTGTTCAAGTGACTAAACTAATAAGGCATGACTTAATTGGACCTCAGTATGTATGCAAAGATTATTTTGTTCTTTATTATCACAAAATAACGTGCAGTAATAGGGCTTACTTTTACTTTATGTTTGGGTAAAACTCTGCATTTTATTGTGCATCCAGAGCCCTTGCGTTTCACTCGAACATATCTAATGCTGCATCCCGGTAAGTTCCTAAGCCCAGTCGCCTCTAGAAAATATCGGTACATTTGATATCGTTTCTGTCAACCACATACGTTTATTGCCGGGCAATAAACGTAAACATGCAAACATAGAGATATAACAATCAGTTAACTACTGTTTATGAAATGTTTATTATTTATATTTATTGTTATAAGTAAGCTAATGGACTGTAGAATACGCGGGCACAAACTCGCATCTAATGGCACATAACCAGTTAATAAAAAATCCGCACCACTAAGAAAAGTGAATCCGTACCCACATAGTCAGGCCTGCTCAACATCAAACTGTTACCTACTCTTAACGTGTACAGTTGGGCCCTTAATCTGTCGGTAGGACCCGGACTGTACATGTAAATATTTTACCTAACTTACTACCTATGATTCGCTATAGCTATCCTATATAACCTATGTGCCTATATCCTAGATAACCCTAAGCCTTATACCTAAATAACCTAGTTGCCTAGCAATAAGATGCCTACTAGTGTGGCACTACGGTGGTATACGGTGATACAGACCTACGCTTCGTATGCACCTACAAACCCGAGCCCTAAGATGCGTATTAGCGTGGCATTACGGTGGTATTCGGTGATACAGACCTACGCTTCGTACGCACCTACAAATCCTAGACCTTATGTCCCTACAATCCCTAAAACCCTAGCCCTACTAAAGTTCTTATAGATACATATATAGATAGGTGCGGGAGGCCTAAGGCGACAGACGGAATGTGGGAAGGGGTTGGGTTCTTTGGAATGGTTTTTCTCACTGCCGGTCAAGCAGGCTCACAAGACCGATCGTACTGACGGCTAAAGGTGTCTTGGCCGTAGTGAGAATTAGTGGAAAGGTAATGAGTCAAAGTCGGATTCTACTTGTGACTGTTTATTATTACAAATTAATTATCTTATATACTAATCTTAACTATACACATATCTGCAGTTAATATGTATGTGTGCCGTCGGTGTAATATGTCACCTCAGCACAACGTTTTCATCTAAAATCAGTTGATTAGCCAATACGTGATATTTTTTGTATAATTTCTTAATCACTTGCTGGCCGTGATGTAAATAGGTTTATGAATGTGCTGAGATGTCATGTTCTTGTCTGAACATAACGTGTGGCTAATGAAGTAATTAAAAAGGATCGCAGAAACGTAGAAAAATAAGTAAGTACTTATTTATAAAGTTTAACTCCTTTTATTGCAGCAATAACATACATCACTGTATATATAAATTCTAGCCAAATTATCACTCAGCGAAACCTTCTTCCATTATAGTGCAATAACTACAATCTACACTACCAATTGCATTATTTGTGTTTTCAAAGCCCGCACTAGAAACAATTCCTGTTATGCGGAACTTAAGAAACATTCGAACAACGGACACAAAGAATACCTAAACACTGAACAACTATTTGTGTATCACACAATTTTTAGTCCCTCCTGTGGGGTTCGAACCCACAACACTCATAGGAGTAATAGTGTCGAGGTGACCACTAGGCCGTCTCTGTAGATGACAGCCAGTAGACAAAAAACATGCCGTTTTACTAAAAATTACTACACATTAACTAATACAAACAGCACGAGAGCGGTAGTTCGACTTGCAAACTATTTAATGATTTTTGGAATTAAGATCTTGGTTCAAGTAACGTCACTGGCGAGTTAAAAACTAATGTCGTTCCCTAATAATTTATTTATATTTCAGTAATTCGATGATAAATTTTAATTTTTATACTGAATTATTAACAATGTCATGAAACTTCTCCAATTCATAGCTATTTATAATTTCGGATAAAATTGCCGCCAAGGGCCAAATTGTTTGTTTTTATTACCAGTGGCAATTATTGTGTTTTAGTGTTTCTCTGTCTACGGTTTTAGTAAGTATTTTGACACTACTGACCAAGGTTGCCAACTATACGAGGTTCCTCGTACAAATACGAGATTTACAGTATCCCGTACGATGTACGAGGATACTGTCAGCCTCGTACAGTTACGAGATTTTGATATAGTGAAAATAATAACATGATTTCACATTTTGTAGCATAAATGGGAGGCAATAATACGCAGCCAATAATACGATGCCAACCAAAGACAAATAAAGAGTTTGCAAACTTAAAAAACTTGCAATTCATTATTTAATCGTTCTAAATTCAATCGTTTGATATGCCTATTTTTGAGTTTTATCTCACTTTAGATGTATTAACGAATGTACGAGGTTTGAGATCCAAAATAGGTACGAGGTTTTTGCCTTTTTGCCTACTTCTGTACGAGGAATAAAGTTCTACGGTTGGCGACCCTGTTACTGACTCAGTAGTGTCAAAGTCAAAACTGACTACTGATTGTCATGACAAACTGACGTAAACAAAAAATTACCGATAACATCAAGCGATTAACAATTATTTAATCATTTTTATCATAGCCTTGTGCTTTCTGAATACGCTAAGTTTAATTACACATGCGCTAGTTGTTAAAACATATGTGTGTATTCATTTATATATTAATTAGCTCAAGAATTGGTTATAGGCATAGGCTAGGTTAGGCATTTGATTTTGCATGTTAGGTATATATATAAAATGACGTTATAGTTCTGATTGTTATGTTTATTGTTGATTTAAAACGCAATATTTCATCAAAAAACAGGTAAAGAAACTTATTTTAATAATTCAGTCTATCCAGCGGCACTAATAACATTCATATTTTGTACTTCAATATGTGGAGGAAGAAGGTTATTTTGAACATGATTAAGATCAGTATCGGCGTAAGTTGCTAAGGCAACTTACGCCGCGCTCTAACATATTTTGCAATCTTAATTATATTTATATATAAACATATTGATTAGAATCCTCTATTCTAACCTAACCAGTGTAGAGCTTAGAAAAAAATATTTGCATCAATCTGGACCTTAACTTTGGTAAACAATAGATTATGTAAAGGTTATTGTTTAGTCACTGATTAGTATTATAGCTCATCAGCTATCAATGTGTGTTTATCTTTTATTCTAGATTACACATCTGTAATCTAAAATAAAAGATAAACACACATTGATAAGTTTTAGAATAATAGCCATGAAAATTTCGCTAGGTAATAAATTGGACTTATCATACTGGAAACATGTCTCTGAAGATTAAGTGAACTAATGATTTAATACTGATTTGAACTGCAGCCGCCTGCCAGGGGTGAGACACTATTGTTTATCAATGATGTCTGGCATTTCAGCAATCGAGAGATAAACCATACCCTCTATCCTAATATTGTAGAGCAGAAGTGCTTATATGTGTCATGTGTAGCAGTGTTAATTAGAAAATGTATTTGTATTATACAAGGTTATGCTTAGTAAAGTGAAAACATTGCTGAAATCACAAAAAAAATCAGCTGTTCCATACATTTTGCCAAGTTCAAACTCCAATTTTGTATGGACAAGCTGAATTTTGTTTCGTGATTTCGTCAATGTCCCAAAACAAAAGTTGTTTATAATAACAAGTACAATCACCCCCTGAGAGGTTTTCACTTTACTAAGAATAACCTTGTATAGCTTGGATTGTTAAGGCATATAGTCAGCTATTTAATGATTACAAAGAACCAAAGGATGATGGATGGATGGATGCGGATGCAATAAAAATAAACCACTTTCAATACAGCTGCTTTATCTGTGCGTATTTAATGTTTATAATAAGATTGTATTGTTAGCTTGACTCTCATTAAACTAAATAATATAATGTCTGCTGTGCAATTGATTTTAGATTTTATCTTAATTTAATTTCAACCTGTTAATTATTCAAATGCCAGACATAATTGAAAATCTGTTGTTGAGGTTAACATGTTTCTTTAAAGTGCATATAGTTTAGATTTTATCTATACCTCTTTCTGCTCCAATTAAGTTTAATGCTTGTGTTAGGGGCGGCTTCACAAACATAGTACAGTGGATGGAGATTGAATCCATATCCACACACTCATTCACATTTTTAGTTGCTTTTCAGCAGGCATGAGCATGTGGAAAATGTATATAAAATATATAAAAAACTACTGAAGGACTGATACAACTTGTAAAATTTATTCTTCTTAGATATACATATATCTATTTTGATAAAAATTACTGTTTGTTAATGGATTGACTTCAGATTTATAGTATTAAGTTCCATTCTTATGTTTGCATGGATTCTCTGAAGTAGATCAAACTATATAATTTAAAAAAATCATTTTAATGTGGGGCAAACAGGTCACAATTGTCCACCAATGGATGTTGCAAGCAGTTCAGAAGGCTTTTCTTATATGTTGTAGATATATGCCACATACTTTTAGCTGGTTGTGGCCGCTCATTAAGCAATGCAAGCTTAAGACGACACATACCACATTACAATGGTATATAAACATTCTTTTGCAGGAAGATATATATATAATAGTGACTGCCGACTACACATCGCGAACGCCGGTTTGTCGCGGGACTCTGCCACTTCTGTCGTTGCGTGTGACTTGAACTACGGTCTTCGCCCGTGGTCTGTATGCGCCAAGCCTCCCTGATATCAAGACAAATAGCATAATTAATATAGGTACTTCTTAGGGCGCCTTCAAAGCGCGGCTGCAACGCTGCCGCCACGCAGCCGGCACTAGTCTATCGATGAACTAATGCGCGGCAGCAGCGCGGGTGCAGCGCTCCCGTCGCGCGTTTTTATTTATACGGATTTACAAAGCAGCGTGGCCGCAGCACTGCAGCCGCGCTCTACATTGCGGCAAATTTGAAGGCGCCCTTAGTTTGAAATATGTGCATTGTATAGATTGATTCATTCATACTGCAACTTACCTACGCAGACACTTGCCTGTTAATTTACTACAGATTTTTAGAGTCTTGACTATACTTAAAGTCACATATGTTTGGCCAGCAGTGAAGAGCTTTGAGCCTAAGTAGTCAATGGTATGGTTGACAGTACTATTCCACTGTTTGTGTACTGTGCGAACCCAGCATTCTTTGTTTAGTTTTGCTATAACTACACAAAGAACACCTAGCCTCGGTAGAACTATATGTGGATCACACAATTTTTTGTCCTGTGAGGGGATCGAACCCACTATCCCACCCATGCAGTCAGTATGCAAATATTACAAAGCAAAATATTAGCAGAATTTTACAAGTTTATTAAATATAAACTTGTAAAATTATGCTAATAGTTACAACCCTACAACAAGTGATTTGAAGTTTTGTGTATTAATTGTAATTCTTAGCGTAATGTAACATAAAACCCTGACTAACTCCAAGTGAGGCGACAGACTGAAAAACACCAGTAGCATGCAGCAGTTCCAGTAACTGCCTCGTACTATTATTTGGCTCATAGCAGTGTCTGTAAAATACATATTGTAATGTTAAACTTGCAGGTAATCACGGCACAATAACACAATGAAGACAGCAGTAACCGTGCTGCAAGAAATGATGGTGAAGATGGGGCTCATGCCAGAGTACGAATGCATATCACAGGTATGCATTGAACTTGTAACGCGATAAAGGCCTTCGATATAAATATCGATATTTATTTCGATATTTTCGTCTCCTTGCAACCCTATCCCCAGTAAGTAATTGATAAAATACTTGTGTTAGGGCCATCTCGCTCTTTCCCTTAATTATACTTGATATGCATTATTTTTTATTTCTCATAGAGTTGAAGTTGCACGCCGCCCGCGGGTGCTTTTATCCTTGGTAACGGACATGTAGTTAAACCTGTGGGTGCCAGTTTAAGATGACAAGTGTGTTGTTTCCAGACAGGCCCGCAGCACCAGGCCCTGTTCGAGTACCGTTGCCTGGCGTGCGGCGAGGTGGCGATGGCGGCGGCGCGCTCCAAGAAGGAGGCCAAGCAGGAGGTGGCGCGGGTCATGTTGCAGCGCCTCTCCGCCAGGGGGCACCCCGTGCCCGCGCCCTACGGCGTGGCCGGCGCCGCCTGCAGCGGCCCAGGAAGTCTACATGATGATACGGTATTTTCTATATTTATACTAATACTAGCCTTTGCTCGCGGTTTCGCTCGCCTAAAAGTAGGTTAGGTTATGTTTGTAACAGTACCTTTTTAAATAAAATATAGCCTATGTTATTTGGTAATAATATAGCTTTATAATGGTGAAATAATGTTTTAAATCAGTTGAGTGGTTTTTGAGTTTAATGTTTACAAAAAACACACAAACAAGAAATCAAATCTTGCCTCTTTATAATATTAGTATAGGTAATGCAGCAACAGCTTAATGGGAGACTGCCAGGCAGAGATCTCAAGTTCTATTTCAAGGCACCTATGAACGTTGTCATCAGCTGACGCCGTGCTGCCCGGCGGACACGCGCAGCTACGTGGCGCTGCTGAAGGAGCTGTGTCAGCAGTTCCGCCTGGCGCCCGTGGACTACGAGCTGGTGGGCGACACGGGCCCGCCGCACCTGCGCCACTTCACCGTGCGCGCGCGCATCGGACAGCACGAACGTCTCGCCACCTCCACCACCAAGAAGGCGGCGCGCCAGCTCGCGGCGGAGAAGCTCTACACCTACCTGCGGGAGAACCTCGCACGGGTCACCAAGGACTTCGACGAGGTAATACTGCTGACAATCTATACTAATATTATAAAGTTTGTTTGTTTGGTTCAACGCGCTAATCTCAGGAACTACTAGTCCGAATTGAAAAAATCTTTACTTGAGCCCACCAATGCTCGTTTCGCACATTGCAAAGGCCGACTCGTGTAAATAGGGCTTCGTCGGTCCATAGGATATTGTTATCTAAATTAACTAAGAGCCACTGACAAAATTGCACGCGAGGGGCGTAATCTCGTTGACCTATGTATGTCTTGAATACGTTGAAAATGGTACGCGTGTTGCATATCGCGCTTTAAAATGTTCCACACAGTTTTGTGGTGGACATTGAATCGTCGAGCGGCTTCCCTCGTACTCGCCCGAGGCTCTGCTTCAAAGTAACTTAGGATAGCTTCCCCCAGCTGCACTGGACCTCTGTCCCCCCACGTCCTGGGGCGGGACGCGGTACTTGCAATGAGCCATAGCCAAGTAACCGCTGCGTAGCTTGCAGAATTGGGAAGGTAGTCGCCGGTTCGGATATCTTTCGAGCGAAATTGAGCGGAAATAACTCAGTAGTATTGATGCGCACCCGCGGTCAACTTAACCATATATTGTAGTCTTTGAACTAAATTCAATAATTTAGGAAATTTTCTAATGCATCGTCGATCGGGGCAGGGGTAGGTCTTGCCGTGCGCGTGCGTCCATTGGTCGGCTGGCGGCGGCGCCCAGTCAACAAGGGTGGGAATATTATTATTTATTTTGCACACTGCGCCGCCGCCGCAAAAGTATAGTTCTTGCAACTCATGAAGGCGAGCGGGCTATGTATGTGTTTAAGTACAAACATCTAAACGTTTTTTGAACATCTTAGATAGCTAGTTATAAGTTGATTCTCTTGTTTGTATTATGTAGTGTGGCTGTTTGGTCTTCCTTTCCTTAGATAAAATATGAACTAGCACTGAAATGCACCGGAATGTGGCCATTCTTGTACATCCCAACTCGACCATTCTAGTGCTACTTCAACCAATCCAATACTAGATTAAATGTTGAACAATAAATATGTGTGGTTGTATTTTGTGAAAACGCGTTGTTATACTTCCATAAAGCCTAACAACGACAAGGTTAACTGAAAATCTCTCCAGCTTCTTAATTTATACAGATAACCGAGAAATTTTATAGAAGCAAAAGCATGCGCCAAGGCGCCGCCCTGCAAGAAATTTGTGAGGGTATGCAAACACATAGAAGATTTCACAGTAGATGAAAATATAATAAAAAGAACTATACAAAATAAAAAGTCATCTACGTTTGGTACTAGTTTTACCAGGCGCAGATAATATGGATGCCGAGTTCAATTAATTTATAAGAAATGCAATAAAATTGTGAAAAGAAATGTACAGGTATGTATTTTTATGAATATTTATTTATTTAGGATGATAGATGATAAATGTACAGTTACCTACTTTTTTATTAATCATATTAATTTTTCGGCCTCGATGGCGTAGTGGTTAGTATAACCGACTGCCACGCCTGAGGTCGCGGGTTCGATTCCCGCACAAGTCAAACATTTGTGTGTATGAACATGAATGTTTGTCTTGGTCTGGGTGTTTCTATGTATAATACCTATGTATGTATTTACAAAAAAATTTATATATATGTCTGTTTATTCATTGTCTAGTACCCATAGTACAAGCTCTGCTTAGTTTGGGCTAGATGGTGTTGTGTGTATGTGGTAGAATATTATTATTATTTATATTATTATTTGCCACGCTACTTTCCGTTCGTTCACAAAATGATTTGTATACTGAATTTTTTTTTTGTCTCTTGCACTTAATAATCATTTGTCTATGTGATAATATTAAATTTGTCAAGTCGTAGAATACCAGACATAAATAAAAATCTATTGTGTCTGACCACTAGTGTGCCGCTGCGACACAAAGGTTAAAGCGCTTATGTCAGTTCTCCACAAACCTGTGGGTTATATTATTGCGGACAACAGAGCAAGTAGTCAGATAAGCACTTGACTGTTTTCGTAACCAGTAGCGTAGAGAACTATCTATGTTTGTCCAAAAAGCCTTTTCACAAATTCGAAATCAGCTTACTAATATTCCAAAAGCATTTTCGACATTGCCTCTAGCGCGTGCTAATCATTAATTACTTCTTCTCCGAAACTTAATTTGGTCCCTGGATATGGTAATCGAAAGGACTGCCTTTCAATTACCATAACCAGGGACCAAATTAGCTACAATAACTCCTCCTAGTATAAAATCGCCATTTTCTAATTGATTATAGATAGAGAAGTGAGAATGCCACCATCAGACGCTTCTGTTTGCTGCAACGTTGATATGCGTACAACAATAATCATGATCAACAAGTGCCAATAAAACAATGCCATTATCTTTAATATAATAAGAACTCCCACGTATTCCCCGATCCCCGATTTTAATGTTTTTCATCAAGCGCTCCTTAGTAAAGGGTAAAGATCCACTTGTTCCGAAATCTGTTCTCAATGTGTCCTCATTCGTATGGCGCACTTGTTATTCTCACTAATATTATAAATGCGAACGTAAGTTTGTTCGTTTACTACGTTTTCACGCCTTAATCATCATCATGAATTGTTGCACACGTTGTCAGGGTCAAGGAGAAGGACATGGTGTAACTATTATCCACAAAAGTACTGTTACTAATCCTTCTCCTTACTAATATTAAAAATTTGAAAGTAACTCTGTCTGTCTATCTGTCTGTCTGTCTATCTATCTGTCTGTCTGCCTGTTACCTTTTCACGGCTGAACCACTCAACCGATTTAGATGAAATTTGGTACAGATATAGTTTAAAACCTGGGGAAGGACATAGGCTATTTTTTATTGATGTAGGTACCACGCGGGCGGAGCCGCGCGCAAAAGCTAGTCTAACATAAACCTAACCTACCTTTACGCGAGCGAAACCGCGGGTATATCTAGTAAAATAATTATTTTATTTTCAGGTAAATACAGAATCACAATCTGGAGACCGGGCTGATGACGATCCTTCTGCGTTTATACTAGAATGTCCTATAACAGAAACTTTTGCCGCCAAACCCCGAAATAAATCCAGTTTAATACAGTTACCTTCAATCGACAACAAAATGAAAGAGAGCAATAATGACGTCACTAAATCAGAAAGAGAGGAAGATGAATTTGACATCTTTGGAAAATTCATTGCGACGCAATTAAGAAACCTTTCCACAGAACAGGCTATCCTGGGTCAGGCAGAAATTCAGAAAGTAGTATCTAAATGTAAACTGAACGATTTGAAACATAAAGATAGTTATGGAATCTTCTCACATAGAATAAACACAAGTTCTAATACATTGAGTGCAGCATCCACTACAGACACCCAAGCCACTGATGATTCGCTTAATTTATTGTATGGAAGCTCAGGAAAAATTAATATAATAAAGAATCCTTTTAATTTTTGAAATAATCAATAAAAAATTATGAATGCTAATTAATTACAGAGCGGGAGATGTCTCTAAAAAGAAATGTTATGTTTATGAAATCATGATTAAATAATTTGTATAAATAAATAATAAATACAATTTGTTACATACCTTAATGTCCTTTTTATTTCTTGACAAGCTTTGGGTGTAATTGGCGATACCTACAGATGATTTTGGTAACACGACTGTGGCTTCTGTGACTATTTCCAGTACATAAAAAGGATTGACTGCTAGTTTTATTTTTGCAGGTATATATAGCAACTATAAATAACGTCACATAAATAACGATAACGTGGAATATTCGTTGAATTTAATGAATGATTCTCATTGCCAATCTGTGCCTATTGAGAGAGATCTGCCGACTCCAGCTACCGCAAAATCATTGATGGGACTTCGTTCTTATTTCTTTCGCTTATCCAATTTTGCACCCAAATGCTTTTTGAAGTGAAACTTCTTTATAGACGTATGGGAGAAATTTTGTAGCAGAGTAAAAAAAAAAAAAACGTCACGTTTTTCGGTTACGCGCCATGTTGCTTTTTTATCAAAGTTTAGTATAGTGACGTAAAGAATATAATGTAATATATTTATAATAATAACAACAATATAGTAGTTTTGAAGTTTGGTTTGAAATAAGAATAACAATATATTAATTTGAAAGTGATAAAATAAAAAGACTTATTCAAATTTAAGTGAATTTACAAGAAAAGTGAGAGTGATTATATATTTCGTTTTATAAATTCAACACGTATGAGCATGATTTTAATATTTATTTGAGGTTAACCTCACTTTTTGATTGTAAGTATCAGTGAATGTATATAAATCTGTTAAAATTAGCCAGTATTAATAAATATGACTAAATCTAGTGAACATTATTAATTCTAAAATTATATAGATATTATAATAAGAACAATGATAAAATAAATTACTCATTAATTGTATGCATGTCTATAATAATAAAATAGCTTTAATTTAATACGGAAAAAATTGTTTTTCTTAAGGCTTAAGCCTTATCTACCCCATTTTCGTGAAGTTGCAAATAGTAGAAAAATGATATGTCGTAAAGAAGTTTCACTTCTTACCTGTGTACTCTGGTACACACACACATTTTTTTTTTAGTAGATACTTGTACACACAGCGACACATCAACCCAGATTGTTTGGTCTTTGAACTATTAGAAGTTGAACGCTGCGAATCGTGCGAGTGAGTGCGTTATATTTTTGTTACGCTCTATCCTTACCATTACATCGACACCACTATGCACTGTCCCTTTCCGACAATCTAGACACGCGGTAGCGTGTCAAGCCAAGTTCCAGCTAAGAGAACTGGCGAGCAGCACCGTGTGTTACACGAACCATTTGGAGCCACTTTTGACCATCATAACTCAAAAACTATTTCACATAAACATGTCAAATTTGGCTCATATATTGAGACTTTCGATACATATGTGCTCCAAATTTCATAAACACACCTCAAATGGTTATTTAGATATTAACGTCCAAAAATCGTCATTTTTACCACTGACTGACCTATAGATCAAAACTCTAACCCAGTTCCAGATGACCTAGAAAGTTCAAATTTGGCATCCAGATAGGTAGTACAAAGGAATAAATCAGAAATTAGTAAATTTTTATCATTTTATCATAATTTTCAATTAATTGATTCTATTTTTTGACCCCCTCGGAACTCGAAAATCTATTTCACATAAACTATAAATAATAATTTAAATGTCAGCCCGCCTACCGTGGTAGTTTCAGTCCCGAGAATTTAAAAAAAAAGGATAGCCCGTAGAGAATTGATCTAATTTTTTAATTGCGGATGCCAAGAAATATGGTAGAAATGTAGCTGCAGGGGGTCCACCGGAACCAGTCAAATTTTGAAAGTGGTCTATGAGAAAAAAAGTCAGAGAACCTCATATCTAGGCCAACTCTGGTAGGATATACAAAGCTCATATCCCAGGAGGTTTTATTAAATATAGAAAAAAGACAGACATTATTGAATTTAAGGGATGACACGAAAATTTTGAATGTGCACCTGTGTCTTTAGGTACATGAAGTAATTGGATAATCCGGCTATAATAGAGATACTTAAGTATAAGAGTTGAGCAGCGATAGCGCAGTGGGGAGACCAACAGACTGCAATGCAGAGGGTCTCGGGTTCGAACCCACGTCGCGCACCTCTGACTTTCGGAAGTTATATAACTTTTCGAAATTATGTGCGTATTGATTGACAATATTATCGCCTGGTCCGTGCTTCGGAGAGCACGTTAAGCCGTTGGTCCCGGCTGCCATGAACATCTATGGCATATTGTTATCTAGTCATTATTGGAAGAGTGTCGACACAAAAGATCCCACTGGATCGAAGTGTTGCCGGTCTGCACTGACTGGCCCCCACTTAAGATAAGCATAAGAGTTACATATATGTATATCGCAGGAGGAGGCGCTGGCGCGTGCACACGACAAGGCTATGGAGCGCCACCCGGACCCCAACGAGGAGCACCCATGCCGCCCCGACCTCGGCCAGCGGGTCGCCGAATACCACCTCGGCCTCTTGGCCGGACTCGGTACGTTACATGATACAAGTAGTACAAACAATTCGGGTTTAAGTTCTTCATGGATTGCATTTTCCCTCTAATTTGGATTACAAATTAGTACCTAATTACTTATACTAGCGGTCGCCTAGTGGTTAAAATTCGACTAAAGTTCCTAATTGCTACTTTGTTTTCTTTTTTTATATATTACATGTAAATAAGGTATAGGTAACCATAGTTACAAAGAATTGTACGACGTCAGACGAACAATGCCTAAATACTACGAACGCGACTCGACTGCGTGTGTCAAATACATGGTAGTGTGCGTGTAGTGTTTTTTCATTAATTTAATGTATCTCTAATGCATATTTTATATAAATATTAGGATTCGCTCCTCCTTCTCCATATAAACTTTAACTGTGCCAAATTTCATACGCCTCCGTCCGCGCAATTTTCGCAAAAAGGAGTACAAAGATTTTGCTTCACGTATTATATTCACGTATTCTTGTTAACCTCTCCAGTTAAGGTGTTACTAGTAAGCTTGTGTTTAGGTCACAAAGCGCCAAGTCGGTAGTACAGTATATAGTGATTATAATATTTTACCTAATATATTAATACTTTATTCAATCCTAACTTCCTAACTAATATTATTTGTTACCTTTTCACGCCTAAACCACTGAACCGATCATTCTGAAATTTTGCATATACGTTGTCAGGTGTACAGAAACGGAAATAGGCTACTTTTCATCCCGAAAAAAAATACTGTTCCCGAGGAAAACAACAATAACGTTCTTATGATAATAGATGGCGCCACGTGTCTTTCGAATCATGATTGAATTATATTATTGCAAACAGAGTACAACCCGAAATGATTGTCAAATTCTAAATTAACGTGAGCGAAGCCGCGGGCAAAAGCTAGTAATAAATATAACTGCCATCTGTTTGAGAATAGCTCTTTGAGCGCCCGACCATTCTATAGCAAGTCCATTGTCTTATTCATTGGGCTACCGCTGCTTTAGATCATTCAGAGTAGAGAGTTCATTTAATTTATTTTCGATGTATACGTCCACGCTACCAGCGCGTATGTATACTGACTAGAACGGCACTGAACAGTGCGCTGTTTACTCGGCTACGACGCGGAGTTACATATGTAGTTGTTTATTATCGCTTAGAGAATTGTTATCGCATACGCGAGAACGAAGCAAACCTATAGCGTGTAACGCTTCTCGTAGACGAGGAGGCGCACTCGCGCGTGAAGTCACTACTAGAGGAAGAGCGGCCGCGCGAGGCGGCCTCGCCCGAGCGCGTGCTGGGCCGCGCCTCGAGCGCGCTGCGCCTCGAGCCGAGCTTCTGCGAGCTGCCGTGCCCTTCCTTCCCGCCGCTGACGCTACTGGAGCTGGCGGGCTGCTCGCCCGAGCTGGCCTTCGAGGCCGAGTCCAGGCCCGCCGCGGCGCGCGAGGGCCTGGCCTACCTGCGCCTGGTGCTCGACAACTGGCCTGTCACCGACCGCAGAAAACGCGCCGTTGTCTCGCCCTCGAGGGATTGTAACTGAAACAACACTGTTTAGGGCCAGGACAAACAGAAAGGACGTAAGACGGGGACGCGTCGCAGACAGGCCGGCAACGCGTCGCAGACGAGACGCGCAGACAACTCAGAGAGACGACACTGCGTTTGTCACATGGTCACCCTCGATGGCGCAATGGTTAGTGTAACCGACTGCCACGCCTGAGATCGCGGGTTCGATTCCCGCGTTCAAGTTCAGAATGTCCAATTCCCAAAATGTCCAATCACCAAAATGTTCAATCTTTGAGAATGTGGTACATTTATTCCATAAGTCCTCGCAGCGCTTTTTTAAAATACTTATACAAACAATAAAAACAAAATTCTGAAAGAATCAAAATATGTTTTTTTTACATAAGTACATAAAAACCTCCGAAATATCTATTTTTGTTACTAACAGCAACAATCAACATCTTAATTTTTATAATTATAAATTGAAATAAACAAAAAACTTTTTATCAACCTATTTTGTAAATATGTCACACGCTTATCTACGTAATATCTCTTATTTATAATTAAAAATCATGTCAATATATATTATATTATATTTGTATAAGTATTTTAAAAAAGCGTTGTAAGGACTTATGGAATAAATATACCTACCCACATTCTCAAAGATTGAACCTTTTGGTGATTGGACATTTTGGGAATTGGACATTTCGGGAATTGGACATTCTGAACTTGAACGGATTCCCGCACAAGTCAAACATTCGTGTGCATGAACATGGATGTTTGTCTTGGTCTGGGTCTTTCTATGTAGGTATAATATGTATATATTTATAAAAAAAAGTATATTATGTATGTTTATCCATTGTCTAGGACCTATAGTACAAGCTCTGCAAAGTTTGGGCTAGATGGTGTTGTGTGTATATGATAGAATATTATATTATATTTAGCTTTGCATTTAAGCGTCTGCTTTTTAGACGACAACATATCTTCTTAAGAAGACGAGGATGTTCCGCATTTGGTTCAACTTGCTAACATTCAATGGGTTAGACATTACTAGGTAGGTACATTCGGTATGGCATGGTATGGTATGCCTGTCAGCGTCTCGTCCGCGCCCTGTCTTTTCTGTTTATTTTGTGTCGCGACGCTTCTATACATTTTGTATGAAAATTGATTGAAAGGGCGCCGCGTCTGCGACGCGTCTTCGTCTTACGTCATTTCTGTTTGCCCCGCCCCTTATAGTATCTACCTTATTAAAACTAAATCATTATTTTACTACTAAGAACTATGTTGTTTCATTGAATCCTACTAGAATTTAATTACCTAATATAATAAAATTGTAACCAGTCTATTGGAAGATTGGCAATACTTATAAAATTCGGTTTACTATTTGGTGGAATCTAAATTTACAAAACGTCTGTATGTATGTTTTTACCGACATGTCATGAAAATCTATAAATGGCTTTTAATGAATTTTTTGAGATTAGGCAGTACCTTGAAGTTCAAATTAAAATGTAAGTTACGCATCATCTTTGTTATGTTGAATCAGATATGAAGAGAACCGTAGTTCGCGTGGACAAAGTTGCAGGCAAATCTGTAAGCCACTGGCGCCACGAAGAGAATTTTACCTATACTTTGTTATACTACCAATAGAAGAAAAGCTTAATAGTATGATATTGATCATCATAGCTACAAAAACAAAGCTGCTGTACACTTAGGCTTGACGTATTAGCAGCCTTCGAAATACCTCGGCGCCCTTGGAGCGCTTCGGCAGTCTTTGGAATGCGCAGGCAAGGGGGACACAAGGCGACACCCGCGTCCCGCGTCGACATTAGCTTAACGTTGTCTATAATACGTGTTGCATCGTTACGATTACGACTGTTGCGACAAGTCTACGCGGGAGCACGGTGTCGCCACTATGCTTCGGCGTGTCTAAGGACGCCGCGGCTTGCCGAAGGAGAACATCAGTATGCGCTTGCACGTACAGACTTTCCTTTTAGTTCCCGCCGAATTGAAAAGTCCTAAACCATTTTGAGGAACATTACACTCGCTATCGGTTTTTACACACAACACTTGATAAAATGTTGTTGGACCATAAGTACCTAAGTAAGTATAGTAAATAGGTAACTACCTACCTACTTATTTATTTTTAGGACGGTAGAACCATGAAGATATTTAAGATAACATTAAGACTAGTCTATTGATAGTTATAATGATTCCAAAAATGTTTTAGTGAGTCATTAACTCATTATACCCATCTATACTAATATTATAAAGCTGAAGAGTTTGTTTGTTTGCTTGAACGCGCTAATCTCAGGAACTACTGGTCCGATTTGAAAAATTCTTTCGGTGTTAGATAGCCCATTTATCAAGGAAGACTATAGGCTATATATCATCACGCTAAGATCAATAAGAGCGGAGCACTAATGAAGAATGTTTAAAAATCGGAGAGTTTTTCCTTTTGAGAGCTTCCGCTGCGTGCGCTGCATAAACAGTTAAAGTTTCGCAAAAATCATGTATGACAGAATTGTTCCCCTTTAAAGTTCTAAAAAAAAGTGTGGGACAGCATATGTCTATCTTTTAAGGTTGGCTCACTATAACCTTTTTTATGCTAACCAAATTTGTTCTAAAATAATGCATTATTTGCGAAGGTGTTTTTATAAACATGATATTAATCCTTATCCAAATAAATACGTTATTCATCACAAGTATTTAATTTAAAACAAAATTACCCTTTACAACATTCGACTTCAATGAATATCTTAGGAGATATAGCAGTTTTAAAATAACATCGCAGCAAAATAATGATAACGAAGTCGCGGATTAAAGTTAGCGTTAGCCCAAAGTAACTATTCCACGCGGACGAAGTCGCGGGCAGAAGATAGGATTCAGTTCGTTCATTATGTTAATTTAATTATATTACCAGTACCCCCCCTCCCCCTCCCCCGCCAAACAGATCAGTCGCTCAATACACTTGCTACGACACATAAGTAAGTACGTCTTTTCATTTAGAAACACCTAAACACAAAAGTGAACCTTATTATAATCATCAGTAGGTAATGTCCATAGAGTCAGCATTAGAAAAACATATTTAACACATACATATAACCGTGTGCCTAACATCCTGTATATCAAAATACCTGCATTGAAATACATTTACCAAACAACATAACTAAGAAGAAATAATTAGAAAGATATAAGTAGATATTAAAAGTAACATTGAAATTAAAATTGAATCTGCATGTATAACAACCATTATTAGGATGCTGTTGCTACTGTCTCTTAAACGCCTTAACAATGAAGCCAGTTTTTTACGTCTTAAGGCGTGATAGCCATGCGTGTGAGCTTCGGCAAACATTAAAGACGCACTGCAATAAGGAGGCAGCCCCATCAGCATCCTAAATATGTTATTGTATTACACTCGTAGCACACTGGCCACCCGACGGGTTTGACTTACCCATAAGCTGCTTGAGTAAAAGGATTGGCATGATGCCTTAAACAGGGTGATTTTAACTTTAGCAGAGCATCGAGCAAACCTACCGACTATCATATTCCCTCGGACCGCCCGAGCCCTACGCTGACGCTCCAGATCGGCGTCATCAGGTAGTTCACCATTAACTATGTGTCCTAAGTACTTTTCACTGTACCTATAGTATAATTGGCGGAACGTAGGTAACCGTCCACGCACTGAGCTTTCCTTTGAAGAACAGGACTTTGGTTTTAAGTACGTTGTATGTGAGACCGTGCACCTCTGCGTAGGTACGACTCCCAAACGGCCAGTAACTTACGCACTGCACCTACCGGTGGTCCCAGCAGCACCATATATACATAGTCGGGTCATAAGTTCTGTCACACAATAAAAGCTTTAGAATTTAAAATGCTGGCCACAAAAAAAAATATTGTATTAGAATTTCGAATTTTTCATAAATATAAAAAGGTGTACTTTTTAGAATTTTACTCATTTTTAAATATGGAGTGGACACTTAAAAAAGACCGTGTTGTGGTTATTGCGTTGTATCGTTGCGGTTACGCGCCAATTCAGATTTTTGACATATTGAAAAATTTTAATGTAACTATAAGATTCGTTTATCGTACCATCAAACGATACAATGAAGACTCTAGTTTAGATGACAGGTCAAGAAGTGGTCGCCCTCGCTCTGTTACGACTCCAGCAGTGAGAAAAGCTGTGAAGGCGCGAATTCAAAGAAATCCCATATGTAAGCAAAAACCTTTGGCCCTTCAGATGGGTTTAAGCAGAACCACGGTGAAAAGGGTGTTAAATGAAGACTTAGGGCTTCGGGCATATCGAAGAAAAACAGGACATCGTTTAGACGCTCGTTTAATGGACCTGAGGTTGAAGAGATGTCGTGCTTTGTTGAAGCGGTACGCGGGAAACAAGCATCGGGAAATTCTTTTTCCGGATGAAAAAATTTTTAATGTGGGAGAGAGCTACAATAAATAAAATAATAAGGTGTACGCACACAGCAGTGAAGAAGCGAGCAACCGTATTCCGCGTGTCCAACGAGGCCATTTTCCATCCTCAGTCATGGTTTGGTTGGGAGTCTCTTATTGGGGCTTAACTGAGGTACATTTTTGTGAGAAAGGCGTAACGAATGCAGTTGTGTATCAAAATACAGTCATCACGAACCTTGTGGAACCTGTTTCTCATACCATGTTCAATAACAGGCACTGGGTATTCCAACAAGATTCTGCGCCAGCTCATAGAGCGAAAAGTACTCAAGACTGGCTGGCAGCGCGTGAAATTGACTTCATCCGCCACGAAGACTGGCCCAGTCCAGATTTGAGTCCGTTAGATTACAAGATATGGCAACACTTGGAGGAAAAGGCCTGCTCAACGCGTCATCCTGATTTGGAATCACTCAAGGCATCCTTGTTTAAGGCAGCCGCCGAAATTGACATGGACCTCGTTCGTGCTGCGATAGACGACTGGCCGCGCAGGTTGAAGGCCTGTATTCAAAATCGCGGGGGTCATTTTGAATAAACTTTATTAGCATAAGAATCTGTGTTTTATTAAGGTCATTTTGGTATATAAATGTTTACATCAATAATAGAAATGGCTCATTTATTTCATATTAATATGTGACAGAACTTATGACCTGACTATGGATATAACATCACGCTACGACCCACGGGAGCGGCGCAGTAATCATAAACGCGATCTAGTTAGATATTAGATGTGCCCGCGGTTTCACTCGCATAAAATCATAATGGAATTCTGTCTAAGCCTAAGTATCTGAAAATCGCATTTTAATAATTTGGCAAAATATTTGAATCTTTCGATAACTTTATGTAAAATATTCATGTCAAGTCATTTGATTGGCTCTTACTAATTCATTTAGTCAATCACAGTATGCGGTTATGCGGTTTAACTATCTATTAACTATTTGTTAAGCTGTTCAGTCTTTCAAAAATTGGAGGATAATTAGAAGGTATAACACCTGCTTGTAAAGTTGTATTTAGAGAGATTCCAGTCCAGATACAATTAAAAAAATGTTATTCTGTACCTTGAGGTTCAAGTGTTGGCCATAAGAAAATACACTTTTGACCGCCACAGCATGAAAGTAGCCCGTGCTCTCTACGCCAGGCGATAAATTCGACTTAAATACATACAAAAAATATACTATTCAAAACAAAATAAGAGCCACTAAGATTTTTTGCTGTAGGTACCATGAAAACAATAAAGACATTAAATTGTTTAACTTATGTACTAACTACAAAATAATGTTATTGGTTCTAATATAGGCTAACAATTGTTTAAAATAATGATCATGAATTGTTTTTTTTTAAGTTCATAATGAAATTGGCCATTTTGAATGAAAAACATGAACAAAAGAAATCACCGGAAAAAGACAAAATACTGTTCTTGTCACTTTTGTTTCTTCTTTTTAGTAACGAGTATGTCCTCCTCTCTTAGCAATACACTCCTGAAGCCTCGTATGCATACTCTGGATCAAATTCCTCACGTTTTCATCTGGAATCTCCTCCCAGGCACGTTATAAAGCGTCAATCAGCTGCTGTTGGTTGTAGACCCCTTGCTCATTCTCTCTAACCCTTCGTTTCAATTGGTCCCAGAATTGCTCGATTGGATTTAAATCCGAACTGTTAGCTGGCCATGGTAATACCTCAATATGAGACCCTTCTAGGACAGTTTGGGTCGATCGAGCTGTGTGTGCACGGGCATTGTCTTGCATCAGGATGAATCCAGGCCCCACTCGCTGTGCAAATGGGATCACTTAAGGCTTGATGACGTCCTCGATGTAACGTTCTGCAGTTACGGTACCCGCATTTAAAATGGTGAGCTCGGTTTTACCGTGTAAACTAATCCCACCGCAAACCATTACGTTAGGACCACCGAAACGGTCAACTTCGTGGATGCAGGACTCCGAAAACCACTCGCCGCGTTGTTTCAATATGCTAAGACGCCAATCATCATTAAAAAAATTTGCTTTGCACTCGTCTGTAAAAAGCAACTTGCCCCACTGATTAATCCCCCAGTTCAAATACTGACGGGAGAATCTTAAACGGTTTGCACGTTGAACCCTGGTCAGAGGAATTCGAACAACTCGTCGTCTTGACATTTGCTGGTCTTCGTGCAATCGATTACGTATAGTTTGATCACTGACACGGGTACCCGTTGTCAGCCGTAGGTGGTGTTGTAACTTACGGGCCGTTACTGTACGATCACGACGAGCACTTAGTTGGACGTACCGATCCTCGTGCGCCGTTGTTACACGAACTCTACCTGAACCGGGTCTCCTGGCAACACTGCCGGTCTCTTGGAAGCGATTCCATACATTTTGGACAGCTCTTCGAGAAAAACACAACTGCAAACCCAGGTAACGCTGAGAACGTCCTTCTTGAATCATAGTTATGGCTCTGGTTGCTGTAATTGTATCCATGTGTCTTCGTACTGGTAGCATGATTAACGCGAGATGATAAATGAATCAATTAAAATTACTTACTTATCGTGTCGATGGCAACACATTTTATATAATTTTCGACCAGTTTTCGGCAACGCGGATTGCATTTGGTTTAGCCTGGTACAGGTCATCCAGTGTGCACGATTCTGGGCTCATGGGGCACAACAACAGATGCCTCATTGTCTGTGGTGATACGCCGCAGTCAATTAAAATTGAAAAAGTAAAACTTTATTCCTAAAATAACCGAAACAAGTTAAGAAGACAATCGAAGAAAAACATAAGAATAACTTCCAATTATTTTTTTTCTTAAAATGATGGCCAATACTTTTCAAATTAGGAACACGAACACCAGCATAAAAGAGATCAAACACCAAAGATTTCGTAATATCAATATAATCTTTCAGTTTCAGTTTACTAAAGTGCACTTAAATGTAAATAAACTAGTGGCCCTTATTTTGTTTTGAGTAGTATATTTTGTTCTTAAAAACATGTTATTATTTGTAGGCTCATGCCGACGGTGGTGTGATGGGCAAGTTTTCATTTGTCGGGTATTCCTTGTAGGTATACTTACTAAATCTATGGGTATTCCCGACCTATCACTAAAAAGGATTAATAAGCAACAATGATAATAATTAAACTTTTTATAAGTTAGTTTGATCTAGCATCGACCTGTCTGTATACAAGACATTTTGGTTTAGTTGTTTCTTAACGACATCCAATTAATGAAACTATTGGATTGAGTATTTGCGGTCTGCATACAAAACGATGTCAAACTTGTGTGTCCGTCTATTTCTGCTGACATCATATTAAAAGCTGAACAGTCTTTGATGCAATTTTCTCAGTTTGGTAGATTGGGATTAAACTTATAATCTGACCCACGTTACATCTAATTACTGAACACAATAGAATAGCAGACAATGTCCATAATGGAACTTTTGCGAACAAACAATTGTTCACAAGAAGATAGTGAATGCCACATTCACTATCTTCTTGTGAACAATTGTTTATTGCTATGCATGAAGTCTCGGGTCTGATCACTCTGATCTTCCCCATAAGACATTCCCATTAGCAGCACAGACTCTGAAACTGTGCCCGATAATCGGCAATAACATCACTCCCTTTCACGTGGGTCCATTTGTGGTTGTTATACACCTCAGCCTATTGCTACAGGGACATAGGCGTGACACTATGTATTTCTGTAGGGAGTTAGTATATCCCGAAATATCTTTCTTTTACCACAATGAATAAGATAGAATGACCTTTGTTAAATCTATGAATATCTCCAATTAAATTCATAGTGTGCCACTATGAGGTGCAATTTGCAAATATTTGAAATAAAAGTGAAACTTGTAATGCAAAAGATATAATGAAAGTTTAAAGAGTTACAATTATTCACCAACTGAATAAACTATGAGACAAATATAATAAATGCCGGCTCACATGAGTTAAATTATACAAAATAACGTGTAATTTTAGGTTTATTTAGTCCGAATCTTCTATATCGGAGGAGTCCCGACGCCGACGAGTGCTGACCGCGATGCTTTGAAGCCACGTGTTGGTCTTCTGGGCGGCCGTGCGGCGCGGCGTGCGGCGCTCCGGCGTGGCGGGCGACGCGCGCGTGCTGACCGGCGTGAGCATCACCACCGGCTCGGGCTCCGCCTGCCCCCGCCCCCGCCCGCGCGCGCCTCGCGCTCGCGATGCCCGCGCGCCGCGTCCACGCCCTCCACGCGCTCTTCCACGTCCACCGGTTTCTATTTCCATTTTAACTGGTTCATCATCACTGGATAACTCGGTGATAATTTCTGTTGGAGCAGGTGCTGCCCGCATGGCAGCTAGTTGGGACTCGTCAGCCGCATCCACCTCATCACGGAGGACAATCAGTCGATCAGTGATCGCCTCAATCTCAGTATCAGTGTTGGATTCAAGCAATGTTTTGACACAGCGTCTTCTGTGTGCTTCAAGAGCATTTGTTAAGATTTCGCCATTTTGCTTAACTGTGAAATCCCGAACAGCCTCTGTCATAAAACGTACTGGAAGAGCAGTTAGGCGACGTTCTAATGGCAGAGCATCATAATAAGCTCTCAAGAGAGCTTCAACATCAGCAACATCTTCAATGACATCTGCCACATTCATCTCAATTTTTACACCGGGTTCACGACGTTCCCGCACTTTTCGTTCTTTCTTCATTAAAAGAATATCATTAGAGTTAGCGACTACATCACTAAAGTTTTGCCCAAATCTCATTCTATTAAAAGTTTGATCTTCTCGTTCATAGAATACACTAAGTCTGACAAGAGGAATGATTGGTTGTTTTGGGTCTCCACTTAATCTACTTTGAGCTTCAATTAATGCTTCATTTATCTTCTGTTTCAAGAACACCTGTACCTTTTCACTCTCATTTACACCTTCTTCCCCAAGGTTTTCTTCAGACAAAACAACAGTTTTGAAAATGAAAGGCCTGACAGTTTTTAATGCTATCGGAGTCAAAATAAAATTACTTTTATAAATTTGCAGCAATGCACAATGTTTAGGTCTGGATTCGCCAGCTGCTAATGATGTAGCTACTGTGCTGCCAGGCTGAATGACACGAAAATAATCTTTTTCTTGTTTTCCTTTAATTTCTAATAGTTCACAATCATGCTCATGACCCCACAACACTAAATCCATGAATTTAGGCAAGTCCTCCTCTTTGATGAAATTACCTACACCTCTGTCTTCAGCTCTGTTCTGATGTAAAACTAGCAAATTGAACCAGTCATGTTCCTCATCTCGCAACATTTCCACTTTTTTCTCTTGAAAAAGTCTTGATAGACGTTGATCCTTAAGATGACTTAGACCATATAATGCAAGCTTACTATCACCTTTTTGTAATAATACTGGTGAAATACGTACATGTGTATAATCTGTCCATTTGCCAAAATAGTTAACGAGGCCACCCATGGAAAGTATATCAAGGGAACTTATACCATCTTGCCCCACAGGATCATCGTGATTGCCATGAATCGACAATATAGGATATGATACATTCAAGTTGGGATCTTCATAATTCACACTTCGTGAAAAGTTAGTTATTTGATCGGACAAGAGCTCGATGCTTACCGGCTTATCGCCGAAACAGTATTTACGAACGATTTCCGTGCATTTGTACAAACAACTCGGCGATGGCTTCGCATCGTGAAACAAATCGCCTCCGAGGAGCACTAAGTCCACATCGTACTGGACGGCTTGGGATAGAACTTCCTCAAATGCAATGAAACTATCCTCGCCTCTGACAGCATCTTTTTCTAAGTAGCCCAAATGAATATCTGAAGCAATTAACACTCTTATTGTATCCTCTGTCGCCCAAGCAGTTGAATCACTTTCGGCCACCATGTTAAAATATCTGACGCTATTATTAAACTAACTTTACAGAGAGTTTGTTTCTCAAGAATTGGTCATTGGCTTTCAATACAATAAAGTATAAACCAAAGCAATAAACCGCCAAATGCCAAATGCCAATGTATATACTAGTCTATGGGCAATGTTTATCACTAGAGGATACTATAACGATTTAAGTAGAATGCGAATTATTCGATTTCGTCTCGATTTTTGAGGTGCTATAGTATTCACTCGCGTCAATATCTCATTTTGCATTTGCATCGGGACGTGGGTATTTAAATGTGTCTTAGATTACATACTCTGAGTTTAAAAGCTACATTAATATTTAGGTTATATATGTTTGTTTATTTATAGATCTAGCGGATCCAACATACGTTGTCCTGCCTGAACGAAAAAAATACATCTAATTTCGATTGCAGCACCTATCGGGTCCAATTGTGAATCTAAAGTCTAAACCAGCCAGAGACCCACCCAAACTCAGACTAAAAAAATATAAAATCGTTTTAGAAAGAAGAAGAAAAGAAAGAAAAATGTTTTATTTGCATCTCCATATATACATAATTTTAAAAACAATATTAGATAATACAATTAACCCGAAAACGGTACATGGAGATCAAATTAGGCAACTGCGTCAGCTATTGTTGCAGTATAGACTGCAACGCTGGTATTCTCGCAGGCCTACTAACAATAATATTAGTTTATAGGAGTTATGATAAATAAAAGCAAAAACAATAATAATAAACCGTCCACTTCCGATTATGGTGAAAGTATGCACAATCATACGTAAGTTATTTACGTACATGTGATTAACTTGTTCAATTTTTTTGTAAAACTTAGTTTTCTAAAATGATGACGGTCTGGTAACTGGTGTAAACAATGGGTACACTACATTATTACGAAAAACATGTATTCCGACAGTCACAAACACTTATGTTAAAATACCGATTTTCATCATTCCGAATGGTTGATGATTCCTGATATAACAACTCCGATTAATTCTTAATGTTTATAATTACTATTCACAAAATACCGAATTTCAATAGATCGAATAACAAAAATCCGACTTTATGATAAGTCGAAACATCAAAAATATGAATTCCGATTAATTAGAATTTCGAAATAAAAACGTCTTGTAAAACCGAATAGCACGACAAATAAACACATAATTGCTCATCTGAGAGAAGTATAATATTATGTTTAGTACGCGGAGGTTAAAACGAAGGAAGTATATAGCGAAAGAAAAAAGATAAATAAAATAATGTTATAGAAAAATTATATGATGAAGTACATAATTATTTTGCAGTGTATTAGTTCTAATTTAAAACTATAACTGTTTACTTTCAAATAAAAATATTTTCTTTCGAATACCTATAAATATTATCTTTCGTAGGTCACCTTTTTTTTTTACGTGGGGAAATACGTTGGCGCATACCTCTCCGCGGGGGCGGGCGGAGGGGTTATGTCGGACTCGATGGAATAAGAATAATGTACCTCCCGGAATACCGACTAGCCTTTAGCCAAAGTCCGTCTTATTCATATTCTAAAGAACAATGGCCAAATATCTATAGGAGCTGTACCTGACCTTTATTTTCCATGTATAACAAACTATAATGAGATTTGTTTGTATTTATGTATTAAACACTATTCCGTCAGAAAATGGCACGTAAAAAGCCTAAATAATTTAATATTATAAAAATACTTTGAAGGTTAGAATATAAGCTTATCAAACTGATTTAACGATCTTTTTATTAGATACTAGATGTTCCCGCGGTTTCACCCGCGTTTATCGTTACTGCGCCGCCCCCGTGGGTCGTAGCGTAATGTTATATAGCCTATAGCCTTTCTCGATAAATAGGCTATCCAACACTAAAAGAATTTTTCAAATCGAATCAGTAGTAATCACGCAGAATAAACCAGGAGAAACATCGTTTGTACTATGTCTGTAATGGGTAATTATTTTGCTGCGATGTTATTTTAAAACTGCGATATCTCCTAAGATATTCGTTGAAATCGAATGATGTAAAGGGCAATTTTGTTTTAAATTAAATACTTGTGGTGAATAACGTATTTATTTGGATAAGGATTAATATCATGTTTATAAAAATACCTTCGCAAATAATGCATTATTTTAGAACAAATTTGGTTAGCATAAGAAAGGTTATAGTGAGCCAACCTTAAAAGATAGACATGCTATCGCGGACTTTTATTTAGAACTTTTAAAGGGGAACAATTCTGTCATACATGATTTTTGCGAAACTTTAACTGTTTACGCAGCGCACGCAGCGGAAGCTCTCAAAAGGAAAAAATACTCTCCGATTTTGAAACATTCTTCATTGGTGCTCCGCTCCTATTGATCTTAGCGTGATGATATATAGCCTATAGGCTATAGGATTTGTAAAATTCTTTCAGTGTTAGATAGCCCATTTATCGAGGAAGGCTATAGCCTTCCTCGATAAATGGGCTATCTAACACTGAAAGAATTTTTCAAATCGGACCAGTAGTTCCTGAGATTAGCGCGTTCAAGTAAACAAACAAACAACTTCAGCTTTATAATATTAGTATAGATTTAGTATGTGAGTAAATATAATTTTAAATGGATTTTATCACAACAAATGCAATAACAACTACAGGCAAAGCACAAAGTAACCGTCAGAAGCGGTAGTTATCAGTCCGTAAAACAAAGCCAGGGTTAAAAAACAGAAAATCCAAAATCGCATAAAAGAACGTATCATAACCTCACAACAACAAACGCGTAGCGAAAAAATTCTAATTCTATGACAAAAGCAGTGGATCGCAACTGTCAATCGATATCGTGGAGCCATCAGCCAGCGCGTCAATAACAAATCACGTTTCGTTATACGCGTATAAGCAAAACGTTGATGCATTTTTTATTTTTGTTAAATTTTCTATTTTATAAAATCAATAATACAAACAGATTTCGAGTTAATGTGATATTTACTTATTGAGTGAATTGTTTTACCGCTACTAAACAAAATAATGTATTTAAGTAAAATCAATAAAATAATTTGCATTGCGATTCCAACAAAACGCATGATGATAAAAAAATTAATATCTTTATTTCCTGGCTTTCTTATGAGATATTTTTAACTGTTTATACAACCTTAAAATATTACGATTTTTTTCATATATATAACATATCTGTACACGCTCAGGTACGATATGACCGATGTTCTTTAGGGATCAAGCGTGCTTCGATAAACGTGACATCTAATTTAAAAGTTAAATCGATATACCATATACTTTACATCTAAATTAATAACTTTATATAGTCGACTTTTGTATGTATTATTTTAGTAACTTACACTCTAGGGCTCCTAGAGTCCTAAGCATTCTACTAATTACCGCTGTATAAATATTTGCAGCAAATGTGGTAATTTCATTAAAGATCTTACTCTAATTTGAAATATTTTAATTTTTCTTTTAGTGGAAATAAACAAATTATTAATTATTTTTCAATCAATATTTTAGGTACTAAATTAATTATAAGTACATAATGATACAAACCAATAATTATGAGCATTTTTCTATTTTATTGCAAATAATATCAATAAATAATATTGAACAAACCAAAAATCCGTATCTAAAAGTATTTTAAATATTTTAAGGGGATATTTTTAATTATATTACTGGCAATTCACGAATCTAGTTGTCTGATTGACTGGCAAGCGAGCGAGAGTCCACGACACGACGAATGTCATGAATTGTCATGTCAGTCATTGGGTTCAGTCAGTTACTCATGTCGTCAGTCGCCTTTTTTGCTTATTTTGAGTTCCATAGCTTCTCTATCCTCATTACTATATGCACTGTGGTAACAAAATATTAAGTATAAAATTTAATTTTTAAAGTTGAAAGAATGTATACACAGCAGATGTCGAATGTTTTCTCTTCCTATGGTGTTTTTTGAAATCAAGTATGCTAGTGTTGAGTGAATCAGTGAACAGGTGACTGCCTACCATATGTTTCAGTTCGAACGACAAATTTCTCTCGAAATATTTTAATAAAAGTAAATCCAAACACAACGTGACGAGGCAGCAGTTTTAAATGAAAGGTGGAAGTGGGGTGAAGACTGTTCAAATGAATAAAAATGTCAACAGAAGGAAGCGGAGAGACTCCCACTGTGCCATGTTTACCTGGGGCACCGGAGCAGACTTACCTATTCCCGAAAGCGAAAGGGCACTCGAGATCTATAAGTCATGGAGGGACTCCGATGCTACCTGGGAATCCTGCAGTGGCGCGACCACCGCTCAAGTCAGCACTGCGAGGTCATCAGCGCGCGCTGTCGCACGGTCAAATCGGCGAGGGCGGGCGGCCTGCGACCGGGCCGGGCCACAGCCGGACCGGCAGCCGTACGGACTTCATCTTACCTCCCGGCCACCGCGAGCCGACCGTCGCCAGCGCACTGCCGCGCCTCGGCTCCGTGCGCATGCAGCAGCACTCGCGCCAGGCTTCCCGTTCAGACTCCATATACACGATACGCCGCACCTCTGTCATCAGTCCATGGAGAAGAGCCGCTTTCTGGTTGTTACGACGTCAGCAACCCTCAGTCGATAATCGACATCTAATTATTACTCCAAATCACCTGGTGCCAGAAAAAACACCACTTAAGGATCACCCAAATGGAAAACGATGCGACAATCAAATAAGGACTACAAAGTATACTCTCCTGTCATTCATACCTAAGAACTTATTTGAACAATTCCACAGGATTGCAAATGTGTACTTTATATTCATAGTGTTGTTGAATTGGGTGCCTGCCATTAATGCCTTTGGCAAGGAGGTGGCTATGATGCCAGTGTTGTTTGTGCTCGGTGTTACTGCCATCAAAGACTTGTTTGAGGACCGCAGAAGACATCAGTCCGATAAAAGAATAAACAATTCCTTCTGCCGAGTGTTCAAGAAGTAAGTTGATCCTTTTACATTTTTATTATTAATAGAAATTGCATGAATGAACCTTTATCAAGGGTTTCCTCTGCATCTTTTCATTCAGTTACAAAGTCTACTTCCAGATACTTATGTTTCTGCACTTAAGTTAAAAGAAGATTATATTCTATATACATATATATATTATATTGTTCCTGGCTACTATTGTTTAACACCATTCTGGCTGATGCCGGCAACCAGATGAAGTCATAGAGCTACTAAGATATAAAATCAATGCTAAATAAGTTGGTCTCTAAAAACTACATTATGTTCTAATTTTTATAATTGCATGTCTATAAACAGTCATGTTACTTCCTTCATTTCACAACTAATAAGTAATTGTATTTCATACAATTACATACAAATATTTTCCATATGTCATAGACTTATACTTAAATATCACTGAATGTGTGTGTGTGCTCAATACAAGAGAAAGTTGCCAGTGTGACATCAAACACTTATGTGTTACATAAGTGTTTTGTTTACACATGCAATGTTTAAAAGAAGTAATGTCTGTTTAACTATTTCACTTTAGTAGTTTCATATATAAACCAAATCCTTGTTGGAGGTGTTTTCATTCAGAAGTTCAACACGAAAAAATGTTCTAATATTTTTGATGAATAATTTCGAAGAAGAGTATAATCCTTATCTTATCTTATGTGGGGGCCAGTCAGTGCAGACCGGCGACGCTTCGACCCAGTGGGATGTTTTGTGTCGACACTCTCCCAAGAACGACTGCCATAGATGTTCATGGCAGCTGGGTCCAATGGCTTAACGTGCTCTCCGAGGCACGGAGCAGACGATAATTGTCATATAATCCTTAGAGTATAATCCTTACTAATATTATAAATGCGAAAATGAGTTTGTTTGTTTGTTACGCTTTCACGCCTTAACTACTCAACCGATCAACATGCAATTTTGCATACACATTGTCAGGGGTACGAAATAGGACATAGGGTATCTTTCATCCAGAAAAAAGAACTGTTGCAAACCTAACCTAACCTACATTTACGCGAGCGAAGCCGCGGGTGAAAACTAGTTAATAATAAAATGATAGTTTTTACATATGTAGTAGTTTACAATTTCACAACAAAACATCTGTCTGTCTGATATACATACATAGCTCTTCTAAAAAAAGTATGATATTTTAAATTGAAATGGTTACTATAAACATCACCACATATTCATATATACATACTAATTATAAGGCTAGTGTGAATGGAACAGTCGCAAGAGGTAAACCTAGGCAAACGTTTGTCAATCAGATTGGGGGCGTTCTGGACAAAGGCCAGGATAAGAGCTCCTTGAAGCGACGGGCGTGTATGAGGAATGTGATGAAAGCGAATGAAGCCAGAGAAGTAAGTCAGGATCGTAGCAAATGGAAATCCATAGTCTCTGCCTATACCTCTGGGAAACAGGTGTGAATCTATGTATGTACATACTAATTATTATCTTATTAAAATTTACTACACCAGTGTGGCTATCATTTAAATACCTATTGTTATTTTTTGTCTCATCACAATGTAGCTACATCACACATCACACAGTCACAATGTCTTTCATTCATGTGTTACAAACAGACATACACACTTGGATTTTATTTATATGTGAAAAAGATTTCTCTTTAATGTCAGATAGGTATTTGCTTTTATTTTTTGTCTGTCTACAGACTTTCTTTCAGACTGGTAAAACACCTTGTAGACAGCTTGAGGTCCATGGAAGGAGTACTTTAGTCTACAGGCTACATGGAGCCCATTATTAAAAAACTTTGTTTTTCAAAATATCTCACTACCACTCACTATACACTAATGGGCTCTGCCTATGGCTTCATCAGTCTATGAGTGCCTATTTTAAAATAAGCATCACAAATTTTATTTAAAAAGATTAAATAACTTACCTATTTAAAACTCAAGATTTAATAATGTACACAAAACTCGTCATAACTTGGCAGGAGATGTGACGATCCTTGTATTCTGAATAATGTACTAAGCCAACGTAATTCATATGTTTTTCTCATACAACTTCTTTGGCTATCTCGAGAGACGCGAGGTTGGTCTACCGCGAAGTTTATTAATTAGTAATTGCAGTTTCGCTTCCTTGGTTCTAGAGACCTACCAGAGCAATCATGCATTCTTTCGGGATAAAAAGTTCCATTAACTGTCTCTACAAAAACCGCATTGATCTATTAAAGATCAGCCAATGAATACATATTTATAATATAAAAATATTTTTACATTCTAGAAACCTTTTAGAAACATCATTTATTGTATCATGTTTACACCAATATTAAACATATCATGGCTTCTGAAAAGCTGACAAAACATCAGGTAAAATTATTCAAAATTTCTATTAAACTGTAGAATCAAATAAATAAATAGACCTTAATTTCAACATTTTATTAAGCTGAAGAATTTTCTCTTCACCTATTAAAATGCATTTATTGGGATAATCAAGCTCCAAAACGATATCCAAGGTTCTGAGAGGATTTAACTCAAAACAGACATCAGATTTGACTTAATTTACTGTTAGGGGAGAACATATTGGGTTTGCCTTATACTGATACCATAGAAGCACCACTAATATCTTCCATTATTATTTAGCAGACACCTTATGACTGGTATATGAGCTCACGTTTTTTAAGACAACGAGTGATTTCACTTAAATTATAGCAGTTCGAATACGGAAGTAGGTATCTCAACCCTGATTGCTACTAGGTAACCTTGTGTTGTGTTTCTGCGACGGGTAATGTTACCAGGCTGCTTAAGGAAACACTGCGGTGTAAGCAGGGTCCAGTCACCAGAGTCATAGTGCTTCCTATTTTAAAGGATCGATAACAACGCGATTTATGCCCCGGTGCAGCGGTGTGACACCGTAACCACCAGCCAAACGGCAAGGCAAATGACCAATTGCTATCTCATGCCACATTTACACATTCATGTGAATCGCGAGGCGAATAACAAACTCGTGCCTCGCCTAGCGATTTGAGCGTTCGCGTTGGGAGCGGTTTTTCGGACGCGAATCAAAGGGCACGGGCGGCCACGAACTTACTGTTTACACATTCGCCACGAGCGCACGACCCAACGGGACATGTAGGTAGACAAATTGGACTGGAGTGAGGTGCGAATTTTTGTCCGTGTTTTTTGTTTTTTTTTTTGCTTGGAACCGTATATCAACTGGTATGGGATTGCCAGTTAGCAACTTAAAATAAATAAGAAATCTTAAAGTTGTTGTTTTTTTGGTAATTATTGGTTCAATTTTACTCAGTAAATAATTAACATGACATTCTACAAAAATTTGAGAATTCTCCAGAAACTTCACAGAGCATTTCTTGGAAGACAGAATCCATAGTTTGGCTGAAACAAAATTGATTATCAACAGACATAGTTGAAGATATGAAATATTTACCATAATGTGTAATTTAATAATTCTTTCGCTCAAAATTCGGATTAAATAGGTAGGTACTTACATTGTTCTATTGCGATGACACGCTATCATCCACCATCGTCTGCTTCTTTTTTACGCAGGATATCTATGCCGCAATTATTTTCACGTCCTCCATGTTCGTGTGCGAATGTCAAAATAATTCTCCCCGCGAATGTGTGAACAGTAGTTCGCGACGGCATGCACTCGTATACGAATGTTTTGACAAATGTTCGTCGAGTGACGAGGCGAATGGCGAACACGATTGTGAGAATGCGGTATCAGTAACGTGACCAGACGTCCCGTTTTGAACGGGACTGTCCCTTTTTATAATTACGAGTCCCGGTGTCCCCGAAATGAACTCTGGGACGCAAAATTGTCCCGTTTTCTGAAACCGCGCCAAAATTTGATTATTTCTATTTCAATTGAATATATTTTATGTTTGCCTACTACAAATGCTCCAGTAGAAAGATTATTTTCTATGATGAACAAATTGTGAACGTCTGAGAAAACCCAGTTACAAATTTCAGCTCTGAAGGCGATGTTGATAATTATTAAGGTGAATATAAAAAAAACGCAAAAATTAAAGCAAATTTGTTCCTCTGATAAATATAAATGTAACTAAACGTTTCGGGTATATATATTTTTTAATTCGTAACTTTTAAGCAAACTGACTTTTTCTGAATAAATAACTTTAAAAAGTGTTTTCTTTTTCATTAACTACCTGTTAATTGACCTAAATAAACCAATGTCCCGTTTTGAGTCAAAGAATAAATGGTCACGTTAGGTATCAGTAGTTTTTATAAAAAATGAAACAAGTTCGCTACAAGCGTATACTACGGACCTTATTGTAGGGTCTTACCGTTTTACAAAACATAAATATTGCGTGCGGGGATTCCCCAATACGGCCATTTATGTATATCTTGATTGCCAATAAGAGAACCGGTAACAGTTTCATATGAATTAAATATTAAATTATGTTGACAATTTATATGAATACTTTCCGTTCGAGGAATTATTGTTTGCTGACTTCCTTTTATAGCGTACACAATATAACAAACAACTAGAGCTAGGCTCTACCAGTCTACGGAAACTTCGAGGTTACGTGAATGGTACTAGGTGTACCATTAACTTAACCTTACCTACCCTTCTTGTCTTCTGGTCGCTATGAAGATTTTCTCAGAAAATCCTAATAAGTCTTTCTTACGTATTAAAAGATCAAGCCTCCATCCTCAGAGTATTAGAGATACGTTTGACCTACATTTTAAGTTTACCTGTTTAAGTTCGTTTCCATTGTTTTGCGATGTTTACCGAAGCAATGAATCTAGCAATACGGTCAGGAAAAGTTCCACTAAGAATTGCCTGTCAAAAAAATTAAATACTGCCGAACCTTAGCCTCACGCCCAGCAGTTACGCAACCACTCACACCTGTGCCACTGCACAAACTAGTCAGACCCTTTTATATCATTTATATTGCTTTTAACTTTTAAAATTGTTGGAACATATCATCAACTGATACATTGTTGTATCTACATTGCACTTATTCACTTATTGCAATATTATCTCAACTGCTTACTATTATCGGTCTTACGCCTATCTCAACTTTCATTACTACACAGCAACGCCATTGAATTCGGGCTCGATGCATGGCGTAGTATACATATACACAAGCACATAAAGAATTCTGTCAGAACCCGATATTGTTAATTTAAATTAAACTGCTACATACCTGTGGATTTTATCGCAGTTTAGTTTTTTGCCATGAACCATGACCATGGTTGCTGAACTGTACCCAATAGCAGTTAGGCGTTTAGTCAAGAACACAGTTTTAAAAGTTAATGACATTCGCGTAAATGTAATACAATAGATACCTACCATGCTACTGGTTATTTTAATGGCAATAGGGTAGGCAATACGCGAACAGATGCAAAACGCAAGTTATTTGTATCGCTAGTAGATATGGTTCCAAGTTCACTATCTAAGAAAATGCTAAGTCTGCACCAGAACTATCTTGCTATTATTGTTTGCAAACATGGCTGCGTGTAAATGCATTAATAAAGAAGTTAAATGAAAATTGAATGGCTTGTGCAGATTCTGATATGGTCGGAATTTACCGTTTCCGTCTCGTTAGATAAAGCTAGTTCACGTAAGAACATGGCCGCGAAATGCTATACAACATCTAGGTATACAAATGAAATATTTCAATAAGCTCTATTCTACGTTTTTGTTTTGTCTGTTTATTTTCGATTTCTTCTGTATCGAAAATACATAAATGTGTTTTCGTACTTCTTTGTTGTATATTTCTGTAAAATGTATGCGTGGCAATTGGTCGATGGCTGGCCAATATATCAATGATGCTTAAATAAACCTTGACGCCCGCGACGTCTGAAGTAGCTCTCACGCTACGCCTTGCTCGTTAGCTGTAATTTCAATTGATCGGGTTGAGATTGAGCGAACGACGGACTCAAGGACGCTATTTACCATTGTTTTTTAAATATTTATATTAGGTACGCTATAAGCGACTATTGTCATCAATTAGCGCTGGGTAGGACGCGATCGGGCGATCGCCTTTAGACGCGAATGATGAGGGGCGTCCATTTAGATGGAATACCTGGCATATGGTACGATTAGTTGGGATTCATGTTCTAGCGTAGTACTTACAAACTAATAAAAGCGGCACTTTATCCACGAGGCACGACAAATCGGAAGATTTCAAGTTCAAGGTTATTGTTTTTAATGGCAGATAAGGGGTGCCACAGACATTTTAGCTCCAGGGCACTGTGTTTACCTACCCTGGTATATCGGCTCTGAGCTTCAGTAAACTGCTTCTCAGTATACTTGAAAGTTTTATAGGTATGTCATGTATCATTATTAAGTTGTTACCCTAAGTTGAAATGTATACTCGAAGAATGTCATCAGAGCGAATTAATAGAAATATGTGACGGACACTTTAGTGGAGAGTCTGTGGTCTATATCTAATCTTACCAAAACCTTCATTGTAATTACCAAACATATAATGTTTTAATGTATAACATACGAACAAAAATCAATTAAATCACCTACGAACTAAACGTATGTTACGCTATATGAATAGTCCTCTATTTACAGAACATAATACATATTTGTACACTTAGTAATTGTTGACTGTTGTTAAATTTCATTGTTATCGACACACAAACAATCAGTTTATTTCAGAAATTCCCAACCTTATATCCACTCTCCACCAATCTATACTAATATTATAAAGCTGAAGAGTTTGTTTGTTTGAACGCGCTAATCTTAGGAACGACTGGTTCGATTTGAAAAATTCTAGGCTATGGGGTATATAATATCACGCTACGATCCACGGGGGAGGCGCAGTAATGATAAACGCGGGTGAAACCGCGGGAACATCTATCTATAACTGCTTCCCATTTGTGCGTAAAAGTTGTGACCCAGAAATGCTGGAATCGATTAGTTACATACGTCTATAATACGTAGCTTGGTAGGATTGTTGTTTTTCCGAAAGCCCACTAGATTGTTTTTATTTTTATATAACTGGAAGGGACCTGGTAGAATATAATGATGAGAATTTTTGGAATGAACCAAAAAGGACGACATTTAACGTACTATCGTCTCTCCAAAACAAAGTCGCTTTATATAAACTAACACAAACTGTTTACGTAGAACAACAGCTCGATAATATTCATAGCTACGTTAAGATATGTTAATTAAATAATGCTGATTATACCCAGCTCCCTTGTAACGTTCTTTAACTTGCTTGTTCATTAAATTGTAGAAGTCAATCGTCGTTTGTACAATAAGGTTGCAAAACATGAAGGTTGGGTAATAAGGTTTCGAGATCGGTTTTATCACGACCATCGCAAACTATTTCATTTATTTTAGAACAACACTAACTACTTATACTTACTTACTTACTTGGATTTCGCAAAATACCAGTGTTGCGATTTAACAATCGCAACTTACGCTGAGCGATGTCCAAATTTTGGCACTGATGGGACACACACTTTCATATTACTTTTTTTTACAACTTAAGTCAAACTTAAATAATTGAATATTATTGTTTGTATTTTTGGTTTGTATGCTCACTGATACCTAGCCTTGACTTGGTGGGATAGGAGGCAGTTTCCGTAAGTTAAGCGGAAGGTGTGGTGTTGCCAGTGAGCAGAAATGAAATGAAATAATTATAGTGTTAGTATTAGTATTTGTTTTATTGTTTTAGTTAGATATTGTTCGGCTTTTTATTTTGTACTTTTTGAATTTTTATTTTATTTCTTCATGTTTTGGGTGTGCCCTGTTGTGTGCCAAAATAAATAATATTTCTTTCTTTCTTCTTTCTTTCTTTATATTTTTGCTGGCAGTTTCAGTATAGTTTTAACTGACACTTTATGTAACTGTCGAGTTTCGAATATTTCTTATTACATAAATGAACACTCACAACATTTTAAGTGAATTACATTAAGGTGATGTAAACTCATGAGTTACCGAATTAAACACGAACAAGTGTAGCCATTTAAGCCTTGAGGCTATCACACTATGACAAACGTATATTTTCCTTGTTTTCTACGTAACTCTAAAATACTCATAAAACAAGTTATGCAAACCGCAAAATTGCTTACTCGCTAATTAGAGTTATGGTCTTTTTCAATTGTATCAATATTAGGTATATATCGATACAATAAAATATAAAATATATTTTATTTATATTATAATACAATTGCATATTATAATAATGTCTCGTGACATGCTTTTGCCCTCGTGATGGGCTGGAAACGTTATAAATAGTGTCATAGTGTTCAGTATCCAATGCATGCTTTTAGGAAGTAGTCAGTAACGTCACGAAATCATGTACCGGCAAATGATAATCGGATTTATACATAACTATAGGTAGGTACGCAATAAGTGAAGTGTGAAACAACACTGCTGCCTGCCGGCCTTTAAGGATATCAGGAGTAAGTCTATGTATGACTACGTATTAAATGTTATTTGGTAAACAAAATTTCATTATAAAATCATTCAATTACTGCCCCGACAATAATAGTAGGTCTCTAATCTTAATGTATTGGTCTGTTTACCATATAAGACTAGTAAGGAAATAATGAACTAAATTCTATGGGCCGTGGTGTTTTATATTAACTCCGTAGATCCACTTACTGTGTTAATATAAAGCAAGATTATCTGATTAAAGCATAGAGCACTACATTTCTTTTTTCAATCCAACCGATTTGCTCGACTCAATATCAAACTCAGAAACTTATAAATGCATGCAACTATAACTGCTTATTATACCTATATTTCTTGTTTATAATTTCATCATCATCTCAGCTGAACGATGTCCACCGCTGGACATAGGACGCCCCAAGGTTATCCATACCCAATTTACATAATAATCCTTACTTCCTTACTAATATTATAAATTTGAAAGTAACTCTGTCTATCTATCTGTCTGTCTGTCTGTTACCTTTTCACGGCTACACCACTCAACCGATTTAAATGAAATTTGGCACAGATATAGTTTAAAACCTGGGGAAGGACATAGGCTACTTTTTATTGATGTAGGTACCACGCGGGCGGAGCCGCGCGCAAAAGCTAGCTATTATATAATTACTAGCTTTTGCGCGCGGCTCCGCTCGCGTTAATTTAGAATTTGATAATTAATTCGGGTTGTACTCCGCTTGTAATAATATAATTCAATCATGATTCGAAAGACATGTGGCGCCATCTATTATCATAATAATAAGTTTTTTTTTTCGACCAAACATAATTTTACAATTTCGCACAAGTGTGATATTTCAACTAGGTAAGTAAGTTAGCAAAGTAAATATAACAAGTAGCGTATTATGAGGGGTGGACAGGAGCCTAAACTAGGGAAACCCTGTATTTCAGGTCTCCTGGACACTAACCCGTGGCTTTATGAGTGTTTGTTCTACTTAATATTGTCTTCTGTTTACGCGAATGTTATTCATTGAAATTAAACTACTATAGACAGATTTTATCGCGTTGTTTATTTGACACTGTTACAAATTTTTTTGAAAAACTGTTACACTACTATAATCACTATTAAACTTTACAAATTTTTAAGCTATTTAAATTATTGAAACTATTAAAACTATTTATACAATTACTATACTATTATACTATTTAGATTTATTTTTACACTTTCCCCGACGTTTCGGTTGCTTTTCAGCAGCCATGGTCACGGGGAGATCCGTATATAGTAGTTTAATTTCAATGTTTGTTCTACTTCATAAGTTTTATTAAATCTGTGCGAGCGTGCGCGTGTGTGTGTGTTTGTGTGTGTGTGTGTGTGTGCGCGTGCGTGTGCATTTGTGTGTGTGTGATTGTATGAGTTTATGTGTGTGTATGTATGTATTATACGGCCTGTTGTTATTATAATAATATTAATTTATATCATTATAGATATTAACGCTTCTGTGTTGTCGTAATTTAATTTCAGTAAATAATTTCTAATAACATTTTTACATTCGCGTGTAGTTTTAGGATATATGTTTAACAAAGCGTTGAGTTTATTATAGAGATAATTTAAGAAAACATGATTGTCGTCTTAAGAAAACAGTATGGTGTCTTATGGGATCACATATCCTATTTCTTCTTCGGCCAAGTGCTGCCATGATTGGGTCATATGAGAACGTTATTGTTGTTTTCCTCGGGAACAGTAATTTTTTTCGGGATGAAAGGTAGCCTATGTTCGTTTCTGTACACCTGACAATGTACATATATACAAAATTTCAGAATGATCGGTTCTGTGGTTTAGGCGTGAAAATATAACAAACAAACTCATTTTTGCTTTTATAATATTAGTTAGGAGTTAGGAAGTTAGGATTTACTTAAAGATAGCTTTACTAATTATTTTTTCATCATTATGCAAACTTATAGTTCTGATATTATGTATGAAGGTTTTACAAAGTCAACAATCGACTGTCCAGGTTATCATATCATAAATGTTTGTTTGTTGGTTCGGTGAAACGTTCAGCCACATAATTTGATAACCCCATTAAGGGTTGTTAGGTGGTTTTACTGTTTACTTTGTATGGGTACACTTACTCAAACGCTTGTGACTCAGTAAGCTTGAGTCATATTTATAAATTTTTTGTCCTTAGGAGTCTGGTTCGACTTAAGGAAATATTACTTCGTGGTATATTGGGAAACTTTACATGAATTAATAAGCAGTTCTTGTTGAATATAAAACCACATAAAACATATCAAAAGGGATAATGGGATAACCAAAGGTGAACTTTTTGCCAGCTACGAGTATGTTTTCTTTTCAATGTAATAGTAAATCGATCTTGGGATCTCACGATCTTAAGATCTGAAGTTTGTTTTGAAATATTTTTTTCTAGGCTCCCGGTACTTCATGGGGAACGCGATCCTAAGCCACAAAAGCTTTTGATTGTCTTAATATCTATTGTTTAAAACTACAATATAAGTGGGGTGGTTTTACATGCAAGGAGAACGGTATAGTTATCTATGACTAGATCAAATATACTCGTATATTTGTTAATACCAATGTCTAAATAGATCACGCGAAGGAAATTGCAAGTACTATTAAAATTGAATATACTGTTACACCCAGTGCCATCTCGGCATTGTGGGAAAGACTCGGCAGTTCCGTCTCATAATTTATTACAGCGCCATCTATTGACGTCTTACGGAACTACGTAGTAGGTACGCGAATAGTAGAGATAACACTGGAACAATCTCGAATCTTGGTACCGTTTACATACCGGATATGGCGTTTCTAGAAAACTCCAGAAACGCTTTAACCGCTTATAAAAAGGCTAGGCCAGCGCTCGCCCGAGTGAGTTTACAATCGTAAGCGGTCAAGTATTGATCGAAGCGAACAGTTACAGTGGAAAAGTGTAGTATAGTGTTTGTTGTGTTTTAAATTTAATTGTGTGCTAGAATAAAACGTGTTTTAGTCGGTAATATTGTTTACATTCTTATCCCTCGAACCCAGCACGTAACAATACTTTGGCAGCAATCAATGTTTTAAATGTAATAAACATAACATGTTCCAAATGAACGTTATTATTTTTAATTTAAAATGTGCCAGATATCTGTATCGAAAGGTAAACATAGAAAAGCTTATAAAATTATTTATTTAAATTCTAATTGAAATTTACATCATTTAAATGTTAACCTTTAAATAAGAAATCATAAATGTTCAAAATGCGTATATTCCTAATTAATATTATAAATGAGTATCAATGTGAATATTTTCCTTGCGTTGAATAAGTAAAGAGTTATGGTATTTTATGAAAATACTCGAAAGAACCTGCCTCTTTGTTCGCGTGATTCGACTAAAAATGCCTTTTGTACTACGAAATCTATATTTGAGCTTTACAAGTGTATCACAAACACAATAAACACTATTAACGCCTTTCTCTTCACTCTTCACTTGGCGTTGAAATGTCCGATGTTCGCGTTGTCTATATTCAGAGAGAACTGAATATCTTAGGGGTGCAGTAATTGAGTTATTGGAAGTGGAGGCAAAAGTTTTCTCTCATAAAATTTTTAAAGTCTTTATTCGGTATATTATTATGGAAACAAACAACGGCGACTAGTAGCATGAATCATTATACGAATATCCTTACCACCATTGCGAAAGGTGGTAGTCGCTTGTCTTTAAAGTTCGTACACTTTTATATAAGAACTAGCTTTTGCCCGCGGCTTCGCTCGCGTTAATTTAGAATTTGACAATCAATTCGGGTTGTACTCTGGTTGTAATAATATAATTCAATCATGATTCGAAAGACACGTGGCGCCATCTATTATCATAAGAACGTTATTATTGTTTTCCTCGGAAACAGTAATTTTTTTCGGGATGAAACGTATCCTATGTACGTTTCTGTACACCTGTCAACGTATATGCAAAATTTCAGGATGATCGGTTCAGTGGTTTAGACGTGAAAAGGTAACAAACAAACGCATTTTCGCTTTTATAATATTAGATAGGAAGGATTAGGATTGTTATTCACGTTTCACTGTGTCTATCAATTCATAAAAAAAAATGTAGTAATAGGTACTAATATCTACTCAGTTAAGCACCCAGATTTTGTTTAAATGCGAACGGCGAAGTAGCGATCAGCGGATATTTCTACGCGAAGTGAACAGAGAAGAAGGGACACTGAACAGTGCTTATTCTGTAGGTTCACGGTTGTGGAGTAACGATATAGGTTCTCATCGTACAATATTCTGTAGGTTCACAGTTGTGGAGTAACGATATAGGTTCTCATCGTACAATATTCTGTAGGTTCACAGTTGTGGATTAACGATATAGGTTCTCATCGTACAATATTCTGTAGGTTCATAGTTGTGGAGTAACGATATAGGTTCTCATCGTACAATATTCTGTAGGTTCACAGTTGTGGAGTAACGATATAGGTTCTCATCGTACAATATTCTGTAGGTTCACAGTTGTGGAGTAACGATATAGGTTCTCATCGTACAATATTCTGTAGGTTCACAGTTGTGGAGTAACGATATAGGTTCTCATCGTACAATATTCTGTAGGTTCATAGTTGTGGAGTAACGATATAGGTTCTCATCGTACAATATTCTGTAGGTTCACAGTTGTGGAGTAACGATATAGGTTCTCATCGTACAATATTCTGTAGGTTCACAGTTGTGGAGTAACGATATAGGTTCTCATCGTACAATATTCTGTAGGTTCACAGTTGTGGAGTAACGATATAGGTTCTCATCGTACAATATTTTTGAACCAACTTCTTTACGCATCACATTACGTATATTGTTTTCGATCTCACAAATCGTGGACAGAATGTTGACGTTCTAGTAACAAAAAAATGCAACTTAGGTATTTCTACGATTTTTAAGTAAGGGCGTTTTATTAGATTGATATATTCAACAACACATTAGATCACAATTTACGAAATATACCAGTAATATTATTTAATTCTGGTTTACAGTATATCTGTTAGATATAATCAGGAAATATGGTATATAATGGCACAAGTATTCTCCTGTTTTCCTACTGAAGAACGACAACCGAGCAAAAAATTATTTAAATATAACCTATATTTATACTGCCACGTGAAAAAAGAAAATGTAGATTATATTTGAATAGTTTGTATATTTTCTAGTCCTTATAAAAATTTAATGTTTTCCTCTGATGTCATAATTTATTTTTACAAGGACTAGAAAACTTAAAAGTTTAAAAAGTCGTTGGGCTATACTATTGTTTTCAGAATTCCAGCAAATAAAAACAAAATTGTGTTATGTTATACATCGAAATTAGACTTTTGGATTAGGATTTTGTTGCGTTGTTTATTTTAAAAGACTTTTATTACATAATTCAAATATAAGTAAGTATAGTTACTTAGTTTACAAAATAAACAACGCGACAATATCCGTATAAACTAGAGTTGCCAACCGTCCTGTTTTCCCAGGACATGTCCTAGTTTTTGTGGTATCTTGGGACGTCCTGAAAAGTTCTTTGCAGCGAACTGCGTTTTCAAATTTTAAAATTCCCGCATAAATTCACAGTGGAGTTTCATTTCACTACATATTAATTTAACTATTGCAATTCTATTACTGCGTCCTGTTTTTAAACTGAATTGTCCTGGTATTTCCAACATCAAATCCTGGTTTTTTAAATTTGGCGTTGGCGACCCTAGTATAAAGTAGATTAATTTGAATATACCATCAACACGTTTGTATACATGTCTAACTTGATCAATGTTTTGTTAAGTACTAAAATATTCATATTTAATATAATGATCTGTTTATCGAGCTTGTATGAGTAGACGACTCATATTTGTGTCAGTTATACAGAAATGATACTTGTACATATTTTATAATGTCTACTCGTGAAGGGACATTAGCGGTAGACATTGGACAGTGATTACGGGCTGACTTAATATTTAATGGTTAATGTTACGGGGTAGGCGAGGTGGTCAAGGTCTAGTACATGTCCTGTATATGTATGTGGAGTAGCGGCTGCGCTAAACTGGGTCATTGCTCAATGTGTATACCTATATATATTTCAAAACGTTTTTTGACTTTTCGCTTTGTTAGGTTAGCTTACTTCATATTATATCAATTTATTTTCTGATGTTTTTGTTCATTTTTCTAATTTTACGTTCGTGTATGAGGAATGTGATGAGGCTAGTGTGAATGGAACAGTCGCAAGAGGAAAACCTAGGCGAACGTTTCTCGATCAGATCGAAGGCGTTCTGAGCAAAGGCCAGGTTAAGAGCTCCTTGAACCGATGGGTGTGTATGAGGAATGTGATGAAAGTGAATGAAGCCAGAGAAGTATGACTTTACTTAAAAAAAAATTTTCCAAGCAGTTCTTTCTTCATTTTTGGAAACAAAAAATAATCGCTGACATCTCTTGAAAAATGGTTTGGGGCGTCTTTCCTTCTTTGGTGAGAATCTTAATGACGGCGCGATATTTAATTTTTTCCATTGTGGCTTGTTTCCTCCCGAGTGACTTGTTTACTCGTTGAAAACTCAAAAGCTACTGACCCGATTAGGCTGAAACTCGGTATATATACTAACAACTAGATGTTCCCGCGGTTTCACTCGCGTTTATCGTTACTGCGCCGCCTCCGTGGGTCGTAGCGTGATGTTGTGATAGCCTATAGCCTTCCTCGATAAATAGGCTATCCAACACGAAAATAATTTTTCAATTCGAACCAGTAGTTCCAGAGATTAGCGTGTTCAAACAAACAAACAAACAAACTCTTCAGCTTTATAATATTAGTATAGATAGCTGACCCGCGCAACTTCGTCTGCGTCACATAAGAGAGGTCGTAGGCACCTATAATACAATTTTAAAGGAGCTGAAATCCACGAACCACATAAGAACCATTGAACAAAATTTTATAAATATACCTACAGTGCTAATTTAAAATCATGCAGAATAAACCAGGAGAAACATCGTTCGTATGTCTGTAATGGGTAATTATTTTGCTGCGATGTTATTTTAAAACTGCGATATCTCCTAAGATATTCATTGAAATCGAATGATGTAAAGGGCAATTTTGTTTTAAATTAAATACTTGTGATGAATAACGTATTTATTTGGATAAGGATTAATACCTATCATGTTTATAAAAATACTTCGCAAATAATGCATTATTTTAGAACAAATTTGGTTAGCATAAGAAAGGTTATAGTGAGCCAACCTTAAAAGATAGACATATGCTGTCGCGGACTTTTTTTAGAACTTTTTAAGGGGAACAATTCTCTGATACATGATTTTTGCGAAACTTTAACTGTTTACGCAGCGCACGCAGCGGAAGCTCTCAAAAGGGAAAAAACCTCCGATTTTGAAACATTCTTCATTGGTGCTCCGCTCCTATTGAACTTAGCGTGATGATATATAGCCTATAGTCTTCCTCGATAAATGGGCTATGTAACACTGAAAGAATTTTTCAAATCGGACCAGTAGTTCCTGAGATTAGCGCGTTCAAGCAAGCAAACAAACAAACAAACAAACTCTTCAGCTTTATAATATTAGTATAGATGAGTCGCTCAATTAGCGCCTACATGGATAAGTAAACTCACCCTCGCCAACCCCGCCATTCCGCGAACTTTTTGACCTCCCCTCGTAGTAACATAATTATTATTATACAATGAACAAAGATTTGATACACTTAGTAATATATTTTTTTAATTTGACGTTGTAAACGTCAGAACCTTTGGACCAAATACGATGTTTGATATTTGCTACCATTTGATTCCTAAATTCATTTTCAGAAACTCTTCTTCTTTCTTTTCGTGTGGTTAGTGGCTAACCTGTTATCAAGAGTTGTTCAAGCCGCCCGTAGGCCTCTGACAGGGTTAATGACTGCTATCAATTTGACAACAACCGGGACCGACTTTTTATTTGCCCTCCGAAGCACGGAGACGCTCAGATGAAATACCACTAAGCGGTCACCCATCTATAGACTGACCGCACCCAACGTTGCTTAACCTCGCTAATCGTTTACTGATCAGTGAGTGCAACTGGCTATGAGCGCCTGGCTTTAGAACCTCGATAAATAGCGAATAAACAGGTAAAGAAGGTGGCCAGATATTCTGTCATCAGTATTTTTGAACCCCATTTGTTTCACTTAGTTCGAGACAATATAACTTCCGTCTCTTTTTATAAACATTTAATACCTTTTTGGTACCTCAACTTATAATTTTTTAACTGTTTGCGTCATACCAGAAATAAGTTACATGTGAAAGAAATGTTGCTAGTCATTTTCTTCCTTATTTTTTTTATTGTAATGGTTATATATGTATAACATATTCTTTTAGATATGTTCTTGAATATGATATTTCCAAAAGCATATATTATGTTGCAATTTAAATAATAATAATTAAAAACCAATCATACGGGTCGAGTAGAGGACAAACCGTTTAAAAAGCATCGCTTATCTTTGCAAGCTGTGTTGATAGTACTAAATGGCTTGATCAAAAATGATTAAATCAAACGATACAAAGTTACGTAACTGCTACTACTTAATTCTATACATATATTCACGCCGGTTGTCCGGGAGCGGTAGATAGAAATTAGGCACGGACTTTCACCTGCTACGTTTCTGGCATATTTCTGGCTTCATTTATTTTTATTGCTTTCTTTATAAATGGTCCTTAGGTCTGGTTTCTCTTAACCTGGTCTTTCTGCAGAATTTCTCTGATGTGATCAGACCAGATACCTTTAGGTCTTCTTCTGCCATCTGTCGCAGGCATACGTTTTGGAAAACTTTTAGTCGTTTATTACTGCTAGATTGCCACGTATGTTACTATAACATGTTATTCCATCCATGGGTGCTAAGCAATACTTACTTTTACGATCGCTATTACGAATTGTAAGTGGTAATTTTATCTGTCATGGCTTCCTTTTTATGATGCAAATAGTTCGGAGAGATCTTAGAGAATAGACAACTTTTAAATAATGCCTGCTGTAAGTGTTACGTCAGACATTTATTATAGAGGCAATAAAAACAATGTAGCAATTTGACATTTAGGACGTCCAGCCTTCATAAGATGTCCGCGTGTATTTAGATTTAATAGTCACCAATAGGCTTATAGCGAATGTCTATAGTTTAACTAATTAATAACAATGACTATAAAGGAATTAAGTGGATTTAATCAAAAAGTATTTTTACGCAAGCGATCTGCTAGCTACGATGACACCTCAAACGGTAATCCATTTGTATTAGTTAAATATGAAGTTGAATAAGGTACTGAAAATTCGATATCCTAACTAATATTATAAATGCGAATGTGAGTTTGTTTGTTTGTTACGTTTTCACGCCTTAACTATTCGGCCGATCGTCATGTTTCGCATATACGTTGTCACGGGTACAGAAACGGACATGATACTTTAAAAAGAAAAAGGTACTGATCTTGAGGAATTGAAATTAATTGACGAAATCTAGATTAACGCGAGAAATGTCGCGGCCAAAATCTAGTCTATAAGAATAATAAATAAATAAATTACAAATTACTTACTCTAATTAAAAAATGACTTGTAAATCAAAAGTAAAACAATTAAATAAGTACGCGATGAATATGTCATTAACATACGGAGTACTCTTTGAGAACAAAAAACACGCTAAATTAAAAATTACTTTTAGCCAAATTGACATCAGACCTAAAAAAAGTTGGGTGATAAAAATTAAGTAAATGTACGGTACAGTGTCTAATAATAACAATTAACCTCTTTTAACAAATTGCATTAATAAAATTGAAACGAATACGGCATGTTGTTGATAAGCGTATGAATTAGGCGACATTTTAAAATAAAACTAAGTTTCAAATTGCTTTCTGTTTTTTTTATAATACCTAAATTGGCTGTACTTTCTGAAAAACGTTCCAACCCACAAAGTTAACATTTTAAGATAATCGTGATTGAAGTTCAATCCCGTATTACTTCTTCATACATGTGGGTTGGGCTACTAAGTCATGATTTCATATTTAGAGTGATAGTAGAGCTACCAAATTTTTCCAGCTAGTAAATAGTAACCCCGTGACTAATTTGCTAATAATAACTCGATTTTGATCCGAGTGTGGGTTGGAACGTTTTTCAGAAAGTACGTCCAATTAAGAATTGTAATGTTTATTAACACAATTTGTGAGACTGAAAGCTCTTAAGTATTTTAATCAATTTCATGAAACAATCACAATCGTTTATTAAGTTAAAACACGCATCACATAATACAGGAACAATTATTTCGTGCTTCTACGACCACAAACAAAACAAATATTAAAACGAGATGTTAGGTACAATTTAAAATAAAATTTTGATATCTACTATACTAGACTTTTAGGACATCGAGACTATGTGTGGAATCTTAAAAAAAGACATTTCTAATTCCCCAAAAAAAAATTTGGGGCAGGCAGTCTTTGGGGCTGCTGATAGAAGTGAAAACTTTAATCCTTAATCATAAACACTTCTTTATAAACCAAAAATAATATTCAAAAATGGAAAGCATTCGGCGACGATGACGCGAGTTCCATGATTTTTGTTCACCCAAGTAGTGCTCAACGCGTCTACAGAAGTTTTCACTTCAAATAGTATCGGTCCTTGCGCCAAACACTTTACATTTTAAGTATTAGCTTATAAAGGATTTTGGAAAGTTAAACTATAAAGATGTTGAACGGCCTTTGCTGCTAAGAATGTGTTATAGCAAGAAGCTTTCAATTTAGTTTGGTTATTTGCCGCTTACGCGATATTTTACGTCTGTTTTTATTTAGGTATTTACTTGTATTATTTGTAATGAATCCCTGTTTCCCTTGGTCAGGCCATAACTTGAGAACACTTTACCGATTTCATTCATCTTTGCTTTTTAAGTTTTGTAATAATTTGTAGAAGGTTTTTACGAAAAGAAAACTTAAGTAAAATGCGCAGAAAATTGTATAATTTCAGAAAACTTATCGACTAATTTAACCTCGCAAGTCTGACAGTTCGTCTAAGACAGGACAAAGGCTGTTGGGTCAGCTAATATTCTATATTTAGTAGGACTGCAGTAGGCTGCGGTTGTAAGATACAGCTACTGTGCATGTGACAGGTTCGATTCTCAGGTCAAGTCAGCAAGATGGAGTCTAGAGTTCCAGACTATGTGTGTTGAGTCTAAATGTCATTAAGTTTGCTCCCTTTTACGTGGGTCGTAAAACCATTATTAGCAAAATGTGAATATTAAACATATCGCATATCCCTTATATAATCAGATATATATACGTGTGAAACTACATATGTTTGTATGTAAGTATAGCCTGAAGTAGGTACTTATTGTAAATAAAAATACCTAGATATATAAACTTATTTATTCCATGAGTAGGTACTCACGTTCATTACGTACGTTATTTACTTATGCTGGATAGAAAACTAATAAAATATGTTAATTAAACTGGATAAAGTACTTATAGAAGATTACAATTACAGCGGAAAATACGTTTGAAAAATATAAAATACCTTTTAAAGTTATACTGACATACTTTGTAATTTTCATCGACAAGTTACCAATTTTGGGAACATAAACTGAATACATAACAACAATAGTGTGTGTGTGAGTGTGTGTGGATAGCATTTTTTGTTTTCATGTTAGGTGAAGAATTGTCTGACTTTCGGCCTGGTAGTACGCGTTGGCCGATGCCTATTCGCTTGCTCACCAAGGGATAATTCTCGCGTCGCCGCGTCGTAAACCTAGACAAAAGTGTTATAAAAAGGACGAAAAGAATGCTACGGGAGATACATGTTATGTGATCATGGTACAGCTAATTGAGCCCAATGATTGATTAAATGTGACATGACAACATTAGCTATAAGCTTCAAAGCTCCTAAAAAGTACCTCCACACTACAAAAGACCACGAAAATGATTGAGTCGTATTTCTGAGGCTAGTAAGCTCTGCTCAGAGTTTCCCAAGGTGACTTTCAGCAGAGAGACCATTGGTGATGTCCATTGCGCTAATACCAAAGTGACTTCTTCGCTGCAAAGCCGGTAAAGCGGAAGTAGTACTTCTGTCGTCATTAATCGAACCAAAGGCTTGTTTATCATCTTAGTATAAAAAAGTGTTACGATGACGTTGCACGCAGATTATAGCCGTATTAGCCCTATCTTATCAATTCTTAGTACGAGCATGCGAAAGATTATAAATTATTCAATGTGATTATAAATAATATGTACATTTTCGGAGTTTTTCATTACGTGGTTACAATTATTTTCGTACATTGTATGATAGACAAGATGATGAGCACTGTTTAGCGACGTTATCGACAATCATCTAACAGAGCTCTTAATCACATTATACTACATAATAAAGTAATGAATGTCAGTGACAGTATCGCATATCTATTTGCTGTGGCCTCTCCTACAATCATATAAGTCAACATCATCAAATTTAAGAAGACTCTTCTAGGTTGCCTGAATGCCGTACTATTCTCTTTATTGCTTCCATGTTGACTTCTTTTGTCTATTTTAATTCATTTAAATAGTGGCTTCCACACGGTGTTCTGTTTATTTGCCTTTTCCTTCTGTTTTCATGACATACCTGCGACAATACGTCACGCTGCATGGTATAATGCCGTATGATAAACTTTAATTTCATCGAGTTGTTTGCCGCGTTACCAGTATTCAAGAATACTGGTTCTTCCGGCGTATAGGCGTGTAGACACGTAAAAGTGAATCGTGAGAGAAAGTATCACTTCCAACTACTAATTATAAAACATAAAATGGAAGTTTCGACCTACAACATGTTCTAAAATCGTTCATTTCCTCCGTGTCAATAAAATTACGTAGTGCATATAAGATGTGAAAATAATTCATTATATTTAAAATGAAATCGTTATTATTTAGTTTCGCATTAACTTAATTATTGAAGTTCATGTTAATCACCGAGTGCGGTACGAATGACGTGAATGTTGAATCATTTACAAGTAATGTAAAAAGGGTTTGTATTATTCCAGATTTCCAGAACTAACTCTTAAACAGCATGTGTCCTAATTTATCTAAATCTAAGGCTTACAAGACGTGGCACGGTAAAAATACTTACCGTATTTAATCGATGCAGCGATGCAGTGACTACTAACATTACTGATAATGCCCCATTATTTATGACTATAGCGATATTGTTATCGATAATAATACATTATATGCATAACTAAACTTGGAAAATGAGCTAGTTTGAAAGTGCTAGAGCCTTGCCGATTTCAGCATGAATGGGCCCGGCTTGACCGGGGAAGGACATATCGACGTGAAATACCAGTATTCCTACTGTTGTGTTTCGTTCGGTGAGTGAGAGTGCCGGAAGCCTAATCACACTCTTTCCCCCTTCCCGCTCCTTCTCCTTCCCACTTCTTTTCCTAAAGGGTCGGCAACGCGCGAGTTATGCCTCTGGTGTTGCAGGCGTCCATAGGCTACGGTGACCACTTACCATTAGGTGTGCCGTACCTAAGCTTGTTTGCCACCTTAGTCGAACAAAAAAGAAAAAAGAAAGTGCTAATATGGTAACTTGGCCAGCTAAAATATACGAATTAAAGACTTGTCCTTGATTTATAAACAATTTAGTCTATTACTTCCACTTAAAAAAAGAATGCAAGAGTATTTTTATATTAAATAACCCAATTACACGTGAACAATACAACAATACAAGGTATACCAACGACAAAGAACTTTGTTTCATTTATAGCTAGTTCCAGTAAAACAATACCAAAATAAACAAGATCAAGTTGAGTGGCCCAGACACCCATCATTATATACATATTTATTTTATTTTTACATGTATGGACCTAATATTGGTCGTTTTATAAAACTACTATGGTCGCACGAAAATCTCCATCACATACGAAAGACCAGACAGGCTTCCATAAAAGTTTGGGATTAAATATAATGACCACCAAAAATACTAATTGCGCAGCAAAAGATGCTTACTAAAATATATCATAACGAGCACCTATACGCCTCAAATCACTGCATTCCGTCTCGGAAGGGATAGGTTATGTTAGGTTCCTTCTTAAACCCACCCAAAAATAGGAGCTGCGCGTAGCGGGGCTCCGTCGACTTAGTTCGATCTCTTTAAATTTTGTTGGGCATTGCCGATAGAGAGGGAGGACGAGAGATCAGATATAAAAAAATATGGAATAGCTAAGTCTTACATATACGCGAATTCAACTCAAATCAAATCAAAATTGGTTTATTTTGCAATTAAACTACTTTTTTAGGATTCTATAACGCGTTTTTACGTTTGCATGCTTGTTTTAATCTATACTAGAGTATTGTAAAGTTGAGGAGTTAGTTTGTTTGTTTGTTTGAACGCGCTAATCTCAGGCACTACTGGTTCGATTTGAAAAATTATTTTAGTGTTGGATAGCCTATTTATCGAGGAAGACTATAGACTAACATCACGCTACGACCCACGGGAGCGGCGCTTTAACGATAAACGCGGGTGAAACCGCGGGTACATCTATTTCTTTATAAGCTTTTTATTTGGTTGTGTGTGACACACTCCGATTTTTATCGTGTGCGACATTGATTTGACATCCATATGTCCAAAAATATTGTGTGTCATTTTCGAAAACGAGCAAATAATTAGTAATTATAACTGAATATTTATTAGGAATATTATTGTATCTGTAGGACATGTAACTTTGCATTTCATTTTTTAGAGATAGTTGTAATCATTTTAGCATTATTTCAAAATATAAATGGCATTATTATTTATTATAAATTTTTCTCACTTGACGTAAACACTAATTACACCATCAGAACAATACTTTAGCTATTGTTCTGAGACACCTGACTTGACGGATCGCGAAATAGTGTTTGTGTGGTAACAGCGTGCTATGACCAGTAAATGTGACGTGTACGTCGGCAAAGCGCACTTACGATGTGAGTGCTGCAAAGACCCAGGCTGATATAGGTAGGTAGTTAACCGGTAACCTGGATATGCCCCGTTCAGAACTTTACCCAAATATTGCGGTGCGGTTTTAGGAGAGTTGACAGGTACCATCAGAAATCTATACTAATATTATAAAGAGGAAAGATTGAGCGGCGATAGCTCAGTGGGGAGACCAACAGGCTGCAATGCAGAGGATCTCGGGTTCGAACCAACGTCGCGCAAGTCTGACTTTCGAAAGTTATATGACTTTTCGAGATTATGTGCGTATTGATTGACAATTATCGCCTGCTCCGTGCCTCGGAGAGCAGGTTAAGCCGTCGGTCCCGGCTGCCATGAACATTTATGGCAGTCGTTATTGGGAAGTCAGTGCCTTCTAATATCTTGACACTGGTCTAGCGTTAGGGTATCGTTAGCCTTCGGGTTGCGGAGGTCAGATGGCAGTCGCTCCGTGTAAAAACTAATATCCAGTCAAATCCGGTTAGACTAGAAAGCCGACCTCGAGTGACTTGGGAATAATAAAGGAAGAAGAAGATTATAAAGAGGAAAGATTTAATTTTTTGTTTGTTTGTAAGAGTTTAACTAGAAAAGTACACAACCAATTTAAAAAAAAAAATTACCGTAAAAAAGCTGTATTATCAACAAATAACATATTTTATTAAAATAAAGTACTATTACTAAGCTAACTTAACTTACGCGAGCGAAGCCGCGAGCAAAACCTACTCATCCTAATCCTAACTAATATTAAAAATGCGAATGTGAGTTTATTTGATTATTTGTTTGTTACGCTTTTACGCCTAAACTACTCAACCGATTATCACGAAATATCGCATACACGTTGTCTGTGGTACTGAGAAGGACATAGACTTTTTATCTAGAAAGAAGTACTGTTACAAGCCTAACCTAAGCTACCCTACATTTTGGCAAAATCTAGTTATATCTATACTAATATTATAAAGCTGAAGAGTTTGTTTGTTTGTTTGTTTACTTGAACGCGCTAATCTCAGGAACTACTGGCCCGATTTGAAAAATTATTTCAGTGTTAGATAGCCCATTTATCGAGGAAGGCTATAGGCTATATATCATCACGCTAAGATCAATAGGAGCGGAGCACCAATGAAGAATGTTTCAAAATCGGAGAGTATTTTTTCCTTTTGAGAGCTTCCGCTGCGTGCGCTGCGTAAACAGTTAAAGTTTCGCAAAAATCATGTATGACAGAATTTTTCCCCTTTAAAAGTTCTAAAAAAAAGTCTGCGACAGCATATGTCTATCTTTTAAGGTTGGCTCACTATAACCATTTTTATGCTAACGAAATTTGTTCTAAAATAATGCATTATTTGCGAAGGTATTTTTATAAACATGATATTAATCCTTATCCAAATAAATACGTTATTCATCACAAGTATTTAATTTAAAACAAAATTGCCCTTTACATCATTCGATTTCAATGAATATCTTAGGAGATATAGCAGTTTTAAAATAACATCGCAGCAAAATAAATTACCCATTACAGACATAGTACAAACGATGTTTCTCCTGGTTTATTCTGCGTGATTACTACTGGTTCGATTTTAAAAATTATTTTAGTGTTTGATAGCCTATTTATCGAGGAAGGCTATAGGCTATATAACATCACGCTACGACCCACGGGGGCGGCGCAGTAACGATAAACGCGGGTGAAACCGCGGGAACATCTAGTACATATATACAGGTTGTGTCGTAAATAGTGGTCCAGAGGAAAGGAGTCGATACACTGTATTCTTATGTATCACATACCGAAATTTTAACCATTTTTTTATGCCCCTAAATTCATATGATTTGCTGAAGATGAGTATTGAAATTGGAAACAGATTAATTTCTTTAAGTATCTTTGACTTTAAAACATAAAAAAGGGTTTGGATATGATAGTACACATATTCAAGAGTAATAATAAAAAAACAGAATTAAAAAATATTGATATTTGTTGAAATGACAGCCAAATTCGTGAAGCAAGGTGCAGAAATTTTAAAAAAGAACTTTTATTTTTGTTAGGAGACCCTTAACTGAAAATGCTTAAAATTTCGGTATGTGATACATAAGAATACAGTGTATCGACTCCTTTACTCTGGACTACTATTTACGACACACCCTGTATATGACGCGCTACATTACACGTGTAACGCACAGTTGTGCAAACTTCACGAGCGTCTGTCCTCGCGTACATACTCGGGTCGGACTCTTTATGTGAAACGTTCCGACAGAAGTACCGTCGGCGCTTGTTAAGAGTGCGATACATATCAAGGTTGCATTTACAGGTTGTCCCAAAAATTGTGTCAAGCGGAAGTCAGTAGGAAGAGCATCCCTCTAGGGGTTCCCGAACCCGAAACTCACCCCACCTCTATGTATATACTGCAATATTGTTTTCCGGCCATTCATTCCTCTTGAAATTATTAGTCATAGCAATAATGAGGGAAATGCTTGATATATTATTTTGAATTAGTTGATTACTGTGTAGTTACACTATAAGGGCACCATGGCAATATTTTTGTGGACATTCTATATAGAATTCTATCAGTAAATAGTTGTTAGGATTTTGTACCAAAGTGGTTAGAGTAGTAGTTTGTTTGAACGCGCTAATCTTAGGCACTACTGGTTCGAATTGAAAAATTCTTTTAGTGTTGTATAGCCCATTTATCGAGGAAGGCTATAGGCTATATAACATCACGCTACGACCAATAGGAGCGGAGCAGCAATGAAAAATGTTGCAAAAACGGGGCAATTCTCTTATGTGAAGCAGACGAAGTTGCGCGGGTCAGCTAGTGTTTGTATATAATGCTTTAAGCTTACAAGCGAGTTGTTTGGTTGGTTGGCTTCAATCATACTTCTAGCATCTGTAAAGTTCTAAATGCGATTCTCTGATGGGGCATTCGTGTTAACATTCCGTCGTGGAAATTTTGAGATGCAGCAAGCAGTCTGGGTTAAACCGAATATAATAAAATCTAAAAATATATCCCGCGGAAAATGGGTGTGTCCTTGTTATATACATTTCTACTTATCATCACTAAGGTATACGGGCGGGAGCCCACCTAGGTATATTCAAACTTTTTAGTGTTACACTTTAACGTCAAATAAATATGCACTAACAGCTTTATGAACAAGAGCTGACGATGTTTGTCGATACCTCGCGATACATGTACCTTTAATGGGACAACTCTAGTTGTGTCAGACGCATGCTGAGTCATTATGTTGAAAATCCTTGTGTTTCCATAACACTAGGTTTACTGGGTCCGGCCGTTATGGTCCCACTCCGGTACGCCCCCGGCCGGCACGCACCCACAGTGAAAAATTTGTTATTCCGCTACGCCCCCGGCCGAGACGCTCACATTGTAAAACAACCGGAGAAGACACTTGAGCAAATCTTGGCCAGACACTAAATAATCAAAAACATTCAAAATCAGGAATCAAGAAATAATATATATGAGAATAGTTATAGCATGTATAATGAATGTGTTGCTCAATTGATTTTTTTATTATGTGTTAAATAAAAACACACGGAAATATGAATACGTTAGCGAAGTTCGAGAAGTTAGCACAAATCTTAGGGCAGGTTATACTAAGGGATTATAGTATTGTTTTGTAGGATAACGAATACCCTATCATACAAAATAATAATGTATAAAGTTGAAATTTTAAGTGTACTTAATAATCTTTATAATATAAAATGACCATAGTGTTTAAAATTCTGTCTTTTGCAGTAAAATGATAACTTACCTTGACTCGTTTATCTGCTTAATTAACTACTTACAATAGGTTTTTATATTTAATAGCTGTGCCCGCGGTTTCACCCGCGTTTATGATTACTGCGCCGCCCACGTGGCTCGTAACGTGATGTTATTATAGGTAGCCTATAGCCTTCCTCGATAAATAAGTATTCCAACAAAAAATATTTTTTTAATTCGAACTAGTAGTTCCTGAGATTAGCGTGTTCAAACAAACAAACTCTTCAGTTTTATAAAATTAGAATAGTTTTTTTTTTATACAACTTAGGTGGCAAACAAGCATACCTGATGGTAAGTGGTCACCGTAGCCTATGGACACTAGAGGTATCACTAGCGCGATGCCGACCCTTTAGAAAAGGATGTGGAAGGAGAAGGAGCGGGAAGGAGGTAAGGGGGTGATTGGCCCTCCGGTAATCTCACTTACCGAACGAAACAATACAGTAGGAATACTGGTATTTCACGTCGATATTCTGTGAGAAGATAGTCCTTCCCCGGTCGAGCCGGCCTCATTCATGCTGAAATCAGCGAGGCTCTACTACTTTATTGTTCATAAGTGAAGCGAAAAGCTAGCGACCGAGCTAAGTTCTTAGGATTCCGAGATATAGCTGATAATTTCAGTGAATTATCTTCTAGATTTATGTGACAGTTCATAGCACATTGTTCAAAGAGTGCAACCCGTGAATACTATTTGATAGCTCGGATGACATTGGTTATCGTTCTAGTTAGTTGGTGCAACTTACTCTTAGCAGGCGATTACCTTAGCCTATTGATATTTACCACATATTATAAGAGTCTTTATATTATCCTTACTAATATTATAAATTCGAAAGTAACTCTGTCTGTCTATCTGTCTGTCTGACTGTCTGTTACCTTTTCACGGCTAAACCAATCAACCGATTTAGATGAAATTTGGCACAGATATAGTTTAAAACCTGGGGAAGAACATAGGCTACTTTTTATTAATGTAGGTACCACGCGGGCGGAGCCGCGCGCAAAAGCTAGTAAATAAATAATAAACGCCCAGTTATTCAAAACTATCTGGCATACCTTTCATACATTGCTAATCACTGTCCCTGCATGTGCTTGTAAGCCAAAGGTATCAATCGTGCATTGCTTACTGCTATGGAGACCCTGTCAGTGTAATGGAAACCACTGCCCTGCTGACAGCAGACTGACAGTTTATATGGAACCTAATCAAGCCAAGAGTATTTGGCTGCGAAGTTCTTAACGTTCCAAATTCTTCGGTAATGGGCATTCCATTATTCACGTCCAACTAAAAAATGTGCTCGATAACGTTATTCTTTCATATGGTTTGACAATTAGCGTGGGTTCTGAAAATGGATAATGCCTTTTTCAAAGTGCGGTCTATGAGAGCTTAGTTTTAAATTGCAGGCTATGTTTTAAAATGGTTGTATTAGTAATAATAGATGTTCCTGCGGTTTCACCCGCGTTTATCGTTACTGCGCTGCCCCCGTGGGTTTTAACATGATGTTATATAGCCTTTCTCGATAAATAGACTATCCAACACTTAAATAATTTTTCAAATCGAACCAGTAGTTCCTGAGATTAGCGCGTTCAAACAAACAAACAAACTCTTCAGCTTTATAATATTAGTATAGACTAGATGTGCCCCCGGTTTCACCCGCATTTATGATTACTGCGCCGCCCCCATGGGTCGTAGCGTGTTGTTATATAGCCTATATCCTTCCTCGATAACTAAGGTATCCAACAATAAAATATTTTTTCAATTCGAACCAGTAATTCCTGAGATTAGCGCGTTCAAACAAACAAACTCTTCAGCTTTATAATATAAGTATAGATTAGATTTTGTCCGCGGCTTCGCTACCGCAAATAAATGTAGGTTAGGTTAGTAACAGTACTTTTCCCTTGATGATGGTACCCTATGTCCTTTTCTGTTCCCCTGACAACGTGCTTGCAAAATTTCGTGATGATCGGTCAAGTAGTTTAGGCGTGCAAGTGTAACAAACTGCGCACATTCGCATTTATAATACTAGTTAGGATACATTAACGTCATCTATGATTTTTTTTATACTACTAAGGTGGCAAACATGCATACGGCCCACCTGATGGTAAGTGGTCACCGTAGCCTATGGGAGCCTGCAACACTAGAGGCATCACCTGTGCGTTGCCGACCCTTTAGGAAAGGAAGTGGGAAGGAGAAGGAGCGGGAAAGGGGAAAGGGGGTGCTTGAGCTTCCGGCTTTTCATTGTTATCTAACTTACAAGTAAAATAACATGATCTTGTTTGATCCGTGCGGGTCTGCTGGTCCGAAAATAGGTCAGCCGGGAGCTGTATGCCCTAGTTTAAGAACTCGTTCATTTTTATACCTGTTATACCAATATTCAGTTACTTATCATCTTCTGGATTACCAGTCACAGTGGGCGTGCCACAGGGCTCGATTTTGGGACCCTTTCTGTTTTTAGTGTACGTAAATGATTTGCCGTTCTTTGTTCAGCATTTGTGTGACATTGTTTTATTCGCGGATGACACATCCCTTATTTTTAAGGTAGACCGAAAAGCACCAAATTTACGTGCTGTTAATGATTCACTCGCGGAAGTCCTGAACTGGTTTACGACGAATAATTTACTACTTAACTCTACAAAAACTAAATGTATCAAGTTTACATTGCCAAACGTAAAGAGTCCTAACGTGAATATAATTTTAAATGATGAAATTATTACTTTTGTTCAATCTACAGTCTTTTTAGGATTAACTTTAGATCATAAAGTTCAGTGGGGCGCTCAAATATCGTGTCTTGCAGGGAAACTTAGCTCAGCCGCATACGCAATTCGGAAAGTAAGACAGCTTACTGATATAGATACTGTAAGACTAGTATATTTCAGTTACTTTCATAGTGTCATGTCCTACGGTATATTATTGTGGGGCAAGGCAGCTGATATTGAGACGATTTTTATTCTTCAAAAGCGTGCAGTACGTAGCATTTATAATTTAGGACCACGAGTTTCCCTGAAAGATCGATTTAAAGAAATAGGCATACTTACTGTTGCGTCGCAATATATATTTGCTAACATTATGTTTATTAAATATAACATTTACTTATATAATAAGAATAGTGATATCAATAACGTCAACACTAGAAATAAGCATAAGTTAGTAGGCCCATATCATCGTTTACATAAAGTTCACAATACATTTGCGGGACTCGGTATACGTTTTTTTAATAAATTACCTATTAATATAATTAATTTACCATTGTTTAAATTTAAAAACGCCGTTAAAAAACAACTTATTCGGAAGGGTTATTATTCAGTCAACGACTACTTAAATGACAAAAACTCATGGAGCTAGTTGCTTGTTGCATGCAGGATTCAAAGATCTGTATTACTTATAAGTCAATTTAAGCCTTTGCATAGTCACAAAGTGTAAGTGTATGCGCCATCATGCCATCCTACTGTCTATTTTAGATTTATATTAAATAATATATCTTAGCTCAAATTATTTCCTCCCTATAATATTATTAAGTTATTATTTTTATTATCTTTAGTTTTTATAGTCAGTAGTATATGGCATAATGGCTGTAACACCTTGTTAATCTGAGTTGTAAAATACTGAAATTATATTTAACTGACGATTTAAAAGAGTGGCCATGAGTTTCTTGCAGGTTTCTTCTCATAGGCTCTACCCTTTGCCTGAACCTAGCAACTAACCTAAATGTAGCTTCAGTAACTTAGTAAACTCACTAACCTATATACTTTGACGTTCATAAGCGTTACTTTGTGACCTAAATGAATAAATGATTTTTGACTTTGACTTTGACTTTGACTTAAGTGGATAATCTGAAACATTTAAAATGCTTAGTCGAATATTTTTATTAAAGCCTGTCTTTTTGGCACAATCTTCATGCACAGCAATCGAAATTACTAAAAAACAATAGTAATATCTCCAAGTCCTCTCGGAAATAACATAGTTTGCATAAATACCCGAAGTTTGGAGCTGAATAATTGCACCCACATTTCGTTGGCCAGTTTTAGGTCCCATGTTGTAGGACGCTTTTATGGCAATAAAAGCGTCCATCGGGCACAGTTCCAGACTTTCTTGCCAAAAAAAAATAATTACAGTTAGCCCATGGCCCAGGCTTTGAATTCCAGAACTACGCACAACAGTCCTAATAGAAAAATAATATAATAACCAATATTAACAAATTTTTATTAAATATGAAATATAAATCTCCAGAACAATATTATATCGTGATTTAAGAAGCGATTCCACTAAGTGTTCCATTACGTGAGCAGAAATAGAAACACCAGTTAACTCCTGGATTTTAACGACTGCATATTGTGCCGTAGTAAAAAACATAGATATGCGTTTTCTTGACTATTAAGATAATATATAATATGTGCTATATGACGCTAATACCGCTAGATTGTTAAAAAAATTATAAAAAATAGATAGATATTGATTTTGTACAATACAAGACTAGCAATACTTATCAGTTCATGGAATTCGAAGTTACACGTGATTGTAGTAATTATTTAATTTACTTGTAAGTGCCTTGACAGTTTCGTGATATTATTATGTAGTTATAAGCACGCAGCACATTCAATCTATACTAATATTATAAAGCTGAAGAGTTTGTTTGTTTGTTTGAACGCGCTAATATCGGGAACTACTGGTTCGAATTGAAAAATTATTTTAGTGTTGGATAACCCATTTATCAAGGAAGGCTATAGGAGGAATGTATATAAAATCATGCTACGACCAATAGAAGCGGAGCAGCAATGAAAAATGTTGCAAAAACGGAAAAAATTCTCTTATGTGAAGCAGACGAAGTTGCGCGGGTCAGCTAGTTTATTATAATGTGCTGTAGGTACAGTCAACGCCATAAGTACCTAGCTATACATTTAATACATTTCTAACAGTGTTTCATGAATGAAAAATGTCTAATTATTGTTTTTTGGTAATAAATTATGTTTAAAATAACAATCCTTTAACTATTACTGCTGTAAAAGATGAAGAATTATCATTATGGTGCAATTCAAAATCTCAAGAATGTTTATTGATTTATATCGCTGACTGTAATCAAAACCAAATCGTCAATTAAAACAATAGGAAATTATGAGAGTAATGTTCCGTAGGACCCGACATTTTTATCGAGAATGCGGCGATATTTCATTTTGTCATAACATTGTGTGTAAAAATGTCATAGCACTGCACAGTGCTATAACATTTTTATCAGCATTGATTTATTTGATATTTACCCATAAATGATATTGTGTTTTATGACGATGTTATTTAGGGCGAATAAACTTTATAGATAAAAATATAAATACTCAGAATCACACCGAGTAGTTATATGTAGATATTTTATCATAACCTCAATGCTTTAGTCGAAGTTGGTACTTATAAATGTCACTTCGTTTACTAAATAATATTGCATTTGACGTTCATTAGTGTCCCTGAGGTTTCTTGCATGCCCGAGCCGGTAATGTTGTATCCCCGTGCATCTATCCAGTATTTTTCAGCAAAATTAGTAGAGCCTTTCAGTGCATAAGAGAAGGTTGCTTTGGGCGCGGAGTAGTCCGAAAGGATTCCCTCGGTCTTTGAATAATAATAGTAATTTATTTATTTTAGTATAAATTAAAAAATAAACATAAAATAAAAAAACATAAAAATCCATAAAAAAAAAAAACTTAGTTTTACATTTGCATCTTAACAATAACATAAAGTGCACTTATAGATATTTGCCCGCACTAGGTTAAACCTGTTTCGAGTGACAAAGTGCTTACATACTATTATCAGTATATATAAATTTACATTATAATAACTTTTATAATAAACTAAAGATAAAAGTAAAAACAATTAAAATACGTTATATCGCTCGATTAGATTTTAGTCAATAAAGATATTATTATTATTATAGATCCATAAAAACAAGTTTAATTTTCTACTTAGGACTAAATTAGTAAAATTTTATTTACAGACTAGCTGACCCGCGCAACTTCGTCTGCTTCACATAAGAGAATTTTCCTAGTTTTTGCAATATTTTTCATTTATGCTCCGCTCCTATTGGTCGTAGCGTGATGTTATATAGCCTATAGCCTTCCTCTATAAATGGGCTATCCAACACTGAAATATTTTTCTAATTTTTACCCGTAGTTCCTTAGATTACCGCGTTCAACCAAACAAACAAAATGTGAGTGAAGTCGGCGCGTGAGCGCCCCCGCCTTTTTATAAATGCAGCGGATGGCCGTTTCGCGCGTTAAACAACAATCAACCGTATAGCCGTACCCATACCGGCGCGGCGAGATTTGGAAGTTTTATTTCATCTATATCTTGTGTGTTTATAAACCGATTCCTATATTTTTTTTTATAATATAAATATTAAAGTGTACTTTTTGAATATGGGAGTTTGATAAAGATATATATATGTGAAATACAATATATTTATGTATTTTAATACACTTTGAAGAAATGCCTAACGATTAAACACGTTATTGTGGCTAATTTATAAAAGATAGATATATACTATTAAGGATTTTTTTGTAGATCTTTTGAAGACCATCATCTTTGTAATACATACTTTTGGTGTATGATCAACGTATGCGAGGATAAGAGCTCGAAAGCGCATTTTCGTCCGACTTGCTTCAAATTTATCGTCACTGCTCAGCTCCTATGTGTCTTAGCGTTATGTTATATAGTCTATAACCTGCCCAGGAGTATGGACTACAATCGTACCAAGTTTGGTTAAAATCCCTTCAGTAGTTTTCGACCCATGCGTGCACATACAGACAGACAGACAGACAAAAAATTTACTGATTGCATTTTTGTCATCAGTATCGATCACCATTCATCCTCCAATATTAATTTTGAATATATATTCAATGTACAGAATTGACCTCTCTACAGTTTTATTATAAGTATAGATTGCAAGTAACTGCGCGGTTTGGTCATATGACAGAGTTTGAATATAAGTAGAAATTAATTTTTTACAGCTGAAATGAGTTAATTTATAAATGCTTAATTCTCTATATTTTAGTTTATTGTACAAAAATGGTCCTAGAAATGCAAAAAATCTATTTGTGAAAATATGTTTTGAGCATTATTGTGTGGTGCAGACTATATCTCTTGCCGTCGCTTGTTAATTATGTCAGCGTTATAGTAAGCATCGCATGTTGTTTTAGTATTGTGTGCATAATGAAAATTTAACGGACAATCATTACTTTGCAGTATTTATATAATAAGCTTGTAGGAAATAGGAAAGGACGGCAGGTGGCTACTTTTAAAATTGCTCTCTGAGCTCGTTCAAGAGGTAGCATAGTAGTTTTCACTGCTCCACCCCATGAAGTAATGCAATATTGGATAATAAATTATTTACAATATTAAAGCCAAGCTAAGCGTTCCCGTATAACTCGTTGATGGTTTTAGCGGAGAATATTAGCACGGTATTGTCGGCGTATAATATTATTTTGCCGTTTTCTAATATAAGGTTACATAAATCGTTAATATAAATCAGAAACAGCTTCGGACCGATAATACTTCCTTGGGGAATACCAAAACCAGTATTTTTCTCATAATTGCTAGTAGTATTATCTGTTTTAACGCATTGGTGTCAATCGCTTAAGTAATCTGTAAAAAGTTTTAGTTGATTACTCCGTATACCCAAAGCCTCCATCTTGTTCAGGAGTATAGAAATAGATACAGTATCAATGCAAAGGGTTAGAGAATAAATTAAGGTGTAGTGTTAGTCAGTACAAGTCTGATATATCCTGTGGCTCCGTCCAGAGCAAAGAAGATCAATTAATCGCCCACCTAAAAAGATGTTCTTTTTTGCGAAAGCAAGTTAGTCTCAAGCTGTACTCTCTCCCTTTTCGGGAAGATGTTTTATTAATAGCACTAATACCGTAAATGCAAAGTGCTTCTGCGTAAGCGAATTCTTTTTAGGGTGCTGTACCAAAATAGTAAAAACTGACCACTTATTGTTCGATTTTGTCTGCCCTTCCGTCTATCATAGCTGCTTATCCCAGGACTATTGACTTACAATTTTGAATGGTAATACATAAAGCTTGTCAAATGTTACACCGTCTAAAGCAATAAGAGTTGGTAGAACTCTATGTAAAGATCACTTGATACCTTTCCATGCGGCCTCGGTTGTGTGTGCAGTGGCAATGAATGAGACTGCTGTGCAATACACCAATCTCACCCGAGACCTCGAGGTCTGGGGTGCGACTCGTATCTGACTGATGTTTTGGTAAGGAGTAAAATCGTATCTTTGCACCAGTAAATTATAAAAAATGCCATAGTTTGGTGATTTCGATATCCGTTTCGACAACTTTCATATTATGTATTTTTATTTTCACTATCATATTATGTAAAAACGGCTGCGACAGTAGCAGTCTACTGTGCTTACGTCATGTTTTGGCTAAAATGTAAAAGCGCTTAAATATTTAAAGTGACATGTTTGCCAAGTTATTTATTCAAACAACTCGACTGAATACAAGCAAAAAGGACATTGTCGAGTGTTATGAATGATGTCCAAATATTCAGCGCGTGCACGGCAGTTTTAACACAGTTTGTGAGGTCCCGACAGGGTCTATAATTATCTGTTTAAATATTTAAGTTTTACCATCTAAGTAAACATTGTGGTATGCAAATAAAATTTTGAATTGAATTGAAAAATAGCGCTACACACTTCATTGTAAACTCAACTCTGCATATTTTAAGTTATATTGTCTTCGTTTACGCGAATTTCATATACATTGAAACTAAATTACGTTGGCGTTGTTCGGATGTTACCGCGGGTTTTTTTAAAACTAGCTGTGATACGCGTTGCCCTTCGCCCACATGGAATTTAACAAAAAATAATCTAAAGTATAAGTAGGTTACTCCTTATAACATCAGCTATCTGCCAGCGAAAGTCCCGTCAAAATCGATCCAGACGTTTCAGAGATTAGCCAGAACAAACAGACAGATAGGAAGACAAAAATTTAAAAAATATATATATTAGTTCCGTATATATTTACTTGCATATGCATTTAGTAAAAAGCTGTTATTTTGACATTGCAAACAGACGCTTAAATTTTATTTATTTATATACACTTTCTCCTTCGTTTCGGTTGTTTTTTAGCAGCGAAATGTCATTGGGAGATGGTGATCTTGAAGTGTATATTAAACAAGTTTTTATTTCCTATCCTCGGTGAAGCTTTGTGTGTTCATTCTGATTAAAACTGTTTAAAGTAATAACTGTAATATCGTTTGTGATTACCATAATTATCACGTTATTATTAAGCTTTGAATTTTCTTAAGCGACCTAATTATGTCTTCTTAGAGAGGTCTACCGTTTTTATGGATATATAATTCAACTTTTGCTACTATAAAGACGTTATCTTTCAACTACTAAAAATATCCGAAGTGACCTCTATGTTATTCAAATTTAAGAAGGCTACCTCGATACCTAGATGTTTAATAAATTTTTGTGAACTGGTTTTAATTGCATTTCCTTACTCAGTTAATGTTTTATTTTTGTATTTCCATTTATATGATATTATTATAATCATTCGATAAATGAGAGCGTTAGTATGGTATTAGTTTTACGTATTGGCAGTGAATAGTCGATGGGTGCTAATAGGAAGCCTAACTAATGATACCACTAATTGCGTACTTCGCATTGGCCTTGGCAATCGACCTTACAGCCCACGAAGTAAGGACATTGCCATTTCCAACGTACACAACGAAATATTTAATGTTTCTAGGAAACAACGTCGTTTCACGTACGAATAAAATATTCAATATTCAATCTACTGGTCCGTGCGCCATATTGGATATACCCCACGTGTTTAATAATGACCTACCATTTTGTGTACACTCACTCACTTGTATATAAAAAAGTGTTGTGAAGAACTATAGTCAATTTCAAATACAACAAAATCAAAAGGTATACAAACGGTTCATTGACATGACCATAGACATTTTAGTGATGTCCAATTGTAGCGTCAATTGTAAATCAATTAATTACCTAATTTCGATTAGGTTGATTCGATCATTCGATTTGATGCAGCGAAAGACTTAGGAATGACATAAACACTGCTACAATTATATTCTACCACGCTATAATTGTGGCCATCATTCGATGTCCGCAGTTGACCAAATAGAATATAGTAGATATACAATCAATAAACAAAATTTTAACAAAAAAGAAATCCGGCTTCAATAAAGAATATTCTAAAAATTAAAATGCACTAAAAGTTAATAAATAATTGCATATTCTTGTAAATAATTAAATTATTGTTATTAATGGAGTCGGTGTAAGCCAATGTAGGTTTGTAACTAATTAAACATGAGATGTCTTACTATAATCATAACATAACATTGGCATGCACAATTACACACATAGACGTAGCACGCGGCGCGGGCGGCTGACACCGACTCCAAAAATAGCAATAATTTATTTATTCATAAGAATATGCAATTATTTATTAACTTTTTAGTGCATTTTAAGTTTTAGAATATTCTTTTTCGAAGTCGGTTTTCCTTTTTTGTTAAAATTTTGTTTATTTCTCGGTTTTTAGTGAATCTTGCCAAAAATGAGAACATCATCAATGTAGCCGAAGTCAACCAAATACGCATTATTAAGGATAACTCTAAAACGAATGGTCAAATCTTGATCAAAATTAAATGGGACCACACGGTAAGCACCAGCTTTGAAATAAAAAAGAATAATCAAAATCTGTTCACCCAGTCGAAAGTTCTGAGGTAACAAACTTAAAAAACAAATTAAAAAAGAAACAGTCGAATTGAGAACCTCCTCCTTTTTATGAAGTCGGTTAAAAACATTTGCAAGGTATATAATTTTACATTGTTAAAAAAATAACCTAAGGAATAATTAGTAATTATTATTGACAGATTAATTTAAATTTTAAATTCCTCTAAGTACCGTGTATTTTATAGCAAATTAATTTTAACTTTCTTTTTGTTGGTGTCACAGTCATGTATACTGCCTGTTGAGTTGATTTTATGGGGATGTAGATGTTTAAAATGAGTTTGTTGCCGTTGGTTGTACGTCCTTGCGTTGCTGGACCTGGCAACAGCTAAATTGAAATTCACGTTAATACGACTTTGATGTTCATAAGTGTTACTTTGTGACCTACATTAATAGACATATGACTGAAATGATTTAAATTAAAAATAAAAGAAAAAATAAATTTATTGCTACAAAGCTCTATAACGCAACACATAAGTACCAATGTAATAACTGTATCCTAATCCTAACTAATATTATAAAAGCGAAAATGAGTTTGTTTGTTTGTTTGTTACCTTTTCACGCCTAAACCACTGAACCGATCATCCTGAAATTTTGCATATACTTTGTCAGGTGTACAGAAACGGACATAGACTACCTTTCATCCCGAAAAAAATTACTGTTTCCGAGGTAAACAACAATAACGTTCTTATGATAATAGACGGCGCCACGTGTCTTTCGAATCATGATTGAATTATATTATTACAAGCAGAGTACGACCCAAATTGATTGTCAAATTCTAAATTACTGCGAGCGAAGCCGCGGGCAAAAGCTAGTATACATATAAAGACGGGGGCGAAACCCAATATACTTATAAAAATACGACAGCTTGTTAAATATCTATGTTATCTCAAAACTGCTAATCGGTAGTAGTTGTTTATGAATCTTAAATGACTTATCTACCTAAATAGGTAATTATTAATATTATGTATAATAATTAATTATTATACATAATATTAAGTGACGTTTTATATTGGTACGGATAAGTCGGCTCGCCACGCGCCAGGGGAATGATTACCCTTATGGAAGTAGGCATAAGGTATTACCACTATTACTGCGTTTCGCCTGGTGAGTGACAGTTCCGGAGGCTCACACACCTAACTTTGTTACGACCGTTTTCAATATCCTATCTATCTGTGGATTTGTTTACTGGAGATAGACTTTTGACGTATCTTGTATGGAGCTAATGTCAAATACCTATCGCTAGTAACATATGTAGTAGATAGATAGGATATTGAAAATGGACGTTATTGCGTCTTTCATTACCGAGGGTCGGCAAAGCGTGAGTGTTAAGGTCCGTTCACACAGACCGGCTCGGAGAGGAGAGCAGATTCTTACCACGTTTTGCATAGTTGTAATAAGGTTTATTTTTACATTTCACTTCTTTTGTTATTCAGAATGCTTGAACGCTCGTGTGAAATGTAAAAATAAACCTTATTACAATTATTCAAAACTCTGTTTTAAACGTGATAAAAATCTGCTCTCCTCTCCGAGCCGGTCTTTGTTAACGGACCTTTAAAATGCTACGATAACCGCTTACCATATAATAATAGGTTAGATGTATGCTTGTTGACCATCTTTTTATTTTTCCTATTGTTGTCTAGTGTATTTTTTATTTAATACAATAGTCACGTTGCCGTTATTATATGCAACTAAAGCAACGTTTCCTATCTGTAGGTATAATGTTTTTCTAATAGCCAGTTATTGAGTTTGTTTGTTAGATGAGTGTTGGCATTTCCTCCTATTGAATAATATCGACGTTATTTTTACCTGGCACTAATTGTGTAATGACTGTAATGATAATTGCCTCCACTAACTCGTTCCTGCTAATCACTTCGTATTCACATAATAAACGTACGTCAGGACCGATTCTTTGCTCACAAATTAGTGCGAGCGTATTGTATTGCTAAAATAACTTTGTATTAAACATAATTCACAATTCGAGTAAATTGGTTACTGTTAAGTGTAGAAAAATATTGGCGTTCATTTGAAACGTACACGTACAGAACATGTTGTTAGTTAAAACACATTACCATTTCTTAACGCATTCGATTGTTCTACAGGCATAACAAGTTTGTGTAAACTGAGTATCGACCTTCTAAGAAGATTATGATCAATTTAAATAAATGAATTATTCAAATGATAATAGAAAAATTAGGCGTCATCATGATCCAAGACAAGTGAGACCGCTGTCATGACATCTTGTTCCGCTGGAACTTGTCACACATTACGTGTAACATTCGATGTTTTGAAAGTGCACAGATTTTGGCAACATACAAGTCATTATCTACCACAGCCTGATTTTACTCTCTGCTGGATCTATGATATGGTCTCTCTATGTTTGTGCCACTCTCTATAATCCTGTGCCAATCTCATCCAGCTCCAACCTACGATCGCAACAATGTCGTCCACATCGTTATTTACGTTGTAAAAGATTAATTAATACTATTTTCCTATACGCAGTTAATAATTAATCTTTCCTTAGTATTAACACAATTCATTTTACTGAACCATTTATTTCATTTTAATAATACCTATGTAATAATGTCTTCTTTTACGCGAATGTTATTCATTGAAATTAAACTACTATATAGGTACGGATTTTATCGCGTTGTTTATTTGACACTTTATTACATAATTTAGAAACTGTTACACTACTATTACTATTAAACTTTACTAATTTTTAAGCTAATTAAATTATTAAAACTATTTATATTATTACTATACTATTTATATTTATGTTTACACTTTCCCCGACGTATTCTAGTAACATGGAGTACTGCTTTGCCACAAGATCATTAGGGCCAATAAGATCTTTGATAAACTTGGCTCTGTTATGTTACATTTCAAAAAATTGCATAAACCTTTTTATAATATATTGCTGAACTGCGAGCAACACAAACGTACTGCAAAAGGTACATACATATACGAGTGTTTTGAGCGTTGGATATACAGTAAGTAAAATAACGAAAGGCGTTCCCTTAAAGCGGTTATTGTACATCATTAATAGATGCAAATGAACATATTTGCATAGAAAAATAAGCATGAAAAATGCAAGCATGAAAAATAAATTAAATGTAAAACTAATTAAAAAGTCGTTTTAATTAAAAATTTATAACTAAGTAAAAAGCGACGTTGCCGTTTTGCATTGGTACTTTTGTGCGTATGCAAACAGTGTTTCTTTTCGTGTCTGTTTATAATTTTTTATTGAATATTTTTGAAGTCATTACAATAAAATATTTTTTGTTTTTTTATGGAAATATTTTTTTTAAGATCTACGCACGCCATAATATTGCCAGTTTAAGGAAACGCCTTTCATTAGTTAACGTACTGTATATTTCAGTTTAATTCTTCAATGTCAGTCAAATTCAAAGTCTCAACATCCACATTTATAGGCTTAGTCCTTATCGTATTATCATCGTATTGCCAACGTTTAGTGCTCTGTGATAGTTTGGCCTCTGTCATGTCGTGTAATAGGTACTAGTCATTTCTATTAGAGGTTCTATAACGAATTCTATAACAAACCTATTGAAAATATTAACCTAATAAATTCTATCAAGTCTTCGCAACGCAAGTCGCAACTCGCAATAATGTATAAATAATTTTCATCTCATATTCTAAAACGATTAGTAGCTACAAAATGGTTTTCGAAGTTGCAATCGACAACGTTGATATAATATGCAATAATTTAACTTTATACAAATCTAATGAATAATCAGTTCATTGAAAAACCAGTTAACGATTTAACAGATTTTAGAAAAACAGTTACATTAAATTAATTAAAAAACCGTCAATGACACATCTCTAATTTCTATTTCATGCGAAAAAGCATTAATAAATTACGAAATAATTAATTTCCTATTGACCTTAGTGCTTACCGACAGCGGGAGCCCCCGAGCCACACCTATCCATGGCGTGCCTACACTATGTAGTATCTACTGTAAACTAACGGCCTTGATCCAAGTTAGACATTTGGCCTAATTGTTTTTTCGTTCCGTGACTGTACTTTTTGAATAATTGATTAGCTCTCGATTGGATTTTTTTATCAGATATAGCTTATTATTAAGTTAGGTTAGGTTAGGTAGCGGGTGAGAGAGTGGTACTTCCTGTGCGTGGCGTCTTATTAGTAACTAAATATTATAGTAATTACTATACATTTACCTGAGATACAGGAACCATCCTAGTTCAGGTATCAACCCCCATAGTATATTTTTATGTGTATATTGTTTATAAATGTTGTTTATGTTACTATGGCGAGAAATAAACGTTATTATTATTATTATTCTTTCATAAAATAACTAAATTTTTGTTAGTGTCTGGTTTTCTCTAGCCAAATCTTTATATATAGGTATAAATCTTCTGTGCGTGTGTTTGTAATTAAACTCCTCCTAAACGGCTGGACCGATTTTGATGAAATTTTTTATGTGTGTTCAAGTGGATTCAAGAATGGTTTAGATTTGGTTTTATTTTTTTATTTTTTCTCCCTGTCTACAGGACAATGTCTGTTGAGACAGCTAGTTTGAATATTAAAACCTGCCATTTCCATTAAGTTGCATTAAGTTTATTGATAATACTTGGCAATTGTCCGGCTGCGCCACAAAGTGAGTGGCGAGCTCGAATAGCGATGCACGGTCAATGTCAATCGATGCAGATAGCGTGCTGAGCACGGCCTGGCGACATATCCGGGTCACCTATAAGCGTATTGTCGGCTGTGACTTACTTACATCGGAAATGCCTAATGTGGCAACAATCGTCACTTATAAAAGTCGACATTTAGCAAAAAATACCAATTAATTATTATTAGCAAAATCTTAATTCATCCATTTCGTTCATTTCTTTATTCAACACTAATGGTTCCACTTTCGCTAAAGAGCTGTTTTAGGACCGGTTCAAATCAGCGTAGATAATGAATTAGTAAATGTAATCAAATATTTATGTATAAGACGACTGGCTGTAAGCCTTATGGATACACCGATTTCGATATCGATACCGGGTGAAACCGCGGGAACATCTAGTCGCTAAATATCTTACACTAGATGTGCCCGCGGTTTCACCCGCGTTTATCGTTACTGCGCCGCCCCCGTGGGCATGATGTTATATAGCCTATAGCCTTCCTCGATAAATGGGCTATCCAACACTAAAATAATTTTTCAATTCAAACCAGTAGTTCCTGAGATTAGCGCGTTCAAACAAAAAAACAAACTCTTCAGGTTTGTAATAATAGTATAGATGATACTTAGCAATCAATATTTTTTTTTTATTAAAAGTAAGGTCTATGTGATGAATTAGGGGCTTGGTGAAGTCACCACAACACCACATAACAGCTTAAATCGTAAATAATGTATAAATCAGAAATTGATAAAAAATCCGTGGTGGAGTGTGGAGTGTTCGTATTAGCATCTAAACTACAATGTTCGGATATTAACGAGCTGAATGGTCGACGAAGGTCTTTCGAGCCCGCGGCGACACCGGCACCGGGGCAAACTAATAAAATTTATATTGACGCTTATGTTTATGAGCTCTGCACTATTGGCACCCACTGATTTAGCTATGACCTTCAAATAATATTAACTCCGATTATCTGAAAAATACGGAGGTGCCCGTATTGTACCCGTATGAGTTGTAAAGAGAAACGGTATTGGCGCCACTCCAACATTGAACAAAAGCTGGATCAGTCTATATGTAAATTTATCAATCATATTGAGCTAGAATGGGTACAGAAAGCTCGCGGACGCAAACAAACAATATTGCCATGCAAACAAACGTTCGTTATTAATTCTGGTTTAATTATATCGATAACAGCACAAACCGTGCCGCGTCGTGGACATGTCATTGTTGCATTCATAACTTAATCTCTATTGTAATAGTCGGAACTAGTCCAAGTCCCTGAAGTGGCTGAAGGTCACGCCGGCATCCGGTTTTAAAACTCTAGGCACAATACGTCTCGCGAGGCATGGACTTGTCGTTTTTGCTTGCAGGTACGAGTCTGTGCTCCGACGCGAGGCCGGCCGCGATCTCCCGACCGCCCTGTCACTTCCTGCTGATTACTGCAGTACTGCACTACTATATTCGATACGTTTTAATATTTCATATGGTCTCGACGAACGGCCGCGACGCGCGCAACAGAGTGTTGCGCGTTAGGTCACCGAGCTCCGTCTAAATAAGTACCGTAATATCGCTTTACATTACAACAACAAAATAATTTATTTTATTTTGAGTAGCCACTGCCTTATATTGGTGTCAAGTGGCTGATTGTTGTAATCAAAAACATTACACTGCAGCCAGTCTGTACATGAGTGTGTTACCTTTAGCTGGCAACTAGTTATGTTGTAGGCAAACAATATTCCTCTCACTCTGTTGATAATGTCGCTATGGAACATTTAACTTTCGACTTCACTTGAGCTATTGTTCGTGTATTTGCGTCTATACTCGCAATCACTTTTTGTTGAACTTTCCGTTTTACTGTGCTATTTGTGTCTGGTATGGTAATGACTAATTACCTACAACTGTATGCTACAGACCCATGAAATAAACATCGTACTTGTGTCTACGTGTTGCTGGTTCATTTCATTTGCCGTCTGACCTACCAGTTACTCACGTCTCTAGTTTTAGTTGTGTTATATTAACATAAATACTAGTTCCTTTATTCACCGTGTTGATCTTCCGCGAAATCGTTCCGTATACGATTGGATCATGAATTTCTCTACTGCGCACGCGCCCCAGCACTCTACAGAAAAGAAAGCGAATAGGTAACGGTACTGCGCGATTCAACATAATTACTTGTATTTTGTTAAAGCGTACGTAACTCGAGTGCCGTGTCTTTCTAAAACTTATGTTATTTTTTATTTAATATAATATACGTACTGTTTGTAGTTAAATAAATAAAACAATTCTTAAAAAAAATACATCATTTATCAATGAATTTGCCACAAGTCCATAAAAGTCTAATTACGAACGTAGGCTTCGCACAAATCACGTTATCTAAGTATAGTTCCAAGGTGTGTAAGATCCAGTAAGAAGTCATTGCGTGGGAGAAGGTTAAATGATCCAATATTTGTTCTATCTTATAGTTTAATAAAATCAACTTTAATACGTTTACTATTCTGTGTATAACTTGTATCACGCGATGTTTGAACCTAATAAATATTTGAATAACACGCAATGATTGACGAGTATAAGAAATACCGGTATGAAATATGGACGTTTTACAATAAGGTAAAATGTTAATCGGATCGTTTCCTCCCGAACATCGCGGTAAACTTGCTCGTTACTGTAACGTGTAATGTATTGGAATCGTATCATGTCAAAACAAACTTCACGGTGATCATATCGCTTTATTTGTTTTATCTACCTATATAAAAACTCACACTTATTGGAAATGAATTCTATGTTGTGTTTCGACGGAGTTGATTACAATTTAACAAGCAAACAACTTCGTTGACGGCTGTTAATTGAGTTTAAAATAAAGCATTCGCTTCACGATAACATGCTAGTACGAGTATAATATTGGTTTGATTTATGTTATGTAGTGGTTTCTACGCCGTGTCGCCTCGTCTCGTCCCATCTGCCATCACATGATCAGCGCAGCGTCGCGTCCAATTTGATTACAGATAATATGTCCCGTGCAATCCACAATTGGCTATTGATACTCTGATCACTAAACATGTTACAAAAATACGTACAGATTCACTCTTCAGTCTGTTCGATTCATACAAACTATAGACACGTCCTTTATGGTTGAAATGTCATCACATCACTGATAAATTTGAATTTATCTTATAGGCATGTAAGATAATGACACAGCTGATAAATATATGAATCTTTGTATTTGATTAATATAACGATTGCAGATTTCATAATGTAACATTAATAACTCAGAAGGATCAACTTATGCATATTGTTGTTCTCCTGTACTCTGAGTCCATTTGGCAAATTGGGAATGTTTCATAATGAACATTATCCTGGCTGTAATTGGTTTATTATTTGTTTTTATCCTGCCTCTCTTACATTTATGTACATGTATCATATGTGTATATATTCAAATAAATATTACCTAATACTTCTAATTGCAGTACCTTGATTCTATTATTTCTGCACCACCTACACTACAGTAGCCTTTGCCGCTAATGATAGAAACAACAGCTTTGGCGTCGATATTATACCTACTTGATTCTTGTGCAAGAAATTTGAATAAGGAAATAAACTACTTTCGATGTATGTAAGGCATCATGTTTGCTCTAAACCAGTAGTTCCTAAAGTGGTCTAGGTGGACCCCCAGGGATCCACGGGAGACTCGACGGGGTCTACGCTGGCGTGACAAAAAATGGGGTTCACAATTTGTAAGCGGGGGTCCACGAAAATTTATTTGCTTTCGTAGTGTAAACTTCACCTATCAATGTAGACAGATAATATTTTAAGAAGCTAAGCGACTGTTACTTGTAAAAACTTGCATATTCCATATTCAGTACCAGTGGTCTCGAACCTACAGATCTTGCAGTAGAGAATGCTAAAAAAAAAGGTCAGCCCGTAGAGATTTCATCAAATTTTTAATTGCATGAACTTGTTTGATTCGTCACTAATAAATACGAATGCCAAGGAATATGGTAGAAATGTAGACGCAGGGGGTCCACCGGTTGGTACCGGTGGACCCCCTGCAGCTACATTTCTACTGGCTGCAGTTTGAAAGTGGTCTATGAGAACAGAAGTCTGGGAACCTCTGCACTAAACTAACGGTAGTGGATATGCACTGGACTAGCTGCGTAATGATCAAACAGAGCCTACCTTAACCTTGTCTTGTGATATTTGATTTACGTTTTAGCGGGTAATGACCATTACTTAAGGCACAAGATCGTCCTCTGTGGAAAATCTTGGGGTAATGTTTAGGAGACTTCTTTCGAGTGAGAAGATGATGATGATGATGAAACAGTACTTCTCGCAAACTACTTATATATGGGAATACGTTCACCACATAATAGGTGACTTTAAATAAAAAATAATACCTATTAAATCTTATGTGAAAATAATAATCACACTCAAAAATTTGTTCATAAAGTTCGTGGTTACATAAGTTTCTTTTTACTAGAATTTATTACTGTACTTTCGACTGCCGAAATACTCAGAATATTCAGAAATGTTAAATATATATTCGCTACTAGATGCCGCACCCGCATTTATCGTTACTGCGCCGTCCCTGTAGGTCGTAGCGTGATGTTACATAGCCTATAGCCTTCCTCGATAAGTAGGCTATCCAACACTAAAATAATTTTCAAATTGAACCAGTAGTTCCTGAGATTAGCGCGTTCAAACAAACAAACTCTTTAGCTTTATAATATTAGTATAGATTAATTGACACTCATCTGTTTACATTCAGACTCGAGAATATATGAAATCGTCTCGCCTGTCATTGTATTGAATTGTGAGTGTGGTCATTTTGACGAGCAAAATAAAAAAAATAAATAAAAAAAGTACCAATGTAAGTTGTCAACGATGCATTTGTTCTGATACTCTTGATAACGCTACAAGTAGCTGCACATGTTTATGATTTGTTAACAAATTCAGCATTACTGTTCCTTTGTGACTGTTTGATACAATGTGACAAAATATTCACGTTTTTTTTTATAATCCACTTCTCTTTTGTAAAGCAGAATAACAGTTCGATTTGTTGCGCTTCGCAGTCTCACTACACAATACACGAACACTAGAGTTGCACCTAATAAAAGTAAAACACGTTCGCTCAGAGCGAGGTACGTTCATTCAATTATTAATCTGTTTTGGGTTAACAGCATATCCCTGTGAGGCTTTTATGACTTTATATAAACTGAGGGTAAAGCATAAAGCTTTTTAACCGCCGAAATTCATTAATTAGTAATGCATCCTTTTGTATATAATACTAAATTTATACTTAACTAGCTTTTGCCCGTGCCTTCGCTCGCATAAAAGTAGGTTAGGGTATGTTATATGTATTTCAAGACCCGTTTCATAGTCTGTGGTTGTTTATTATGCACAGGGCACTTCGATAAGTGGGCGCTACCCGTCAATAAAGTACGACATTAATGTAATAAATTATTCCAAAAAAAAAAAAAAATGACATAGGCGTGAGCTGTCAAAAAGAAAATAAACGGATGGACAGAGTATAGTAACAGTACTTGTTTTTTAAAATAAAGTAAAGCCTATATTACTTGTGACACACTGATAATATAGCTTTCGAAGGGAGAAACATTTTAAAATCGGTTGTATGGTTTTGAGTTAAATCCTTGCAAACAAGCAAAAAAATCAAATCTTTACTCTTTATAATATTAGTGTACATTAAATATGTAAATTGGACTGCACGGATGGCGTAGTGGTCTAAGTGGTCGCCTCGCCACTGCCACTGCGAGTGTTGTGGGTTCGATGCCCACACGGGATAATATTTGTGTGATCTACAAAATTGAAAAGACAAAAACACAAGGAACACCCAGACTCGGAACAACTATTTGACTATTTGTTCCGACTGTGGGTGTGCCTTGTGTCGTTGTTTGAATGTTTTTAAAGTCCCCCGCGACACACGAATAAAAAATTTGCCGAAGATAGAAGTGAAAACTTTAATCCTTGATCAAACACTTCTTTATAAACAAAAAAAAAAAAGGCTGGTCGGATGCTAGTTCTTGATACTCTCTTAGAGGTTATTAAGGGGGTCAAAATTTCGTTATTTTTTGCGTAGGACGCACCATTTCTGAGATATTGTTAATATTCTAAAAAAAAAATATAAAGCGTGGAAGCGAGACAATGACGCGAGTTCCATGATTTTTGTTCACCCAAGAAGTGCTCAACGCGCCTAAAGAAGTTTTCACTTCAAATATATAAAGCCTGTATGGATTTATTTGAACGCCAACGCCATGTAGAGAGTTTGTGGCTAACTGGTTAATATTTGGTTTGTTGTCAAAGTATCAAACAATCTTTTAACAGAAATGTTATAACCAAGCAACTAAAAGACGAAGAAATATGTTGATACAATGACTGATATAAATAATTGATAGAAGCGTTGTTTTCAGTTGCGTGCCTTCGGTATCAGAATAAATTTCAATGTAATATGTCTTAACTGTAAATGGAGTGAAATCCATCTCTTTCACGCTTTATTATTGAACATGAAGATCTACGGATGAACTCATCAAAGCACGCTGTTTATATTGAACTAGGTACTATATATTTTGTATCGTGACTGTTAGTTTTTGAACTTATATCAAGGTACTGGTTGCATTATGCTTTGCAATATCATATATACCACTAATCCAAGAGCTGACACACAGTAGAACCATTCTCGATTTGGAGATGCCGCTTGTAATCGGAGCAGCCCAAGTGTGAGTATACCAGCAGTCTGCAGATAATCGGTAGTACTGAAATGATGAGCAATTTTCAAAGCGCTTTTATAAGTACACATCGTGATGTCAGCAGAGGCGGTAGTGGGTCGAACCTACTTCGCCCACGTGATGTTACTTTGTTTTCTAACAGATACATTCAATAACACATTGCCCGATCTGATTCAAACCTGGGACCTAATGATCGCACGCAAACATACATAAATGTTATCGTTACACAGTTTGTATTAAAATTATATAATTACCACAGCTGCTTGAAACGTTGCCAACGTAAATAAAATGGAATTACAAAATGTAGCTAATTCCTTGGAGTAAATTGCTTATTTGTTCGGATGGCATACGTTTTTAACGATAACGTTAATAAACATTAAACAATCGAATTTATTTACGGTGGCGTGAAACGCTGAAAGTTGATAACAAACAGTGATATGGTAATAATTTATAGCACTCATGGTAGATGACTCCGGTGGGGTAATGAGCTAATGGCAGTGTGTATACTCGCCGTCACTACTCACTCACTTCATTACTAGTTATCGGTCCATCTCTGTCTAATAACGAACCCACACCCGTTATCAGTAAATAATACATAATAGTTTATTAGTAATGTTATTATCTATACTGTGACGGACAATATTACAATAGTCATTGGTTTGCTTGTAGTACGGCCACCCAATGATAATTGTCTGATGGATCATTATCATCAATCAAATATTTATATATTAATAACTGGTTGTTTTAACAATGATTTCATTACTGAATTTAAACTTTTTCACGGATTTTATCACGGTTTATTTACTTTTTTTTTGCAATGAATCCTTCGCTTTAAACATTCGCATTAATGTAAGGCAATTCAAACGTTGGTACTGTATTGTCTAAAATTCCCCAGTGAACGTGCAAAACCCGTGCTTACTTTATTTTTACTTATAGGAAAGTTGATTATTAGTGTCCTACTGACGCAATAGTCACAAAAGGTTCCAAAGCTGCTTTCCGTTGTGGAAATAGTCGGATATTGTGTTTTGTCTATAATATCCTGCGGCACATGACATCCGTACTTCTCGCAGTCGTAACACACTTTGCAGATCGTTACTTTGTAGGTTGTATTACATTCAGATGGTTAAATAAGTGCTGTTTAGTCCCCTGCGGGACTAAACTAGGGAGGAATAAGTTGTAACAATACCGGTTTGTTGTATGGACGTAAACAAATAATTTCAATATAAGTTAATAGGCATTCAATTCTAAATGAGTACCTGATGATGTTTCATATTATGCAAATGATTGTTCCGTGTAAGTATTTTGTAATTGCTGAGATACATTGTTGTTTCTACACATTGTAGCTGTGTATGGATAACATAATTCATAATTAAAACTGAAACGTATTAAGTTTATTTTCTAAATATTAGTTGTCCTTAAAGCCGGCCATACACGCTAGAGTGTGCCTGACAGGTTTGCCTGAACAGTTCAACTGTACAGGTAAACCGGCGCGTGTATGTTGCACAACTGTGCAGATTTCCACGCCTGTACAGGCAACGAAACTGTACGAAAAAATATGAATTTTGATATTATTTGCCTGTGCGGTTTAACTGTGCAGGCAAAACTGAGCATGGCTTTACACCACTATTCACGGTGTCTTCGTTTAAATTTCGGTTTCTTTAATAAAACAAACAATAAATCTATTAACGCTACTGTATCGAGATCAAGCGCCGCTGTCGGGGCCATGGTATCAACTGAGAGTTTGTACAGGTTTACCGCTACGGTGTATGGTCTCTATGTCAGGTAGGTACACACTAGTATGTATGGCCTGCTTAACTAACCTTACTTACTTGAGTGGAAGCGTCGTAAGTTTGGATGTTAGTTAAATAATGAAGAATATTAATTAAGGTTATCAAAACTTTGCATAAATCGTATATACCTAAAGTAAAAACGTTGGTTCGTCGACATTGAATTCACAAATCGATCGAGGTCGGATCTTATCAAATATAGGAAGTTATGACGCAGACGAGGCATTGGTTCAACAAATGCAATGGCTGTACAACACGAGTGCGAACTCACCGAATAAATTATGTTTGTCTGCAATGTATTTTAAATTATAACTGCTAGGTTCTCCAGGTTTTACTTAGAGCAGAACAGACATGCTCTTATATGTTATCTGAAGACGAACGACTATGCAACTAATACGATACTTACCTTGTATAATAATAGATGGCGGGTTAAACGTTGGTAATTATTTAAAGGTAATAAATACTTACACTTACTATATTGAAAAGAGTGGCCTTGAGTTACTTGCTTGCTTCTTCTCACGAAAGCTCTACTCCTCGAACAGGCTATTTTTCAATGCAAAATTGTTATTTCCTTTTATTTTTTATTATTATTATTACTTTTTATTAATATAATAGTGAATTGACGTGTCCAAGAGTCGAAGAGTATAAGCGTACAAGCTATTTATAATATAAGTACAGTTATATGCTCATGTTATACATAGAAATGTCACTACTTTAGCTGTGATGCAATTCGTATTGTCTCTTGGTCAGCGCGGGGCCGAGCGAAATGTTTTTTTATTGTTTCTGTTTTCCGACTGATAAGCTAGAGTAGTAGAGCGTAGCTTGACTTAACAACTTAAGTATTGCCTTATCAATCTTATCATACCTGGCATTTTTTAACTTCTTCGATTCTCTATAGCTTCGTACGTAATTGATTACTTAATGCGTTTATACATTAAGAATATATCCTGAATTACATACTAACCTCGTAATGTCTGCGATGGGGACGTTGGCCTATATTCTGACTCCACCAACTGCTCCTGCATTGCGACAACTTAATATAAAAAAATAAAGGCGCTCATAGCCAGTTCCACTCACTGATCGGTAAACGATTAGCGAGGTTAAGCAACGTTGGGTGCGGTCAGTCTATAGATGGGTGACCGCTTAGCGGTATTTCATCTGAGCGTCTCCGTGCTTCAGAGGGCACGTAAAAAGTCGGTCCCGGTTGTTGTCACATTGACAGCAGTCGTTAAGCCACGTCAGAGACGGGCGGCTTGAACAACTCTTGTTGACCACTAACCACACGAAAAGAAGAAGAAGAAGAAGAAGAAGATAAAAAAACTTATTCCGCAGCAGCTTTTATTTTTTATACGGTTTTTAAAATCATTATCCTCCATTTAGAATATGTAATAGCACTCTGCAGAGATGCCAGAATATAACTTTTAACCGTACACGAACGTCAACAGTCAAATTGACTACTATATGTAATAATAATACCAGCCCTGTATTAAACTGTCCCACTTGTTTGGGTTGTTGGGCACGGGCCTTCTCTTAGTGTAAGAAGGGTTAGGCCACAGTCCACCAAGCTTGCCCAGTGCGGGTGGGCAGACTTCAAGTAATAATATCTTTGCGAACATTATGGAGAACTCTCAGACATGCAGGTTTCCTTACGCTGTGTTCCTTAACCGTTAAAGCGACTAAATAGACTAGTTACTACCTTACGGAAAATTAAATAGTAACAGAAAATTTAATATTAAAGTTTTTACTTATCAGTGACATTAAGAGTGAATGTTTCGTAATTTGACAAGAGTGCCGAGTGGCCGCTGAGGCCACTAGTGAACGTTTCGGCCTTCACATTGCCAGCACTGCACACTGGCCAGATCCATGACGTCATTACCTCCCCGCTTTTGCACTAATACTACGTTTCATCAACCTGTGGCATGTTACTATAAGTGTAGGTACATCTAGTAAGTTCGTGATGCTTCGTATAAAATAAACAACCGACCGAGCGTACTTACGTAAAATAAGAAGGCTGTATAAACATAACCGATTTATTGTAGAAATCGCAGGTAACTAAACTATAAAACGTAGCGTCGCGCGTTGTATTTTCTCTGCACGAACAACGAATGTATACTTACATCTTCCAATTTTAATGTTTGGGCTGTTACTTTTATTATACACTAGCTTTTGCCCACGGCTTCGCTCGCATAAAAGGAGGTTAGGACAGGTAGTACTTTTTCAATGAAATATTACCTATGTTACTCGGTGATAATATAGCATCCTAATGATTTTTTAGAAACGGTTGTGTAGTTTTCGGGTTAAATCGTTACAAACAAACAAATCTTTTCTCTTTATAATATTAGTATAAATACATACATAGATTCACGCCTGTTTCCCGGAGGGGTAGGCAGAGACTACGGATTTTCATTTGCTACGATCCTGACACACTTCGTGATTAGTATAAATATCTACTGTAAATATAGTATTTCTATGCTATTGATGTATTTATTACGTGTAATTCATTGATAAATTACCCCGTCTGCCTACGTGATACAATCTGCAAATAAATTTCATGACGTTTTTGATTTTAATGCTTTTTCATTATTGGTCTATAACGTTTGCCTTGTTGGTCTGCCCGGCCGCAATATATCCTACCAATTGTACACAATTTCTATTTGCACTTTATATATGTTATTTAGAAATAAGATGTATTCTATGAACCGCTATACAACGGTGCACTAGACTTACTTACTCCGCCGCGCCGCTAACTTATCAGCTCGGATAGAAAATTCTGAAAATGTAAGGTTGTATACAAAATAGTTTTATTGAATATTGGTTTAAATAGGAATGTTGTGTTGTTATTGAGATATGGAATATTTCGTATTACGTAGTATTTTGCGTTTGTCGACCGCAGAAATTACTTTTAATTTTGTTGACAAAAAGGAAACGTTCATTTTGACAATGAGACTGCATTACTCGCGGCACACAGTTTAAAACAAATAATAATTGTGAACGCTACAAGCTTGTTTTACAATTTAAATTTAATAAGAATTGTATCAGATGTGAAAGCGTTGGACTTGTCATTTCATAATTACATATGTAAAGGTGTATTTAAGGTCAGTACCATTATTTATTGTTACACAGTGTAACAGTAAAAAAAATTGTGATAATTAACATTGTGAGCTTTTAAATACCTTTTAATTGTTCATCAAACATATTTATTTTTTTACTTACCATAAAAATAAACAATTCTGGACATTCATTATGTTTGCATGTTATTCGTATCAGTAATTTAGCTTACGTGAACTTAAAATATGACCACACCTGTAGTACGCGATATGCGAATGAAGTGAAAATGTAATGTTTAATTTGACTCGACATGCATAAGACCTAGTTTAAGAGAAAGAAGATGTTTTTAAAGACAACTTTTCAAGTTGATGTGTATGACGCTTCAGATTGATCAAGATATAGATACCAATCATACTTAACTTAAGGATCGACCTCACTTAGGTTTGATTGTTATCACTTTGGAGATAAAGTTACCTCATACATTATGGTTGTGTTAAACAAAGTGGCTCGAATCCTTAAACATTGTCTAGATCAGAGGTTCCCAGAGTTTTTTTCTCATAGACCTCTTTCAAAATTTAGCTGGTTCCTTTGGACCTCTTGCAGCTAAACAAGTTCATGCAAGTAAAAAGTTTGATCAATCTCTACGGGTGACCTTTTTTTTAAATTCTCATTTAAGTCAAACCAACATTTTAATTCTTCACTATCGAAAGCAAATAAATTTTCGTGGAACCCCGCTTACGAATTGTGAACCCCCATTTTTTATCACGCCAACGTAGACCCCCGTCGAGTCTCCCGTGGACCCCTGGGAGTCCACCTGGACCATTTTGGTGATTAATGATCTAGAATATTGTAGGCACAGTAATGGTTCAATTTGTATTGTGATCTAGCAGTTACGAGATGTCTCAACAAAAAGATAAATGACACGTCGTGTGAGTTGCGTTGGCGCGGGCGTCATGCCACGCGCCATGACATCGTATCAACGTGATTACGCTGTTGTCCTAGCATTTTTATTATCTTTGCTGAACAATTCTGCACTTTATGAATAAAGCCGTTTTATCTTTACACTTCTTCGAGTCAAAAATTTAGTAAAAATATATTTACTTAACGCCTGATATTATGTCTGTGTTGTATTAAAGAAGATTGTATAGGTACCACATGTAAGTATTTGTCTTATTGTATTAACTGCCTTCTTGGCGCAGCGGTAGTGAATGCGACTGCTGTGCATGAGGTGTCGGGTTCGAATCCCGGGTCGGGCCAAGATAAAACGTATTGGGTTTTTCTGTTAAGAAATCTCAATACGAGCCCGGAGTTAGGAAGTTGGCGGTGTTAGACACCCCCGTGCCTCGGAAAGCACGTAAAGCCGTTGGTCCCGCGCCTGATCTCTCTCCGGTCGTGTCGGTGACGTCCCATCGGATCTTGAGGGTCAGGGAACAGAGAGTGCACTTGTGTTTGCGCACACACTTGTCACAGTCACAGTCTCCGTTAAGATTGGCCGCCGTGAACGAAATTTGGTTTGGACATTATTATTTGTCTTGTATCTGCCTTATTTGTCATCGATAGAGCAGCCAAACACGGCCTTAAAGTCGTTAAGTTAAATGTCGGCATCCATTAAAAGATTATTTTATGTTTGATAGGATCTGTTTTTAATGTCACTCATTGGTTATTGTTACAAATTATAATGTAATTGATTGGCTTCGTATCAATCGGTAGTTGTGTTTATTATTGTGTTGATAAATTACATAAAACCTTTACTAACGATCCACCCCGGCTTTGCATGGCTTTACAAGTCCCGTACTCAAACCCAAGAAAAAGAAAACGTAGCATGACACAAATGAGCAAAGACTTACACCACCTTATTGACCCTAACCTAACGTAACCGGCAACTTAGAGAAAGTCTTAATTTCATAGATTAAATAATTAGAAAATTGTTTCTAAATCTTGTGTTTAAAATAGACCGCTATAAAATCCGTAGGTATAAATTAATTATATTTCAAGAATTTCAGACTTATACCGTAAGTGATCGGTATGTCTGCAAATCTAGGGCTTCAATAATATCAGGTAAATCAATATCAATAGGTTTGTTAATGGCTTTTCAAATATCATGTTTGTTCTGTCATTGTTTTTCCAGTAACGACAGCGACGACTCGAAGCTGTTGTACAAACACTCGGCTAGTAATTTTCGTACGGTGATTCATGTGCCTTTTATTAGTTCACAAATCGTTTGTCGAACGCCTTACATCATCGATCGATAGCGTAATGTGACTGGAAAACAATGCAAACTTTACAACTTCCTTGTATCTGACACTTTGAGACAAAACGTACATAAAACAACTTTATAGCTTTTATAAAGTTCCTAGAATATTGCACTTTTAATTATGTACGATGACACCTTTCATTATAATTCAGGTACGTATAAAGTGGTATAATGTTGTATTGCAAGTTTATTATAATGCATACATACATCCAACGACAGATAAATCAATGTAAGTATCAATATGTCCCACTCGTTGGTCAAGTCTCGCTAGCTTGCCGACAGTGAGGCGCTTGCCTGTCCAAGTCGAGCCCTTACTCGAACTAGACTTGGACAGGCGAACGACTCCAGGTGATAGCCGCTGGCAGGTGACGCTTGGTAATTGTGTGACTCTAAGCAGCTGAAAGTCTTGCCCCATGCCGTACTACAGTGAAATTCTAAAAACTTCAGTCGTAAAAACGTCAACACTTATGAGACAGTCCATTTATACTATCTAGGCGACAGAAAGTCGCGTTATAAGTGCTTCGATTCACTTTTAAATTCTGACGCTACACTACTACGAACATGCAAAAAATACCGCTCAAGAGGAAGTCGAGCTCGCGCTTTCTACAGCTTTTAATTTTAAGTAAAATACAAATAAAATTACCAAGCGTTCAAATGGCCAGTGCCTTGTGTTAATTTCGCGTCAATCGAGTAATTGCGCGGCGAATCGGATAAATTGGTATTATTTGACACATTCGATTAAAACAAACACTGCGCCCGTTCCAAGGCTACTACGATCTGGTTTATCAATTTAAACATCGATAAATGCAATGATTTAGAGTAACAATCCTTTAGTATTCAGACAAACAATGTATAAATCCTAACATAAAAAGGCGAGAAATTAAAAATAGCATAGGGAGAGATTCTGAATCGTGGCGGAAGAGCATAGGACTAATGTCGGCGAATCAAGTCGTGGGTAACAGCTTGTTAGTTATATTTATATGTAAAGATAATTAAAGAGATCAAATTTGGTCTAGTCAACACTGTCACTATCGCATAGTTTAAATCAATAGTAATTTAATGTATAGACGACCTTGGTTATGTGCAGCCTACCCTGACTGCACTAGTTAGTAAAAATACCGATGGCATAAAAGCAAATAAGTCAGTCAACATTGATGAGAATAAAAAAGCACATGTAAATGTACACATACCTACTACAAAGTTTGTGGACTTGTTGCTGAAACATCCAAAAGTTCTTGAAGTTGAGTGAAGTTTGTCAACAAGCACTTCTCAACCTGCCCATTCAAAGGGGAAGTTCGTGCTCGGCAGCAAAACTGTATACACAACAACAGCGCTAATATTAGATATCATACATTATTATTTGGTACAATGAACTGGAGAGCATTATCTATGGAATCGGTTTGATATCTACAAGACAGACAAACTGATATAGACTGTGAAAGATAAGTTTCAGACAGAATAATGAGCCAGTGCCATTCCTATGCTTCTGGTCATTGGCCACCACGTGACTAGCCGGTTTTGGGTCGTCATGAGCTAACTAGCATAACTCTTCGCTTACGGTAAGGCACGGCAGATGGGGTTGAGACTTGCATTCGACTCTTCATTTTCTTCGACTTGTGCTGTATTTTTATATATGTTGTCTAAACTAGAAGGCTTTTGAACGAAAGCTAGAAAGCTTTTGGTTTTTGGGTACCTTGTACTAAAATATTATAAAATATAAGCAATTTATTTTAAACATATTGAGTTTACAAATAAATATTTTTAGAGAACCAAAGAAAAGAGCAAAATCACCTTTTCTCGCTTTGTACTGGAGTAGCTAGCTAAAGAAACTACATCCATTCAGATAATAGCCCATTATAGACTTGTTATATTTTATGTTTTCCGAGATGCGGCAGACAGGATTTTAAGATTGCTTTACCAAGATTTCACACGCGGTACAGTTGTTATGCAACCATCCATCAGTAGATTATTTTTCTTTTATTGTAATAAAAAATTATATGCTGGTCTTATGATGGAATTCAGTAGTAGGTGCCGGAACCGGAATCTTTCAATTATTGTCACCAGGCAGGCCTTGTCTGCTTTTTATCACCTTAGATTAAAAACAAAAACGATCGGAAAACTCACAAGTGCATTTTTATAACTTTGGATAAATCATAATTGACGCGTAGGCGCGGACGAAATGTAATCCCACAAAAACAATCGCTGTAAATATAAACCGCCTGTTCGAATATAAGCTTGTTATCACTTGATACGAACTTTTATTGTAGAGTGGTTTGTTATTCTCGTTCATTTGAATATTGATTTGTGTGTTTAATTGGCACACTTTTTGTTCCCTGAAACTTGAAACTTTAGTTTCGTTATACTTAGTTTAAAAATTAGCATCGACATGATTTTGTAATGTCTACGCGGTGTACCTAGACGGGTATTGTAGCGAAGTTGCAGTACGGCTATGCGATACTGATGAAGTCAACCAGGTCACTCATTAGCTGGAGAACGACTCCGCCTTCGGTGATTATATCCACGAAAGATGGTTACGTAGACGTGTCCTTTGATTTAATCAAGTGAACAGTTGAGTGAGGCCTTGGTTCGTTTATATAACCTATTAAAATCACTGTTCGAGTGCGACGCATTATTCACAATGCTGGTTTTCTCTTTCTCACAAGGCAAGGTAACGCAAAATTGCACCGAGGACGCGTCATTTAATTAGTTAAGTGTACATAAACTTCAGTGAATAGTTGTTACATTGTGCCGGTGACACAGATTCCCAGGCGGGCAGGCAGCGTGGCGTGCGGCGCTAGTCGACCGCCCGGCCGCCCGACTGCCTGACTCGTACCGCACTTACAATAAATATTGTTCACCTTTCACACCATTGTTTTAATTACAACCAACGGTTTACCACCAAACATTCTATTCATCTATTATTTTAAGAATTTATAACCTTTGTTGAAACATTCCACCTCAAGCGATTCTTATTTAGTTTATAGTTACAAAGGTACCTACTAAATGTGTTCTTATTAGGATCGTAGTAAATCAATAGTTTGTATTAATGTGTCTTGTTAGCTCGTCATAAATAAAGCTCTGTGCTTATAACACTGTTTGGGCTAGCACTCATAGCACGCCGCACGCCGCACGCCGCACGCCGCACGCTACACGCTACACGCCGCACGCTACAGTCGCCACAGGTCACGACAATGCTAGACACACTTTCCAATATTACTTCACTGTTTTAGCCACAGCATCGTAACTCGATGTGATTACAGTTTTACAAAGCAACTTTATGGCATCGTTGATAACAATAGTAAACTTATTTTCACACCGACTTGTAAATAAGTACTAAACGTATTGTTTATCTCAAAGGTGACGGTTATGGAGTATACCTCATTACAGCTCTGTTTGATAATTATCACAACTGCCAGGGAGCTCGGAGGTCACACTTCGTTACCGACATTACGCATATTCATACAACCTAATCTATGTGGACTGCATTTTTTATGATTTAATATAATAATATTCTGTCACATACACACTACACCATCTAGCCCAAACTAAGTAGAGCTTGTACTATGGGTACTAGACAATGGATAAACATAGAAATTATACTGTTTTTGTTTTTAAATACGTATATATTATACATAGAAACACCCAGCCCAAGACAAACATCCATGTTCATGCACACAGACTTGTGCGGGAATCGAACCCGCGACCTCTGGCGTGGCAGTCGGTTACACTAACCACTACGCTAAATGCACAGCGAAATTATCAAAATGTTGCACGTTGGTACACACAGCGACACATCAACCTAGCTAGACTGTTTGGACTTTGAACTATTAGAAGTCGAACGCTGCGAATCGTGCGAAAGAGTGTGTTATATTTTTGTTACGCTCTATCCTTACCACTACATCGACACCACTATGCACTGTCCCTTTCCGACAATCCGCTATGTAGTATGTATCGTAGTTATGCCTATATAGGGTGTCTAACTTGATGTGTAGCCGTGTGTAAGTTAGGTCTATTTATTAATTACTGTGGCGACAGCGACATCACCTACTGCTGTCCTATTAGCTTATTAAGGGAAGTTGAAATTAAGTAGTTAGTAAGTACTAAGTAACTAAATGTATCTTCCACGTATTTAACTAAAATATTGTATACTAGATGTTCCCGCGGTTTCACCCGCGTTTATCGTTACTGCGCCGCCCCGGTGGGTCGTAGCGTGATGTTATATAGCCTATAGCCTTCCTCGATAAATAGGCTATCCAACACTAAAAGAATTTTTCAAATCGAACCAGTAATAATCACGCAGAATAAACCAGGAGAAACATCGTTTGTACTATGTCTGTAATGGGTAATTATTTTGCTGCGATGTTATTTTAAAACTGCTATATCTCCTAAGATATTCATTGAAATCGAATGATGTAAAGAGCAATTTTATTTTAAATTAAATACTTGTGATGACTGATGAATAAAGTATTTATTTGGATAAGGATTAATATCATGTTTATAAAAATACCTTCGCAAATAATGCATTATTTTAGAACAAATTTCGTTAGCATAAAAATGGTTATAGTGAGCCAACCTTAAAAGATAGACATATGCTGTCGCTGACTTTTTTTTAGAACTTTTAAAGGGGAATAATTCTGTTATACATGATTTTTGCGAAACTTTAACTGTTTACGCAGCGCACGCAGCGGAAGCTCTCAAAAGGAAAAAATACTCTCCGATTTTGAAACATTCTTCATTGGTGCTCCGCTCCTATTGATCTTAGCGTGATGATATATAGCCTATAGCCTTCCTCGATAAATGGGCTATCTAACACTGAAAGAATTTTTCAAATCGGGCCAGTAGTTCCTGAGATTAGCGCGTTCAAGTAAACAAACAAACAAACAAACTCTTCAGCTTTATAATATTAGTATAGATATTATATACACACAATGATTATTCATTATTTCTAACTAATAAATAGCAGGATTCAGTGAATTCACCAATAACCAATTAGTTCCGACTATCTAGTCGCAAAAAAAACCCCTTTACTAAGTCAGTGGCTTGTCTATTCAGATATGGGTGAACTACATAAAACTTTATTTCCATGCCACGTCTGCTATTTGACCTCAATAGCCTAAAAGGGATAATATTATAAGAAGGTCAGAATATTTGTGGCTGCTGACTAGAATAACGACATATTATGTCGCGATATAATCAGCTAGTCGCCTAACCAACTGTAGAAAATGGTTCGATACAAGTACCGCTTCATGTTTTGACCTGTTGCTTGTCTCATCACGGATTTGTTGTGAAATAGATACTTTGGAGGCATTTTCTACGATAATGATTATATTTTCAATACTATTTTTGTCAAAACTGAGTGCGTATTAAATACGCACATGTACGAATAATACCAGTTTAAGTGAACAGGTGTGGTGACGCACAGATATGACGCAGGTACGCAATACCCTCGTTTCTCCTCCGCGCCGCCGCGCCGCGCCGTCGCTGCTGCCTTATGCACAGATTAAAGTCTCAATTGCATAACAAATTGATATGGCTACATACAATCTAAATGAGAAGTGAATTTTTCACACGATGCAATTTACTTGGCTCTTGATATGAAATGACATCAGTTGCATAATACCTTCGATATCATTTCAATTGCATCTTTAGCCATATCGGGTCTTTGGCATGTACTGTAATTAGCTGTATATGATTTCTTGCTACTTTGGTACCTATATAATTTGTATATTTGTCTAGCACTTGCATGGTATAAAAGCATGGCGTGGTGTGTAATATAGATGTTATTTTAAATTATTTCGTTAACATTGATTAAGTGCATAGTAATGGTGTGCAACACGTAGCCTCCGTGACGTATAAATGTTCGAAAATCTGTTAAGCAGCTAATAAATATCCATTATTGATTGTATCTATTTCTGTCTTGCAGGTCAGCGGAGCGGTATGTGCGAGTGAAATGGAGAGATGTGCGCGTCGGGGATCTGGTCCATCTGTCGAACAACGAGCCGGTGCCGGCAGACATGGTGCTGCTACACTCGTCGAACCCCCTCGGGATATGCTACCTCGACACCTGCAACTTAGATGGAGAGACTAACTTAAAGCAAAGAGTTGTAGCACCGGGTTTTAAAGAAAAGGTACCTATTCTAATGACCTGTGTCAGAATGAACCCTGTTAGACTGTTTTTTTGGGCTTAGCGCTCTTCGCTTCCTTTCAAAGCACAAACATTTACATCATAGGCGTCAGACTAATTCGATTGGTCTGTCAATGAGGACTTTTTAACAGACCGGTCACGCCGAACATTGGTCTCGTTGATATGTTTCCATTATTTTTAAATGTATAATTATAATCATGAGAGATGAATGCGAGCCTTACTTAGTGATGTTCATTGTGTCTCTTGTTAAAAATAACAATCAACTTAGAATGATTGCTTTAGAACTTCTTCTAGACTACGTACGACGTTATATATGATTCACGTAACAGTCCTTAGTTTATTAACATTATAACATGTACATTTTTTACTGTTCGCATTTTAAATGAGCCAATATTTTTTTGCTGTTTGTCTCTCATGAACAATGTAAATAAATAAATGATTTAGTAAGTCATTCCACCGGACCTGACTCATATCATAATTTAGTGTTGAGCTTTTATTTACAACTCGTGCAAACTCGAAACACTCGACAAAAAGCGGAGCGTGAGAACACTTTCTCCAATAATTGTAAAATTTAAACACAATTGACGCCGTAGAGCCACGACCCACTTAACCAAATCGTTTGTATTTTTATTAATGCAGATATAATCTGGTCTGTTTCACAGTATCAGGAATTTAGTCCAATGAGGTTTAGAAGTTCCGTGGAAGTAGAACGACCGTCGACGAAAATATATAGATTTACAGGAGCAATATCGCACCCGAACGGAGAGCGAGTGCTCTTGAACTCCGAGAACCTTTTGCTGAGGGACTGCTTGATCAAGAATACCGACTATGTGGAGGGCATCGTCGTGTACGCCGGCCACGAGACCAAAGCGATGCTCAACAACGGTGGACCAAGATATAAGTGTTCCAGCTTAGAGAAAAAAATGAATACAGATGTGATATGGTGTGTCTTAGTGTTACTTTTCCTTTGTTGCGCCGGCGCCGTCGGCTGCAAGATCTGGTTGGACCAATATTACATTACTTTATACAAGTACACGCCGTTCATCACTAACGTGAACAAACCGGCGTACGAGGGCCTGCTCATATTCTGGACGTACATCATCACGATGCAGGTCATGATCCCGGTGTCGCTGTACGTCACCATCGAGATGACGAAGTTGCTGCAGGTGTACCACATACACCAAGACGTCGAGATGTACGACCCCGAAACGAACACGCGAACCGAGTGCAGGGCGTTAAATATCACCGAGGAGTTGGGGCAGATCAGTTACTTGTTCACCGACAAAACTGGCACTCTGACGGAGAACAAGATGGTGTTCAAGAGGTGCACTATCAATGGCGTGGACTACGACCATCCTCCGGGCCCGCCTGCTGAACCCTCTTTTGAGCTACCACCGATCGTCGCTCCTATTACCAGCGTGTCGCCAAATAGACGACTGCTTCAACATCTACTCGATAATAACGAAGCCCAACATACGCAAAAGGTCAGGATATTATTGTATCACTACACATTATAAAACAAAGTCCACCGCCGAGTCTGTTTGTCTGTTCGCGATAAAATAAAAACTACTGAACGGACTTTCATGCGATTTTCTCCAATAGACAGAGTGATTCATGAAGAAGGCTTATGTGTATATTTTGATAAGGTTTTGCACTACCTGCGCGAAGCCGGGGCTAGTTGTTTAATAATTGGAATAATCACATTTTATATAATGTGTAGTAATTTCACTGTTAGTTTTCGAAAGTTAACGACGATTTACTCATTTAGTTCACAAAGTAACACTTATAAAATAGGTATGTCTTAGATTTTTGGTTAGTGTATTTACTAAAGTTACATTTAAGTTAATTGCTAGGTTCCCGCTTCGTTTATTATAAACATGTTTACTGACTATCTAAAGATTATTGTTTATCTCTACTAATATTATAAAGCTAAAGAGTTTGTTTGATTGTTTGGACGCGCTAATCTCAGGAACTACTGGTTCGAATTGAAATATTCTTTTAGTGTTGGATAGCCTATTTATCGAGGAAGGCAATAGGCTATATAACATCACGCTACGACCAATAGGAGCGGAGCAGCAATGAAAAATGTTGCGAAAACGGGGAAAATTCTCCTATATGAAGCAGACGAAGTTGCGCGGGACAGCTAGTAATATCTATATATAGAATCGTCTTTCATTATGCAGGACAGAAAACAAACAAATAGCGAAATGGGGGCGTTCTCTGCCTTTCTTCGAAAAGGGCTCTTTCTAGTTTGTATAACTGCGAAGGTCTTGCTATTATAATGTAGTATTAACGTTGAAGGTGCGCGAGTTCCTGCTGGTGCTGGCGATCTGCAACACGGTGGTGGTGAGCCAGCCACACGTGGACACCATGCGGCTGAGCGGGTCCAGCTCCGGCGAGAACATCGGCGCTGACAAGCCCGCGCGGACCAACGGCACACTGCGCGCCAACGACAAGTCAGTACCCGCATCTCTATTGGCGCTACTATATTATTTTAGATTTACATACATGTACAGTCGTCTCCTTAGTAGTAACGGACTGTCTTCTTCTCTTCTCCTTAGCCTTTATTATTCCCAAATTACTTGGGGTCGGCTTACTAGTCTAACCGGATTTGACTGGATATCAGTTTTTACACGGAGCGACTGCCATCTGACCTCCGCAAGCCGAAGGCTAACGGTACTCTAAGGCTAGACCAGTGTCAGGATATGAGAGGGCACTGACTTCCCAATAACGACTGCCATAGATGTTCATGGCAGCCGGGACCGACGGCTTAACGTGCTCTCCGAGGCACGGAGCAGGCGATAATTGTCAATCAATACGCACATAATTTCGAAAAGTCATATAACTTCCGAAAGTCAGAGGTGCGCGACGTGGGTTCGAACCCGAGACCCTCTGCATTGCAGTCTGTTGGTCTCCCCACTGAGCTATCGCTGCTTACTAACTGCTTAGTAACGGACTGTATGCGCACAATTATATGACAAGAACCTATGGAACTCTAAAGTACTTACAGCCCTATCAGCCCTAATACCCTAACACCCTAACACCCTAGCCTACCATATACTATGTGATGAATAAATAAATAGATAGATATATTCGGGATACCTGCACTATGCGTCCTAAGGTAACAGGCGGAGAGTAGACGGGATGTCTTGGATGAGGATAGATAACTCACTGCCAGTCGAGCTGACTCACACGACTGGTCAAAGATGGCTAAAGGTGTCTTGGCCACAGTGAGGGGTTGGTAAGGTGTTGAGTCATACATACATATTCTATCGTCTATGTCCCCGAAGGCGTAAGCATATGTACATTTCTCCAGTTGTGTTTTTAGGTTCCTAGAACTATTACTAGGAACCTTAAAACAACTGTAAGGAAGGAAGGAAGAGGAAAAGGAGTAAGCCTATTGCTGTTTACCAGTTGCAGTTTCCGTGCTGTTAGTAATTTAATAACGGTTTGCCCGGCCCAGGAATCTGACAAAAAATTTAATGAAGAATTCAGTCAGATTCCTTGCCAACACATTGTAGTATTATAATCTTTCTAAGATAGATAAATGATGCTTAAGTGCTTTTCCCAATAAATACTGTTTCTTAGCACGACTTTAAATAAATCAGCTTACTGTTAATGCTCAATGTTAGATATAGCAAGAGGTCTTAATGCTCAATGTTAGATATAGCAAGGGGTCTTAATGCTCAATGTTAGATATAACAAGGGGTATGAGCCCTTTTAGTAGCTTTATACGATCGAGCAGAAATTGTCATAGTTTTATTTATACATCAGATTCTATTAGAGTCAAGTGGACTGTTGAATCATACATAATATATACAGATAACACATCAAAACTCTTCAGGTGAATAACGGTTATCGTGTGACGAAGATATTTATATTAGTCAGACACTTATTAAATCAGTCGCGTGATAAATCAGAATCTGATAAGTTAAAGAAGCAAAGGCTACCTTTTTTTAAAGATGCTTTTGTATGGCCTCAGATGCTTATACAGGGTTATTTGAAAATTACTAATAACCCTTTGACCTTACTTAACAATTTAATGTTTTCATACAAATATAGAAATTGGTTGCTCTAATCGCTTTAAGACAACACGCGGTCGCAAAAGAAAACAGCGACGTAAATACGGATGGCGTTGTGCTTGCTTGTTAAAATACGTGTTTCGGAAAAGTATTGAGTTTTGTAAAGAATTTTAAAAGATTATTCATATTTTTTATTTATCTCTCTATAGAGAGAAAGTAATACTAATTGCACAGCATAAGAAAGAAAGAAAGAACGAAATCTTTATTGCTATACAGCTGGGCACAATGTGTATAAAGATATAACAAAAATAATAATAAAAAAGGAAGAAATAAAAACACAGTAACATAAAATATTCAGTTAACATCCTGACATGCGTCCCACAGCCGCAGCAATCCGGACTCCAGTTCAGTATTTGCCTGGTCTCAAGAACCAGGCACTGGTCTTCCACTGGAGCCTGTTATTGTGACGTACGGAAGCCAATAAGTATAACGATATAATACATAACGAGCACCTATACGCCTCAAATCACTGCATACCGTCTCGGAAAGGTTAGATTAGATTATGTTAGGTTCCTTCTTAAACCCACCGAAAAATAGGAGCCCGTCAACTTAGTTTGAACTCTTTAAATATTTTTTGCTGTGCAGTTAAATACTACCCTACATATTTTGAATAGCACATTGATGTTCTTATCTAGTACTAGATTTTGGGCGCGGCTTTGCTCGCGTAGGTAAATGAAGGTTATGTCAATTTTCTTTCCCTCGGGCACAGTACTTTTTTCTGGATGTTAGGTACACTATGTCCTCTGAATCTGTATACGTAATTTCATAATCATTGGTCAAGTAGTTAAGGCGTGCAAACATAACAAATAAACTTACATTTTATTTATAACTAGATGTTCCCGCGGTTTCACCCGCGTTTATCGTTACTGCGCCGCCCCCGTGGGTCGTAGCGTGATGTTATATAGCCTATAGCCTTCCTCGATAAATAGGCTATCCAACACTAAAAGAATTTTTCAAATTGAACCAGTAGTAATCACGCAGAATAAACCAGGAGAAACATCGTTTGTACTATGTCTGTAATGGGTAATTATTTTGCTGCAATGTTATTTTAAAACTGCGATATCTCCTAAGATAGTCATTGAAATTGTATGATGTAAAGGGCAATTTTGTTTTAAATTAAATACTTGTGATGAATAACGCATTTATTTGGATAAGGATTAATATCATGTTTATAATAATATCTTCGCAAATAATGCATTATTTTAGAACAAATTTGGTTAGCATAAAAATGGTTATAGTGAGCCAACCTTAAAAGATAGACATATGCTGTCGCGGACTTTTTCTTAGAACTTTAAAAGGGGAGCAATTCGGTCATACATGATTTTTGCGAAACTTTAACTGTTTACGCAGCGCACGCAGCGGAAGCTTTCAAAAGGAAAAAATACCCGCCGATTTTGAAACATTCTTAATTGGTGCTCAGCTCCTATTGATCTTAGCGTGATGATATACAGCCTATAGCCTTCCTCGATAAATGGGCTATCTAACACTGAAAGAATTTTTCAAATCGGGCCAGTAGTTCCTGAGATTAGCGCGTTCAAGCAAACAAACAAACAAACTCTTCAGCTTTATAATATTAGTATAGATATTAGTATAGATATTAAGTTAGAATGAGAGATATGAGCACAGCTCACATTTGGTCGGCGTGCACTGTAACAATACTAATATGCATGCAATGTTGGTTTTAAGTGATGAAATAAGAGATGCTTTGGCAGTAATCTATTGTGTTATGACTACACTTAAAAATAATTTTATATTAGACTAGATGTTCCCGCGGTTTCACCCGCGTTTATCGTTACTGCGCCGCCCCCGTGGGTCGTAGCGTGATGTTATATAGCCTATAGCCTTCCTCGATAAATAGGCTATCCAACACTAAAAGAATTTTTCAAATCAAACCAGTAGTAATCACGCAGAATAAACCAGGAGAAACATCGTTTGTACTATGTCTGTAATGGGTAATTATTTTGCTGCAATGTTATTTTAAAACTGCGATATCTCCTAAGATATTCATTGAAATCGAATGATGTAAAGGGCAATTTTGTTTTAAATTAAACACTTGTGATGAATAACGTATTTATTTGGATAAGGATTAATATCATGTTTATAAAAATACCTTCGCAAATAATGCATTATTTTAGAACAAATTTGGTTAGCATAAAAATAGTTATAGTGAGCCAACCTGAAAAGATAGACATATACTTTCGCGGACTTTTTTTTAGAACTTTTAAAGGGGAACAATTCTGTTATACATGATTTTTGCGAAACTAACTGTTTACGCAGCGCACGCAGCGGAAGCTCTCAAAAGGAAAAATATCCTCCGATTTTGAAACATTCTTTATTGGTGCTCCGCGCCTATTGATCTTAGCGTGATGATATACAGCCTATAGCCTTCCTCGATAAATAGGCTATCTAACACTGAAAGAATTTTTCAAATCGGACCAGTAGTTCCTGAGATTAGCGTGTTCAAGCAAACAAACAAACAAACTCTTCAGCTTTATAATATTAGTATAGACTAGCCGTACGTGACTTCCTCCGCAAATTGGAATTCAACAAAAAGTTTTAATTCCTTTTTCTAAAATAAATGTAGCATAAGTTACTTTTTCCTTACACCATCAGCTATCTACCAGTGAAAGTCCCGTCAAAATTGGTTCAGCCATTTCAGAGATAAGCCGGAACAAACCGACCGACAGACAGACAAAAAATTTAATAATAGATTTGTTGATATAAGTACCTACTGTATATACTTCCGTATGCATTTAGTAAAAAACTGTTATTTTGATACCTACTACAAACACAACACTTCAAATTTATTTATTTGTGTAGATCATTAGTTCCCAAAGTGGTCCAGGTGGACCCCCAGAGGTCCACGGGAGACTCGACGTGGGTTAACGACGGGGCGTGACAAAAAAATGGGGGTTCACAATTCGTAAGCGGGGGGTCCACGACTGTTCAACAAGCTCGATTTTTCGGTAAAGAATTACTAAAAAGAAACGGTCAGCCGGCTAACCGTAGTAGGTTCAGTCAAAAAAAGGTCAGTCTGTAGAGATTACATCAAATTTTTTAATTGCATGATCTTGTTTAGCTGCAGGGTGTCCACCGAAACCAGCAAAATTTTGAAAGTGGTCTATGAGAACAAATGTCTGGGAACCTCTGGTGTAGATGTAGGTATAGGTAGCAAAGAAGGCGCGATACTCTACGCTCTATATTCATGACTGACCTGCCAGTCAAATAATAATACGTCAATGATTCGTATTGTTTGCAGATACGCTCGACTCACAGAGTCTCGGTCCACTACGCCGTCACCACCACCGTCCACAGCATCTCCTCGAAGGATAAGATTTCCCAAACTGCCGTTTCAGAGAGACGATACAGCCAGCACGAGTGAACCGAGCACTTCAGCAGAACATATGGTTTGTAATATTGTGTTATAGAGCTTAATGGTGACAAGTTTAACCTTTCACGACTTTATCTGCTTCTGTATAACCAAACACAAAGTTTTTTTTTTATTTCTGTAAGTAGGTTTGTTATAGATACAGATTTGGTTATACCTTCTCTCGTAGTTAAAATGACCATTAAAAAACAATATTATTTATGACCTTATCTTAATACGTACTACGTAAATGATTAGATTTGAAATACATTATACCAAAATTACGCTCTTGCCGTGAGTTGGCAAGAACGTAATTTTGGGGCCTATAATTGTCACTACGCTTTATATTTAATACTAATGAGTAATGACTAATGACTCAATAAAATTTAAATTAATATACGAGTTTTAAAGGTTTTCTAAACTAAGCGGATTAGAAAACCCGGGTGGAGTACAAAACGCTGCTTTGATCGACAATGTACTTCATTAGATAGTTTTGTTTATTCAAATATTATTTTTATCAGGGTTAATGGCTCAACTTATATTTCAACTGATGTTTGTAATAATATTAATTAATTATAGCCGTAAATATAAATAATGTTTGTAATTCGTTGCTTATAAACTTCTTGGTCTCCAAAAATACTATTAATTTATTTTTATCATACTATAAGTACAAATATAATATAATATATAATATAATATATAATATAATATAATATATAATATAATATATTATATTTGTTCCTATAGTATGATAAAAATAAATTAATAGTATTTTTGGAGACCAAGAAGTTTATAAGCAACGAATTACAAACATTATTTATATTTACGGCTCGGATCCTATATCAACAACCGCATTACCTGCAGACAGTTAAAGAAAAAAAAATTATATATTTGACACATATTAAAAACACATAACAACAAATATAAAATAGAAAGAAATAGATACAAAAATAAAAACCATTTAACATTTGATATATAGGTAAGTGGCTCAATGTTATTATCTTGTTTGTTTACTTGTAAATTACAGCTGTTGATTCACCATATAATTAAATAAATAAATAAATAAATAAATAAATAAATAGGTACTATGAAAAATATGTCGAAATTTAACTGTCCGTAACTAAAACTACTCGTTTCTTGGAGGCGGCCCTTTATCCGTCACCTGTTCCGTCAGAACAATCTGAGCGGGCAAGAAAATACATAATCTTTCTTTCCCGTTCGTTCGTTCCGTTCATCGTGCGTGAAAATGAACATTTATTTAATTTTTATGTGTTCATTTATTTATCCAGCAGACATTGTTACAACAGTTACAGACCCAATACAGTAATGTAACAACAATGAACAATAAACGTACAATTATTTTTACATGTTGTATTCTACAGCATTCTCGCTTCGAAGCCGAGAGTCCAGACGAGCTAGCGCTGGCTGAGGCGGCGTTAGCGTACGGCTATGAGCTGCGCTCGCGCTCCCCGGAAGAGGTGGAAGTAGGAGTGAGCGGTGAACTCACCAAGATCAAAGTTCTGAGGGTGCAGCACTTCGACGCCATCAGGAAGTGCATGTCCATCGCCATTAAGCTGCCCTCCGGTCAGGTAAGCGTTTTAATTTTGCGTCTCATTTTTATAATGCTTTTTAGCTGACCCGCGCAATTTCGTCTGCGTCACATGAGAGAATTTGCCCCGTTTTTGCAACATTTTTCATTGATGCTCTCCTTCTACTGGTCGTAGCGTGACGTCATAGCTTATATGTTGTATAGCCTTCCTCGATAAGTGGGCTATCCAACACTAAAATATTTTTTCAATTCGAATCAGTAGTCCAGGAACTACTGGTTCGAATTGAAAATTTTATTTAATAACAATATTTACATTGTATTTAATTATAGCGCTAAACATAAAACAGAAATTTATCACGCAATGTGCCACTTGATGGAAGACTTGATAATTAACAATACTATCTAAACATTTGTAGGAATTATCTACTTTGGATATAATATTGTCTTCTGTTTACGCGAATGTTATTCATTGAAATTAAACTACTATATACGGATTTTATCGCGTTGTTTATTTGACACTTTATTACATAATTTTGAAAACTGTTACACTACTATTACTATTAAACTTTACTAATTTTTAAGCTAATTAAATTATGGAAACTATTAAAACTATTTATACTATTACTATACTATTATACTATTTATATTTATGTTTACACTTTCCCCGACGTTTCGGTTGCTTTTCAGCAGCTATCGTCACGGGGAGACTAAGATGGTAGTTGTCTTAATGTTCCAGTGTAGTTATTTCAAAGTACCCGAACATAATTTAATCATTGGTGTTTCTATTTACGCTTTGGATATGTAAATAAAAGATGATATCTAGTCTAATCAACGAAGTATATTTTTCACTTTACAATGGTTATATTTATGTTCTAACAATATACAGAGTGGCGGGTATGGCCGCGTCGGGGAGCGGCCCGCACTACCGCACAATAAATTCGCTGACAACGCTGTTTCCTATGTACACAATTACACATTAACATACAGTGCCCCTACACTCTTTCCCTCCTTTTTTTGAAAGAAAACAAAACGAAACAACAAAAAATATATACTCTATCTAACTTCAAAAGTTTCATACATTTCGATACATCATTACAAAGTTTATAACAAGGCCCGTAGTGTGGCTCGACTCGCTGTCATTGCTGACTCGACGGTAAGATTACGCCGGCGCTTGTTTACATTACGTGTCCGGTCCGGACGGATTCATAAATATTAATAATTGAGATCACAATAAAGTAAATTAAATCTTAATATAATTATAAAAATCTCGTGTTACGATGTACATATGTTCGGGATAAACTCTGAAACTACTGAACCGATTTTGATCAAACGTCGTAACTATTTGTAATTTGATCCTACTTAAAAGATAAGATAGTTTTATCTTAATTTTGTTTTGTTTCGTATTTATAGTACAGACGTAGTCGGGACAGTAATATTATAAAAAAGATTATGTCAAAAATAATAAATCACTCAACTTTCGTTATACCCTTGCTCGGTTATAGTTTTCGCTCAGACAGTCTGTGAAAGACGAAGGCGGAACATAAACTCGTGCCACATTAAATTTACTTGATATGTCTTGTTTTAATGTATACTTTGTGATTCAAATTTATCCATCCACGCATACTTGAAAATACAAGATGTGTTTTTTTAAAGAACTCATATTTAAACTTGTATACCATGTGTAAGGGACAGCGTACAGAAAACTGAAAATACTGTAATTTTAAAATCGTTATAATTTTCTTAATAAAATATTCTATAACTTTTCTGCAAGTTTCTAAATCGGTTGAGTGGTTTAGCAGTGAAAAGGTAACAGACAGACAGACAGACAGACAGAGTTACTTTCGAATTTATAATATTAGTAACGAAGTAAGGATAAATAGGAAAATACTTTAAAGCTACTACAAATCAGCAGTGTAATTAAACCTATATATTATTGTAGCCATGCTCGCAATAGACATGATGTATTTGTATGTAACACATTGATGAATTGACCACATGTTATGTAAATAGTTCAATAAAACAGCTATGGCGGTCTATATCTTGCCTTTTTTTTATCGTGAATTGAAGTTTGCGTCGCAAAAGTACATATAGGAAGACGTTTTGTATTTATTTTTTCGGTATGCTGTATCTTACACACTGTATCTATATTAATATTATAAAAAAGGAAAGAATGGATATTTTGTTTGTTTTTATTTATTTAAAAATTCGTTCACCATTAGAAAGCTATATTATCACCAAGTAACATAGGCTATACATTAGTTTAATAAAAGCTTTCTACCTAAATTACAACTATGTAACGCAAGTAATTATTTTGTGTGAGCTGCGAAAACTATTGATAAATAATTAATTAAATAATCTATACTAATATTATAAAGCTGGAGAGTTTGTTTGTTTGTTTGTTTGAACGCGGTAATCTCAGGGACTACTGATTTGAATTGAAAAATTATTTTAGTGTTGGATAGCCCATTCTTCGAGGAAGGCTATACCTCACGCTACGACCAATACAAGCGGAGCAGCAATGAAAAATATTGCAAAACGGGGAAAATTCTCTTATGTGCAGCAGACGAAGTTGCGTGGGTCAGCTAGTGTGCTATACTTATCATTATTACTCACAAAAAAGCCCGCGATGGTATATGCCTAACTATTATAGTTAAGCCACAATAACCATTTTTGTTTAAATTATTAAGTTCAAACAAGGGTGGAATTGGAATTACGTGCGAAGTCAAGGCGGGTTGCTAGTACTGTGTAAATATAATTATTATTTTGTCCTAGGTGGTGTTATACGTCAAAGGAGCAGATTCCACAGTGCTAAGTGCGTTGGCACCTATGCTGCCTGGTTCAACCGAAGCCGCCGCTTGCGAGAGAACCCGCGCGCTACTAAGCGAGTACTCACGCGCAGGTCTACGTACGCTGGTCATGGCGAAACGGACCATGCAACCTGCGCTCTGGGAAGAGTGGCTAGCGGGACATACTCGAGCTTCCGAGTTCAGTGAAGGTGAATATAAATTAAACTATTGTAGTAGATAGTGTGTAAACTGATTGATTGTGCTTTATTGTATCTACTAGTAGATCAAATCATTTTATTTATTGTAACTGAACTACGTTATACGGATTTTGCGAAAACTGGTACGCATTTACACACGTGTTATAAATATGTTTATCCTCACAATTCTTCAGTTATGGCATGATTAGATTTGACTATGATATGTTATATCATGGTCATGTATCATGAGTGCCTTTATTATTTGAAAATCTAATTAATTAAGTTTTTTATAATATTCGCACAAAGATTTGATTCTAGTTATTTATTGGTTCTGCAGTATTTGTTATAATGTCAAAATTATGTCAATCTTGAGGATTATTATTGAAATGTGATATGCAAATAGTATGAATTGATACGGTGTTATGATTAGAAGATTGTGGATTCATAATAAGAGCAAAATCGGTCCTAAAATGCTGCCCTGCGGCACACCATATTTGTATCCAAAAATCTGTGATCGTTATGGACTGAAGGTAGAGCTTCCGTTCATGCGTAACTCTTCAACGCATTGTTGGTGGTTGTAAAATAGCTCTCTCGCCATTTCAGTGTCAGGCCTAGAACTCTTTCGTATTTGCTTAATAAGATGCTATGGTCCAAGCAGTCAAACGCTGTAGACATGTCAAAAACACATCAACTATTGGCATTGTCTCGTTTATGTATTTAGTTACTATTTTCAATAAGTTAAATACTGCAAAAGATGAAGATTTCTCTTTCCGAAAGCCGTAATATTCTTGTTGAAGAATTTTAACTTACATAGAAAGTTACACAAGTTTACACAGTCAGTGTTCCGAGTCTGGGTGTTCCTTGTGTCCGTGCTTTGAATGTTTGTAAAGTCTCCCGCGACACGGGATTTATTTCCTAGTGGTGGTGGTTATTTAAATAAGTTTTCGAGCGATATTGGTACAAGCATCTACTTTCAAGACTTTCGAAGTATGCATGTTTAGTCTGCCCGCTTGAATCTCTCTCTCAATACTTTGCCCTTTTGGCTGGCCCAATCTTTACTCAAAGACTTGTTTACTCCAACGGCCGTCAGTCCTTCGGCAGATATAGTCGGCCCATTGTCATTAAAGCTTGCGTACTTTGCAAACTATGTCGGCAATTTTGGTTATTTGACAGATTGCCTCATTTCTGGGTTCATCCCTCAAAAAATCAAAAATAGCTCGCTTTACAGCCCCTGAGCGACTTTCAGTTTTACGAATAGTCCCGCGTTTTGGCACCGTAGGTGAAAACAGGTATGCCCTACCTGTTTTAAGCTACAGTGCCGAAACGTGACCGAACATTCTGCAAAAGTAAATGACGTTGTTAGCGTTAAGGATTACTCTTAACGTCTTGTACTATTAAGTATAGCGCCTTTAGAAGAAGTTGGCGCGTCGGTCAGGATCAGCAGAGCGTGAACGTGTGTTTGCGTGCGTACAGGGCGCGCGGCGCGACTGCGCGAGTCGCTGGCGCGCCTGGAGTCGGCGCTGACACTGATGGGCGTATCGGGCGTGGAGGACCGCCTGCAGGACGCCGTGCCGCGCACCGTGCGCGCGCTGCTGGACGCCGGCGTGGTGCTGTGGGTGCTCACGGGCGACAAGCCCGAGACCGCCGTCAACATCGCGTACTCCGCCGCGCTCTTCTCGCAGGGCGACCAAATCCTCTACCTCATGTCGCGCGACAAGGTGCGTAGCTACTGTATATGTTTATAAGGCTAGTATGAATGAAACAGTCGCAAGGGAAGACCTAGGCGAACGTTTCTCGATCAGATCTCAGACGTTCAGGACGAAAGCCAGGTTAAGAGCACCTTAAACTGGCGAGCGTGTATGAGGAATGTGATGAAAGAGAAGTGTGTCACGATCGTAGTAAATGAAAATCCGTAGTCTCTGCCTACCCTACTACCCTATGTATGTATGTTGTGCGTCGCCCGTGGAAGATGCCCTCATACATTACATTAGTTATATGTATCACCAAGTCAAATATATTTAAGTTATTGTGTCCTCCTAGTATCTTTTAACGCATGTAAGTACATTTTTTAAGAAGAAATACATAATATTCACAACTTTTTTTATTTTTTTGTTAGTTTATTTTTGGTAATATGTATTTATTTTATTATTCAGTGTTACTTATCTATGTTGATACACTAACATTTGTAATCACAAATTTCTTTTGTGTTCGAACCAAAGCGATATTATGGTATTGTTTCGACAAACATTTTTTATTGCACGAACAATTGTCGACCGACAGGAGCAAGCGGAGTCAACAATAAAGAACTACCTAGGAGGGCGCCTGACCGCGGGCGCCGAGGGGCGCGCGCTCGTGGTCGACGGGCGCACGCTGACGTACATCCTGGACCGGCGCTCCGGCCTAGTGACGCCCTTCATGTCTCTTGCCAAGAGATGTTCCTCTGTGCTATGCTGCAGAGCTACGCCGCTGCAGAAAGCATACATCGTGAAGGTAAGCAGGTGATAGCTATCTAGTAAACGGATCAAGCACCAGCAACATGGTCCAATAAATACGATTCAGATTCTACTCACTCCAAGAGACTACACATGGTCATTTGGGTGCGGTCTTCTTTCTCGAAGCACTCTCTCTGTCTAATTACCGGTATTTTATACTACTAAGGTGAAATACCAAGATGGCTTACTTATTGTAAGGGGATTACTGTAGCTTATATGGGTGCTTGCCACACCAGCAGTGTCACACTACTACCGATAGCAAAGAGCCTGATTAAATGTCGTAGCAAATAGGGAATTAAAAAAAAAATTAATTCTGTAATGTGTTCTGTTAATATTCTGGCCCTTCGTATCTTTCCTTTCACTTTGCCTTGTTGAAAAACTTCATAGAAGGTAAAGTGGAAGGAAAGAGAGGCAGACTGAAAAGGGCATACGCTGATGAAATAGAGGAAAAGGTGAAGATCATGTCTAAGAAGGTCAAGGTCTTGGCCTAAAATCAAGAAAGACGGCGTATACTCCACCGACAGAGCAAAGCTCTTCAGTATAAAGAAGAAAGTAGTTAATGGTTTGTGTATTGTCAGGCGGTGAAGGAGGAGCTTGGCGTCACGACCCTGGCCATCGGCGACGGCGCTAACGATGTGTCCATGATACAAACGGCTGACGTTGGCGTGGGTAAGTCAACTGTTCTGTTGTTATACGTCTAGCCTATCCATTGTTAGTTATTCTTGACGTGGAAACCGTAGGAACTAACATGAAGCGTAAAGGCGAAGGTTCGGGCCTACTGTTCGTGATTGTTCCGAAATTCGTCCTGAATTTTGGTACGTGTCTCATTGATTGCCCTGAACCCTCTCATGAAACAGACTGAACAACGCAGTAATGTAATTTTGAAGTTAATCTGAAAAATTCATTGTCGTTTTTTCGTTCGGTCCGAAGTTTCGGTTATACATTGTTCTCTTTTCTTCAAACAGACGTTTGTGACATCATAGCTCCCAACTGTATTCTCCGCTTAAGACTGCGCCGAGCGTAAGACAGATAATGACAGAGCTCGTGCGGCGCATATTCAAATCGGCGCGCGGCCGCCATAGTAAAAGTGTATGGAGGATTTGAAGTGCTTTTTTGAGAAATATGTATCTTTATTGTCAACCAATAACTTAAATATTTGGGACGGACAAATTGTAATATAACTATTTTTTTGTTTAAGCTGTAAAATAGGATAGATTTCTACTGTTATAATCTAAAAATCACGTAACACGAGCTTACGATTTTGCATTTTTCGTGCAAATTTACTCAATTTAGTAGGCGAAAATATTAATTATTTTAAGTTTAACACGGAGTAATTGTAAACACATTGATTGTTATGGTAAATGTATATTTTATATTTGTATTAAACAAAAAGTGTTGATTTTATTCACTTAACTGTGACCGCATGCTTTGGCACATTTCGCTCGGCGTAGTCTTAATACGCTTTTTAAGAACAGCGTCTTGTGGACGGTGGAAACAAAAATGTAAATTATATACGAGGTAAAACCCGTGTTGTCGCTTTGTAAACTAAACAGTACAAAGCGACTGCAACCTGCGAACTCGTGAAATCCAGTCAATTGTTTAACCGGCTGGATTTGTTGATTTCGCAGGTGCATGTCCTGTTTCATGGGAAGTCTTTTCCTCTTTTATGATTTACATTCTACCTTAACATGGGCAAACTTTATAAAATAAATCTTTATCAAGTACTGGAAACAAATATGGTTACAAGCTATGCTACGTTTTCTATGCGTGTATCCTTGAGTGAATAATTATTGTACGTAGTGGGAGAGTGGCAGAATGGAAAACTAAATGATTGGGAAAAGGGATGGGGCAGGGACAATGTTGATTACGGTTACGGAATATCTACACTAATACTCAATGGGTAGGTCTCTCGTGTAGTGGCCTGCCGTTTAATACGGGTGGCGGGCCGAAACCTCGGTGGGGTCGCGACCGCATGTGCAAGTGTTTCGCGCGGCCCCGCCGATTGCGGTTTTGTCGAGGAACACCGTGGTAGGTTTAGTCGGTATTCCGGGAGGTACATTATTCTTATTCCATCTTTGTCTTTTACCCAGGTGAGCCCGCATTAACCCCTCCGCCCGCCCTCGCGGAGGGGTATGCGTCAAAGCATTCCCCAATGTAAAAAAAAAATATTTACTCTAATACAAAGAGTATTAGTGTAAATATCCGGGTTATACAGTGGCGGAATAGAAATAGGAGAACGGAGCATGTGAAAGTAATAGTTTAACTATTTGCCTGAACCACGCATACATTGAACCTCTTCCTTAGGTAGATCAACAAGCCTTCCTAAGGAACACGCAGTGTACATAATAACATAGCATACTTGTTCACGTTCCAGGTATATCGGGTCAGGAGGGCATGCAGGCGGTGATGGCGTCAGACTTCGCTCTATCGAAGTTCAAGTACCTGGAGCGATTACTCCTCGTCCATGGTCACTGGTGCTACGACCGACTTGCCAGAATGATACTCTATTTCTTCCTTAAAAATGCCGTAAGTCATACTTTTTTTTATGTTTGTCAAAATGAATACACTCCACAGATACGGACTTGACTGCACGGATGGTGTAATGGTCTAAGTGGTCGGCTCGTCACTGCCGCCGCGCCGAGTGTAGTGGGTTCGACCCCCACTCGGGACAACAAAGTGTGTGCTCCACAAATGTTTGTTCCGAATCTGGGTGTTCTTCGTGTCCGTTGTTTGAATGTTTGTAAAGTCCCCCCCCCCCCCCCCCCGCGATACAGGAATTATTATTCCTAGAGCGGAAGTTGTTTCTCTAAAACAATAAAAAGGCTCTGATGGTAGTCGCGTAGTCTACGAGCAGACCCTACACGCCATGTCCTCACGTGAAGTGGACCCGAGGTGTCTACTTTGACTGCCTATGGTGGTGCTTTTTAACGCGTAGCTTAAAGGACCCCGGATCGGTGATAGAAACTCCCCACTAAACGAGTGCATCCCATCCACCCCGTTCGTCCCGCCCCGTTAACGGGACAGTTGGGAAAATTGTTTCATCGACCCCGGTAGTGCCGACCCCGTTGTTTAACGGGGTAGATGGCACAGATCAAGTATCATCTACCCCGGTGACTTTTTAAACGGGGCGGATAGCACAGATTGAGTAGCATATGCCCCGGCAGTGGTTAAAGTGGGAGAATAGAGTACCTACTTATTTTATATACAAAAAACATAACTAAAAATATAAAAGTGTTTGTATATAACAATTAGTTTTTATTTTTTAGGTATGTACGGTAACGAAACCGTACAATTACACTTTCTATTAAATATCACGATCGTCGGGTATTTCAAGATACTTACTAGGGATGCCTATGACGTGCTTGCTCATCACGATACTCATAAAAAACGTGTCAAACATTACACATGTACCTACGTTCAACAACATCCCTAATTAAGATAACATCGGTGTAATGCGAGCTCATGTGTGGTCTGCGGACAGTAAACACATTAAACCTAACACCATTCACTTTAAAACAACATTATTAACTGATAGCGAGTCATCTCGCAGGCCACACACAACCTCAGTATACATGGTATGTTGTGTGCTCAGAGGGAGGGTTCAGTACAAATAATAGTCTGTCTATGGATGCTTATTAATCCATTAACTATTGTTTGTCTTTGTATTGCTTCCATTGCATTATAACAACATGTCTTAAAGCTAAACATAATTTAAATACATTATCTATACTAATATTATAAGAGCAGCGATAGCTTAGTGGGAAGACCAACAGACTGCAATGCAGAGGGTCTCGGGTTCGAACCCACGTCGCGCACCTCTGACTTTCGGAAGTTATATGACTTTTCGAAATGATGTGCGTATTGATTGATAATTATCGCCTGCTCCGTGCCTCGGAGAGCACGTTAAGCCGTCAGTCCCGGCTGCCATGAACATCTATGGCAGACGTTATTGGGAAGTCAGTGCCCTCTAATATCCTGACACTGGTCTAGCATTAGAGTATCGTTAGCTTTCGGGTTGCGGAGGTCAGATGGCAGTCGCTCCGTGTAAAAACTGATATCCAGTCAAATCCGGTTAGACTAGAAAGCCGACCCCAAGTGACTTGGGAATAATAAAGGCTAGGGAGAAGAAGAAGAAGAAGATCTATACTAATATTATAAAGAGGAAAGATTAGATTTTTGTTTGTTTGTTTGTAAGAATTTAACTTAAAAACTACTTATCCGATTTAAAAAATTCTTTCGCCATTAAAAAGCTATATTATCACCGATTAACATAGGCTATACTTTATTAGCAGTAGTAAAGTACTGTTACTAACATAATCTAGCCTACTTCAAGCTAAGCGAGCGAAGCCGCGGGCAAAAGCTAGTTATTGTATATTAGTAACGTGGCAAATTCGGTAATGTGCCTTAATACACGAAAGTACCGCAGTCTATAGACACATAACAAGACCAGCGGTGCTCTACGCACAGAATGGCTGCATTCCCAGAGCAAGGGCCGAATGTCACTGCCGCGCTTTAAATATATCTGGTAACTTCACTTACCGCTGGATCATGCCACCTGGTTATTTGGAAGCCATCTTCCATAGCTATTTCGCTAGACTAAACTGTCCTGCCTTTAAAAAGGGTTGTTTTTTTTTTCAAACGTGTTTTTTTTGTTTGGACGAGAGCCTGTTTTAGTCAGTCCGTCGCCAGAATTTATGTTCTGTTATACATATACTAGTTATATTCGAGCATTGATATATATTTTATTTGGGCAGAAATGCAATCATCTGTATACTTATATTTATTAATAAATGTAACAATAAAAACATGTACGTAGCATTATATAACATTAATTGAATTTGGAAGTAACCTAGCTCAAATGAAGCAGTCGTTTAAAAAAGAAACAAATTTAAATTGTAAAGTGATACAAATATTATGAAAAACAATAATTATAATTTAAAATTCGATGGCACTGATTGTATTTTCTATCGGAGCACTTCTAAATTTAATTCTTACTTAATTATTATTTAATATTATAAATTCGTATAGTAAATCGGTCTTTCTGTCTGTTACCTTTTCACGGCTAAACCACTTAACCGGTTTAAATGAAATTTGGTACAGATATAGTTTAAACCCTGGGAAAGGACATAGGCTAGTTTTTATTGATGTAGGTACCACGCGAGTGGAGCTGCGCGGAAAAGCTAGTAGCTAGTACACAAATCCAAATAAACAAAATATATGGTATGGGTATTATTTTATGTGTATTGCAAAATGAGAAGCGGTTACAGTTTTTCTAATTAATTAAAACTGAAATATGTAAATGACTTTTATGAAAACGGAGCAGTATCCATAAAAGTCACTTAACGTATTAAAGTTTTAATTAATTGTCATTAGAAGTAAACGATCCAGCAGCGGTGCAACTTATGGTAAACGGCAGCGGCCTGCGTACTGCGTGTAAGGACAGCGTATCTAAAACTGAAGCAGATTCAGACATTTTAGACCATTGTATTGAGTTAGAATCATTGGAATATTCTTCAGGAAAAGTCATTTTTTCTATGTTATATTTTCGGACTCATGACAAAATGCATAAACCATCCAATTAATTTAAAAAGAAAAGAATACTACATTTTACTAAATTAAATCGTTGTGATTGAGACAGATCAGCTGTTTGTGCGCGCGGAGCGCAGAGGTCCTTTCCGTTCCGTTCCGGTGCGTTGTGTTAGTAAACCATTGCGTACCGCGTATGTTAATCAATATAAAATCTTAATCTTGCTTTTTATGATTAATAGAAGTATGCGTCAAAAGTATCTATATATTAATACGTGAAACAAAAACTTTGTACCCCTTTTTACGAAAATTGCGCGGACGGAGGAGTATGAAATTTGGCACAGTTAAAGTTTATATGGAGGACGAGGGGCGAATCCTAATATTTATATAAAATATGCATTAGAAATACATTAAATTAATGAAAAAGCACTACACGCACACAACCATGTATTTGACACACGCAGTCGAATAGCGTAACTATGGTTACATATATCAATATATCATGATATATATCAGGAATATCTTACAGACAAACTTGTCGAATTTCGAGCACTAGGCGACCGCTAGTCTATAGAAAGACGTCTTGCTAAAGTTTGCAGTGTGCCGTCCTTTACACCCGGTGGTGGTATAGCTTATAATAACGAGCTATTTAAGATGAAGATTTAGAAGGAGTACTTTTGATGAGCTTGTTGAAAGTTCAAACATAATAATAATCTTTATTTGCTAGAATATGGTTCAGGTATACAGGTGACCATTTTTAAATTTGTACTGCATATTCTGCCACATGTGGCGTGCAAAATTTAAGTAATTAGGTACATTAATACAATTTTAAATAAATACATGTAAATTATTGAAAATACATATTGATATTAATTAATTAGTAGTACATATATAATCCAGAAAATAAAAAAGAAATATA